>OX344811.1:20981733-21581733 GCA_947034925.1 Eudemis profundana | reverse complement strand
GCGGCCATTGCACTTCGCTACACATATTCACATTCAGATTGATAGCGCTGCCGTCCTATGTCTAAAACTGGACTAACCTCTATAGAGTTGTACAGGGGTTAGTCCAGTTTTAGATATCGGAGCGATGATCAAGAACCTTAAAATAAATAGCCGGGGGGGAGCCTCGCCAACAGAGATAAAGCCATTTTTAGTAAGCCGGCTGCTTGAACTTACAAGCCGCACGCACATATCAATTAGTTTTTTCCTATTGCGAGCAGCACGCACACATAGGTCGCCGGCGGACTAGACATGCTTCAGTTCTTTGAATTGAAACGGGCTATTTTTCAAAAATATCACTCTTTTGTCTACACATATTGACGAATGGGATACCTTTCGTTGGCCTTTATTTTTATCCTATTTTAGTTTTGCATAATTGATTTGGCATAATTTGTATTGGCATAATAGTACTGTCACATAGATTTGGCTTAGTACTTTGATTGGCATGATTATGCTTTTGAATTTTATGCGTAATGATTAGGGTTTTGCTAGCTAAATGATGATTAGGGTTTTTAATATTTCAGCTAAAAGGAATTATGCTTAACTATATTATTGCATTTGATATTATGCCATGAAGTGGGATTTTTCGCACGCGTAGCGGGCGGTTATTGCCACTTTATCGCCAGGTATGACGTAAATAAAGTCATATAAACTAAAGCCGATGGCTATCATTGTAACAGTAATGACGTTTATTTGAAATCAGTAACATCTCTGTTCAAAAACTTTTGTCAGAGTATAACCAATGTTATAACCGCGGAAATAAAAGAGTGAGTTTTAAACGATCAATTAAGTGTTAAAGACAAAGAGTTCGTTTTCAGCGGGGCGGAGCGCGCGACTTTGAGCTTCATTAAGAAAATACTTTTAAACGCCGCGAGCGACTTCCACGCCGCATTTGACAAAGATTATTGAGCTCTGTTATTAAGCTTTCATTCATTTGTTTTGTCTTATTTAAAAATTATTCACTGGAAAAGTGAAGCATCTCTGGGAGGTGTTAATGTGATATCAGACGGTTAATTTTTTGTTCATTTTCATCTTTCATTCGGTATCTTTCACTCGAAGTGACACGTCTGAACACGGAGGACTGAAAAGTGCCGAATGAATTCACTAGTGAACCGATCCAACAATGCTGGATCGGTTCATTCGGCATCATTCACTCTCACTCCGAATGAACGAAAAATGAACGGTCTGAACACAGAGAGAACGTTCACTCGGATTCGGCCAACTCAACTTATTCCAAGACACACGACTTCATTCGACGCCATGACAGAAAATAGTGGTGAATGTTCATTTCTATGTCATCCTAGCTAAGCTGTGTGAACATGGAATGAAAGAAAAAAGAAGCAATCACTCTAGTGAACATTCACTCGAGCGAACCGTCTGATATCACCTTTAGGGGGAGGTGTGTGTGAGATCTACACCTTCAAAGGTGGTGGGACGTGTCTTACGAGCTACGTTCGCAATATTATTCACACGCTTAGTAGACTTTGTCCCAAGAAAGCAAGATGTTTTATTAAAATAAAATTTTATACTGTTATTAAAATTGTTCCATTATTTTCCCATTCCTTTAGGACAGTGATATTTCTACTCGAAACTCTTTAATATCGGAGGTCAGGTTAGCGCGTCGGAGACAAATGGCGGCCGCGCCGGCGCTGCCCGCAGTCGGCGGAGACGCGACAAATTGCTCGGCGCCGCACCTACGGAGAACCAGTAGGTTAACTTCATAGAAAGATACATGTGGCTTGGTTGCGTGCGAAGCGCGTCGTGTGAATGTGTACGTAATATTAATATATATGTCGCAGTGTCGGAGTTCTCCCCACGAAGGAATGTCAAGTATGATTATGCTTGAGTGTCTTTGGTTGCGGTACAATGACGTTTATTCAAAATTGACGGAGTTCTGTCATGGTTGTTAATCTTTTGCATGGCAGAAAATTGGTGAATAGTATTGGAGAAGGAATCAGAGTCAGTGATGGTAGGTCTGAGTGTTTTGGGCGAAGGAACACGTCCCGCAACCAACCTAACTGCATTTCTTCGTTTATTATGATTAGTTAGTGACACTATACTATCGAGCTCCAACCGATGGAAGCGTACACTCGACTGCGGATTAAGGCAATTTGATGGACATCCTGACGACTCCTACCCCTGACGCCGACATATACAGCGTGGGAGGGACTATACCGACAAACTTTAACTATAGATTCTAACAACTATTAGGAGTAAAAAATGTTATGTGATGTATAGTCGAAAAACGCTTACTTTCCGAGATATTCATTATTTTGTAAATGAAAAATCCCAAGTGTGTAACAAGCCCTAATACATGTGACTAAGATACCTTTACTATTTTTTTTAAATCCTTTAACTAAACAGGAATTAACCTTCGCAGTATTTGATGGTAAGCGACTACGAGGCCAAAAAATTGACCTTTCGTTTCCATTTTAGCTTTTTTTTTCTTTTTGATAACTTTTCAGCCAGTAAGGACATGTTTATAACGAGGGGCTGAATTTTCTGATTTATTTTGTTCCATAAGACTATTAATGTAAAATGACAATATTCGACCCATGTTGATATAACATTTTTTACTCGTCAGGAATTCATGGCTAAAGTATGTCGGTACGGTATAGTCCCTCCCACCCTGTATAAGGAAACGCGGCACGTATAATGCAACTGACACGACTTATTGCTATGGTAATAGAGCGGTGTCAGATAATTTTGCATGCTCGGTTTCATCATATTATTTTATTTATTATTTCTTGCACAATACAAAAAAGTACAATTTGCGGCCTTAATGCCTTAAGGCTTTCTCAACCTGTCAACCAATGGGCTGAACAGAAACATTAACATACATTATTACAGGTTTAAGTAACATCTCTTCTGCTCACCACGGTGGGGGGAGGAAACGAGCAGACACAGTTAGCCGAATGTGTTATGTACGCGGCGAAGCGGTTTGAAATATTCGGGAAAGATGAATTAGGAGAGGAAAAGCTAAAGGACATTAACCTTAAGGATGTCCTTTTGTTCCGCAGGAAAACCGGGAGATACTAGTCGAGATGATGTGTGGGAGCGCCGCCGGGATAGTAACCGTTGGCTCTAACACCCGGGAACTGGGCGGAATGAACACGCCTGCGCCTGCGTGATCGACAGCCCGCCTGACACCGGCTGGCCGTCCCCTCACATCATCATCATCAACATATGTTGTTGCTGGTGACTGTACAGCGTGCCAGCAGGAGCACGCGCGCGCAACGCATTTTCGTGTACGTAAAGTTTCGGTACATGAGTAATTCCTAAATGCCTGGAGTTAGATTACTGGTTCTGTGTCACAGTGCACTCAGCGTCGCTCCCTCGGGCGCACGAGCCAAATAATCTAGCACTCCAACCCTTTATTAATGCCATCATCGGGATGAGTACGTTGATGGAGGACGAACGATGTGAAAATAGCAATCGTGCCCTCTCTACGCCTGGGGCATGACGCGTTTCTGAACACTTTCACTGACAATGTTGTCAATTAAGCGTTGTTAAGCCGACATATCGTCACTACTTTAAAAAAAACACGTATCTGACACTAACTCCAGGTAAGAACGCAGTAAGTGTATATGAGACGTTTGCATGTAACTTGACGGTTTTCTCTAGGACGAGCTTTTTTCAAAGTAGTGACGATATGTGACATTCCTCGGATAAAGGCACCTTATGGATATTCTCCCTTGCGTCCTTCTATCTTGATGCCCTACAGTAACGGAGTCGGATACGACGCAAGCGACAATATCCATAAGGTACGCGGAACGTCAATATGTGGTTGTGGTTGTGCTTTAACCTTACACGGGAATACTCAAAATTCCTAAGCTATGAGTCATAATTCCGAAGGCTAAGTTCTACGGAACTGTGTTTTTTTCTTACGAAGTATAATTAGGTTAATGTTATATCCTTAATAAATAAAAAATCTTTCAAAAAAATACTGAAATTCGAAAGCATGATGCTCTTGGAATTATAACTCTTTGGAATTATGTAAAGTACCCGTTTTTCGAAAACAAACGCACAAAACAAAACCGTTATAAACAGCTGGAATTTGAAAGAAAACAATAGCGTAGGTAGCGTATTAGTATGAGAACGGACCCATTCAAGATAGAAGAAGACTTTTATTAAGAAAGCTTTGCGGTCGCTAGGAGATAGCCTTAGATTTTAATCATAAAGAGCGTTTCGGCTAAAACATGCAATCTGATCCCGCGCCAAATTGAATTTCAGGGATATGGGCTGAGCGGCGGCGGTAAGCAAATACGAGTCCCCGCCGAACCGCGAGCGGCACGCGGCTGCGAATCGCCGAGGAGCTTACATTGCGCGCCGCTCTGGAGCGGATCATCTAGTAAATACAGCATTTCACAAACTATAGGTCGGTGAGTCGAGTTAATATTGAGTGGGCCCTGAGACCAGCATACATTGTCCGAAGGGGATAAGGCCCCATTTAGACGAGGCGAGAACTCGTATGCGATTTTCATTTAATTGCGGCGATTAATCGATCAAATGTACCTGGGCAGCCCGTACCTAATGTAATCAAACTCGCATACGAGTTCTCGCCCCGTCTAAATGGGGCCCGACCAGAGCTGTGGTAGGTAGCGGAGCGGTGTGCGAGGAAAAAATCCACCAATTGATGGATTTTCCTGCTCCCTCGCGCAGCTCTGGTGGAAGCGCAGCCTAAGGGCCGGACGGCGAAAAACAAACCTTCAACAAACAAGACATCATCACCTAGTCGACTCAACTCGTCGCTAGGAAATCTAAACATCACAAATGCTCACTGCCAAGAGGTGAGGCCTGAAAAAGAAAGTTTATGTTAAATGGGCCGCAGCCTAGTCAACTTTAGGAACTGATCTAGTAGTTGTCACTGCGCGCCGCCGCCGCTAATCTCGGCTTTCACTACAAACTCGCCAAGTTTCCGGAGATTTACGATAATGTTCCGTTCAATTTAACTTTCACTACTTTGAATGACTCCGCCGACGTCGCGGAATTTACTGTCTGATTAAATTGAAACAATGTATTAGCTTTAACGGCGGCGCAATGTGGCGTCACGCTCCGCCGCGGCGCCGGAGGTAATGTGCCGATGGCGTCTCCCGGCTGAGTCGTAACGTAACGACAACCGTAACAATCGGGACAACAATTGTAACACTGGTGCCGCGAGGTGCCGCGACCGCAGCCTCCCTGCGCGCCTCGCGCTAATGTCTTACGTAGATAATCATTACGACACGCAGTAGGGTAAAGTCACAAGTTTGCCGTCAATCTTGTGACTAATATTATTTGACCTGTAAACTAGTAGGTAATAACAGTCCGTAGTCAGGGGTCAAAATATACTGGTCCGCTCGTCGTTGTCGTTCACAAAATATTTTTCAATTTCACATGTCAAGAAAAAATACAAAGAGAAAATATTCTCTATTCAATAAGATTAATAAATTAAATTACAAATAATAAAACGATAATAAATATAATTATACATATACAAGTAATATTTAAATATTCATTAAACAATAATAATTGGTTTCAACATGTAAAATCGTAGAATTCGGAAATATCATAAAATGCATTTTCACAAAAAATTGTTCGTTGATTGTTTAATGCAATGAGGATTGCATTGCATAGATTTTTGGACCGATTATACGGATTATCTTGGTAGACTTGGTTTCAAATGTCTTAAAATAGGCAAACAAAACCAATCTTTTTTACATGCCTATTGTAAATTACTACAAAACGGAGGTTCTTACGGTTATGACAAATTCTGTATCAGCTTTATACACTCACGGACAATGAATTCGGGTCATTCTTTATATAATTGTCCATAGAAAATGACCCGTATTCATTGTCCGCCAGTATATTTATCATTCGCGTGTCACCCTTTATGTTCCATCCTAGGCGGCGAGATTGCGCGGTATAGTTTCAAAAGCATAACTTAAGAAACTATATCGAGTTGTACCTACATACTGTAGAGACTGGCCGCCTCTACAGAATAATTCGCCTGTTGACTCGATTTTTTCTGTCGTAAATCGATTCTACTATTTGTGAGGAACAAATATCTATATGACACCTAATACATTTGTATAAGTATAACAGACACAAATTGTAATCAAAAGAAGCAGATCGCACTGAGCATTGAAAACGCTCTATACAAAACGGTAGGAACTTATGACGTCATCCGTTCCGTCGCTGTACTAAGTCTGTATAAAAAAATAGCATTTTGCCATTTTGAGCACGAAAAAGTGCGTTTAAGCATATAGTTGTCATATTAAATTTTTCTTTAAGACGATAAAAAAAATATCTTTTTTTTTAAATTTTGTGTTCTTATAACATTATATTTTTTATACATTTTTTGTTTATTTCTTTTTTGTTATGATAATTTATTATTTTCCAATCCATGTGACTATATTTTGTTGTAAAATTCAACGTTAGTCAACATCCCTATTATGAATATAATTTACATATCTGTTTGTCTAACGTAATGTTTAAATAATAAAATATGGATTCAGTTATCATCTGAGCGCCGCCACATAAATATCTTGTATTCTTTTGGAATATCATCTTAATTGACCAGTATGTGCTTCTTTCCCTTCATAGCACCCCCTCACAATACGAAGGTACGACACCTGGTCCTCACCTCCATGCCCCGCCCCTCCCGCCAGCGACTAGCCACGGATCAGCTCCGCGGCAGTAATAAGCCGCGCTCTAAATTAACTTCCCGTAATTTCAAACATATTAATTTGTACAGAACGACCGGGAGGTCACGAGGGGGGTGGGCGGCGGGATAATGAGGTGTCGTGGGGCTCATTACACGCGCAGTTATAACCTCCACACCAGCGCGGCTCATGCGTAAGCGCGAACACATACTGCGTGACTCTAAGCAGGTTTTTCTCGAACGACTTTAAGATTGCGATCTTCGAAATCGACCTCTAGGAGAATCATCACACTAATCACATCACACTTATACAGGGTAGGAGGGACTATACCGACAAACTTTAACTATAGATTCTAACAACTATTAGGAGTAAAAAATTTTATGTGATGTATAGTCGAAAAACGCTTACTTTCCGAGATATTCATTATTTTGTAAATAAAAACTCCCAAGTGTGTAACAAGCCCTAATAAATGCGACTAAGATACCTTTACTATTTTGTTAAAATCAGTGTTGGCATTAATCCAATACAAATGTAATTGGATTATCAATCCCATTACATTTGTAATGAATACATTTGTATTCCATTAACTCGTTAATTCCAAATACTTTAATTGGGATTAACGAGTTAATTGTTAATTGCAATTACTGTAATTGTTAATCCCAATTAACCATAGCTTCAATTACTTTGGTATGACGGTTATATCGAGGGTGCCTTTCAATGTTTTCATAAAAGGTCTCCAGGGTCTGATGACGGAGCCGGAAGGTGGCCATGGGAACTTCGTAATAAAACGTCGGAACCCCATCGTGTTTGGGCTCATTAGTTTCGTATTGACGAGTACTCTGAACCGAAATGGTATCCAGGGTCAGATGATGGAGCCGGAAGGTGGCCATGGGAACTCTGTAATAAAACGTCAGAACCCCATCGTGTTTGGGCTCATTTGTTTTGAATTGACGAGTACTCTGAACCGAAACGATATCCAGGGTCTGATGATGGAGCCGGAAGGTGGCCATGGGAACTCCGTAATAAAACGTCGGAACCCCATCGTGTTTGGGCTCATTTGTTTTGTCTTGACGAGTACTCTGAACCGAAACGATATCCAGGGTCTGATGATGGAGCCGGAAGGTGGCCATGGGAACTCCGTAATAAAACGTCGGAACCCCATCGTGTTTGGGCTCATTTGTTTTGTCTTGACGAGTACTCTGAACCGAAACGATATCCAGGGTCTGATGATGGAGCGGGAAGGTGGCCATGGGAACTCCGTAATAAAACGTCGGAACCCCATCGTGTTTGGGCTCATTTGTTTTGTCTTGACGAGTACTCTGAACCGAAATGATATCCAGGATCTGATGATGGAGCCGGAAGGTGGCCATGGGAACTCCGTAATAAAACGTCGGAACCCCATCGTGTTTGGGCTCATTTGTTTCGTCTTGACGAGTACTCTGTACCGAAACGATATCCAGGGTCTGATGATGGAGCCGGAAGGTGGCCATGGGAACTCCGTAATAAAACGTCGGAACCCCATCGTCTTTGGGCTCATTTGTTTTGTCTTGACGAGTACTCTGAACGGAAATGATATCCAGGGTCTGATGATGGAGCCGGAAGGTGGCCATGGGAACTCCGTAATAAAACGTCGCAACCCCATCGTGTTTGGGCTCATTTGTTTCGTCTTGACGAGTTCTCTGAACTGAAATGATATCCAGGGTCTGATGATGGAGCCGGAAGGTGGCCATAGGAACTTCGTAATAAAACGTCGGAACGCCATCGTGTTTGGGCTCATTTGTTTTGTCTTGACGAGTTCTCTGAACCGAAATGATATCCAGGGTCTGACGATGGAGCCGGAAGGTGGCCATGGGAACTCCGTAATAAAACGACGGAACCCCTTCGTGTTTGGGGTCATTTGTTTTGTCTTGACGAGTTCTCTGAACCGAAATGATATCCAGGGTCTGATGATGGAGCCGGAAGGTGGCCATGGGAACTCCGTAATAAAACGTCGGAACCCCATCGTGTTTGGGCTCATTTGTTTTGTCTTGACGAGTACTCTGAGCCGAAATGATATCCAGGATCTGATGATGGAGCCGGAAGGTGGCTATGGGAACTCCGTAATAAAACGTTCCGACGTTTTATTACGGAGTTCCCATGGCCACCTTCCGGCTCCATCATCAGACCCTGGATATCGTTTCGGTACAGAGTACTCGTCAAGACGAAACAAATGAGCCCAAACACGATGGCGTTCCGACGTTTTATTACGATGTTCCTATGGCCACCTTCCGGCTCCATCATCAGACCCTGGATATCATTTCGGTTCAGAGAACTCGTCATGACAAAACAAATGAGCCCAAACACGATGGGGTTCCGACGTTTTATTACGGAGTTCCCATGGCCACCTTCCGGCTCCATCATCAGACCCTGGATATCATTTCGGTTCAGAGAACTCGTCAAGACAAAACAAATGAGCCCAAACACGATGGGGTTCCGACGTTTTATTACGGAGTTCCCATGGCCACCTTCCGGCTCCATCATCAGACCCTGGATATCATTTCGGTTCAGAGTACTCGTCAAGACAAAACAAATGAGCCCAAACACGATGGGGTTCCGACGTTTTATTACGGAGTTCCCATGGCCACCTTCCGGCTCCATCATCAGACCCTGAATATCATTTCGGTTCAGAGTACTCGTCAAGACAAAACAAATGAGCCCAAACACGATGGGGTTCCGACGTTTTATTACGGAGTTCCCATGGCCACCTTCCGGCTCCATCATCAGACCCTGATTATCATTTCAGTTCAGAGTACTCGTCAAGACAAAACAAATGAGCCCAAACACGATGGGGTTGCGACGTTTTATTATGAAGTTCCCATGGCCACATTCCGGCTCCATCATCAGACCCTGGATATCATTTCGGTTCAGAGTACTCGTCAAGACGAAACAAATGAGCCCAAACACGATGGGGTTCCGACGTTTTATTACGGAGTTCCCACGGCCACCTTCCGGCTCCATTATCAGACCCTGGATATCATTTCAGTTCAGAGTACTCGTCAAGACGAAACAAATGAGCCCAAACACGATGGGGTTCCGACGTTTTATTACGGAGTTCCCATGGCCACCTCCCGGCTCCATCATCAGACCCTGATCATCATTTAAGACATATCTAAGTGGATGTGAGCTCTGCTGTTCCTATTTTTCAAAAAGATGTCTTGCCTACTTATGATGCGTAGCTAAATCAATTGTTAATCTCAATTAACGATTAACGATTAACAATTACGTAATGGTTAATTGCAATTAACCATTACTTTTCAGTAATCGTTAATGGTTAATTGCAACTAACAGATCAATCGTTAATCGTTAATTGTTAATTGGGATTACATTTTTGCCAACACTGGTTAAAATCCTTTAACTAAACAGGAATTAACGTTCGCAGTATTTGATGGTAAGCGACTACGAGGCCAAAAAATTGACCTTTCGCGTCCATTTTAGCTTTTTTCTCTTTTTGATAACTTTTCAGCCAGTAAAGCCCCTCGTTATAAACATGTCCATGTTTATAACGAGGGGCTTAATTTACTGATTTATTTTGTTCCATAAGACTATTAATGTAAAATGACAATATTCGACCCATGTTGATATAACATTATTTACTCGTCACACCACCAGGAATTCATGGCTAAAGTATGTCGGTATAGTCCCTCCCACCCTGTATTATACATGTGTAAGTTTGTGAAGATGTTTGGATATTTGGATGTTTGTTACTAAATAACATTTTCGATACACTACCGGGCGAGTCTGTAGTAGGACCTAAGTATGTCCCTTCTACTGACGCTGCATCAAAAACCTTAGTGGATATCACAGAAATGTATAGGGCGAGGTAGAAGGAAAAAGTGTATGTACCTCGCGTGCTAAAAATAAGTGGCGGCGACCTACTTTGTACACCGTTAACTTCAGTTGCCGTCAAAATTGTTTACAGATTTCAAGATCTCTGCCGCCATAACGCAAAAGGGCACATCTAACCTTTTTTTTTCGACACCGAGTTCTATACATATTCGGAATCAGTAAATTTCACTGATTCCGAATATGTATACAACTGAATGTCGGAAAAAAATGTAAGTTGTGCCCTTTTGCGTTATGGCGGCAGATCTGATAATAATGGTAGGTATAATTAATTACCACCAAATGAAATGCAAAAAAATATGTTTTCCATTTCATTAACAAATCGACGAACCATAAAATAAATGAGCCAAGGGCTCGTAAACTTACTGCCCTTCTTGGTTTCATGTAAAATTATCAACAACAAAAAAAAAATGACGGTTCAAAGTTTGTTATTGCAAACAGAAAATTGAGGCGGGGGCTTGTATCTCTTTACGCCAGTAAACCAAAAGCGGTGAATGCGTTACTCTAGGGGACTTACTTGGAATCTTCTTGGTTTCTTGAGCTTGCATTAGGAATGAGGCAGAAACGGCGGCAACGATCACTGCAGCTCGATCGCACCAACAATGTATTCGCAGAGTTTTAGAGATTATTTAAATTCACACAGTCTGTTATGTACAAAACCACAACCTTCTATCTCGATGTACTTCTGTGGTGGGTATCATAATGTGTAGGCTGCGCGTCCGCGTGGTATCAGCGTAATTAGTCCCATTGGTTTTTCGTTCAATTCGTATTTCGTCTCATTCTAGTATATTCGTCACACATTCATTTTATTAAGACTAGGGATGTAACGATACCGATACCGATATATCGGTCGATATATCGGTATCGCCGATTATATACAACCGATATTTGAAGAACGCGAAAAGAATTTGCTGTATGAAAAAATCTGCAAAAAGTAATTTCAATTACTGACTTATTTTATGTATTGGTCTATTACCTTGTGCAATGACAATTACTATGTTAATTAAATCTTTGGTTCTTAATAAAAAAAAAATTGAGTTGACAATCTATTTATTTTTACTTTACAGTTTCAAGGTTGACTCTCTGTTAAATATACCCAAGTTTTAGGTATAATAAGGACATACAAATATCTGAAGTTCATACTTCATTATTTAGCTAAAATATCGGTATCGGTATCGCAGATATTTACTACAATATATCGGTATCGTATCGGCAAAACTATGTATCGTTACATCCCTGATTAAGACTATTCTTTATACATAAAAAATGTGTGACGAATATAGAATGAGACGAAATACGAATTGAACGAAAAACGAATGGGACGAATTACGCTGATACCGTCCGCGTGACGTGGCGCATGCCTGTGTGCTTGCTTGGCGCTCGGAGAGCCTGACTTTAATAATACTCGCCCTGAGATAAAAGCACTTCGACGAAATACGAATAATATAAATAGAGTTCTGAAAAAAGATTACAATATTCTTGCTCTAGCAAAATGTTACAAAATTGCCTAAAAAAGATTAAACTCTTAGTAGAGATTTAGAGAGGCGGAAAAAGAAAAAATGTTTTTTTAAATCGCCGTACCATTTTTCTTTTGCTTTCATTTTATTATCTAGTTAGTCAGCATTAACTCTTTTATAAACGATGGTAAATGATAAGAAATTTATCCGTTATATCGAAATGATTAATACACTCACGAACAATGAATTCGAATAATTTTCTATGAACAATTATATAGATAATGACCCGAATTCATTGTCCGTGAGTGTATATAGCATATGCAAATTAAGGATGACGGCACGAATAATTCGTCTTCTTTTGAAAATAGGCACAGGGCTTCCTTAGGCTTCCAAGATAAAGGCACTAAAAATCCTCGGGTCTGGGGGCTGAGCTAACGTCAGAATTGTCATTTAAATGCCACTTTTTGCAGACTTTTGCTTTTCTCTTCAAAGCGCATGCTAATTTTGGAAAAGTTGCACAAATTTGCTATAAATTGGGTCCTATACACAATTACTGTACGTATAATAGATACAGAGAATTAAGGTTTTGAATTTGATGAAACTCCAAAAGGGAAGGGTGCTCTTTCAAGCTTTGTAGTTACCTTACCCGTTTAGATCCTGAGCTGATTGTCGGCACAGTTGCTTCTTGAATAGTTTTGAATGCTTTGACATTGAAAAGCATCCAGAAACCGGGGCGTCGTGACGCACTGTTTGGGAATCCCTGCTTTAAGGCATTCTCTACTACTCTACGAGTCAACTATTGGGTAAAACAGACTTTAGTTGTACAAACACAGTACACGCAGAAAAGATAGATGTAATGACGATAGTCGCGCGAAACACGGACGAATCATCAATTGCAAAGAAAAGCTGTGATGTGGATTAAAGGGTTGTAAGGTAGTCCATAATTCATTCAACTTAGTTCAATTGCCAACACACGAAGGAAACTGTAAGGAAAATTTAAGGCCGTGTATAATCCATCAACAGCAGTTTAGGAACACAAGTTTGATCAAGAGTAATCGTGCGATCCGAGGGAGAGCTCGAACAGGATTTCGGAACAATATTTTATTCAAGGTCTCAGGGCAGGTCAGGCAAAATTTTTTCTAGATTACTATTTTTCAAAGTATATTTGATTTTTTTAAATTTTTAGTGTAAGGAACCCTTATGGTGCGACACTGTGCCTGTCTGTCCGTTTGTCATTTTTCTTATTGATTTGCTCGTTTTATGTGAGTTCAGACTTTAGAGACCATTCTAATGAAATATTCTGACTGATCCATGGTCCTTTTAGTCCTTCCATTCGCGTGTTCCAAGACGACATTAACTCTAATACAACAGTATATTCGTTTTAGTAAACACATACATACCTACAAATTAATTTTCACCCAACCGCGTGACAGAATGTAATTTAATTGTGTAGCAAATAAGCCTTATCCGATAACAATTGTTATAATAATTATGTACCGTCAACAAAACAAAGTATTACAAATTTCACAATAACTTTAACAAGGACTTATTTCCAAGCAAAAATTACGCTTTTTATTACCCGCGTCGCCACTTTAATACACTCGTTTTTTAATTTAATTAGGTTTTTCAGTTATTACCATAAAGCCAAGCTGATTGCTTTTCTTGCCAGACTGCAGAATTAGCTGAGGTATTTAATTTATAATAGAGTTTTTCATTTATTTCTTGTAAAGCAAACTTGATTGCTATTATTCAGTAGACTGTTTAGTTAGTTGGCTAATTTTAATTATATATCCTATTATAGAGACCTTTGAATGTATAATAGTACATTGTGCACCGAGGGTAGTAAGAAGGGGATTACTAACGAGAGTCTATTAGAAGCCCGACGCCGTAGGCGGAGGGCTTTTAATGACTCGAGTTTGTAATCTTCTTACTGCCCGTGATACACACAATGTTTTTCATCACATTTGCGAGGAAAAAAAAAAAACATAATAATGAAATAAACTAAACGCACCCGCTAAGAGACAACTTCAACTGTCAACTTTTTCAATATAGTCTTCCACAGATAATGCTAAGAACTGCGTTTAGTTTTTAAACTTGACAGGCAATGTCGCCAGATTGTACCGATTTTTAAAATAAAATTTTAAACTAAATTAATTTAATTGCATTAAAATAATCGCAAAAACTACGGAAATAATAGTAAAATAACCATATATGTAAGTTTTATTTACACTAAAATTGGTTTTGTAGCCAAATTTTGAAGATGTGAAATAGCCTTGGCTGATTGGAAACCTCCATAGTCTGAAATGACGTACGACTTTTGAAACTAAACTCATAACTCCCGAGGGAGTTATAGATTTTCATACAGTTTTTCCTCCCGTGGGAGTTATAGATATTTGTAACCCACGGGGGGTAAATCGGCTCGAGTTGGTCTATAAGCGCGCGTGTTATAACACCCTTTACGAGCAAGTGTGATGAAAATGAATTAACGTTGTTCGTTATTAAGCTAGCTATCTGATGGGAGGTACGTACCGTTTCAATCTTTCCGCAGCCGCGCGGATCGGCGGTCGTGATGACGAGGAGGAAGAATTCAGTCCAGCACATAAATCACTAGGTTTTGAGCTTATTTAATAACATATGGCCATAGGTGGGTCACTGATAGCAAATTCCAGTTGAACAGAGTCCTCGCGAACATATTTAAACGGAGAAAAGGGGTTTTAACGCGCGCGCGGCGGTGGTTGGTTTTCGACTCATTTTTTGCTCATGCCGAGCAGTAGGTGGCGCCATTGGCGCACGAACGGGTGCGTTCCGATATCCACAATCCGATACCATCCCAATAAGAAAGAAAGTAGAAACAGAACGCTAATTAATCTAATTTGTGTTGCCTTGTATAAGTACGTAAATACCTACTCAAAATAAGAAAAATAATTAAATCTAAAATATCTGTTCCAGTACGGAACAAACGTTTATTTCGCATACAAATACACACAGATTATAATAAAAGGGAAGTATAAATCGATTTCTGCGAAAAAAGAGTCGACGACGACGAACGGACAGTCGGATAACAAAGTGATCCTATAAGGATTCCGTTTTTTCCTTTTTTGAGATACGGAGCCCAAAAGGTGAGTAGAAAGTTGATACTGCCCATGGCGTAAACACCGAATCGCAAAGTGACAGCCTCCGCTCCGCGCTATCGATTGCCGCGCCTTCCGCGCAATATTCAATTGTAAACTAAGCTCGCTATTACATACAATATGGCATTATGTGGGAAAGTAACCCGGTTCGCGTAAGCCCCATTGTGCCGCCGCGCCGTTCCATTACTGTGGGAGATTATGTTGACACTACGCACACACGCGCAGCTCACCTGGATAACCTATTTACATACTCGCACACACCTATGAGACACTTAAGAGGCGGATCCTGAGTATTTTACACATAAAAATTGATGTGCCCTATGTTTTAAATACCTACCTATATACCTACTTTTACTTTATCTGTTTTTGTATAGTTTGCGTTCTCTCATAGACACTTGAGCGTTTATGCCGTTTATTTTGTGTAATTTTACAGGTCGATTCATAAAAACTGGTGCGAATTTAGTATGTCATATTTATAATTTTAATTTAGACTCGACTTTTGATTTGATTTGATTTTATATTGGTTTTAATTTGGATTTTAATTTTAATTTCAATTATTTTACCTGAAATGTATAATTACAATTTATGATTAATACAATTAAGATCTCTCTATCTATGAAATAAACACTCGTTGCATACAAAATCCGCACCAGCTCTTATGAATCGACCATAATGAGACTTTAAAATGTTCCCTCTAGAAAAACTACATAGGTATTTAGTATATTAAAATCTTAAACTAAAAAGCAGAAAATAATATGTTAATTATCCGAAAGAAATGGATAATCAACGATTCATATATAAATATACAAATATTTATAGTTTTTAACCTGTTTTTTCAAGTCGGTGCATGACACGCAAAGCTGGCTATGCTGAGCTCCTTAAACACCTACATAAACATTCGTTCCTTTTTTGAAGTCGGTTAACACTAAAAAATTTTTGCTTAGTAAGAAATGGACGAGAAACTACGAAAAATACCGAAATCGCTATATGTGTGCCTCTAATATTTGAAGAGTTCCCTCGGTTTCTCCAAGAGCCCATCATCAGATCCTGATTTGGTTGCAATGGTACCACTTCGGCAGTATACCCTTTCAAACAAAAAAAGAATTATCCAAATCGGTCCAGCCGTCTTCGAGTAATCGCGTAACAAACATACAAAAAAAAATAAAAAAAAAACATACAGACGAATAGAAAAGCTTAGCACCGATTTTAAGATTTTAGTTGTGATGAAAAATTAAATCGTTGATAAATTCGGGTAAACGTTTTTCTTAGGAGAACAACAATGATAGGTTATAGGTTAACGCGGGCTTATTTTCCGCAACTCGACGACAATGATTTATTGCATTAATAATACGAAATGACTCAAAGACTCTATTAGAGCTTATTTTAGAGGACCCTGTTACCAATTTTTTTAGAATAAAACTCTTTGAAAACAGAAATAAGTTTCAAGTACTGACCCGAAGTCGCCGTTCAAGTTCAAGTCATTTATTTCTGTCAGTAGGCCTCGAGCCCTTGACATGTCTAATTCTATTCTTTTCTTTTGTTTTGGCACCTCGGGAAATTATTTTCTGGTGAGAAGAAGTGCCGGAAGAAACTCACCAGTTTCTCTTTTCAGAAACATTAAGCATTAAGTGATTTATGCATAGGTGCGTGTACTTACAAAGTTTTTGAGAACACAACGATACTATAGTTCATTAGCGTTAAGTATGCTTTCACCAGATAGAATATAATACCCGCCTACTTCATGAAATTCGCAGAAAACGTAATGTAGGACGCGGAGATAACCGCAATAAAGACAGAACAGGAGAGGCACTTTGAGCCGAGACACCGCGCGGCGGGATTCTGTTCCCTACTTACAGTTTAAGGAAACTCGCCAATAAAGAAAGTAATACAAAACGTAAACACAGTCATTTTTCTTCCTACAAAAGGTATATTCCGCGCTTGAATATGTGCGCGTGCGCGCCGTGTACGCACACACAACTAGCAAAGTTTTAAGAATGCTTAAGAATGCTCCAGTATGGATCGCAATCACACAGACGCGCGATCGTGCGTCTGTGTGAATACGTGTCGCGCGCTCCTAAACGGCCGGAGTTGGACTACTAGTTTGTCTTTGTGCTTTGACGTAAATGATACCAGCCAGAGTAATAAATGTCCTGCATTGCAAAACGCTCTAACAGATTCAAATGTTACTTTAAGGCCACCGCCGGCGAGTGAGTAAAATGGCTGACGAGGTACAGTGTGATCGATCGACCTTTCCAGATCCATAATATAATGCTACTCGCTCAATTTTACTCGCTTACACGCTATCGGTGGGACAAATGCCTATGAGCGAGGAAACATTTGGCATGGCTACTTGGCGCGATTGCTAAACCTCGTAGATTAGTAGATCCCATCAAAAACATTACATGTAAAAATATGCAAGTCTCGCAACGCAGACGGTGGTACGGACTTGGTTTAACATTACATCTCGAAACTTTTTTCTTGTAGAAGAACTGCGTTGCAAGACTTGCATCTTTTTACATGTAATGTTTTTGATGGCATCTCATTTCTTTTTGTAAGTTGTCTTTCTTTATTTATTACATTCTAATACATTCTACTTTCCATTTTAACTACAAAAGTAACTTTGTAATCGCATAATATTGGTATAGGATTACTTAAGCAGTTCGTATTGAATTGGTTTTGCGTGACGTGATTTAAAATTTTGAGCTTGTGGGTCTGCTAGAAGTACCATAGAATTACAATGATCATCAGCAGTGAGTGACAAAACTAAGGAACTTTGACGTTCTTAAACTACAAGTTCAAATTGAATGTTATTGATAACATATCTAAGTCATATTATGCCCTATATATCCCTGAAACTTCAGAATTCTAGCTTTACCCAGCACAAAATTACAGGAGGTTGAAAATGGCCTGAATGGCTTCGAGAAAAGGATGGTACGGCCATGCCTTTGTTTTGCTCAACTTGGCGCATAATATCATAGGCATAGATTTTTCGTGTGTCGTGTGTCACATCGCACATCGGTTGTTCACTCGCGGCTAGTTCGGCTTGTTTATTTAATTTGTTTGGGACAAACGCCCGCCGTGTTTTTCTGTTGTTTCGCAGAAAACGTAATGTAGGACGCTGAGATAAGGGTAACAAAGACAGACAGCACTTTGAGTGCGGACACGCCGAGCGGCGGGATTCTGATCGCTACTTACGCGTATACAGAAACACGCCAATAAAGAAACCAATACAAACGTAAACGATACTAGAAACGTCGAGAAGTAACTGTTTGTGAATCTTATTGGTATTGAGAGACGGTAAACTGTGTCTTCGTTTGCTTGAAGAGTAGGTATACGGAAAGAACATCTCTAGTCACATTTTTATTATTTTCACTTTCAAGGCAATGATTACCATAGTGATTGTTCGCGATGACTAACTTTCAAACCGCTCTAACCAAGGACCTTAAAATAAATAGCCGGACAGAACCTCGCCAACCGATAACTGAAGCATTTGTAATAGGCCGATTGCTTTGTACTTAGGAGCCACACACACACATCAACAAGCTTTTTTCCTACAACCCGCAGCACGCACACATTGACCTGACCAACCAGCATTAAAGAAACCGGCGGACTATAGGTGCTTCAGTTCTAAGTCAAAAAGTTACTTTAGTGACAAACATGTTCTTTCCTTGTACCCTTCAGATAGTGTTATCAAATGTGCCTATCCTATATTCTTCCCAACTTCTAGTTTTTTTCTAGTTCTAGTAATTATGAGCGAGGAAAGTGGCATATGTACTTCGAGCGAGTGTAAACCACTCGTAACTAGATACCACATCGTTTGTGGTGTCGCAGTGGGTGAGGCTGGCGAAGCGGCTAGTTTTTCGTTCGTTCCTTCGGCTTGTTTATTTAATTTGTTTGCTCCAAACGCCCGCCTTTAACGTGTTTTTCTGTTGTTCTGTAACTCGGCCGATTTATGTCCGCCCGTAAAAGATCCTCGTCAAGAAACTTGCGGAACGAATGTGCACGACGCGCTCACCAGATATTTACAAGTTTAATAGAGTTTTTTGGGTCGTAAAAACAAAGTTTGATTGAATAAAATGGAACACAATGGTGTTATTTTTGTTTATTATACAATGTTCGACCCGAATACGTACCTCTGGTAAAAATTTAATGTTATCATCCGAAATCCGATACTTTGAAGTGTATGAACATAGATATTTCATAAATATTAAAAGAGATGCGTCACAAATGATCGCGGCTTACGTGCATAGGTAAGCGTGTGCAACTGTCCACGACACCGCGTCGATCAGTCGACGACACCGCATCGAACTGTCGACGACACCACATCCAACAGCGGGGGATTAGTTGCGCGAGCACTAGCTGTACCCTCTTCATTCAAATGATTTACATTCACTGAGCTCGCTCACCGCTACGCGGAACGAAAAAGTTTAAAATACGGCAAGCGCCACGGCAATTTATCGGGACGTTTTTATTGCCTACGTACGATAAATGGACTTCATACATAATGCTAATAGAAGCTAACGATTGCATTTCCACAGAAAGTAGTTCCATGAACCTTTTAACAAAAGCCTAAATTATGCGGATATTTCTTACAACTTGAAAGGATTTTAAATAAGCTGTTTTACCAGCCGCTAGGACCACAGCGTTGCAACGACTAACTGAAGAAGCCCGCAGGGCTAGAATGAGCGGCAGCGCGCTCGCGCGTGCTCGATAAAGATAGCGCATTGCAAATGGAAAAACTGCTCCGTCGCCAGCTTTCCAAATCTAATTCAGTGAAAAGATAACTCCCAACAGCTTCCCGCAGTTTCCAGTAATGTTATTAAACTGATAATCGGCATTACCCGAGCGGTAGTTGCGGCTGAAACAACTCGCGTTGTTGGTTTAGGACCCGCTGCAGCCCGCCGATTTCATTTTGTCCATTTCATTTCAATTGCTCGTTAAAGTTTTCTTACATAGTGTAATAAAATTATGCATTATTATACTAGTAACTTGTAGTAGAGCGGACGTCACCGGGACGCGAAAAATGCCTTGCTGCCATTTAAGTAAGGACATAAATTTTAGCATAGTTTGACCTAGAGTTTTAGTTGCAGGTATTTTTGATCATTTATCTGGGGGCACGGCAGCACTCAGATATATTTTATAGTTCTCAAATAAAAAATCCTCCACGGTTAAATAATAGGCAAGTCGGTGGAAATCGAAATCTAAAATAACAGACAAATCTTAATTTGTATTGCTATTATTTATATATTAATTAAATTTCTTAAATAACAGTCTTGGTTTAACATTACGTCTCAGAACTTTTTTGAACTTGAATCTTTTTACATGTAATGTTTATGATGGGATTCAATTATTGCGATCAGATCTTAAAGTGTTATACAGTAAGCCAGGGTAGGTAGTATAGGTAGTTGTTTCGATGTAGACTCCATTCTTCCCCTTGTGCCAGAATTGAAAGCGAACCTGCCACGTTAATTAAAATAATAAAAATGCTTCTTTTCACGACGTCACCGTTGCCTCGCCCATTTGCTAATCTCCTTACTGTCCCACAGTCCCGTTTAAAATTAACATGATTATTTATTCTGAATACATAAAATATTCCGGCTGGGCTTCAGGAACATTTCGATGTGGGAGGAAATGTGTTAGTGGACTGTGATAGATAGTAGTGACACAGATATATATCGAGCTCGAAGGAAAAGTATATGTTACCTCTCGTGCTAAAAAGAAGTGGCGGCGACCTACTTTGCACGCCGTTAACTTCAGTTACCGTCTATATTATTATCAGATTTGAAAATCTGATAATAATGGCATAATTAATTGTTCAATACCAGTAAATGAAATGGAATATTTATGTTTTCCATCACTAAACAAAATTACAAAACGGCAAGCGAAAAACGTTACACGCTTGGTTCCCATACAATTGACGAACTATTTCCTTCTATCTCGATATAATTAGTGTGACACCGACATATTTATTTTTATTTTATACTTTATTTATCGGAAAACAAACAAAAACAACTTAACCTGAGTGTCATGGTTCGGTTGATCTAGGTACAGGGATATCGCTCCAGCTAGATAAAAGTACGGGTAAATACCCGTACTTTTTTCTAGCGCAACTTTAACGAGCAATAGGGATGATGACTGGGTTAAAAATATGTAATTCTATTTAGTCCGTCAGTTAGATTATGGAAAAATATGGGACACGTATTCTTTGGTTTATCAAAATATTAAAAATCGTCAAAGTTATAGATCATCAAACTTCTGGAGTGGGGGCTTGTGACGTCACTCTTATTTGTACTCAAGAGTGACGTCACTCGAAACTTCTAAGCACTCTATCCTCGTCAGTTTTTGTTTGTCAAACAAAACAAAAAATACGTGTACAATATTTTTTCATAATGTAACTGAAATAAACTAAATAAATACCAAACCTGGACGTTACATTATTCCTTTAATCCAAAGCAAAACTGACATTGACACCGAACAGCCATAGAGTCAATATACTACAATCCTCACCACTAAAACACAAATAACTTAAAAGCAGCATCTCCAATACTAAACAATTAAGAAACGAAATACAACTTACTCCATAAAAAAAAATCAACATTTATACAAAGGATTTCTATTCCTTGTACAACGCGGCTCGGGGCGGTTCAAAACAGGCGACTGCTGAGGCATAACCAAATTCCTATCGGCCCCAGCCCGCTCCACACACCCACCAGGAGCTGCAGGCGCCGCCGAGTGATCCGGCTGCCCGCCAACGACATCACCGCACTGTGCACCATCCGCCACCGTTGTAGACCGCGACCCCGATGCCAGCACTGGTGGTTCCGAACTTGACGGACAAGATAACAAGCTCAACTTCCTCGGTCTCAACTGGTCGACATGTCTATGAGCTACACCAGCACCCCCTGACGTCACCGCATAATCTGTATTTCCCAGTCGCTCACTAACAACCCCCGAGACCCACTTATCCCTCGCATTATATTGCCTTAACCACACGGGATCACCTACATTAAACGATCTCTGACAACCTCCTGCCAACTCAACCATCCTCTCTTGCACAGATGTTACCCTGGCCTGCCTATCAGGTTTTAAAATATCTAGACCAGTCCGAAGTTTACGACCCATAAGGATCTGAGCCGGACTCTCCCCCGTCGTACAATGAGGAGTGTTCCTATAATGCAACAAGAACGTATGCACAGCCGCCATAATCCCCACTCCTTGCCTGACAGCTTTCTTTACCACCCTTTTAACAGTTTTCACGGCATTTTCAGCGGCGCCATTCGAAGAAGGATGATACGGGGCTGAGAACACGTGTTGAATGTGGTTACGTGCAGTGTATTCGGCAAACTCCCTACTCGTAAATGGAGGGCCGTTATCAGACACAATCAGCTTGGGCAAGCCAAAGCGTGAAAATACCTCCGTTAACACTTCAATCGTGTTGCACGCCGACGTACTGGGTACTTGAAAAACCTCCAACCACTTCGAGGTGGAATCTACTATCACCATATACAACTTACCCAGCACCGGGCCCAGAAAATCTACATGAATCCTAGTCCATGCACTGCTAGGATACGGCCAAGGACAAGGCGTATGACTCCTAGGTGCATCCTGCTCCGCAGCACAAACATCACATGCCTTGCACTTAGCCTCTATCTCCTCATCCATACCAGGCCACCAAACATAACTCCGAGCCATCGACTTCGTTTTCACTATGCCCATGTGAGGTTCATGTAACATTTCTAACACCATTCGCCTGCAAGATTGCGGAACTACTACCCGGTGACCCCACATGACGCACCCCCTCTCAGAATAGAGCTCTTGCTTCCTATTGAAGAAAGGCTGCAAGTTCCTCACATCATTCGTCGAAGGCCATCCATCACAAACGTAACTCAAGATCCTACCTAAGACCGGATCATGAACCGTTTCACGTTTGATGACTTCGCCGTCAATAGCCAGGGCGTCTTGGACAAAATGCAAATAAGTATGCTCTGGTATAGACTGTTCCATCTCCCTGTCGCACGTAATCGGCAATCTAGACAAACCATCCGCCACATTCGCCTTGGTGTTTATGTACTCGATATCATAGGAAAACGCGGATAATATCAAGGCCCATCTCTGCATACGGCTTGCAGCCATTGCAGGGATACCGGACCGCGGACCGAATAAGCTCACCAAGGGCTTATGGTCAGTCCTCAGTGTGAAGTGGCGGCCGTACAAGTACTGATTAAATTTCTTTAAACAAAAAATTATCGCCAAAGCTTCCCGGTCAATTTGCGAATAATGCTTCTCAGCACTGCTAAGAGACCTCGAAGCATACGCTACGGGGCGCTCGCCCTGCGCGCTTGGTTGCGTGAGCACACCGGCCACCCCTCGCGCACTAGCGTCACACGTCAATACTAAGGCCTTATCTTGGTCATAATGCGCCAGCACCTTTGATCCCGCCAAACGCTGTTTAACGCCTTTAAACGCCTTATCGCATTCCTCGGACCAAACCCATGCAACCTTCTTTTTCAACAAATCATACAAAGGACTTAACAGAGAACTCATGTCCTTGATAAACTTCCCGTAAAAATTCACCATACCCAAAAACGACCTTAACTCCGTAACATTCTTGGGAGTAGGAATTTTTATCATAGCCTCTACCTTAGTGGGATCCGTTGCAATACCGTCCTTTGACACTACATAGCCAAGGTAATTAACACGGTCCACAAGGAAAACGCACTTACCTCTCTTCACTCTCATTCCACTTTCATGCAACCTCTTCAGCACCGCGTTTAGGGCTTTCAAATGCTCTTCTTTGGAACGACCCCCAATAATAACATCGTCCTGGAAAATTCCAACCGACGGGTGAACTCCTTTCAGTAAATTGGTCATGGTTCTTTGAAAGATACCAGCACTAGATGCCAACCCAAACACCAGACGTTTGTATTTGAAAAGACCTCTATGCGTATTAATTACAGTAAATTCCCTTGAAGCCTCGTTGAGAACCAGTTGATTGTAAGCCTGTGACAAGTCTATTTTGCTAAAATACTGGGAGCCATTTAATGTAACCAGCAAATCCTCCACTCGGGGTAACGGGTACCTATCGACCAGCAAGACCGGGTTCAAAGTTATCTTATAGTCCGCGCAAAGCCGTAAACCACCATCTGACTTACTCACGGGTACCAAAGGCGTCGCCCAATCTGAACTGTCAACCGGCTCTATGATGTCATCGCGTAGCATTGCGTCTAACTCGTTGTCTACGCGCCGCAGCAGCGCGTGTGGGAGAGGACGGGGGCGACAGTATATCGGGATTGCGCCCTCGCGCAAGCGCAATTGTATCTCGCCACCATTGAACCGTCCCAAGCCGCCATCGAAAAGCTCCTTATACCTGTCAAGCAAGACATCAAGGGTCAAAGATACATCTTCCTTAAAGACGTTATTTACAAAATTCGCACTACAAGGAGGTACAGCTATTTGCAACTCTGCCAACCAATGCCTACCGAGCAATGACGTTGTCCCACCGTCGATTACAAATAACTCAAGTGATTTGGAGTTATTCCCGTACTCAACCGTAGGCATTAAGACACCCAAAGGTTTAATTTTACTCCCATTATAACATTTTAAACGCAAATCACACGGTTGCAATTGCATGTCTGTAAACATGGCATCATAAGTGCCTCTACTGATACAGGACACGGCGGATCCAGTATCCACCTCCATGTTTAACATTTTGCCATTAATAGCTAGAGGTACACTAACCGGTTTGTAATTTCCTAACGATAAATGGTTAATGTCATCTTCGCCACTCGACCCATCCTCAATCATATGGTCACCCGACGCCGAATAGCCGTCGTCGACAAAGTTGACACCTCTTATCCTCTGCTGGCCGCTCAACGATCGCCAACTATCAGCATCTTCACCTGTCACCTGACACATTCTACGAAGGTGACCCACTTTCTTGCACTTGCTGCAAGCATGTCTGCGGTACTTGCACTGGGCCGCGCTATGATTGCGCCAGCCACAAACCATACATGGCCCAACGTCTCTTGAGTTCACTTGCTGCTGAGGCACCGCTCCGCTAGTGCCTGGCACGCCGATCGCAACTTGCCGCTCTCCGCTTCTACCGTGCTTGCTTCCACGCACACCTAACTTGTTGAGTTCAGCCGCTGTACCGTCGGTGCGACTCCTTTCACTCGCCGCTCGCTCCACCGACGCCGCGTCGCGCTCCGCAGACTCTATAGACTTGGCCAGTCTAATTGCTTGCTCATACGATAGCGTCTCCTCCGCAAACAACCTCTGACGGATAACATCACTATTGACGCCGCAAACAAACTGATCTCTCAGATTTTCTTCCAAGGACGCCCCGAATTCGCAACACTTCGATAACCGTTTCAATTCTGCAATATAGCTAGCGACGTTTTCGCCTGTCACTTGACGTCGCTGTCTAAATTTGTACCGCTCAGCCATTATGGACGGTTTCGGTTGAAGATGTTGAGATAAAATTGTTACTGCCCGGTCATAGGACAAATCCTTGGGTTGCGTCGGACTGGCTAGCGTGGTAAGCAACTCGTATGCGTCTTCGCCCATTACCGCAATAAGCGTAGGCAACTTTTTGTCATTTTTCAAACCATTAGCCGAAAAATACATTTCCAACCTTTCAGTATAAGTTTTCCAGTTCCCATCTTTAATATTGAACTCCCTTATACTTCCGATCGACATTTTGCTCGTCGCCAATGAAATAAACTAAATAAATACCAAACCTGGACGTTACATTATTCCTTTAATCCAAAGCAAAACTGACATTGACACCGAACAGCCATAGAGTCAATATACTACAGTAACAGACGGACTAATCAGTTTTTTTTAGTCATCTAGCCTATTCTCCGTCGCGCGACAATTACTAGCTACTAACTAGCTAGCCCGCCTGCCCTGCCTCGTCTGCTTTGTGCACGTGTCCCCATCCACGCGGCTGTGTTCGCCGCACGGCTGTACTCTGTACTTTTAGGTATTTAAAAAAAGGTAAACAAAAACCACGTGTCACGGGTCGTTCAGCCAGTGCAGTATAGGGAATGCAATACCCGATCAAATTTGAAACCCGGGCATTTAAATCCCCTGGTTTTCGGGTACCCGGATTGCATTACCTACAATGAACTTGATACGACCGGCAATACCGACATTGCCGGCCGTATTAAGTACGATAGGCAAGCAAGTGATGTTTTTTCGCGTTTGTTTTTCGCGTTGCCAGCCGACGTTAGACTTTATTTATTATCTTTGAAGTACTTTAAAATAAAACGATACATGCATTATTTATTAAATACCAGGTTTTTTATATTACGAAAACCCGGGTTCTGAGTCAAAATGCCCGGGTTTTACCCGACTCTAAATCAAGATGGTTACCCGGCTACGCAGGTTTTCAGGTACCCGGGTTGCATGCCCTACGCACGGCACTTGTCTCTGCGGCGAGGAGCCTGCACTCGGAGAGGTCCTCATTGCGCTCCGCACCGAGAGCGAGAACTTTACTAAACGGAGCTACTTTCCACTTTAATTAACATTCTTTGCAGCGAATGCGATGCCGTTCGCTTTTGCACAAAGCTTGCCAGTGTGTTGGGTACGAGAAATTTTCCGGTTTGAGAAGGTAATTGTGAGGTATTTGACGTTAAACTACAAAGCTGCCGCTCGCCGCGCTGTATAGAATCGCATTACTATAGTTGCTACTACTTAAGTAACTGGATGTCGCTTAATTTTACGTGTTAATTTTACAATCTGTACTGCGCATGTCGTTATAATCAGCGATAATCAACATGTCGTCGCAAAGAGGCTCGACAAAGGCAAGATTAACACATTGATTGGCTCGGGCAGGTGATGAATATTCACACGCGGACTGCCCGGGCGGGGAGGGATGTAGACCAGGAGGGGGAGGGGGCACAGACGCATGCTCACACAGACACAATGAGCACGGCGGCTTTGTTCCGTTCCATTCATCGCACACATTAGGATTCACGGTAACATTGTGCCGAGTACTCCAAAACAACACACGTGTCAGCTCCAACCAACACTTTCCACGTGCAGGTAGTGGGCCCGTGTACCCGCGTTTTACCAAACACATCGAATCGAGGCAGTTCTAACACATCTAACAGTTTCTACCGCCCGCAGTTTCACTTCGCTGGACGCATTATTAATCATTAGCATTAACCCGCGGTTTTGCCCGCGTTATTCCCGTTAATGTCGCAAAGGAACTGTTTACCGGGATATAAAGTATTCTTTCTCGGACTTGGTCTACTAGTATGCCAAATTTCAGCTCAATCCATCCAGTTGTTAGTCCGTTATCTAGTAACAAACATCCAAATATCGAAACATCCAAACATATTCACAAACTTTCTCATTTATAATATTAGTGTGATTTATCTGTAGGTTCGGAATAATGTTTTCAGTTATTTTCTAGAGGTCCAGGCATTCTGCAAAACCACCAGAAAAGATTCATAATTAGACCAGCAAAGTGAGAGCTGTTGAATCGCGGGCAGAAATACTTAACCCGTTTTGTTTTGTTCTACGGAAATTGATATGAATACACACGATATTACGCGGATTTTACGCTAAAATAACAGAGGTTTCCCTTGCCGAGACTCAATCCGTAAATGGAAAAAGGGAAAAAATCGTAGGGAATTAAGGCCGGCCCGGGCCGGCCCGCGCCCGTCCGCGCCGGACAAATCTCCCGCGCCCACGCCCCGGTCGCACTTAAGGCCCTCCGCGCACTAGGCAGCCTGGCTGCGCAGCCGGGCTGCGGCCTGCGAATATATAAAAATGTTTGGCTGCCTAGTGCGCGGGCTCCCATACAACGTCATATGTTTTACTGGCTGCCGCAGCCAGGCTGCCTAGTGCGCGGGGGGCCTATTAATACGCTTTCCCGAAAGTTTTCTTTCCCTTAAGCAAATTACCTAATGGTACTGTTATTTCTGCTATTGTTTATTTAGCCCGTACACGTTCATGTCGGTCACTTACATAAAAGGTAGCAACGAATTCAAAATACTTTTCTGTTTGAACAGCATTGTGCTTATTATCGTTTGGTACTTTGACTTCTTATTAGGACGTACTGATGTGAAGACAAAGTAAGAGTAGGGGAGTGACTAGGGTTTCTGATATCTCGACCTTTTTCATTTCCCGAGGCACGAGAATTCTCGAGTCTTCTCGACTCTCGAGCTTTTTTCAATTTCATAATAAAATGACGTTATTTTTTTTATTTTTATTGTACAATCGTCAGAACGTAATATTAGAATTAGTCATTTAACTAATGATTAAGATCAATAAGTATGCTTTATTGAACAATCGTCACAAGTACCAATTAGAATTAATAATGTAAAAACTGGCAAAGAGCATGTCGGACCATGCTCAGTATAGGGTCCCATAGCCGTAACTATAAGGTATAAAATACTATGTAAAAAAATACAAGAACAAAAGAACGTAACTACATAGTAATTACGTCCTTTTGTTGAGAAGCGCAGTTTATCGGCAATAACTCAAAAACGGTTAATGGGGATGACGACTGGGTTAAAAATATATAATTCTATTTAGTCCGTCAGTTAGATTATGGAAAAATATGGGACACGTATTTTTTGGTTTATCAAAATATTAAAAATCAACAAAGTTATAGATCATCAAACTTCTGGAGTGGGGGCTTGTGACGTCACTCCTAGGTGAAAATTGTACCTAGGAGTGACGTCACTCGAAACTTCTAAGCACTCTATCTACGTCATTTTTTGTTTGCCAAACAAAAGAAAAAATACGTGTACAATATTTTTAAATAATCTAACTGACGGACTAAACAGTTTTTTTTGTCGTTTAGCCCATTTAGCCGGACACACGGTTTAGAAGATAGAGGGACAGACGGACGGACGGACGTGACGAAACTATAAGGGTTCCGTTTTTGCCATTTTGGCTACGGAACCCTAATAAATGATTGAGATCAATAATAAAACAATTGGAATTACAAAACGAAACTAGGTTTACAACATGTTATTAGTTTCGTTTTCAATACAAACATGAAATAACATTACTTTTAAAATATTAAGAAATGAAACAAAATATTTCTTTCAAATCAACAAAACTTAAAGAGTCTTAAACTTAAACATAAATAATGATAAATTAGTAAAGTAAGGGTGACGGGCGGCAGGATGTGCGTTACTTTATACGTGCGTTCTAGATATGGCTCATGTTCGTCTTAAATGTTTGCTGTCCATTACAGGGTACTTTTGTGCTAAACGTGTCCATGATTGGTGCCATCACCCTACTCCCCTCTTGAAGAACTCCATACCATAGCCCTGTAGCCTTCCGGGAAAATGCGGCAAGGCGCTCATTCCACATTCGGATTATGCGCTAAAACCTTTAAACTCTCTGCGAACATATTACAGTTACTAGCCAGCTATCCGATTGTCAGATCGCCTTGCAGGTGTTGTAGCGAGTCACTAACGAGTTTCGACAGGTTCACCCTTATCAACAGTTCCTGCCAAACTCACGTCTTCCCAAACCAACAACACGATCAATTTTGTGTCAATACAGAATCATAACCAAGTACTTATTAACAAGTCGCGACCTCTCTGCCCGCTGCAGTCCGAATCCACCCGGATCCCGCGATGCCTCAACACGTTACCAGAGTCTAAGCGACACAAACTGTGACGGCCCTAAGTGCACTTGCGCTGACGCGAGTGTCCATGAAGCTTAATAACCGTTCGTGCCAGCTCTAGCCACGCGACCTAGATAAACGCCACAGACGCGGTTAAAGTCATCAAACAACTCGGACACAACAAGCTAGAGACTCCAGTTGTTTCGGTCGCGGAGGCAGACTTTTTTAAACTAAATAAAGAAAGTTGTTTGCTATGCGTCGAGTGCGCCGGCTTTTACAACTGAGTTCCCCGCCCGGTCGAACCCGGCCAAATAACTAGAGTTTTAAGTTTGTACCGAGCACCTAGAAGTAGGTAACGAAACTAAGTATTAACTTGCAGCACTATAATGCAAGTCCGTGTATGTAAGTAGAATATGGTTTTTGGTTTATAGAGGAAAGTCTTAGACCTCAGATAAAAAATAATATCTTAACAGTTGTTGTCAATTTCGGTATCAATATCAATAAACACCGAAAACATAGCGGCGCGGCGCGGCGCAATGAACCGTCACTCAAGTTTCACTCCTGCCATATTCCACGGACGGAGGCCGCCGCCATGCCTGTCCGTCCACGTCACGTGGAACACCGGCTAGCATCTCCAGCGTCCCCTTTGTTCCCGACCGATCGGCCTCGCCGGCACCGGGCTTCGCTCTTCGATAACATTGATGACAGCACTCCTGACATGACAGTCTTAGATCCGCGCAACGGCAAGCCTATAAAGCTGAGCCCATGTGTTTGATCCAGTCATTTCCCATATTTTTTGGATGCACATTTGACGTCCAAATGGAAAGCTGAGGAACAGCAATAGTTATAAAATTGGGGGCTTGATTTACTGAGACTAGGAACGATATTTTCGATTTAAGACTCTAAGTCTAAATATTACATTTAATAAATAAAATGTTAATCGTATTACGATCTTTGTTGTATTCACAGAAATATTGTATTGTATTCACATAAAAATTGCCATACAAATCGACGGGCTATTTCCTTCTAACTCGATATTTCTGTGGTTATATTATAACAGGAAAGATAAAGACTTTGAATATAGCGCTCTCTTATTACTTGTTCCATTCAGATAGCTCCCTGCGCTGTAAGTAATAGCGAGGACGGTTTCTGTTCAAACGCCAGTTTGTCTCATGTTCCTCCAAATAGACCCTGGCAACTAGAGCTTTATATACGAGAACGAGTTAAATAAACTTCTTCCTCAAAGTTTCGAAGTAAGTTAGCGAACTAAAAGTGTTCCCAGTGTTTCATATAATGTCCAACTAAATATTGCTTCCAACAGAATATTTGGGTTCCGGTTCGGTTTGCTTGTCGGCCCTTTGTGCTTTGCAAAAGTCATTTCATTCTGAATAACTGATAGCTATGACGTTTCTTGAGGCAATATTTAGGTTGCCTGTCCACTGGAGCGGAAAGGGTCAATATATTTACCAAAAGAACTGTAATAATCCTATATATTAGTATTGTGTATTTTCTGTTTTCTTGCGTCATCTCCGTTACCCAAAGGTTGTCGCTTCCTAGCGATAAGACCGCCTGTTGTCTGCCATTCGTTTTAATATCTTATTTATTTAAGGATCTCTACAAAGAACTAACATTGGTCCTCTCCGCTCTAGTGTAGCGTCGAAAAACCCCGGAAAAATTCCGTATTTTTACCCAAATAACTCCTTTTTTTTTGGAAAAAACGTACAATTTTGTTGCTATTTTAATGAAGAACATGGTGTTTGACTTTCATTTCTGCATCCCATAACCTACCACCATCATACCATCTTCATAAACCACTAAGTGCCCAAACATTCACATACTTAACCAAGTTAAGTACTGATAAATTTTGAACTACAGGGGTCGAAAGAGGGCCGATTATTACGAGCATTAATAAATTATTATTACATGATTTTATTCTTCCGAAAAAATCAGAAAGATACGAAAAAAATCAGATGAACAGTCATATAACAACAATGTCTTCTTATTAAATTCGCACGTCATATTGTTGTAATACCTACTTGTAATATGTTTGAAAAAAGAAACTGGTGAGTTTCTTCCGGCGGCGCTTCTTCTCACCGGAAGGTCATTACCCGAAGGCCAATAGAGATAGAATCAGACATGGAAAAGAGCCCTTGAGGGCCTACTTGCAAAAATAAATTATTTTATTTTATTTTCATCCGTATCCTTGCAACCAGTAAAATGTAGGTCCTCGTCAAGTTTCATCCATGCTCTCCGAATTAAACCGAAACTGTTAGTAAAGCCTCGGATTGACTAAACAATCCGTTCACTACCCTCTCGAGGCGGCCACAAAGATCACCGGCGACTATCATTGTTATCGGGTTAAGGCCTGAGCCTCGTTTTAACAGACACACAGGGCTCTCGGCTGATATTGACTTTGTGATCGAATGCCATTGGTCGTGTCAACTCTAATCAAGAGACCTCACGGGAATTATATCGTATTTAGCGTTGAAATTTCCGAAAAAAATCTGATTTTTTTTCCGTTTCTTTCTGATTTTTTCGGAAAAATAAAATCATGTAATGATCATTTATTAATTCTTCAATTGCTTCATATAGGGCAATGTGTCAGCCACGCTATTAAAGCGAAACGGTAAGACACCCACCGGGGGTAATATTACACTAATATTTCGGGCCTCTTTCGACCCCTGTAGTTCAAAGTTTACCACTAACTTGATTATATGAATGTTTGGGCACTTCCAGTCCAGGTGGCTTATGAAGATGGTATGATGGTAAAATGAAAGTAAAAAACCATATTTAAAAAAAAACGGGCTGTTTAGGAACAATATGGATTTTTTCCGGGTTTTTTCAACGCTAGTCGTTCTATTGTGGTCCTACGTGTATTGTACATTTCAGATAAATAAGACGGTTTCTTGGCGATAAATCTTGCTGGAGCAGATATCTGAAGATAAATCATGTCGAGTCTCATTGACATAAAGTGGATATGAGAGTGATCTTGTTAACGGTTGCTTATGATCAGTTCAATAGAGTGCTTAACAAGTCGGCTCTTTACAAACCAAGACCAACTTCTGTTTATTTAGGTATCTGTACAACAATCATTCATTATACAATCATCATTATCAATCATTGTACAAGCAGTTAGCATCTTATTTAATCAATGCAAGCTCCCAAAATGTTCATCTCAGAGTGTCATCAAATTTCTTGGTGACCGGCAGCGCGCTACCACAGTATAATAACCGTAATTTTTCTTCCTACAAAAGGTACACCGCGCGCTCGTATGTGTGCGCACCGTAATCAAACGCACAACAAGCATAGATTTAAGATTTCACACAGACGCATGATCGCGCGATCGCGCGTCTGTGTGAATACATACAAGTATACGACGTATTTCGCCGCATTTCGTTGCGGCGTACGGAGCGACGAATTTGCGTGCGGCGATGACGTAAAACTGGATCGATTTTCTCCGTATTTTCGTCCGGAGCTGCGGTGCACGACGCGACCGCGTTCATTTCCCTTTTATCTTAATTTGAAATTGATTTGCACAAAACTTCGGACTTAACTGCGGAGTTCGGTGTGGCATACCTCCGTGCCGCACAGCAACCGTCCGAAAACGCGAATAAGAACCTAGTCCGATTAATGAAGCATTTCACCTCGGAATAATTCCTCTGTCGCTGAAACTTTGCAGTGTGATAAAGTAGGGTATAAAGCATACGTTTGACAAATTATCTAGGATTTTTGATATTTCGAAGTTAGGTATTTCTGCCAAAACATGAAAATCGCTTATAACTGCTTGTGGAAAATTCCTCCGTCCGAAATTCCATCGGTATATGATATTATATATTAATAAGAGTATATATTATCATTATCTAGGAAAATTTCGATTTCGAATAGGTAGAAATTTTAAAATACCTATTTTGCATCATAACTTCTTCAGGAAAATTGCTCCGTCAATATTTATTTTTTTTATATGCCCTAAATCCTTTAAATATATCCATTTTCACAATTATCTAGGAAATTTTCCTCATCGATCACACCTTTACAGATTTTCGGCAATAACTCATGGGGAAAAATTGCTCCGTCAATTTTTATTTTTAGGGTTCCGTACCAAAATGGTAAAAAAGGAACCCTTATGGTGCGACTCTGTCTGTCTGTCTGTCTGTCTGTCTGTCTGTCTGTCTGTCTGTCTGTCTGTCTGTCCGTCTGTCACAGCAAGATATCTCAGGATCTACTGATGCTATCGACTTGAAATTTGGAATAGTGTTAAGAACCGCTAACCCGAGCTTATAGAATGTAAAAAAAAGCTTGTAACTTTTTTACTTTTTTTTTAAAGGGGTCCGTAATGAGACTTTGCAAATTGAAAGTAGGGCTATTATATCGAGTGAGGTATCAAATGAAAGGGCTTAATTTGTAGATTAAAACAGTATTTTTGTATTTTTTTTTAAATAAGTAGTTTTTGATTTATGGCGAAAAACGTTAAAAAAAATACCGTTCCCCCCCTATTATCTTCGAAGTTACTGAACAGAAAAATCTGTAATAATTACCAATTATTAGTGTCATTCTATATATTACAGGAAAAATATAACGGTTTTCCTAACTTGGACTGTTTTTGAGAAATTTGCAAAAATCTTAACACATACTTATTTGCTCCTACTAAACTAATCGCCATATAGTTTTTCTTGAACTATTCATGTATCTACTTATGAGTTTGTACGGAACCCTCGGTGCGCGAGTCCGACTCGCACTTGGCCGGTTTTTTTATATGCCCTAAATCCTTTAAATATATCGCTTTTCACAATTATCTAGGAAATTCTCCTTATCGATCACACCTTACAGATTTTCCGCAATAACTCACTGGGAAAAATTGCTCCGTCAATTTTTAATTTTTTATATGCCCTAAATTATTTAAAGATATCGCTTTTCACAATTATCTAGGAAATTCTCCTTATCGATCACACCTTACAGATTTACGGCAATAACTCACTGGGAAAAATTCCTCCGTCCATTTTTATTAACTTATTAGACACAGAACATCAAAATAATTGTGTATTATCAGTACAGATATAATAAACTATTTTTAAAAAGCGCGCTTTCGAACAGCACCGAGCGCGGGGTGCGGGAGGACTGCGGGGAGAGGAGAAGAACTACAAGCCTACAAGGCCACCGCCGCCGCACCGCCGACGCCGCGTCGCCCCGCCCGCATACCCGCTCGCAGCTCATCATCGTTCTTCGTACCGACGACGACGACACGACCCTAACGCCCCCCTTGATTTTTTTTTATTTAAATGACCTAAATAGAAGAAAATAAACTTTAAATTAAATCAAATCACATGATTTATATGATATAGAAGCTTTATGCATGAATACAATATGTACCTATCGATATGATCATGAGCTCGATATGAGTAATTGTAAGGAATCTCGCGACAAGCTTTTTATATCATGTAAATCTTGTGATTTGATTTAATTTAAAGTTTATTCTCTTCTTCTTAGTTCATTTAGAAAAAATTATACCTGTACATATAATACAACTAAACTTTTATGAAATTATGATTAACAAAGTCATTTGAATTGTAATTTGTAGGCAATTTGATAAATAAAAGCTTTTTTTAAACTTTTTTCTATATTATTCAGTACATCTGGAGATATCTGCGTGTAACCGACGGACGGACGGATAGATGATTTACACGGCGCTTATGACGTTTTTGTCGCGATGTTGATCCCTGTATAGATTAAAATAGAAGCCGTAGAATAGAAGGGACATGGGTGTAGATATAATATAACAAAATAAATATTAATCCATGCCTCTCTTTTTTTCATGGTCCGGCCGAGGAAACCTTGAATAAATGTTGTATTAATAAAAATAACCTTTTTTCCGTAGTCGGGCAACAATAAATATTTCATTTAATAACGGCTTTCTAGCCCAGTCGGTAGTGACCCAGCCTACGAAGCAGGAGGTCCCGGGTTCAAATCCTGGTCAGGCCAGTTATTTGTGTGCTTATCACAGATATTTGTACCTGAGTTATGGATGTTTTCTATGTATTTAAGCATTTATATACAGGGTGTCCCTAAAACCAACTTTTATACGATCAGGGCTGATAGACCAGCTCATAAGAACCTAGATTAAGCAAATTTGACCTCAGTAAAAATCTCTTAGTTTTCGAGATATTGACGTTTTTGTAAAACTCGTGCTAAGTGATACCCTGACTCGGTGTTTTGAGTGTCATTGCTAAAATATCAAGTATTTTACAAATCTGTATTTTGCTATGTGTGGCCAAATAACTATGCTATTGAACGTATTTTCTATTTTTGCTAATTTATTCATGCTGTGGACACAGTACAATAACAAAAAAAAAATATTCGATTTTTTTCAAATTTCACCTCTGACTTCGAACTAGCGTGGTGAAAAAAAAATGTACCAACATAACCAGGCACTCAACGTAAAAAAATTGCGCATTTATTGACGTTTCTAAAATGGTATAAAATTTACTAAACACTGTAATAATTTTTGAAATAATGATATTTTGTTACAAAATTAACTGTCTGCCGCCTTCATCTCATACGATCCGGTTGAACTAAGTTTGCACCTGGCGTCCTTGACATCACATACAAATTAGGTGCAAACTTCACGTAATCGTCAATATCTCGAAAACTAAGAAATTTTTATGAGGTCGATTTTACTCAGTCTCGTTTTTTATGAGCTGGTTTATCAGCCCTGTTCGCCATTTTGTAAAAGTAGCGAATTTTGATAGCCTGGATCAGTCTTTCGAATGTCATGACTTCAAATTTCAGTATTTTCTTAATCTGCTTTTTGTTAAACATTACTTAATAATTATGCTATCATACCTTTTCTGTTCGAAATTCAAATTCTGGTACGAAATTTAACCAATGGAATATTGTAGTATAACCTCCTTTTGAATTAAAATGCTATTATCTTAAAAACTACGGTGTCTAGTGTGTAAAATCTTACTATTTTAAACTACATTTTTTTTTTTTTTTTAGCATGGTAAATTTGTTTTAAGTATTACGCGATTCAAATCCGAGGTCATATTTTGAATCACGTAAAATCTAATTTATTTTGATAAGGTATGATAGCATAATTATTAAGTAATGTTTAAAACAAAAAGCAGATTAAGAAAATACTGAAATTTGAAGTCATGACTTTCGAAAGACTGATCCAGGCTATCAAAATTCGCGACTTTTACAAAATGGCGAACAGGGCTGATAAACCAGCTCATAAAAAACGAGACTGAGTAAAATTGACCTCATAAAAATTTCTTAGTTTTCGAGATATTGACGATTACGTGAAGTTTGCACCTAATTTGTATGTGATGTCAAGGACGCCAGGTGCAAACTTAGTTCAACCGGATCGTATGAGATGAAGGCGGCAGACAGTTAATTTTGTAACAAAATATCATTATTTCAAAAATTATTACAGTGTTTAGTAAATTTTATACCATTTTAGAAACTACAATAAATGCGCATTTTTTTTACGTTGAGTGCCTGGTTATGTTGGTACATTTTTTTTTCACCACGCTAGTTCGAAGTCAGAGGTGAAATTTGAAAAAAATCGAACAATTTTTTTTTGTTATTGTACTGTGTCCACAGCATGAATAAATTAGCAAAAATAGAAAATACGTTCAATAGCATAGTTATTTGGCCACACTTAGCAAAATACAGATTTGTAAAATACTTGATATTTTAGCAATGACACTCAAAACACCGAGTCAGGGTATCACTTAGCACGAGTTTTACAAAAACGTCAATATCTCGAAAACTAAGAGATTTTTACTGAGGTCAAATTTGCTTAATCTAGGTTCTTATGAGCTGGTCTATCAGCCCTGATCGTATAAAAGTTGGTTTTAGGGACACCCTGTATATCTATTTATTATACTGGGTGTCCAAGATTATGGCACATCAAGGAAAAGTATCTCAAATATTGTAGATAGGATGTTTTGCTGAAAGGGAACATTATTTTATTTTTCAAAGTAAGACATACTGCATTCAAAGATTTTCTAAAAATTACTTGCTTCGTCGGAGAATCGAACCGACTCAAATGTGAAAAAACAACACCCCATATTTTTAAGATGACAATCAAAAGAGTGGTTAAAAACAAATAATTCCTCTTAAGTAACATAGTATCCCAAAAGAGAGGAATAGCGTAAAATATTTGATTTAAATGTTAACCCTTAAATGGATTTTGTCCGTTTTAAAGGACATACCAATAAAACGCACACAATTCAAATTTGAACGAACTTCCGCGCGGTTCAAGTGTCACGTGACGTTCGTTAGGCTATCCCCTTTCCTCCTTGCGTATCGAGAAGCCGTGCGCACGCGACGCGTGACAAGGAGCAAGCATTCCTAAAAGTATAACGACCGAAACGGTGTAGGCTCATCGTCAAAACATTTTTTTCGTAAGTATTACTAGGATTTATGTTATTTTATTGTGTAAATAAGTTGTAATAACAGTATAAAGTAGTTATTTTGCTAAAATGATCTGTAATTTCTTCATGATGCTTGAAATAATCAGAGTGTCACTTAAAACGGACATTGCCCGTAATACCTTAAAGTTGTGATTTTAATGTTTGTCCTTTATAAAGGACTGTGCCCACGTTCCCTAAAAGTAGTGATTTGAACATATGTCATTTATAACGGACTTTGCCTGTGATCCCTTAAAAGTTATTTGTCACTTATAACGGACAAAGTCCACTGCTTACTTACTATTCTGTCGAGACATGGGCAGTACTATAGTCGCTCCAGCAATACCGAATTAACTGAGAGATGTGCACAACAACGCCATTATGTCGGTCCAAGTACTATACCAGTGTATGGAGGCGATTCTGTTGCAGAGGGGTGTGAGACAAGGAGATATGATATCTCCAAAGCTCTTCACCAAAGCAATGGAAGACGCCTTCAAGCTCTTGGAATTGCAAGGACTTGGCACCAGAATTAATGGCGATTACATCACGCACCTTCAGTTTACCGACGATATCGTGGCAGAGACACAATACAATGCTCGAAGATCTCAACAGAGTATTCTAACAGGTGGGCCTTAAGATGAACATGGACAAGATGAAGATCGTGTCGAATGTCCATGTAGCGCCCACCACAGTATTGCATTGTATCTCGGTCCTCGAAGTTGTCGACGAATACGTCTATCTAGGACAAACAATCAAGCTAGGTAGGTCCAACTGCGAGAAAGAGATCACATACCGACGGATCGACGGATCGAACTCGGATGGGCAGCGTTTGGGAAACGGCAAAGTATCTTCTCGTCCGAGATACCTCAGTGCTTGAAGATGAAAGTCTTCAACCTGTGCGTATTACCGGTGATGACCTACAGAGCCGAGACGTGGTCTATAACTATGGGCCACTTAAGGAAGCTCAGAGTTACTCAGCGAGCGATGGAAAGGGCTGTGCTCGGGATCTCTGCGTGATCCAATCAAAAATGAGGAGATTTGTAGACGAACTAAGGTCACCGATATAGCAAACCGGGTAAGCATACTGAAATGGATATGGACAGGGCACATAGATCGAAGAACCGATGGCCGTTGGGGCAGAAAGGTTCTCGAGTGAAGACCACGTACTGGTAAGCGCAGCGTGGGACGGCCACCTGCCAGGTGCTCGGATGACCTGGTTAGGATTGCAGGGACTCGCTGGATGCCCATCATATATGCCCATATAATATCCGGTCCATCTGGAAATCTATTGAGGAAGCCTGTGTCCAGCAGTGGACGTCCTATGCCTGAAATAATGATGATAGAGATGCTCATGGGTATTGTAAGGAAGCTGGCTATTGAACATTACTAGAGCAACGACCTCAGATTTGAGCCGATCGCATCTGCCATGCCACTGGCGCAATCTATGTATGTAAGCATGTAAGTATGTATGTATGTATGTAACTATGTTTGTTCAGATCGAATCTTGCAACTCAATTTTGTAGCAGATATCTTCAACCGATGGAACTGAAATTTTGCATGAATATGGTGGAACCAGACGGTATGATGATCTAAATTCACATAAGATAAATTCACCGTGTTTGGGTTCATTTCATTAGTTCTGACGTACACATACAGTTTGCGATTGTACAAAAAAGTACAGGCGGTAATATAAGCTTATTTCATATTTATTTGTTTTCTTATATTCCGAAAGGGAAAAGACTAGTTTATGTTTAGATTTTTTTTGAGAAGCATGATAATGATTTCATTGTTTTGCAAGTTTAATAATAAGAACGTATGTATATGTGGAAGGTAAATGTTTCCTATATAATAAACATGAGTCGTGATCTCAAAAGCTGTGATTACATATAATTTTTATTAATTTCATTGTTTGTGTCCTAAGAATATTTCATTAGGTTAAATGGGCAATGTCCGTCCTGTGTGACAGATCTCGAGTACGCATAGTTAACACATAAACGGGCAATGTCCTTTTTAAGTGACATGCTGAAAATCATAAAAAATTATAAATTATTGACAATTACGAAAAAAAATTTCTTTTCCTCCCCAAATACAAAACTATAATCAGGATTTCAAAAAAAAACAGCAGGGGAAACACATGTGTCCATTTAAGGGTTAAGAAAATTATTTCCCATACAAAACAAGTAATTTTTAAAAAAATCTTTGAATGCAGTATTACTTACTTTTAAAAATAAAATAAAGTGTCCTTTCAGTAAAATATCCTATCTCCAATATTTGAGGTACTTTCCCTTCATAGTTTAGGGACACCCTGTATATGTCGTCGCCTAGGACCAACAACAGAAGCCTTATTGAGCTTACTGTGAGACTAGGTCGATTTGTGTAAGATTGTCCCATAATATAATATAAAAAAAAATCGAATAATATAAAAATTTAATATCCGATAGGGAACTTCAAAATAATTTCATTATCTATATTAACATATTATGTTAATATAGATAATGAAATTATTTTGAAGTTGTTATTAACACCTCGATATTGTCACGTCTGTGTAAACCTTTTTTTTTACTCTTTGATTTCAACAAAACATGGCCGCCACCACATGGCGCGACTGCCGAGTTTAAATTGATTCAAAAATTATTAAATTAAGCGTGATTAAACGAAAATGCAGTAAACTTACGTGTGAAAAGTCACTCCTTGACTTTTATTTGATTTTCCTGAGCAGTTTGTACAGTACCTCACTACACATGACGGCATATTTAGACGTAATTATTTTTCACTCCAATGCGTCCAGCTACCGCAGCCGTCCGGCACAGACTAAGCGTGTTTGTGCCGATCGGCTCAAACAGGTTTTACAAGAAATCAAGTTGAGGTGCCCACATTAGTATACATAATAACTCAATGGGCACGGAAAACTTGACGGTGCGGGCGGGGTTACCCCACTCCCGTACTACGCGCTCGGTGTTGTTTGAAAGCGCGCTTTTTAAATATTGTTCATTATATTGCGATATTCGAAAGTTAATGTTTAAGGGCGAAAATTTACTGGATAATACACAATTATATTATATTTTTATGTTCTGTGTCTAATAAGTTAATTTCATACAAATGGACGGAGGAGTTTTTCCCAGTGAGTTATTGCGGAAAATCTGTAAGGTGTGATCGATAAGGAGAATTTCCTAGATAATTGTGAAAAGCGATATATTTAAAGGATTTAGGGCATATAAAAAAATAAAAATTGACGGAGCAATTTTTCCCCATGAGTTATTGCCGAAAATCTGTAAAGGTGTGATCGATGAGGAAAATTTCCTAGATAATTGTGAAAATGGATATATTTAAAGAATTTAGGGCATATAAAAAAATAAATATTGACGGAGCAATTTTCCTGAAGAAGTTATGATGCAAAATAGGTATTTTAAAATTTCTACCTATTCGAAATAGAAATTTTCCTAGATAATGATAATATATACTCTTATTAATATATAATATCATATACCGATGGAATTTCGGACGGAGGAATTTTCCACAAGCAGTTATAAGCGATTTTCATGTTTTGGCAGAAATACCTAACTTCGAAATATCAAAAATCCTAAATAATTTATCAAACGTATGCTTTATACCCTACTTTATCACACTGCAAAGTTTCAGCGACAGAGGAATTATTCCGAGGTCTCCATACAAAGAATCTCCTCGTTTCCTGGACTAACCGTCGTGCGGTTCGCACCTTCGCACGGAGACGCGGAGCCACTATGTTATACCATGCGGTTTTTGTATACAAATATAGATTCTGCAGTACTAAACTAAAAACCGCAGCACCGGACGCCGCTGCGAAGTGCGGAGCAGTGTGACATCCGCCTAAACACGAACAAGTAGTCCAATTTCGGCCGTTTAGGAGCGCTCGACACGTATTCACACAGACACACGATAGCAATTTTACTCGGTTATTAATTATACTCGGGTCGCAACCTTCCCTAAAATATGGTTGAGGGAGGCGATGGCTGAGATACGCGTCATGCTCGTGAACGGGTGCCGTTTGTGGGGTCCGGTCTGTTCACGCTTGCATGGGCTATGTTGAATGTGTTAGATAATGATATACTAGTGTTTAATAGAACTGACGTGAGAGACTACATCTTGTTCTCAATTGAAGTTAACGTTTTTTTCTTATAGCTTGAACGCATAGAGTCCGTTTTTATACATAATTTAACTTTGAATCTTAGAGACCATATACATCTCTGAGGAATGTAGATTATGCTATATTAAAATTCTTCTTTGTACTTGCCAATGTTTGGACGCTTAGAGACCACATACATCTCTAAAAAAAAATGTTTTAATTTTAGTTTTTAAGTTATATTATGCGAGTCACAGATTTTTTTTATTTCTGTAAGTTTGTTTTTTGTAAAGCATGTAAATTTAATGATAGTTTAGTAGTTTATTTCTCGTTTCCCATTTTGTATTTTGACGTTTGGAGATCCTTTACACCTCCTAAACATGTTTTGACGACGGAGACCCCTTACATCTCCATTAATTTTAGTGTACGTCTCTCTATTTCCCATATTTCTTTTTAATTTATCTTGTTTTGACCCCTAGAGACCCTTTACATCTCTGAAAAATTTAGTTTTATGTTTATTGAAATGTATAGCTATTAGTTAAGCACTTGTTTGATTAATTGTATTACTTATTGAAATTGCATTTTCACAATTATTGTAATGCTCAATGTTTATTTTAAAAGAGAAACTGGTGAGTTTCTTCCGGCGCTTCTTCTCACCAGAATGTCATTTGCCGAAGCGCCAAAAGAAAGAATCAGACATGTGAAAGAGCCCTTGAGGCCTACTTACAGAAATAAATTACTTATTTCATTTCATTTCATTTCATTCGCTGGACGTGGGACTAGTGCCTTAGAGTTACAAATGTCTATCGGCGGTGACCACTTTCCAACAGCTGGGCAGTCTGCCTGTTTGCCAGTCTAAGGCAATAAAAATAACACAATAGCACAACTTAAAATTTTCGACCTCCCATTTCGGCCCGCTAAATAATTTTTTTTTACATCTAGTAGGCTCGGGTTAGCGACTTTTAAAGCTGTTCCAAATTTCAAATCAATTGCAGCAGTAGTTTTTGAGATATCTGACTGTGACAGACGGACAGACATACAGAGTCGCACCATAAGGGTTACTTTTTACCATTTTGGTACGGAACCCTAAAAATCTAAAACTGATATCTGGCTGTCGTGAAAAGCACTCGTGGGGCATAAATTGGACATTTTCCGGAAAGTAAAAGCGCATTAGCGTCATTGCCGGATGGCCGTTTAATGCAAACGCTGCATCGCTGCCGGAGCAGGAAATTAAACACCGAGCGTTGCACTTAGTCTAAGAGGCCGCGCTCGGCTCGTTTTAATCAAGCCGCGGGGCGCGCATTCCACGCCGGCTTTGCGATTCGCGTTGAGAAGAACACGTTTCTACGTAATAGGCTACTTGATGACAGTTCAATTTAGCTTATTTGTATGAAGTGTTAAAATGCTCTGAAAGTATGCAGTTGGAACCTTATTACTCAGCCTCCGCTGTCTGTCCGTCTGTCCGTGAGTCACAGGGCTGTAATTTTGGAACCGTAATAGGTAGAGACTTGAAATTTTCACAGAATATGTATTTTTATTGCCGCTGGAATAACAAATAATAATAACCACATTTTTATTAAAAAAAACCCGACCGCGGTGCACTTAGAAACTGCATAAAATTCGCCATTTTGTTTATTTTAACGAACTTCATACCCAGTGACACTTGCGCTATCAAGACGAATCTAATGATGTATCATTTATCAAAATCGGATGTGCCGTTGAGTAGTTACGAGCGGACACAGGAACGGACATACATACATACAGGTCAAACACATAACCCTCCTTTGGGCTTCGCCGCAGTCGGGTAAAAAGAAAGTAAAATGAAAAAGGAAAGGGGGTCCCCATACAAGAAACGTGTTTCTGTCGATTAGTCACAGGACTGTATCTTTTTAACAGCAATAGATAGAGACTTTTAATTTTCAGAGATTATTATTTCTACTGTCGCTGACAGATCAAATACTTAATAAAAACTTACTTTATCATATTCACAGAATATGTATTGCCGATATTACAACAAATAATAAAAACAAAATAATAAGGGGTCCCCATACAATAAATGTGTTATTGGCGTATTTTTGCTGGACGCTGGTACGGAACCCTTCGTGTGCGAATTCAACTCGCACAGGTTTTCAATATGTAAACCATATTAGGTTGTTTTAATTTCTATTTAGTACATGATATCCTGGCGATCGCCTAGGATCACAGAGCTGTAACGGAATACGCGCCCGGGCGGCCGCCGCCCGCGCCAATCCTGTCCAATGTAACATATATCGCCTTTGATCATTTGAAAGCCTTTAATGGCGGTTTTTTGCGTTAATAATTACTTACTGTTTTTGAACCACCTAGCACTCGGATAACATCATTTATCAATTCTTATTTATCTTCGTTTTCAAGTCCTAGTGCACATACTCTTCTCAAGATCTATCCAAAAGGCTGCACCGGGGACCAAAATGCTGGCAGCTTCCTCGCACAGCGAATAAGCATCGCCATACAGCGAGGAAACACTGCCAGCATATGCGGCACCATGCCAAGGGGGCCTAATTTTTTAGATAATTTTCAATATAACTTATAGGTTTATTTTCATAGGTTTCATAATTAACATTCATAAATCCTCAACTCCGTAAAAACCAGCATTCATAAATGACCAAAGAGCCAAGCTTTAATTATCGTCTGAACTTCAATGCCTAGCTACTGCAGCCAGCTACGGAATAATTAATGGTAGTTACTGGTAGCTCAGTGGAATCAGCGAGATTTGCGGCGATGCTCGGAGTGGTAGGATAAACAGGTAACCTTTGAGCTTGCGCTACTAAGAAGCTTTTGTGTTTTGCGGCTCCAGAGGTAAGCACAATTGGAATACATTTGAATATACTAATCAATAATAAAGTTTAGTTACGGTGTTATTTGTATTGTAAAGATATGTGTTTTTGTCTCGTGGCTGATTTTTCATAGTTGTTACTTGCGTTGTAAAACATCAATTGGAGATGATATAAACCAGCGGTCGGCAACCTGCGGCCCGCGGGCCGCATTCGGCCCTTGAACCGCTCACTTGTGGCTCTATATTCCGGTGTTTATTGCCGTCGCTTTATTCCGAATAGTATAAAATCACAAATTATTAACAAAACGCGGCCCGCGTCTATTTCCTTAGCTACTATATGACCCTTGGCTGCTAAGCGGTTGCCGACCGCTGATATAAACGAACATCCGTTCATTCGACTAAATACTCGACGCAAAGAACTGAGTGAGTGAGCGGGCGGGCTTCGCGTGCGAGCGAGAAAGCAAGCCGCAATCTGTTGCAAATATAATACATTTTCTAATAATTTGCCCCGGTGCACCGTAGATTAAGTAACCACTGTCCTTATTTGACAACAGACTGCTCCGTAGTTTGGTGAAGTTGTTAAATCTGTAACTACTGTAACATTGCCATCCAGCGAGGCAACGCAGCCAGCCTTATGGGCACCCTACCCACAGGAGGCGACATAGGGGACATTTGTACATATAATCTAGGTCCCAATAGGTCAAGTTAGGTTAAGGTAGCTATTAAGTTGTAAATAATGTGTTTTTTTAAAATCTTATATTTGTTATTTACAATAAAATAGTTGTACTACTGTGTATGTGAGAATAAAACAATAGCTATAAAAATATATTTTCTATAAAAATCTACTTGACACTTTTATCGGCTCATTTTTAGGGTTCCGTACCTCAAAAGTTCATTGAAATCCAAATTCAACAGATCACTTTATTGTCCGTCTGTCTGTCTGTCCATCTGTCAAGACCTTTTATCGCGGCAACGCGTGTAGGTGTCGAGTTGAAAATAAAACCATGTACTCAAATCTACAGCCCCTTGAAGCTGTGAAAAAATCAAACTTCTAAGTTAACGTGAAAAAGGATACGGCCGTTTATGCCGTAAAAATGTACATTCCGACACTCTCAAGGAAACCAAAATTCATAGGGTACTTTATATATGAGGAAACACTTTTTGTCTCTTCATTGGTTTTTAATGTGGGCAATTTACACCACACTTTATGTTACATATATAGATACAGGAAATCAAAGTACACAGAAAAACTAAATGGCACTCGCCTGTGTACAGACCGAGAATCGAACCCGGTACCTCTGGATTTCCGGCCCAGTGACTCAACCATTCGTCCACACAGGCAGGTCTGTACACAGGCGAGTGCCATTTAGTTTTTCTGTGTACTTTGATTTCCTGTATCTATTTATGTATTCATAGGTTACTTTCCCCATTTAAGGGTTGACCTAGAGCTGTGAAATTTGGTAAGTAATACCATCTTAGACATGTATAGAGAAAAATCTGAAAATTATACATTTTTAATTAAATCAAGAAAATAGACTTTACTAAGGGAGTAAAAAATTATAGGGCATTTTAATATGTGTGCCTTTTTTGTACGGAACCCTCGGTGGGCGGGTCCGACTCGCACTTATCTGCTCTGCCTGATGGTAAGCAGTCACCGCACCCTATGGACCCTTACCCTTATAAAATCTATTCACCTGCCTCTTGAAGAATTCCATACTGTATCCTCCCGGGAAAACCGCGCCAGGGAGCTCATTCCACATTCGGATAGTACGCGGTAGGAAATTTCTACAATATCACGAAAAAAAAATTGAAACTTTATACTATATTGTGATGGCTGTAATGCATACTTACTTAGTGCCACAGCGACACAAAGCTTCGACATGAGACTATAGGTACCACTTGTCCATAACCACACACACCACATGGCACGGCAGTGCATAACCTAATTATGCAATATGGTAGTTTAGAAAACCCGCGCGGCTAGAAGACGTTGACACTCGCCTTGCCAGTCCCTTCGTGACCATGGACGTCTCCGCACGTCCGAAACGTCGAGGTAATAATATGTTTTTACTCGATTAAGTCCCGTTTTGTTATAATAGTGAGTGCATAACCTGACATTTTAGCTCTATATTCTATGGAGAGTAACGCATCATAATTGTGTTAAAATAGTGGAAATCTTGCGGCAATAGGCCTGCCTGTAAACAGGTTGAGATTGCGTTTACGAAGACAATATTTTTAGTACTTTGTTATTGCAGAAGCAAGAAGAAAATTGTAATATAAATAAATGAAAGATCCTTAGTAACCGGTACCCGGGTATCCGACTTTGTTTAGAGTCGGGTAAATCGCGGGTATTTTGACTCATAATCCGGGTTAAAAAAAACCTAGTAAATAATAAAAATTATGCATATATCGTTTTATTTTTAAGGTAATAAGTAAAATCTAAGGTCGGCTGCCTTAAAGCAAACGCGAAAAAACATACATGCTTGCTTATCTTACTTAACAGTGCAAGTTTACTGTAGGTAATGCAACCCGGGTACCCGAAAACCCGATAAACCCGGTAACTGACTTTATTTAGAGTCGGGTATTGCATTCCCTAGTAGCTAGCTGTTTTAACCACGCATCGCGTACTAATTCATACCCAGAAGCAAGAGTCTAGATACGAGCTCATTCAACAACCGCCAGGCTGAATTTTAACATAGTAAGTCTCCTGGAAATTCACCGGCAATTAACGGGCGCGATGCGGGTGAAATGGTGTGCATCGTCCAGCCATTAGCCATTCAGGCTGCGTGCCGCGAATTGATTTAAATATGAAGCGCCGCTCGTCCGCCGCCAGCGCTGAATCACTGTAATTAGGGATTACAGCCGGCGTTGGCGTACTGTGCTGTAGTGCAGCTCGCTGCCGGCTTCACTGCGGGATGACGTAGCACACCAGAATAGATCTTGAAGTCGAGGAAACGTGATGCTAGGCTTTGTCGAGCGATAAATCACACTATGTTATAGTACATTTCACAACAAAGAAAGGCCGAGATCGCAGATGTTTGCGGCCCGACCTGCCAGCGAGGGACGTAAATATGCGATCGAGGGCTTTCTTTATTACCTCCCGTGGTGTGTACCTCATTTTATGTCTACACTTGGCCAGAGAGCGCCTTTTTCCGTACGCGTAGCGTGCGGTAAAAGCCACTTTATTATAAATAGCATAGTTTGTAAAGATGTTTGTTACTAAATAACGGGGTAACACTAACAACTGGATGATTGAGCTGAAATTTGGCATGCAAGTAGACCAAGTCCTGGATTGAAACATAGAATACTTTATATCCCGGGAAATAGTTCCCTTGGGACAATAACGGGAACAACGCGGGCGAAGCCTAAGTCAAAAGTACATTCTGAGGCTAGGTCTCCTCTGTACGTCTGAATTTCGTAGTTATGTAATTTGGCTTTATGTACTTTTAACCTTATACATAGTCAGCAGTATAGATTATAAACGTAATGAATTTAGACTGTATATATTTTAAACGTATTATAAAATATGTTATGAATGGCGCACGTTCTGCAATTTGACTTTATGTATTTTGATAGTATGAAACGAACGTATAACATGTGTTTTTAGATATTTTGCTACGTAACCGTTTTTCGTACTATCTGCAACTTTTACAGATTTGTCGAAAGTGACGGGTGCTTTCTCATTTGTTTACTGCGCTGTGGTCAGCAAGGAATTGCAGAATAGAAGGGATCGTTCTTTACACGACGCCTAATGTGTTACGAGCGGTCCATCGCATAGTAGAGCAGCTTCACTTAACTGACAAGGAGTGTTGTTCACAGTTAATTCCCTACTATACGAACCTAATGGCATCTCATATGAGTTTCCGAATTCGTAGCGCTTAAGTTTTTCAATTTCATCAACACCACTTTCATCGTTTAAGATTTTTTCGATCTTGAGTCGAACTATGTTAATTGTTAAGCAGATGTCACTTATGCATGTCATAACCAAAACCGATGTGTTCAACTTGCTAGCCAATTCAACCACGAATGAGATTTCTAAACGGGCAGAAAAGCCATGCTGGATTGCGGGCCGCAACGTGTAGCCTATTGAGATGCTAACTTGCCAACGTAAGTACATTTTCCAGATAAAATAATCAATTATAGAAATAATTCACAGTGGGAAGTGTTTTGAATCGTCCTCGGCGCGCGTGACCGGCGTGGCGAGGCGGCGCACGTCGCAGCCACTCCGCCGACAGATTGCTTCTCAAAAGTATCTAATAATGTTGTAAAGTGTAAAACGAACTTGGACTTACAGTTGGACGATTCTTAAAATTCACCACGACGGATCTTAGCCGTTCCCTCTATTGAGCATAATTGTTTTTGGACGAATGTAGTGTTTAGCAAAATCATTTCGGGAAAACTTTTACCCTATGTCACTTAGAAGTTAGAATAGGCTAGGTTAGGTTAAGTCTCTTTTATAATTATGATAATGATAAGATAAGATGATTTATTGCCACAAGAAACAAAAAAAAACTCAAACAATTACATTGTATTCAATATTATAGCTAGCTTAAACTTAATTAATTACATTATCCTAAAATATCAATGATACAGCTCGCACCACGAAAGTCTAGCGGCGGTGGCTTTGATTTTTTTATTTAATAAGTGGCAAACGAGCAGACGAGCTGCCTGATGGAAGCAGTCAACGTCGCCCATAGATATTTGCAACACCAGAGGTGTTACTCATACGTCGATTGCGCAGTAGCACAATATAAGGTATCATAAAGACGTTTGTTCACCGCTAGGCTTCCATGCCGCAGGCTACATCTGTAAAGTAGCTATTATGCAGAGAGAGAGAGAGTATTCGGATGAATAAAACAAACATTTGTACAAATAAAAAGGAAGCATCGTAGACATGTATTCAACAAACAACAACCCGCCGATTTCTGTGACCCCCTTGCGTTCACAGAAATTGGCGGGTTTAAAGTCAAATTAAAGTTTAACTTTGTATGTGGATTGTATACATATGGGTCTTTAATTGCAGTCTCTCAAAGGCGCCTTCATGCTCATGTTGACCGCCGACGCTGCGGGCGGTGGACGTCAACTCCATTAAACAAAAGAGCGTGATGTGGACAGAATAATACTATGTCATCCAGGATGACGTCACAAAGGAGGAGACGGTTGGAAAATTGGATGACTTGGGCAACGTCTCGGTGGCGTAGTTGGTAGCGCGCCTGTTCGAATCCTGCACGAGACACACAATTTTTCTCTTCTCTCTAATAAAATATTTAGAATAATACTATTTAGTTCTGATTTATCTGCAGACTCGCATTTACTTGCGCATCCGCCCACGTTATTCATATTATCACTCAAGGAAACCCGGATATCCTATGTTTTAATCCAGATTTAGTCTACATAATTGTATGCGACATTTTATCTCAATTCTTCTAAGTTACCGCGTTTTTAATAATAAACATCTAATCATCCAAACATCCGAACTTCCAAACATTCAGACATTTTTACAAACTTTCACATTTATAGTATTAGTAGGATAGGATAGAATAGGATTAGTAAGTAAGATAATCCATCAAACGCGGCCAGGCCCCAACCGGCCCGGCCGAGACACGCACGGGCTTATTGCCGCGAGGCGACTTGTCGCAGTATGTTCGTTCCGATACTCCTCGCCTGCCTCGGCACACATTGCCCAAACCTGGCACACAACTGGTTGCGGCATGTTGTCTCTCACTTACCCAGAGAGTGTCACGGGAAGGGACTATGTTTCTATCATGCTGTTGGTTTGGGAAAGTTTATCAGAAAGTTTCGGGGCGGTCGCGGGTTGTACGTTGTCGCAGGTAAATGCCGCGCGGTCGGGCTTTGACAACAAATTAGTGGAGTAGTGAACAACCGGAAACTTACATGTAACATTTATACGATGGCTTGGCGACTATTTAAGCACGACGTCAGTAACTTGGAGCGGTTTGCTGAATTAAGCAAACTCCAGGCTCACGGGAACTTCTCTGTGGGAAGCGGGTCGGAGCGAAATGCAACATTTTGATGTAACAATTATGCCAAGCAATTTGGTAAGTATTAACAATATTATTGAGTACAATATTATGACGCGCACTGCACGGCGGGGAGAAAATGGTAATTCCGGACCAAGGAAAGGCATAAATTATGGACACACCACAGACGGGAAAGAAGGGCCCGAATCGCATATGTATGGCCAAACAACTGCCATCAGACTTTTATTCTTCATCCTACCCGTAATAAGTATACTATTCATGCATCGATGTTGCGGCGGACGCCGTAAGTCTTCAGGCAAACAGTAACAAACGAGCGACTTTGTGTGGCTTATTTCACGATAATTAGCAGCTGTAGGTAGATACAGCGCCGCGGGGCGAGAAGTAAAGTGCACTCGCGGGCGGCGGTGAATTATTCATGGCACGGCTAATGCCGCCGCGAGTGGCTGCTCGAGCACATCCGTCTCTGCCGCACACTAAGATTGCGTTTCCACTGAGGCGGAGCTGGGGGGAACGGATTGTAAGTTGACTATTTACAGCGCTCAAAGTCTCCATTCCGATCTGCGGAGCGGAGCGCGTAAGTGGAAATGCACCCAAAGTATCCACCAGAACTGAGTGAGGCAACGGGGCGATGCACGCGGGAAAAATACCAATTATGTGTAGAAGAGAGGACAATAGAGACATCTCTCTCCAGGTGGGTGTTGTGCCCGGTTTAGTAAAAGTGACTGAAGTGAATTAAAAAAAAACAGCGCGGTATAGCAAAAAATCTAGGCAAGCGTCTATGTATAGTGCAATGTAGAACAGTATAGGAATTGTACCGTTTCTAAGGATGTTGATGTAAACGCCATCTGTCGTGTATTTTTTTTTATTTTTTTTATTAGCCTGTTGTATGTCCCACTGCTGGGCAAAGGCCTCCCCTTTTTTCAGCCACTCGTCTCGGTTTAATGCATGCTCCTGTCACCCGACTTGAAATGAATCCAGGTCATCCCGCCATCTCCTTCTCGGTCTGCCTCTGCTCCTGTAGCCATCTCGCGGAATCCATTTGGTGGCTATATTGGCCCATCGTTCGGGATGCATCCTGCAGACGTGTCCAGCCCAGGCCCATTTGAGCTTGGCGGTCTTGACACCTACATCTGCAATGCCTGTTTTAGAGCGCAGTTCGGTGTTTCTGATACGATCGCGTCTGCAAACTCCGAGTATACTACGCTCCATGGCTCGTTGGCAAATCTTGATGAGTTTAGACTTTTGGGCTTCTGTCAATGACCAAGTTTGGGCGCCATAGGTTAGGAATTTTAGACCGGTCGTGGAATTTTAGACCTCAACAAACTGCTCCGCTTTAACGAGTCATGTCTCTGATTTATGTCTGACACTGGTATTCAATGAGACTCTCGCTAAAGAAGTTTTTTATGCGCCTACTGTGTGCCACCCACACAAATATATCGAGGTACAAGGAGAAAGTGTATGTACCTCGCGTGCTAAATACAAGTGGCGGCCACATACTTTGAATACCGTTAACTTCAGTTTCCGTCAATATCATTAGCAGATTTGAAGATCTGATAATAATGGTATAATTCATTGTTCAAATACCATTAAATGAAATGGAAAATTTATGTTTTCCTTCACTAAATTGCACTTTTGGCGTCAAACGCCAAGCGAAAAACGTTACACGCCTCTTTGGCATACAAATCGAGGAACTATTTCCTTGTATCTCGATATATTTGTGTGGTGCCACCACACCACTGCTGCTCAAAGGCCTCGCGAACGCGTCTCGGGAAGGCGTGGAAGTATCGAGGTGAAATTAAAACCATATACTCAAGTCTATGGTCCTTTGAAGCTGTGAAAAAATCTCCAGATTACCTTAAACAATAGATGAAGGGTACACAGAAAGAACATGTCTAGTCATAGTCAACTTTTTTGAAAAATGAGATTTTCATCTCAAATTGTAGTGCTCGCAGAGTACTGTAACCTACCATTGGATTAAATAAGGATAGGGTATCTGAAAAAAGTATATATTTTTCTTACTTTTAAAGAAATGGTTAGCAATGGTGGTTGGTGGCGTAGTAATTGTCCGTGACTAACTTTCAAACCGCTATAACTCAAAAAGTTGCTTCGGTGACTAGACATGTTCTTTCCCCGTTTGATAACCAGGTTAGCTACGCTACGAAGAATATTTTTTGTTTGTAGAAGACTAGTTATCAAACTTGGTTATCTACGGGGAACAAGCGCCTCCCCCAATGGCCGTGGCCTTGACCATCACGAATTATTTTCGAAAACCAGGAATTTTGTTAGTTATTTCAAAATGTGTATCTGATAACCCTACAGCTGCGAGTGACAGCGAAATCCTGCAGCTCCCGAGGGGGCTTAATCGAACGTCCAAATATCAATGCGGTCGAGGGTTATTAGTGCACGTAATTTGTGTAGCGACATTGTTGCAGAGCGCCTGGGCGGCGGTGACTGGCGTGTTATTATTAATTAACTAGAGGACCTGCAACTTCGTGCGACGAAGTAAAATAAGATACAAACCTATTTTCAGCTTCGTCGTAGTAGATTAGATTATTAGTACTTTACATACCAAGCCCAGTAAAGTAAGAAATGTCTCATGTGACATGTAAGTAAACGACAAACATGTGATCTGGGGCTTTCTTATTTACTGGCCAAGGTTTGTAAACTATTTTTCTGTTGGACGGAGCCAGAAAGCGGCATCTGCGTAGCGCAGCGGCCGGCAAGGTGACGCTTTCCGACCGGAGGGCAGAAAAATTATTTATTTCACAATAACACATGTCAACGCACAAACAAGTCGCATTTACGTTATTTTACTTATTTTTACTTTTTTGGACAACTCTTTAATTGTGCAAACATATTCATTTCAAGTAAAATAAATAAATTAAAATAAATTTCTAGTAAGTTTCCAACTTAAAAGTAAAAAGTGCGGCCATGTAAGGCATAGCAATTTGGAAACAATTTTCAATTGCAACTCGGTTTGCAGGTATTATTAACACTTATTCTTTTATTATTATTGCGGATGATATTTATTAATTAATAACAACGTGGAAATGACAGAGGAAGACATACTTTTACTACGATTTTATTATGCACCGTGGGCCCGTACAACCCGACTAACTTTAACCACGTATTCCTGATGGTATTACAAGTAAATAACGTTATATCAACATAGGTCAAATTTTGTCATTTTACATTAATACTATGGAACAAAACAAGTCAATAAATTCAGTCCCTCGTTATAAACATGTCCTTACTGGAGGAAAAGTTATTAAAAAGGAAAAAAAGCTAAAATGGAAACGAAAGCGCAATATTTTGGCTTTGTAATCGCTTACCATCTAATACTGCGAAGGTTAATTGCTGTTTAGTTAAAGGATTTTAAAAAAATCAGTAAAAGTATCTTAGTCACATTTATTAGGGCTTGTTACACACTTGAGAGTTTTTATTTTAAAAATTATGAATATCTCGGAAAGTAAGCGTTAATCGACTATACGTCACATAACTTTTTTTACTTCTAATAGTTGTTAGAATCTATGGTTAAAGTTGGTCGGGTTATACGGGCCCACGGTGTATATAAAACAGTGGCGTGGCGTAAAAGATATCCTTGGGCAAGCCGGTGCAGATTTGGCGTACATTTTCCTTAAGAGCTGTAGAATAAGGAGCTCAAATACCTGATATTAGGCAAGCCGGTAGGAATTCTTTAGACGCCACGCTACTGATGTATAATCATATACAGATAAACAAACATAAGTACTTATTAGTAACGATTGGATCGACATCGCAATATCAACTGAAATATAATATCGAAATGAGGTGTCGCAATTTGATTACGTTAATGAAATCACCCGGGTGTCAACAGGTGAGTGTGGCGCGCCGCCGGTGCCATGTTTGTTTGTTTGATCACCTCTCACGCCGCTCGTTAAGGGGGGTGCTCGAATGGTTTACTCAATTCAAATAAAAGAAAACAATAATAATTTACTCGCAGAATCAACAATGGTCGTAATTAACAATGTACAAGTTGAAGAACACTAAAACGTGGAAACATTCTCGAGAATGTTCTGAGAACATTCTAGCGACATGAAACTTAATATTTAAAAAGGAAAATGTTCTTACAATAAAGTTTATATCCGTACGTGCATAATTGATACTCCACATTATTTATGTCATATTTATGTACATGTTTTAGTTTGATACAGTTAATTATTTTGTTGATAAGTTACCAGTAAGTTGCTTAAATTCTCATTAAATTGGATTGAGAACTCGGGCCTTTGATAGGATCCTTGATGTGGTTGTTACAGTATGCAGGATTCCTTCGGTTGAACCAGACTTGGCATATGATGCTTGTATTTTAAAATGGGTATCATTTAATCGATCAGCAAAATATTCATATTTTGGTCAGCAGAAAATTGTATTTGGTCAGCCAAAATAGCTAGTTGGTAAGCAACTTATGGTTAGCAAACATTTATAAATCAGGCTGCAATTAATGATATACTGAACTGCTCTAAATTATTTTGGTCAGCAAATTAAATATTTGAGCTGCATTAAGCGATCTACGGTTAATCAAATTTTGGTAAGCAATCAGTAGGTAAGCAAAATATTTCATTTTGTTCATCAAAAAAAAGGGGGCAATAAAACCTAACTGGTCATTCACAAAATGGGCGCAACTATTCTGTCGCCAATCGTGTGCGTATTTTGTCATACGGTAATTGTCAGCTGTCAAGTAGCAGGTGTCACTGTAATATATACAGGGTGTCACTGTGATATATACTGGGTGTCACTGTGATATATACAGGGTGTCACTGTGTTATATACAGGGTGTAACTGTGATAGATACAGGATGTCACTGTGATATATACAGGGTGTCACTGTGATAGATACAGGGTGTCACTGTGTTATATACAGGGTGTCACTGTGATAGATACAGGATGTCACTGTGATATATACAGGGTGTCACTGTGATATATAATCAAAAAATATAACCCTAACCTACCTATTTTTGGGAGCCTTTTCGTGTTTAGGGTCATCAAAAAAATATTATTGGGAACCGTTTCGTTTTTAGGGTCATCAAAAAAAAATAACCCTAACCTACCTATTTTTGGGCGCCGTTTCGTTTTTAGGGTCATCAAAAAAAAATAACCCTAACCTACCTATTTTTAGGAGCCGTTTCGTTTTTAGGGCCATTAAAAAAATAACCCTAACCTACCTATTTTTGGGAGTGACACTCTGTATATGTCACAGTGATATCCTGTATCTATTACAGCGACACTCTGTATATAACACAGTGACACTCTGTATACATTACAGTGACACCCTGTATACAGGTTGTCCAGTAATTAATAGCCAGTAAAAATATTTTCATTTGTGACCTAGACGATCATTACAGTGAAACACGAGACCAAAAACTAAAAATTAAGAAAAGTGTGAAAATCTCGAAAACCAAGGGACTTTTACAAAACCTAAAAGTCGATTTTCTGAACCAGCCTAAGGTGCCCTCTCAGTGGTTAGAAGATTGGCTATTAATTACTGGACACCCTGTATAACACAGTGACACTCTGTATATATCACAGTGACATCTTGAATCTATCACAGTGACACCCTGTATATAACACAGTGACACCCTGTATAGTGATATCATCGTGACACCCAGTATATATCACAGTGACACCCTGTATATCTCAATTAAATTGCTTACAGACATGTTTTCTCTGCTGACAGTGACATCCTGTATCTATCACAGTGACACCCTGTATATAACACAATGGCACCCTTTATATATCACAATGACATTTTGTATATATCACAGTCCTGTATACATTACAGTGACACCCTGTATATAAATAACACAGTGACACCCTGTATTTATAACAGTGACACCTAGTATATATCACAGTGACACCCTGTATATCTCAATTAAACTCTCTGCTGACCAATTGTAAAATCTTGCTGCCCAAGTTATTATTTTGCAGCTCGACTGGTTATTAGGCAGCCAAATGATAAAAAAAGCAGATTAATATTGGTTAAAATGTTAACCGTTTTTAAATTGTTTGCTGAACAAGAGTTGCCGCCCGATTTTTATTTATTGCCAGCCAAAGCTTTGTATGCTGCCCAAATGATTTAACTGCTTATTTTTTTTTGCGGATCAATTTTAATAACGGCTGACCAAAAAATTACTTTTCTTTTAAAATAAATTTAAGGGGTAAATAATTACATTTCTGTTTTATATGAAAGAAACATTTTGTCTCTTCATTGGTTATTTAATGCGGGTAAATTACACCACATTTTATGTTACATATAGATACAAGAAATCAAAGTACATAGAAAAATTAAATGGCACTCACCTGTGTCCAGACCGGGGTTCGAACCCGGTACTTCTGGATTTCCAGCCCAGCTACTCAACCACTCGTCCACCGGAGCACCCAAAGGTTAAGGTTAGGTTAAATCCTATTAAAACAGAATGATACTGAAGTCAAAGTAGATGGCAAAATTGAGGGCGCTTACTGGGCGCTCCGGTGGACGAGTGGTTGAGTCGCTGGGCCTGAAATCCAAAGGTACCGGGTTCGATTCCCGGTCTGGACACAGGTGAGTGCCATTTAATTTTTCTATGTGCTTTGATTTCTGGTATCTATACATATGTCCTGTCCACTTCAGTTGTTGAAACTCAAGCCAGTCAAGTCAATCAAGTTGCTGAAGAGCCTCAATGCAAATGATCTCGTCTAGTTAGAGCATTTTGTTAGGCTCTACAATTTTTGTAAGGAATTGTCACAAATATTCGAATGGATTGGAATGCGCGTTGACGTCCCGTAACGCGTCAACTTGAAAGAGAACTACGCACGCAGCGAAGTGGGCCACGCCACGTCTCGCTGCTCGAGATGAGTGCTCGTGTTCGGTGCGCAATTGCGCATGCTCTGATTAAGGCGAGGTGAGACCAGAATCGGGCACGGAAGCCTAGTTTCCAAATCATTTTTAGAGCACTTATTTGACTCTTAGGTCACTGTAAAACATATATAATAATATTCAGAACTGTATCTAGGGCTTCCTCTCACTTAGAACACGATAGCGAACACTTCGCTCGATAGAAAAGTAGCGCGAAAACACTATAAAATAAGGTATTTTTTTCATTTTTTTTCATTTTGTTCATCACCAGTTACCTTTTCTGACAAAATTAATACCTGACAATCATGATTTCACAGTCATGCAGGGCATCCTCTCATGTTTGTGTTGATAACCGAAACTTTTATGTTAGAAATCGAAGATAATCTGCAATAATCTGCATTCCGCCCGACCCTAGTTTGTATGTGAAATGCGAGCCAGGTCCTACCGCGCCTTAACATCTGTTATTTACTTCTATAAATGAAACGAATGATAGGAAGCAAAACAGGTATAATGAAGTAGATACACCGTGGGCCCGAGTAACTCAACAAACTTTAAGTATAGATTCTAACAACTATTAGGAGTAAAAAACGTTATAATTATGTATAGTTGATAAACGCTTACTCGTACTTTCCGAGATATTTATTATTTTTTAGATGAAAACTGCCAAATGTGTAACAAGCCCTAATAACTGTGACTAAGATACTTTTACAATTTTTTTAAAATCCTTTTACTAAACAGCAATTAACCTTAGGTAAGCGACAACGAGGCCAAAATATTGACCTTTTGTTTCTATTTTAGTTGTTTTTTCCTTTTTGTTATCTTTTCCTGAAATAAGGACATGTTTATAAGGAGGGACTGAATTTACAGATTTATTTTGTTCCATAAGACTAATAATGTAAAATGACAAAATTCGACCTATGTTGATATAACATTATTTACTTTTAATACCATCAGGAATACGTGGTTAAAATTGGTCGGGTTATTCTATTCGGGCCCACGATTTATACAGCGTGGAAATCCAATACGGGCGAATATTGAAACGGTGATCAGCATAGGACCTAGGAAGTATATTTAGATTACTGTTGCTTAAAACTACAATGAAAATATTTACCATACAAAATAATTCGGCCCGCAATGTAACGCAACATTTTCAAGTTGACAAACACGCTAGTTGACAGCAGAGATGTATAAGATACCCTAAATAAAGTATCTGAAATACAAGATGCAAGATACTTTACAAAAAAGTATTTCAGATACCAGATATAAATAGTTCTTTAAAAAGGTATCTGAAATACTAGATACAAAATACGTATCTTTCAAATACTTTTTAAAGATAAAATACTTTTGTAAAAGAACAACATTTAATTGAACATAATTTTTATTTGTTCGAGAAAATGATTTTCGAATGTGTTGATAACAAGGATCAGGCAAACGTGACAAGGCAAAATATGTTAAATATGAAGGTTGAGACTTTTAATCTTCATATTTTAATTGAGATTTGAGTAAATCCAAACATATTGTCGCTCAACTTCCTTCGATGAGGCCTCATGATCACGCCCTCTCCTCCATAGGAGAAGAGCTGGGCAAACAGGTGTTATATTTTAGGATTTTTTTTTATCGTAGGATAAGCATTTAAGCTCTTTAAGTTTGCATCTTTATTGTTGAGATAGGTACATATTTTATGCTAAGTTGGCAACGCTGGGACCTACAGGAGTCATGGTGGGACATACCGATGACATTTGTAGAAAGATAGTGTCGCCATCTGTAATTTTCATTTGGTTCCCGACAATATCGACTAAATTTTTGAACGATGCGCTGCGTTCAGTTGCGTTCGGAAAGAAAATCTGCGAAGCTTATTTTAGTAAAAGTATCTTAGGGAACAAAGTATCTTCAAAATACTAAGATACCAGGAAAATATATCTAAATATAAGATACAAAATAAAAAAATTAAAAAGTATTTCAAATACAAGATATAAATACGTATTTTGTATCTTGTATCTGTATTTCAGATACTTTTATCTAAGATACATCACATCTCTGGTTGACAGTTACCTTAAAAAAGATCGTATCTCGCAATGTCATAACAAGCATGTATGCGGTACATTGCTGCTCGGTAAATTTTCAAAAATTAATTACGAGGTCATTATAAAGTGTCATTTAAAAAAACATATTAATTAATGATAACACTACTCAAAGCCATATCTGGTTTAATTGTTTGCTTGTATTGGACTTCCACGCTGTATTTTACAAGTAATTGGCTAATCACGTCTAATGACAACGTTCATTTTTCATTTTCATTTTCAGGTAAGTACCTACCTCCCTCGAACCAATTGTAAAGGACGATACTATAGATATTAGCGCGCAGTCGGCGTGCAGTTGTGATGCAGTTCCCATACAAATAGCAGCTGGCATGCAGTCCGTCTGCATCGGCCCTAATAGTGGCATGTAGTTCGTGCCACAAATCGCGCATCGTACAATCGAACACACAGTTAACTGTACATTTGTAAACGAATGTCAACTTTACTGCAACGTGTTAAAGTCTATGGGTGGTTAGTTAACAGTGGCTTGGTTTGTACTCGTAAACTGCGAAGTCGGCGACAGCTACGGTGCAGCTGCGGCTGCAACTGTCGCTGCTACATCTCGCGGGTACATACGAGTACATGCATTAACATGCGAGTCTAATGGAGAAGAGACACGTTCGGAAACTTAATTTGCAGTGCGATGCAGGTTTGAGTTGTTGGACACGTATTTTGAGGTTGCGGTTGCGCCTGGAGTTTTTATTCAATCCGCCGTGCAGAAACTAAAGAACAGTAAGTGATGACGTTTCATTCAACTTACTGTACTTTAGTATTTGCACGGCATTATCGTCCCTTTTACTAGCTTCAAAATTTGAAGGCAGGCAAGAGAAATATAATGATGACGCAGGGCAGGCATATCGTAAACAACTTTGATAAGCCTCAGCCAAGGATCTTAAAATAAATTGGATGGAGCCTCGCTAACAAAGAAGTGTAGCATGTCTAATAAGCCGGCTACCTATGTGTCCGTGCGGCTCGTAAGTACAAGCAGCCGGCTTATTAAAAATGGCTTCAGTTCTCTGTCAGCGAGGCTCCGTCCGGCTATTTATTTTAAAGTAATTGGCCTCAGCCGTCAATTACTAGCCGTTGCAAATCGATGACAAATTAAGTAGGTAAATATACAATAAGCTTGTTAATAAGCTAATTCTCCAATTAGACAAATTACTGAATCACATCCCAACTGCGCAAGATTTCCGCTGCAAATTAGCGCCAACTTTTTCCTTTAATTGACCAATTCAATACGAGAAATAAGTATTCGTGTTTTTGCCCAAGTATTCGCATTAAGTATTCCGCGAGCGAAAGCCCGCCATATTGCGCGCGCGTGACGCCCAGCTACGCAGATGGGCTATTCTTCAAAAATATGTCTGCGGTCACCTTATTCCTCTGGTCCTTTTTCATACTAAATGTATGGAGACAGAGGAATAAGTCGCAGACATATTTCTGAAGAATAACCCAGATACACCCGTGGGCGAAGATATTGCAGTAATATCTGATGAAACAAGCAATGCCCGCGAAATATCTGTACGTCTTGAACAACTGGCAAGTGACGAATACTTCCTAAGTATCCCAAGATGCAAAATAATGTTGTATAACATGGTAACAATTTATAACTTGTGTGGGAGCACCATGAACAAAGTATAAAGACGAACAAGTAGTCCATCTTCGGCCGTTCAGGAGCGCGCGACATGTATTTACACTGAATGAAGAATGGAGAATTTACGCATTCTTAAAACTTTGCTTGTAGTGCGTTCGTAATACACGGCGCGCAAGTTCGATTTTTGCGAATTTCTAAAAAAAAAATTTTCCAGTAACATTTAGGATGATATTAATAATTGGTAATTATTACAGATTTTTCTGTTCAGTAACTTGTTGTTTTTTTAACGTTTTTCAACTTAAATAAAAAAATACAGGATTGAGAAAAAATAACAATGGTCTTGGAATGTCCAAATTAAGCCCTTTCATTTGATACCCCACTTGATACAATAGCACAAAAGTCTCCTTTACCATCAGATATACGTCCCACTTCTGGGCACAAGCCTACTCACATAAATGAGAGACATGAGAGTGAATGCGCTGTAGTCTCCACGCTTCCAAACCTGCTTAAGGCGAGGTAAGACGAGAATCGGGCGCGGAAGCCTAGTTTCCAAATCATTTTTAGAGCACTTATTTGACTCGTAGGTCACTGTAAAACATATATAATAATATTCAGAACTGTATCTAGGGCTTCCTCTCACTTAGAACACGATAGCGAACACTTCGCTCGATAGAAAAGTAGCGCGAAAACACTATAAAATAAAGTATTTTTTTATTTTTTTTTCATTTTGTTCATTACCAGTTACCTTTTCTGACAAAATTAATACCTGACAATCATGATTTCACAGTCATGCAGGGCATCCTCTCATGTTTGGGTTGATAACGTATACTTTTATGTTAGAAATCAAAGATAATCTGCAATAATCTGCATTCCGCCCGACCCTAGTTGTATGTGAAATGCGAGCCAGGTCCTACCGGGCCTTAAAACTTTTTAAATATCTCCGCAAAAGTCACGAATGGCGAAAACGGTGTGTTTATTTCTATCTCATGGAATCTGCTCAATCCCTGGAGAGAACTTTGAAAACCCGCAGACGAAGTTATTGAAGCAAAGCCGATGTATCAATAAAGGTCACTTGATAGTGGATCCGTTACTAGCCGTAGTGATCCTCGCTCATGCATGTATTCATTCAGTGAGCCGCGCCGATGCGCGACCGGCCGGCTATTCCACATTTGCATAGGCGATCTTAAGAGTATCCACACTACCTCCGCTTTGTCACAGGAAATAGGCGATGGAAATGTATGTACAGTTCGAAACTCTTCAGAACTTATGTGAATCACTCTGATGTCTCGATTGGACAAAAAGTAATATATTAATATTAACTGCTTCATTGACTCTGTGACCTATGGAAGAGTTTGCCGAGTATAAAAATAATCTCGGCCTCTGATACAAAAAACGGTCTCTCTAACTTATTTTGCGTTAATCAACTAAGCTGCACACGCAGTGAGAACGTAATTTATCACAGCTTCATACATTAGCCTAAATACATGCATTGTTCTTAATGTACAACCAAACACCTATTTCTATTGATTACAGATGTTCACCAGCCCATTGAAGAAGCGTTAGGAAAGAGCAAGCATCTGATGGTCATTTGCGGTGCGATTACCTGATCTCGTTAAGGATCATAATGAGCAAAGGATCATAATGTCGAAAGCGCCGAGCGACGCTCGCATTATTGATGGATCGCGTTGTCGGCTGTCACGCGAGCAGGCACGCCGCCGACCCGACCGACACGTATTCATTACTCCCATCACGTCAATTTGCACATGTCCGCGCCCCAACATATTAATTATCCCCGCCCCGACCGAAACGTTTCATTTTATTTCGCGCTTTTTGATGCGATTATTTTAATCGGTCTGCACCGCTTAAGTTTCTATTGTTCGAAAGTTTGCGGACTCGACAAAGGACTCGAAATTGTGAATACAAAAGACCTTTTAATACGTCGACGGAGGAACTCATTGTGTTACCTTTGTATAATTAAGCGGCGTTTAAGACGTGCTCCAGCAGTTAGGTATATACAGTTTGAAATGTAGGACGAGCCGATTTCGTCTCTCTGAATAATAGCTGAATGTTCCTCTGAATGACGCGGCGGTCGACGCAAGCGGCCTGTCCGAGAGCTAGCGGTCTTTGTGTCCTTCAATCGAGGCACAATTTAATCACGGTTACAATTCAATCAATAGATTCGTCCGACACTTCGACCCGAACTACACGAACTCAGGGCAACTCTGGATCGCTATGTGTACGTATATGTACGGCTTGTATAGATCTTCTTATAGAGGTATTCAGTGATCATGATTATTGAATGCTGGCTTATAGTCGGGGATAACAACACAACATTAGTTATTTATTGGGCACAACTTTAGTTTTCCCAAAGTGGCCAAACTTGAGCAAACGGGACACAGACCACCCAAAAAAAACAACGTTAGTTAAATTTGCGTCACCCTAGGCCGTAAGCGGCATATTTCGAAGAAAATACCACTTCCTGACCAAGAGAAGACACACCACTGACGGTAGTAATTAGCAAACTCCTTTGATCTGAGCCATTCCTTATTATACCGCCCTAGGTGTATAATATAATACTATTGTATCAAGAACATCAACCGCTCAATGACAAGGTTGTAATGCAAGCTCAAATGTATATTCCCCATACTATTGGTTCAATGCGCCGAACATGGCATTTCGGATTTCGGAGAAGCTACAGCAACAGTGCGTTAATCTGCGTGTTGCTGCTGCGGTGGTGTCAGTTTGGGCACGACGCCGATTCATCACGCCGTCGGTGACGCCGATTCATCACGCCGTCGGTGTCGCCTGTCCAGCGGCAGATACGGGCCTAATGTTGGGAATTAGTCTACAGTTATAGTTTAAACTTGCTTGTTAATTTTCCATCCAAACAAATCGAGGAACCGGAATGAGTTTAAAAACCTCAACTTTGTCATGGATAACGAATGAAGAACTAGCATTTACCCGCGGCTTTGCCCGCATTGTTCCCGTTACTGTCCCAGGCGAAGTCCTTACCGGGATATAAAGTACCTTACGTTTCAATCCAGGATCAGGTCTACGTGCATGCCAAATTTCATCTCAATCCATCCAGCTGCTATACCGTTATTTAGTAACAAACAACCAAATCTCCAAACCTCCAAACATCTAAACATCCAAACATCATCACAAACTTTCACATTTATAATATTTAGTTGCCCAAATCCTTTTTTTTACTTGTCATGTCCAAATAAGTATCCTTTGGTGATTTTGAGGTGCTAATAAAATTAATATTTTGATTCTGGCATTTTTTTTTTCATTGGAAGGGCATACGAACACACAGGTCTAAATGGTTCAAGTCCCCCATCTGGGCAACTCTTCCGTACTGTCCCCACACAGGTCTAAATGGTTCAAGTCCCCCATCTGGGCAACTCTCCCGGACTGTCCCCACATAGGTCTAAATGGTTCAAGTCCCCCATCTGGGCAACTCTCCCGGACTGTCCCTACAGTCGGCCTATCGAACCTCACGATCGTTTCCTCTCCGTTCTGGCGTAAGTGGAAACGCACCTTTACTGTCATAGGTCACTGTGTCCCCTAAAAAGGCGTTGACCAGTGTATGTTTTAAACCTAACGCAAGTTTAAAACATACCGCGCTCGATCGCTCTTGCTCATTAATACACGTAATCCGTTAATTATACCCGGGCCGGCTCGGCGAGTACGTTTCATATTGGAATCAATTAGCTCGCGCCATGAATAATCCACGACGTAGTACCGACGCCACTTCACGTGCGACTCGCTCTCATTCATTGCATTTAAACATTTTCAGCGCAACGCGGATAAAAAATTGCAAAATCCAGACATAAAGCTCGATTTTCTCAAAAAAGTCCGGACATTTGGTCAAGAATCACGCTTACCAGAACTATAATACTGTTAATAACGTTGTGATATTATCTGAAAGTTAAAGTTTTACTATTCACTTTGATTTTATGTTTTTCAATATTAAAATGTAATAATCTTATTCAAAAATCTAAAATCTCAAGACTAATCCCGAGATATGGTAATCCCAGACACGAACACTCAGTGACTTATACTAGGTATAGTAATGTACCGGATAATGGATATCGCATTATTTTTTAGCTTATTTATTTCAAACTTTTTTGCACAAAACGTACATGAGGCCTTAACGGTAAATGGCGCCATATGTTGAGTCCTACCGACTGCGCCATAGCTAAGTAAGCTTTGATAAACAAATGCCTAGTGACTGCAATACGGCCACATCTCAATTTTTTTTTGGGGTTATTGTTGATTACTGTCACGTACTAAGTACGTACCAGTAATCAACAATAATCTCAAAAAATGTTTTTTTTTTAATGTGGCCGTATTGCGGTCACTAGGCAATTACTTCTTCAGAAGAGTAATATTTAGTCTAGGACCAAATTTTTATACCTTTTAACCCAACAATAATAATAACACATACAAATACAAAAAATTAGAGATGCCTTAATAAATACACTCGCGGACGATGAATTCGGGTCGGTGAAATACCGCCATATTTTCTAAAATACTCCAGGGTTGTGAAATTATTGTATCCCATTTTGATCTTTAATTAATTTTAGATATTATCTGCAAACATAACACTGAAAATAATAGCAATTTAAGGTGTAGATCGAACTTGTAAAAAAACATGAAAAATAATGACGTTAACGGAGTGATGGGTTAGCGGATATTGCTAATACAGCCAGGTAATGAAGAATAGTATATTATGTAAATGAAACAAGTGTCAAATATTGAAAAACACCTATTTCTATTATTTAAATGAGGGTGACAGAATTCATTGACCGCGAGTGCAGTTTTTGCCGGCGTTGTGAGGAAGGCAGCAAGTATTTATGTATTCAAATATATTCACGGAGGAGGGCCATCTCCAGAGGACACAAGCCTCTTACCGGCAGCGTGTAGTCTAGCACTTAGTTACCTACTGCACATATCTAACTAGACTATTATGCGACAAATTCAAAATTACGAGGGAAACTGAGACATTTCTGCTAAGTCTGTTTCACCAAGTCTTTTGAGTAGTTCGCCTGATACGTCATCTTTCGCTTCTCAGGACCTTAATAGTTTGTTCGACTTGTGAGGGAAGTAGGTTCATTCGCGGACATACATATGTTGAAGTAGACATGCGCATTTGTCACTAAAGTGAAAAGAGTGATATTAATCTTTAGTTCTCAAAGATATGTATCACTCTTTTAGCTCAGTAACTCTTTTAACTATATCAGTAGCTCCGCGGTGTGTCAACGGCTCACTAGTTTTTACCCGACTGCGGCGAAGCACAATGGAGGGTAATGTGTTTGACCTGTATGTATGTATGTATGTCCGTTCCTGTGTCCGCTCGTAACTACTCAACGGCACAACCGATTTTGATAAATGATACATCATTGGATTCGTCTTGATGGCGCGAGTGTCACTGGGTATGAAGTATGTTAAAATAAACAAAATGGCAGATTTTATGCACTTTTAAAGTGCACCGCGGTCGGGTTTTTTTTAGTAAAAATATTTTTTATAGCTCAGTAGCTCCAAGTCTGAATATTTCCAAATGAAAGATGTGTCAGCGTATAACAATTACTGCTAGTTATGTGCTAGACACGATCAACAAGAACTTTTCGTCCGTCTTCAGGGACGAACATTTCATGTTGATAGTGTCTTTTCTTGTATTAGCTCACGTCACGGCTCAATAGAGCTACTTGAGAGCGAGTAAACGAGTGAGTTGTAAGATAATAGATATACTGAGTTGTTTGAATCGGAGCTGAGCTAATGAGCCGGTAAGCTAGACCAACTGATAGCTCTTGGTTGAAGTGGTATCTTCTGTACAGTCATCTAGTTTTAACAGCGTGTCAACCTAGAGGAAAACGGTTCTTAGTTCGACCAGCATCTCACTTTGCTGGTCGAACTAAGAACCGTTTTCCTGTTTGGATTACTATTTTCTGTTGTTTTATAGAATGCCTGAACCGCTGGAAAATAAATGAAAATGGTAAACCGAATGTACAGGAAAATAGTTAATAATGCGACCAGAAAAGGGAAAGCGGTGGAAACGCTGTTAGAACTGCCCATAGCGAGCACATACACTCAAGAGCAAAAGTTTCGGGTCACCGTACCATAGGTGGTTTACAATATTTGACACTTGTTTTATTTACATAATATGTATACTATTCTCCATAATACCTGGCTGTATTAGCAATATCCGCTAACCCATCATAAAAATATTATTATCCAACAATTGTGATTTTTGCGATATTTCACTCCGTTAACGTCTTTATTCCCTTCACTTTTTTTGATTTGCAGCAATTCGTTACTGCTAAACGTCATTAGTTTATCGTTATACTTAATTAATATTATGTTATGTCCAAGGGCTATATCCGCCTAGTATTATTTCTAATTGTATGAATTTATAATTTTACATTTTGTTCTTATATAATTTCATTATTCTAAGAAAATAGTGTTACGTCCGTGGGCGTGATAGAAAATACACTAATTAACCACTAATTAAAAATTCAAACTTTATTACAAAATTACTAATTAACAAGGCTTACTTACTTAATAAATCACTGTACTAAACTGTGGTACTAAATCACTTCACTATTAACTTTTCACTTTTTTTTTAATTATGGCGTACACGCCCTGGCTGCGGGGTGTATTTGCCAATGTTGACGTGTCGAATCAGACATACGAAAGGAGAGTGTTCGGTTATAGAAATAATTTTGATTTTTGTGAGAGGATCAGACGGGAATCCTAAAATAAAAAATACATTTATGTTAGGGACAACACAGACAGTACAGGACGAAAACTTTTTTTTTAGATGGGAACGGATGACAGATTAGTTGACAGAGGATAGCTATAATGTAAATAAATACGTAGAATGGATGCAATAGGAAGTTGAATTGTTTGTTTACAACTTAATAACATGCTCTTGTATATATTTAATAAGAAGGGAAGCAAAAGGAGTGTTCATATAACATAATAATGTTTTAAATTAACGGGGCGCGGAATCATCTTGGGAAGAACATCATACAAAGAATAGTTTTTTTTGAGCAGTTGAAGAAGATATGTTCCGGTGTTCCTTCGTCAAGACCGCATTCACATAAGGAATTATCCCGAACTCAAATTTTGGACAGAAATACCGGTGTACATACGTGACCAAGATGTAATCGACAGACGGTTGAGGTGGCCTATTTACTGGCAGTTCCGAATCGGAAGAAACATGGTCTATGTGGAATCAGCGGTTGGACGTCGCCGTAATGGCGGCCTTTTTTGAGTTTGGAGACGTTCCATATATTTTGCCAATATTCAGCCATATCCGAGCGCGCTTGCATGAGGAGGTCGGAAGCAGATATCTCATTATGGCCATGGGACCCGATCTCAATCGCTTCTTTAGCCCAGGTATCCGCCGTCTCATTACCTACTATACCGCAGTGACTAGGAATCCACCCGAGGATGATTTCCAGTCCTTTATCTTCACATTTAAGTAGGAGTTCTTTAATTTTAAGGACTAGGGGACATTTATTCTTCATCCTGAACAGGTTACCGTTGATGGCCTGTAAACAACTGTTGCAGTTTGTAAATATGATAATTTTCGGTATATTATGAGATTCTGCATATTTTACAGCCTCAAGAATTGCTACAGCCTCTCCTGTGAAGACTGAGGACTTTTCACTTAGGTTCGCTTCGAGACTCACACTGTATCGCTGTTTAGTTCAAACTGACTACTAGGTTTTTTTTTTGACACTGACAAACTCGCAACCCATACACGGGCGTAGCGATTGCCGGACCGGGTGGTCGGCCGTGGCGTTCCCTGGGGTCGAACCAGATCACTAGCCGGACCACCCTGAGATTGGTCGGACTGGGTGGGTGCCGGGGGTGCCTGGGGTCGAACCAGGTCACCTTGTCCCGGTCCACCTCGATAGAATCGGGCTAGGTGGGGGCCTGAACGCCTGGAGTCGAACCAGGTCCTTTGGCCAGGACCACCTTGAAAGGTGGCCCTGACTACTAGGCCACACCGCGCGGCTTATACGTATATCCAGAGACCTTTGCTCTAGAACATTGCAGAGAAATCCTATCTCGAATAATCGGTCCAAAGTCCAATTCCAGGAACGGCGGTCGGCGACCCCTCGGTTCATGACGCATCGCGAGTGTTCTAGACAATCTAGATTGTTCGATGCTTGATTCGACTGGAACATTCCCGACTATTGCTGTCCCTTTCTAGTTCTATCTCTTTCACGCACTTCTCGAACCTTCTCATATAGCTGTGTCTCTCTAATAGTGCTGTCTCTGTCACTCCTACGAGAAATTTTGCCATATACTAATGTGTACTTCAAAGGCCTATAGGGGGTCCTGAAAACGCCTGAAAACGGGTATTCAGGTTATTGCGCCATCTGATAGAGGGTGTCCTGAAACAACTGAAAACATATTTCAAGCGCCTGAATACAACGGGAACTAGGGTGAATTTTCAATCTTCTAGTATGTGAAACAGCCACCTCTGAAACGGCCTGAAATTACTTTTCAGCCTGCTGAAAACGCTTCTAAAGCACGGAAAATCACGTTTGAGGTTTTGACCTATACCACCGGCGCAACAATATATTAAATGTTGTGCGACGCACCTGGTTTGGGTACTGATAATCCGGGAACGGATTTCGGGAATAAAGGTGTTTCAAAAGGCTTTAGGACCGACGAGTGTGTGTGTGTGTGTGTGTGTGTGTGTATATATATATATATGTTTGTGAGTGTGTGCAATTCGCTGCTGGGTCCAACTTGGATACACAATAGTGATCGTATTATATTATAAAGAAATCATCTCTTTGTTGGTCGTCCGATTCGTATCAAATTATAAAGTTTGAACAACTTTATAATTTGATTCGAATAGGACGTTCAACATAGAGAAATAATTAATTTTAGTTCAAGGCACTGTAAGTTCTCGACGCGGAGTCTACAAGTCGGAACCCGGCAGCCGACTTGCTGCCTCAATGTTGTCTTAATTAATCGCCGTATATATTTTTCAGTTCAAAGCGCTCGGATTTCAGTTCCAATGAATTTTCTTTTCCGTCGGCCTTTTGTGCCTTTCTAATTACCCGCAGCCCAGTGCCCACTGCGTGACACAAAGACGACCAATTAAAAATAATTACTATATATTGCGGATACAATATAAAACTTCAGGGAAATTATTTTGGGACTGTTATTAACAAAACTGTCCAGGCCTATGAGAAGATGGAAATTATAAAAAAGCTTTCAAATAAAATATTTACAAAGTTTATCAAAGTCAAGGCATCAAGTTCCGCATATTAGGTATTAGTGGACGCAAAATTTGCCAAGTTACGAAAATGTCTCGGAAGGTTGTTAGTGTTAAGCTAATTTAATTTATTTATTGGATATAACCAATAAAATTACCGGCGGACCGAGAGGCGTGGGCGGCCTCGTCCGTTAGGCTGTGTTTCCACCTGAGCTGTGCAAGGTAGCGGAGCGGTGTGCGAGGAAAAAGTCCACCAATCAACGAGCCTAGCCTCGCTCAGCGCAGCCCGGCGCAGCTTTAGGATCATACTATACGGGCGGTTCTCCCACCACGGGAATCCGTTCGACAAAGCTGCCGCAGGCAATCAAACTACACGGAAGGCGATTTATCGCTGTCTTTTGTTCATTAGGTACTCAACAGGGATCCGCCATTGATGAGTCACAGTAGCACAAGGTCCCGTGCAGAATGACGTTATTTCCGATCGCGAATGAGCGCACGCCGCGGCGCCGCGCTACAGCGTTACGTTTATTCGGGCGGGTGCTTCTGTGGCAACCACCGCTCGTTGTGCTCTCGAAAAATGCCTTTGAATGCCAAGCTACTGGAAGACACTGTTAGAGCCTATGCACACGGTGTCTTTTAAGCGCGCGCCGACGCACTGAAGGTGTAAAAGTGACATCGCTACGAATCGCGCGTCGACGGCGCGGTTAAAAGACGCCGTGTGCATAGATAGGCCCTTAATTGTACATTTGAGTCTTGTGTGTACGAATGTGAACTTTATTGCAGCGTGTTAAAGACTATGGGTGGTCAGTTAACAGTGGCTTCGTATGTACAAACACTAAACGAGGTTGCGACAGTAGACGGTGTAAACGCGCCCTGCCCTGGCTCGCCGCAACGCCTGTTCTGACGATTCAATCGCCCGTCAATTAGCGACCCGCCGACCGCAGGCGGCTCGCTCCTAGCTACCAGACCTCTACATACCTTTATACATCTGTCCAACATTTTACCTACAACCCGACTATCCGGGGAGCAATGTTAATAAGCTAAGCCTTCGACAATTTGAAATGTTTTTAGTCGAAACTAGGGTTTACAATTAGGTATTATTATTTGCTTGGCCAATACCGGGGTATTCAGATTCAATATTTTCGGTAGCTCGAATTGAGTTTATGATTAGAGTTTAATATCAGTCAACTGATTGAAGTATATGCTGGTTGTGTTGGCTTTTAGAGCATTAAAATGCGGTTTCAGCTGTATACAGAGTCCTCGCCTACTTTATATTAAGAAAAGATCTTGCGCTAGATTGCATTTAGGTGTGTAGGTGCAAGGTGGTCATATAAATTAAATTAACTGTTATCCAAAGTGAAGAGTTATATTTCCTTCTCGCCAGAAGGTCACTAGGTACCCGAAGCGCCAGAAGAAAAGAATAGAGTCAGACTTGTAAAAGAGCCCTACTTGCCCTACTTGCAAAAATAAATAATTTTATTTTTTTTATTTTATGAAAACGTCATGAGCGATCAGACATATTAAGGAAACAAGACTCTCCACTTAGGCTATATCGCGCCTTATTAGCTTCTTGCCTTACGAGAGCGAACTTTTCTCATGAGGTAGGACGCAAGTCTGCATTGAAATTCAATATTCATACCTACTCGCAAACTATCATTTTGTTTGACCTTTAATAAATTTTATTGACCTTGCTTATTTTGTAGTTCTCTTGGGCGGAATTAATGTAGGTACTAGAAATTACGTAAATGGTAAAGGGATCCATAATCATAAACAATAAATCAAGATGGACGTCGTAAATGCGCCTATTGAGACCGTTTTACATTATGCAATACGATGTATCGATGGGCAGCGGTATCGGTCGCTTACCCGATATCGGGACGAGTAAAAATACCTACATCGCGCGCAAAATGTGAACCTCTCACAGCGTCCCGACCCGATATCGGACATGCGATCCCGGGCGAAGCTCCAACCGACCCGAAGCACCCAGGATAATGTTGTGCATATGTATGTACTTTCCTCAGGTGTCTGCGTAGTTGCAGTGGCAGGCAGCGTGCTATATCGCGACGGCTATATATGAAGACAGCATATAGGTACGGCATTAATCGATTTTTAGTGCCCGATACTTTCCAATATTGTGTCAGATAATGTGAAAGCCCCCAACTGCGGCGTTACGAGCCCGCGATAGTTATTTTGTTTATTTCTTTACTAACATTTACACGTGACTCCACTTACCAAACCTCAGATCAATCTCAATTCCATCCATCCATTGATATCTTTACAAACTTTCACATTTATATCTTAGTCACAGAATAAAATAAGTAATAGTATTAAGTACTTACTAAGTATTAAGTTTCTGCTCGCTGAATAGTTATCTAATCCCGGCGGGAATCGACTGTCTCACACTGTCTTCTGAGAATTCCGAGTTTCTATCTAAATAATTGTATATCAAGCTCTATTAATACCGAGAAGGTATTCGTTGATCGACGCCCGTGGTAGCTAGTGAAATCTGGCCGGCCGCCGCCGACGCCCCGCGACCGCAACCCGCGGCCGCAACTATCTCCTCGCTCAATAGCTAATCTCCGGCGGGTATCGACAGTCTCCTTCTGACAATTCCGAGTTTCATTAAGACTACTATTTCGGACCTGTAGAACTAACCACCTTAATATTAAACAACTTCTTGAAATAGAGATACACAACTATGTAATTATAGAAAGAAGCTCACATAACATCCTACGGAATACTGTTATTATGAATGTGCAAAGATTGTGGAGATGTTTAGATGTTTGTTACTAAATGGGTCACTCACATTTTTGTGCACCACACAGTCATTACCGTGGATGTCACTACCGTGGCTTTAATTGGTCTTTCTAAACGTTCGACCTAACCATCATAATATTATCATGAATTCTTTGATGGATGAGTGAATTCATGATAGTATTTTTTTTTATCAATAAGAAAGAGTAATTACGCCCACGGTAGTGACATACAAGGCAGCTAGAGAGCGACAAATCCTTTATGTAGGCTATAAACGGCCCGCGATAGCTAAGCTAAGTGGCTCGGCACTCTCGCCAGGTGCAGACTCGGCTTATCCGGCAACGCGCCCGTGCTGCCTCTGCGCCGCACAGTGCTCTCGATCCAGAAAAGCGGGACATAGCTTATTTCACGCATTAAATTCCTAAATATGAAGTATTTTGTTAAATGTTTTGAAGCAAATAACTATAAGTAGCTAAATTATTTCAAATATTTGTGAATAAAATGTGCGTAATAAAAACGTCGGCTCGTTATCTTGTTTATTTTGAAAACGTATTAAATTCTATTCCGAAATATTTTTCTTTTCACGTTTTTTTACCAATTTTTCTCGTATAGAGTGCGACTACGATAACTTTGCAGAGCGGAACATGGCAACACCTCCGTTTAAACGTCAAATTTCTATGAAAATGTGACTTTTCATTTAACTGAAGGAGTTGCCATGTTCCGCTCTGCAAATTTAGCCGCACACTCTAGTATGTGTAAATAATAAACAAAAGCAACACGTTGTGAAAAAAAAATACTGCATAAAAATTCGTCAACCCTTTCAAGTTTCAAAGTGATGCCATTTTTAGTTTTGAAAATAAAAACGGAACAGTTTTGGTTTCGCACATTTTATTCACAATTTTTTGAGAAGCAAAGCGCCATCGTTTCAGCGTGTACAAAAATATCTGTCTGTTTTCCTCTATAGTTTGTATTTCTCAAGATTCTAGGAAAATTTAGGCAGCAGGTTTGATAATTATTTTTTCAAAATGAGCGGAGCCGTAGTAGTATTTTATTCGAAAAATTGCAGAATTCACTAATTGTTCAGACTCAAAATTCCTGGCAAATGCAGAATGTAACGGGCCCAGTGTGCGCAGTCGCTCGCGGCTCTTCCATTACCGTGGGAAATTATGTTGACTTTACGCACACAAGGGCAGCACCTGGAGATAACCACACGTATACGGCGCACTTAAATTGCGGCTTCCAAGCAGTTCTTACACAATAACGTATAAGCATTGCGCGAGCTTCGAAGATTCGAAAACAGACCTTTCTCCATACAGCGATGGGTATTAAGAGGCCGTGGACGTTTGAAAAGCTCATCAATTTAAGCTGCGACCACACTGCTGCTCAAGGGACGTTGACGCACCGTAAACGCAGTGACGTGACTCATGCGTAGGGCATGCAATACCGGTTTTTCGGTATTGGCCCATACAAATAAAACCGGTATTGCATTCCCTACCCATGCGTCACGTTTTTGATGCACACCTTATAAACTGGTATTTAAAATACGTAGTGTTCACGTACACCTCCAAAACATAATATTTTGACAAGGGACTTTACATCTCCATTAATTTTATTAGTCTATTTATTTTCTATTATTTTAATGGTCTTGTTTTGATGCCTAGAGACCTTTTACATCTCTAAAAATATACTTTAATGTAACGTTTTAATGAAACCACATGTACTCGTAATAATGTCATACTTGTTGTTATTTAAATATTTTTAAAAAGAGAAACTGGTGAGTTTCTTCCGGCGCTTCTTCTCACCAGAAGGTCCGGAAGAAAAGAATAGAATCAGACTTGTAAAAGAGCCCTTGAGGGCCTACTTGTAGTATCATTCTCAATTAAATTATTATGAAAAATAATCGATTTTATGGAAAATCATTTTAATTGTCTTTTCTACGATCTCACTTGTATCATATCAACTTTTGGTACTTATGTACAATCACAGCAATAGTAAAGGTCAAGCATACGTACAATTTTTTTTTTTTAATAGTGAAACGTAAAATGACTTAAAATGTATCCTAAACTAAAATAAAATAATTAAAGTACGTATAAGACTAAACTAAACCTCGGCAAAAAAGAAAAAATAATTAAAACACCCCGCCCCGTATCGTACCTGGCTCAAAGGTCCCCATAATGCCAGCAGCATTCCCTCGCTGAATGGCTATAGAGATCTGTTGAACCAAGTATGATCCAGAGCGAGGATCACAGCCCCTCTGTCGCAAACGACGCCCTAACTCTACAAAGAGGGCGCGGGCCTCCGAGCCCCAGGGTCCCGCTGTTTCGACCGCGACTGGCACAAAATCGTAGGCTGACTCCAAGGCGGAATATTTGGTGTACTTCAATTTCGCGGCATTTTCTGCTGCTGAGCCTGCACACCGCGAGGTCTGCCTCAAATGGGATGCAGCAAATGTGCTGACACACGTTGCATCCCATAAGAGACAACGCCTTCTGCGCCAAGGAACCGGTGTCAGGCCGTCGGGCCGTTTACAGTCCGTCCGACTCGACCCTGGCGGCTCCAAAACAGATGGCACATTAATGGACACCATAGCCCGCCAGATGAACTCATTGATTGATTGGTGCCTCGGGAATCGGCCAGCGCATCTTTGGCAGCTGAGACCGTGATGGCCATTTTCCTCTACCATAGCCCCACAGCGGCAACGGTGGGCTTCACATACCCTTGCACCTAACCTCAATGCTACCGCTATCCTGAGGGAGTCGTTGTCTAGGGAAGTGCCCAATTAGGGCGATGGTAGAGCGTGTAGCCATGCCCCGGACTCTGACTGTTCAAGGGTTTTCTCTTTTTCTGGGCAAATCTGTTCCCGAGGCGCCCTCTAACAGTGAGTTGTACGTCCGTTTGCTGAACAGATCATCCCACTGTCTCTGAACGATGAAAATTAACAAATCGAAACACCATCAATGCTAGCCGATCGCCAATTCCGATACAATGCATATTATGCATATTAAAATTAGGACGGTTAGCGCGACCGTAAGTCATAATTATATAACATGTATAAAGATGTTTAATTAAATACTAGCAATTACCGTTCATTTACCCAATATAATGGAAAAAATACAATTTTACTTACATAATGAGAATAACAAAAAGTAAAACCGGAAAATCGGTATTGGTCCTTTTTAATACCGGTATTGTAATTCCGAAAAAATAAGGCGCAATTTCGGTTTTTCGACATTCCGGAATTGCGGTATTGCATGCCCTAAGTACAACTGACAGTCAAACGTCTGAAGATGCGTTCCAATTTCTGAGTTTTATTGATTGTGGTTTTCGTTGCAGTTCACTCTAATGAACAATGGCCATAACTATAAGTGGGATGCAGGGGGGTAATGGATACTCGAGCTCGTGCGGCCGATACCGCGGCTTATCGGTCTAGGCGGCAAATTCAATAATTCAGGTATAAAGGTGAACCACTAATTACAATATAACTCCTCGCTTTACCTGAACTGTATCGGTTTTCAGTAACGCGAGGCCAGCGGTAAAACGCCGGCTCAAATTAGCGTATTTCGTTAATTTGAGAATGTATTCACCACGGCGCACTAACATGTCCCGCAGTATGGTAATTCACAATTTAGCCGTCAATGTCATACCTAATGTTTTGACCCGTCAACTAATAAGAACAGTTCGTTCAGAGGTCAAAATATGTCGGTCCGCGGCCTCTTCGACTTTAACTGTACTCAAAACCGGCTACAGCAGGTCACGTTTAATTTTTCAATGTATTTGGTCTTTGTATCAATAGTTGTAGACTCGTAGCAAACAATGGTGTTTCCACATTAAAATTAGAACGAATCAAAATATTTCTAGTAAAATATTTATATTGGTTTGAAGTAAAACACATTGAGTTAAATCATACTAGGGGCCAGAGAGACGGCGAAATGCTGAATAGCACAGCACAAACCTCATCGCACTAATGACGACGTCCGCCAACGAGCGTGCGCGCGCGCTCACACTTCCCGCATCGGCTAATTAATATGCGGAACTATCATACTGCCCTTCCGCACGGCCGCCAAGGTTGCCAACTCCAAATTTCTTTTACCCCTAAGACTCAAATGAAAAATGAAATCACCCTAAATTCCTATAATATCTGGGCGAACCACCCCCAAAATAAATTGTACTCTTAATACCTTTATGAAATTAAAAAAACTTACACCAGGGCTCGGAACCGGTATTTTGCAAAAACCCCGAAATAGCCCAATATTTTGAAATATTTTATGCTTTTTATGTAGAGCTCAATCATGTATTTAAGTAATGATTTCGTATTAGATGGTCCGATTAAAAAATTAAGTCATAAACCAAAGAACGGAAAAATTACCGGTATTTTTGTATGGAGACAATACCGGTGTCCGAGCCCTGCACCATAATTGGCTCTTTGGATATCGCATATTTATAGCTGCAGCGAAACCTATAAATATATTATATGTACCAACAATTATGTTTGCAACTTTGACTTTCCAGATATTTTATGCATGTTTTTGGGCATTTCTCCGTGCGTAAAAATACCTCTAAAATTATTAAACCCCTAAAAAAACCCATCTTAATTACCCCCAAATTTAGGGGTAAAACCCCCAAGTTGGCAACCCTGACGGCCGCTTCGCCCCGTACCCAAGGATTTGCCAGTTCATTGGCGAACCTATCTCGAGTAGCGAGTGGGCGTTGAATACCTGCACGAGGCACCACGACGCGCAGGAAGATGATAAACGCATGGATGTGGCAAATCCGGCACCATCCATCATTTGTACGACTAGGCCGGATATGTCCGCTTCTATTATTGTACCGCCCGAGGCGCCCCCGTGGTGCGCATTAGCCTGCTCTATGAATAATTCACCTGCTCTTAAGCGTCCGCCCGCAACCTGCAGCGCGCTTTCTGTGGGACTTGAGGGTAGGAATTGTACATGTATAGGTTAACACTTTCAACACCGGGAACTCGCTCCGCAGGCGATAGGTTCGTATCAAAGTATAAAGACGAACAAGTAGTCCAACTTTGGCCGTTTAGGAGCGCGCAACACCTATTCACACAGACGAGCGATAGCACGTCTGTGTGAGTGCGATGCATACTGGAGCATTTTTACGCATTCTTAAAACTTTGCTTGTAGTGCGTTCGTACACGGCGCGCACACATTCAAGCGCGCAATGTACCGTTTGGAGGAATAAAAGTGACTGTATTATACTGTGCTCGTAGTGTCTACGGCCTCAATGCCACATACAGCGTTTGCTGTGTTATCGGCTACGACCGTAGCACGTAGCGCTACGTAGTTGCGAAAGTGTTAAGTATGTATTATACAAGGTGTTTCATTGAACGTAATACAACTCATGTTTTTTAAACTCCCCTCCCTGGTGCTAGGTCTCGTGTTGTTAAAGTCATCTTAATCAATTAATATCACCGTTTTAATTATTCATATTTTCTTGGTCTCATCGTGGTTACCCTACTTAGAGTTAAGAGAAAAAAGTTTTAATCTAATTTTGTAGTGAAAACTTGCCTGTTTGCTTATCTAGGTCGATAATTTATGAATAAAATGCATACATTCTGACACCTTATTGAAATTATTTGTCATAACATAACAAACAAACAGGTCACGTAAGCGTGACGTCATGAGGAGTGCCCAAACTACGAGATTATAATTTCTTAATTCGGTTAGCAAACAAGGAAATGTTAATTATGACGCATTTTAATAAATCAATTTGTGCATTTTGTTCTCGGTCGTTAACTGAGCCGGAATTGCTTAATTTGTATTACGTTCAATGAAACACCCTGTAAAAAGCTTCAGCGGAGTAAAATAAAATATAAACATTAAAATAAGTTCTGTATTCTTATTTTCCTTTCTAGTTTCACCGGCAGCCCACTTTGTTTTTCCTGTTCCATCTTCGCATCCAAGAGCTTTATTATGTGTTTTAATGCCTCTTATACGCGTACATTAATTATGTTGCCTCTCAGAAAAGAATATCCACATTACATGTAAAAAGATGCAAGTCGCGCAACACAGTTCTTCTACAACAAAAAAGCTTTGAGATGTATCTCATGTGCAACCAAGTCCGTACGGTCCACAGAACCTGATTTCCACCGACTTGCCTATTATTGAACCGTGGAGGATTCTTTATTTGAGAACTATAAAATGTGTTCCTCTAACTTGGAGCTTGTCGATCTGCTAGAAGTACCTTAGAATTATGATGATCAGTAAGTGAGTGAGTAAGTCAGTGACAAAACTAAGGAACTTTGATGTGCAATAGTTAGTTGCAATTAGTTCAAATTGAATGTTATTAAGAATATATCTAAGTCATATTATGCCCTATACAGGGTGGCCCATTTAGATCGGTCAGTATGGGAAAGTCTGAAACTATAAGACATGCGAAGATCCGTTCTTAGGAACCATGTCATCGATTTTAGGGACCAGAAAAACTGCATACTTACATATATTTGGAAAAAAAAACTTGTACTTTAACCGAGAATCGAACCCGGTCGTTTTGGAATATAAAACTTAATTGAATTAAAAGATATTAAATACAATGGATTTTATTCGTTTTAGATATCGTGTTTTTTAGTAACATTTACTACTTATGACCTACACAATCGATATCCAAATAGAAATAACGAAAGTTTTTTCCTAAGAACAGATCTTCGTATGTCTTATAGTTTCAGACTTTCCCGTACTGACCGATCTAAATGGGCCACTCTGTATATCCCTGAAAATTCAGAGTTCTAGCTTTAGCCAGCACAAAATTACAGGAGGTCGAAAATGGTCTGAATGGCTTCGAGAAAAGGATTGTACAGTCGTGCCTTTGTGTTGCTCGACTTGTTGGGGGCACTACCGTGCCCCAAATAAAAAGGTTGAAAAATTAAATAAAAATTTGTAAAAATTATATAAGATCCTGTTAAAATAAGCATAATAAGGAAATATGTTCAAGTTTGATACCTAACGTGTAACTTTTTTTATGAGCCTCCAAAGTTGGGTGGGAAAGTCCATTTTAAAAGTATAAAATTATTAAAAACTATTAATACCATGCCATGGTTGAAAGCCCGCCTGAGGCAAATGGTTTTTCAGTTCTTGTTTCAACAAAAACATTTAGATTTCGTTGGAACACATTTCTGCTTTAATACAGACTAGCGTTTACTTCGTGTGCGTTAGTCTCGTTACTATCCCGAAAGGATATTTACCGGGATATCCCATGCTTCAACCAAGTCTTGGTATACTTGTATGAAAAATTTCATCTCAATCCATTTAATTGTTACCGTGATAACGAACAAGCATTTTTTTATTTATTTAAAACATCACACAATTATTTATTTAAACTTTATTGCACAACACAAGAGAGTACAAATTGCGGGCTTGATGCCATGAGGCATTCTCTACCAGTCAACCATTAGGCTAAACAGATATATGTATTATAGGTGCGGTATTCGGATTCACAATTCATTTGTACAATTATCATTGCAACCTACTTAATGCGACAGTGCGGAATATTTACATCTAAGGACTTATAATAATACCAAATGTATACACGCGCATCACATATTACAACACAAAATATAACATATTATAATCAACATCCCAATCTCTAAACTGCATAACTTTACACAATTATAGTAGGAAAGAATATCCATTCTGCTTCTATTTTAACAGAATAATCGCGTTGTCGTGTAATTAAGTCGTATAATGCAACAAGTAAGTTCTGGGCTTCTCCACTCCGCTAGTTTGATTATCATAGCGCTGACACTCGCGCGGCGTTCCTCTACGATAATGTATACAAGTGGCGTGGCGTCCATATAACTCGATTCCCATCGGCTTGCCTAATATTAGGCAGTTTAGCACTTAATTCTAGTGCTCTTAAAGAATATTGAAGCCAAAGCTGCTCCGGCTTGCCCAAGGATTTCTTCAACGCCACGCCACTGACAAGGTGTTACATTTAACGTAGTGCAACTCACGTTTTTAGAGTTCCGTACCAAAATGGTAAAAAAGGAACCCTTATGGTGTGACTCTGTCTGTCTGTCTGTCTGTCCGTCTGTCACAGCCAGATATCTCAGGAACTACTGATGCTATCGATTTGAAATTTGTAATAGTGTTAAAAGTAGCTAACCCGAGCCTATTGGACATAAAAAATATCTTGTACCTTTTTTACTTTTTTTTTAAAAGGCTCCGTAATGGGATTTTGAAAATTGAAAGTAGGGCTATTATATTGAGCGGGGTATCAAATGAAAGGGCTTAATTTGTAGATTAAAACACCATTTTTATTTTTTTTCTTATTTAAGTAGTTTTTGATTTATACATTTTTATGTACCATTCCCCCCTATTATCTCCGAAGTTACTCATCAGAAAAATGTGTCATAATAGGGATGATGACTGAGTTAAAAATATGTAATTCTATTTAGTCCGTCAGTTAGATTATGGAAAAATATGGGACACGTATTTTTTGGTTTATCAAAATATTAAAAATCGACAAAGTTATAGATCATCAAACTTCTGGAGTGGGGGCTTGTGACGTCACTCTTGAGTACAATTTGTACTCAAGAGTGACGTCACTCGAAACTTCTAAGCACTCTATCCTCGTCAGTTTTTGTTTGTCAAACAAAACAAAAAATACGTGTACAATATTTTTTCATAATGTAACAGACGGACTAAACAGTTTTTTTTAGTCATCTAGCCTATTACTAATTATCAATATCAACCTGAACATTACAGGAAAAATAGAACGGTCTTCCTAACTTTAATACTTTTTTAGAAATGTACATAAACTTAATCCATCCATTAATCCATCTAGCGGAGCGTACCAAAACTAAGCGATGGCCTGTTTCACGCTAGGGGATTTCCGGGCAAAAACTTGATGGCGCTAAAACACTAAACATTTAACGATGTTATAACTGAACAAAGAAACATAGTATAGTAACAATTAGTTCGTAAACAGCTAATAATAAATAAATTCTAACATTTAAATACTGTGTCACGTTTGCAAAGTTGAATAATTGTAAATAATATTATAATTATTTTACCAAGCTTATACATAGATGGCGTTGTAAATTCGGGGAACAGCTTTTTGTATGGAGAATGACAGTCCTCTTGATTTAATAGTCCTTGCTATTAAATAGAATCATTACACGTCAGGTTCTAAATATTACAGGAAAAATATAACTGTTTTCACTTGCACTGTTTTTTAGAAATTTGAAAAATCATAACATATACTTATTTGCTTCTACTAAACAAATCGACATACAGTTTTTCTTGAACTATTCGCGTATCTACTTATGAGGTTGTACGGAACCCTCGGTGCGCGAGTCCGACTCGCACTTGACCGGTTTTTTAAGCTCACCTCCCTGCCGCCAGAACCCTCTGCTAGGTCTCGTGTTGTTAAAGTCATCTTAATTAATTATAATGACTGTTTTAATTATTCATGTTTTTTTCGTGTCCTCGTGGTGACCCTACCCACTTAGAGAGTTAAGAGAAAAAAGTTTAAATCTAATTTTGTAGTGAACACTTACCTTTTATCTTATCTAGGCATATTCATAAAATATCTTATGAATAAAATGCATTCTGACACATTATCGAAGTTATTTGTCATAAAAAAAACAAACAGGTGAGGTAAGCGTGAAGTCCTGTTGGGTGACTACACGACGAGATTTTAATTTCTTAATTCTGTTAGCAAACTAGCAAAAGTTAATTACTACGTGTTTTAATAACTCTATTCCTGCATTTTGTTCTCTGTCGTGAACTGAACCGGAATTGCTTAATTTGTATTACGTTCAATGTAACACTCTGTATTACAGCTCCACTACACACCGCGCTTGAGATGTGGAACTACAAAACTACAGCGTTGTGAATACCTACAATACTGTGTAATATGTGTGTGTGAACACGAGTGAAAAAATAGAAGTACCTACGAAATCCTCTCCACGCGAGATCATCTCACACTTGTCCAACTTTTTAATGATGAGTAGGGACAAAGCTTGACGCTTGACGAAAAACTACCGAATTAAATCAACATGATGCAATGGTACATTTCATGTGTCATATTTGCCTTGTTTGCGCGCCATGTTTAATTTCGTATTTTATATTTTAAAACCTAGTCGTAGAAAAAGTATTGTATGCAACGTCGTATAATTCAGTCCAAAAACACTCATGGCGTCATTATTTGCGATACTCGCCGCCGCGGCGGCTCGTATCGCAACTCAAGCCATTCGCGTACTTTGACCCTACTTATACAACTGTTGCATAAAATACTATTAAGTCTCTCTATTGCGCCGAGTGTTCGTAATGATAGTACAGTAAAAGCCCCAGCGTTGGCTTAAGGCTGCATTTCCACCGGAGCCGTGCGAGGTAGCTAAGCGGTGTGCGAGGAAAAATTCCACCAATGCCGGGTCGAGTGAGGCTAGGCACGTTGATTGGTGGATTTTCTCCTCGCACACCGCTTAGCTACCTCGCACAGGTCCGGTGGAAACGCAGCCTTATGCTGCTCCCGGCTATTTGCTCTTATCCTGTACATGCCTCGTTACCCGAGACCGAAATAATCCTTTTTGATTGGCAGTCGACTAGACATAAAGCTCTTTGCGCGCCGATGTATATTTGTATAGCTAGGCGTACCTTTTAATTCACTTGCTTAACGTTGACTTTATATAATTTTCCGGTAGCTAAACAAGTATATTTGCCTAAAACATCTCCCGAGATCTCTCAATATTTTGTTAGAGATGATAGGGTAGAATAATAGTTATTTGCATAGGAAAATAGCTCGGCGGCGCGGCTAACCGCCACAGACCTACTTACCCTCGTGCGTCAACATCGTTAAATCAGTTTTAGGAGTTACGAGTGCGCTGGCTCGCCGGCCGCCGCCGCCGCCTCTCTCCTGCCCAAAGTATAAAGACGTACAAGTATTCCATTCTGTGCCGTTTAGGAGCGCGCTATATGTTTTCACACGGACGCGCGATAGCACGTCTGTGTGAGTGCGATCCATATTGGAGCATTCTTACGCATTCTTATTTCTTTGCTTGTAGTGCGTTCGTACACGGCGCGCACACATTCAAGCGCGCGATGTACGTCTTGTAGGAAGAAGAATGACTGCTATTATACTGTGTCCTGGCGCCCTCTACTCCTGTGGCCACGTCCAATATGTGACTTGACTTGAACAGGTTACCCTTATCTGATAAGGGTTATAGGTTGACGCGGGCGTGTATTCCGCAACTCGACGACAGACATGAGCATGATTGTATACTTGGCATAGCTATCAAGCATACTTTTATTGTGGTATAATGAAATGAAAGGTTATTCTTTGCTTGCTGAAAAGTTAGGTTAAGTTAGAACTGCAAGCTCAACATTAAAATTGTATAAGGTGAAGACGAATATGCCAAATATAATTCTGCTTAACAATTTCTGGCCAACTTGGTTATTATTATTGGTTTTGTAATTTGATTGACTACAGAGTCAAATACGTAGGTACTTCGCTGATTTAGTAACTTGTGTGTTAATTTTATCTTGAAGTGACCTGAGCTATAATTTACACGAAATACAGATGACAGAGAGCCCGGGCACAGTATAATAGCAGTAATTTTTCTTCCTACAAGAGGCACATCGCACGCTTGAATGTGTGCGCGCCGTGTACGAACACGCACTACAAGCAAAGATTGAATAACCACATTTTTACTAAAAAAAAACCCGACCGCGGTACACTTTGAAACTTCATAAAAGCCGCCATTTTGTTTATTTTAACGAACTTCATACCCAGTGACACTCGCACCATCAAGACGAATCTAATGATGTATCATTTATCAAAATTGGATGTGCCGTTGAGTAGTTACGAGCGGACACAGGAACGGACATACATACAGGTCAAACACATAACCCTCCTTTGGGCTTCGCCGCAGTCGGGTAAAAATGCGTAATCAAGAAAGCTCCAGTATGGATCGCACTCACACAGACGACAACATAGGTACATGTCGCGCGCACGGCCGAAGCTTGTTCGTCTTTATATTTGGCCTGGGCGAGTTTCATTCGCTTCCCTATTAGAAGCGATGGAGTAGATTGCATTTGTTTCTAGATTAAGGCGAAACTTCAGTCTGAGTTAGTAATGTGTTATTTATGAACTCGGCGTTCGGCGTGACTTCACACGTGAGCGAGCGAAGCCGAGGCTGCCTCTGACGCGGGTATAAATCTGCGCGCCCGCAAACGAGCGCAAAAACTTGTTATTTCGCGAGCCCGGCCCCGGGGAATACCGCGATTCGTTACTGGGGCAGATCCCGGAAATGAATAATGTACCGGGTGATAAAGTGCCCAAAAAAGTTCATTTGATTATTGAGTCAATTACGACGGTTTCTCCGTTGTTTGCTGGCTCTTAAAAGGATTTTAAGAGCTCGCCGCGGCGGAAACTCGAGGACGTTTACGAGTTCTCGCCTCCCCGCGTAGAGCGCGGTGCTCTCGTGTTGTGCTGGCACTATGTCGGTGTGGCGGATCGCGCAGACTAGGCCGAAATAGCCCTGCCTGACCGAATACCACCCACCAGTTTCACGAAGCTAGAAGTTCGTTAAACAAGTCTAAATTAGCAGTGTGGCCAAAAAACGACAACACCATCGGTTGATTTGAACAATCTTGTAAGTTAAGACTGTTAAAATTGTAACTTGACGTGCGACAAAATTACATTAGTGTGGAAGTAAAATAACAAAGTTGCCTACTTCTGAACTCTGCACAGCAGAAAACTTTACTGGTACTACGAATCATATAACTACGATAAGACTCGCTAAGTATGAATAAACATGCTGACTTCGCAATTTAGACTGGCCGATTGCTTTTAGAGTTATGAAAAAATGAATCAGAATAAAAAAACTCTTATTTGTCATTCTTCCAATATGACTGATATGACATTAGATGTTATGTAAACATAAATCCCATCAAAAACATTACATGTAATAACCACATTTTTATAAAAAAAAACCCGACCGCGGTGCACTTTGAAACTGCATTAAATCCGCCATTTTGTTTATTTTAACGAACTTCATGCCCAGTGACACTCGCACCATCAAGACGAATCTAATGAATGATGTATCATTTATCAAAATCGGATGTGTCGTTGAGTAGTTACGAGCGGACACAAGAACGGACATACATACATGCTTACATAAATACATACAGGCCAAACACATAACCCTCCTTTGGGCTTCGCCGCAGTCGGGTAAAAAGATGCAAGTCTCGCAAAGCTATTCGTCTTCTATAACAAAAAAGTTTGGAAATGTAATGTTAAAGCATTTTTTTATTCCATTCAAAGATCTAACGATAGTAAATGTTACCATACTGAATTGGCCTATCTATCAGCTTAGCACACAAAAAAAATCAAGCATCTACCGCAATAATTCACGTTACCGTCATCGTACTCAGCGATAAGTGAAAAATTAAAAAAAAAAGTCATAACTCCGAAAATACGAAAAATCGCGGAACATACATGGGGGTGCTTCAGATAGCCCTCTAGGTCCTCTAGCTTCAGTATATCACTACTTCTTGGGACACCCTGTATGTAACAAGTCGGTTCTTTTAGTCAGTACAGTACCAGGGCGTTCCACTGACTTGCCTATTATTTAACCCTGGAGGATTAGTTATTTGAGAACTATAAAATATGTTCCTTTCGTTTATTTATTACATTCCAATACATTCTATTTCCCATGTGAACTACAAAAGTGACTTTGTAATTGTATGTATTTATATAGTATAGGATTACCAACTTACTTGTGCAGTTGAAAATTTGGTGCTTGTGGGTCTGCCAGAAGTACCTTAGAATTATGATGAGCCAGTAAGTGAGTGAGTGAATCAGTGACAAAACTGAGGAAATTTGACGTGCAATAGTTCTTAAACTACAAGCTCAAATTGAATGTTATTGAGAATGTATCTAAGTCATATTATGCCCCGAATATATGCCTATATGTCGCTGAAAATTCAGAGTTCTAACTTTAGCCAGCACAAAATTATAGGAGGTTGAAAACAGCCTGAATGGCTTTGAGAAAAGGATGGTAACATACGGCCGCGCTTTTGTTTTGCTCGACTTGGCGGGGGCACTGCCGTGCCCCCAGATACGTACGCATAAATATCTGACAAGACCTTTTTGCAATAAGAATAGAGCGGTGTCAGATATCTTGCATACCCCTTTTCAACGTATATTATTGCCAGTGACTGCACTCGTACTCGGCCAGGCAGGGTTACCGACGGACCCATCTCAGTGTAAGGGTGCCTCACTGGCATGGGAGCTAGACGAAGTGCAGAGGAACGGAACGTGAATCGGCCAATCACAGCACTCGAAATCTCCACTACGCGCCAGTGAAAATAACGTCATTGGTCACCTCACGATTCGTTCCCATCCGCTTCGTTCAACTCCAAGTCAGTGGAAACGCATCTTAAGGCTCTATCTGGGTCATCCAGATTTCGAAAAAACCTCTTTCCTGTGGACAAAACAATGATAGTTAACGACTCGAATACACATCACTATGTTTTTATCAAATAGGCCTAAAAGGAGAAAAGTAGGGTTATTTGCCTATAGGGGTCCAGCTAGAAAATTAGGCTTTTAAAGCCCCTAATTTTATGATGTCCACAGAAAAGACGCGGACACTTAACTCATGCTACAAAATCTGCATAATCCATCTGCGTCTTATGGAGTGGAGCGGACAGGAGCGGAGCTGGGCTAATATTAATCAATAGAATTTAAGGTCCGTTCAGCGGACTTGGATTATAACAATTCTGTTGGTTAATATTGGCCCAGTTCTGGTCTCTCCGCCAGGTGACGGGCAGTCTAAGAGCGCCCGCACATTGGGTCACTAGCGGCGGCCAGCTCGGCCATTGTTGGCCGCCACAATCTGCAGGCGAGCTTTTTCAAACATTTTGTATGGCATTGACGCTCACCGGGTATTCATTCACACACGTTGGAACCAAAGCAAAATAGTCGCGCGCCGCGTGGTTCTAAAGAAATTTCCCACCGCGCACAATCCGAATGCCGCAGTTTTTCCGGAAGGCTACAGTATGGAGCTGTTCAAGAGAGGAGTGAATAGGTTTTGAAAGGGTCGGCAACACGCACTTAATGCCCCTGGTGTTGCAATTGTCCATAGGCTGAGGTGACTGCTTACCGTGAGGCAGGCCATATGCTTGTTTGCCACCCTAGTTGCATAAAACACCGGGCGTTCAAGTGGTCGCGTTCGGTCCACAAGCTGTGGCAGTGGTGCGCATGCGCACTCGCTACTTGTGGCCGCGTTAAGTGGCCGTAATGTGCGAGCGCCCTAAGTGCCTTATCACACTTGCGATTTGCAAAAGGGTGAATCAACTTTTCTTTTCTTTATGCAAAGATTGCCCTTTCTCCTTATTTGTTCACCTTTTGCATGATTACAAGATCTTACATTTAGAGATAAATTAAGGTAAAAATAAAACTCGTTTTTAACAAATAAATAGGGTGACCCAGCGGACGAACCCTTATTTTCATACAAAAGTAAGGAACAGCTATGTCCCCTGGGTCACTGCTTATAAACAAGTTATAATAAACAAATTATAATAAAAAATATTTGCATTACGTAGCTTTATTATCTGTCTTTTAAATGAACATACATTTTATTCAAAAAATATCCGAATGTAGATTTCCTTTCAATTTTAGTCGGAGAAGGTGAAATTTTGTTGACAAAGAAATGTTGAATTCACCCAAAACCATTCCAACTCGCCGTGAGTTCGCCGCGAGCGACATTTGTATGGAACTTCGCTTCTAACTCGCCCGCAGCCCGCAAGTGTGATAAGGCCCTAAGTCTCGGCGCTCCGGCCTTTCACTATTTGCTTGACCTTATTCCAGGCCGGTGACGAGCTGGTCTCGGCTACCCCGAGCCACTGAAGGTCGCGGCCCCTTGCGCAGCCGGGCGCGACGCCCGCCTGTTGAGGACTCATCAACTCGTGATAGCGAATCACTTTATAACAGACCTTTGTACATAGACGTCTTAATAGCAAAGGAATTTAAATAAGCGAATACCTCTCTAATGTAGGTAACTACACTAAGAAATATTATTATATTTTTCATCACACTTGCTCGAAAATGGTGTCATTACACGTAGCTTTTGCGGGCCGTAAATGACCTATTACGCCCTAGGGCGTAATGGTTTTCTTTTTAAATTTGAAACGCTGGTTCTGTTTTACTCTTATTTGTCATGTTCAAAGGAAACGCCAACGTACTTTTTTAACTTTTATTACTGAAATATTTATTTAAAGAGAACTGTTATTGCAAATACATGTAAACAAATATTTCTGTAACATTAATTAAATTTTTAAATAGTGCATTTCAGTATTTTGCAAAAATAAAATCAACCATTTTAAGTCTTTACCGCTATGGTTTCCGAACGTGACGTGAATTCGCATTGTCTATGGATAATGTCACTGTCAGTTTTACAATTTTATTTAGGTTAAGTAAGGTTATTTTAATCAGATTTCCTCACAAGTGTGATGAAAAACATTGTGTGTGCCACGGGCGGTAAAGGAATTACAAACTCGTGTTATTAAAGCCCTCGGCTTCGCCTCGGCCTTGTAACAAACACTCGTTTGTAATTCCTTACTTACCGCCCTTGATACACAATGTACTAATGTTGGCTTGTATGTATGGAGATTTATAGAACACGGCAAGTCTTTTTTCGCAATAGGTTTAATAATAAGCACGACGCTCGCCAGAATATTCCACTGATATTAAATTGGTCTTTATTAGGTTTTTCGGAGAAATACGTTACTTATTCAACAATTTCCTAGAAAGTTTCTTTATTACAGAGGAGGCCCAGACAGATATCGTGCAGTGTATGGGAGTAGGAGGTACAGTGTAACACATTTAGTAGTTTACGAGTACCTACGTACTATTCTCCTCCCACGGCAACCCTCGCATCCTCACATGGCGGCTCGGCGCGCGGCATATTGTGACCATTTCAGACCGTCACATTACAACGCGCGCATATCGTTAGTCACGCGCGGGCACCGCACGGCCGCCCCCCGCTCCCCCTCTCGCGCTTCACACGTCGCTCGTCGCCCGCCCTGAAATATCGCTCACAATAACGGTAACTCGACACTTTACAACCCTTCCGCCGACTGATTCGACTCGATTTAACCGTTCAACGCGCAAAGTTAACTTTCAAAACCGAAATTTTCCTTTCAGGGCTGTTTTCATTATTAAATAAGGCAGAAACGGACAGGGTTATCATTTATTAAGCCCCGACATTCTTGCTTAATGAGGAAAAGCTGCTCGGGAATCATTACGTTTCTATTTAAATGAAATTCTTATTCAGGCGGGACGGCGCGCGCCGGACAACGGCCAAATGCCGTGTTTTTATAGCAGATTAATTTTTCTTTAAGAAGTGCAAATTGATTTCTTCGATACTTTTACTTCGATACTTAGTTTATTCCACTTTAAATGATTAAACTCAAACTCAAACTCATTTATTTCTGTAAGTAGGCCACAAGGGCTCTTTTACATGTCTGATTCTTTTCTTTTCTTTTGGCGCTTCGGTAGATGACCTTCTGGTGAGAAGAAGCGCCTGAAGAAACTCACCAGTTTCTCTTTTAAAAACAACATTACAACAATTGTGACATTATTGCATAAAAACCGTTTAAAAATGACATTTATAAAATGCAACAAGCATATAACTGGGCACAGTTTTTTTTTTACCTTTTACCGAGAGACGTATATAATCTCCGGATCCATTACATTACAAAACTTAAAACTACATTTTTAGAGATGTAAAGGGTCTCTAGGCGTCACATCTACACGATAAAAAATATAGAAAATAGGCAAACATATACTAAAATTAATGGAGATGTAAGGAGTCTCCGTTGTCAAAACATTATGTTTTGGAGGTGTAAAGGAACTCCAAACGTCGAAATACAAAATGGGAAACGTATGTTTCACGTCGAGAAATAGACTATTAAGCTAACAGTCATTACAACTAGCTACAGTATACATAACAGGTATGTATTCAGTATGTCAAATTGATTAAGAAAAGTTATGTTTTCCGCGCGAATATTCTTAATAAACCACGTACTACGTTAAGAAGGAAAATTAAGGTAGGTAAGGTACCTACCGTTTGTTTCACTTTGACAACCTAAATGCTCTACAATAAATGACGGTCGAACCACCTTTACACCTTTCGGTCGGAAAGTCGCAAGTTGTGAACCAGGTGTCGCGGTCACAGGTCGGCACGGGTTAAGGATGCTCGCGCGTGCGGGCGACACTCAATCGCTCGCCTCGCGACAGTGACCGACGACATCAACGCACCCTACTATTAGATTGGTCCTCACCGTAACAGCGGAATGTTCTTGACGTGACAACTGATAACGTCACGTTATTGGAATGGGAACACCCAAAAATTCTGAAGCCGTACTCCAAAATTTCATAATTTCGAACGGTTTCTACAATTCGACCGATTTATTGTAAACTTTACTTACTGTACTTTTTTCTGTAGACGATATAATAAACATAAGGGTTGCTTTTGTACCATCTTGGTACGGAACCCTAAAAATATAATTAGGAAAGCTGATGGGTCGCTCGTGATACCGATGTCGTCGCCCGATCGTAGAATTCGCCAAATCATGAAATTCCTAGGCATGTCATGAAATGCCGCCATTTCATGGTATGCCTAGATTCATATACGATGAGCCTAATAATTAATACGGCAGATCGATGAGAGCAACGTATTCGTCGATTTTCCTAGCTACATACCGGGCAGATCGTAAAGTAGTAGCATTTTTGGCCACTGGTGGCTCATGAAATGGCGGCATTTCATGATATGCCCAGTTAATATCATGATATGGCGGCATTTAATTTTTAAACGATGAGCTTTGAACAATATGGCGGATGTTAGTTGGCCAAATCATGAAATAGCGGCGTTTCATGATATGCCTAGGCATATCATGATTTGGCAAATTCTACGATCGGGCGACGGCACCGATATCACCACCCCGCTGAAATAGCAATTTTAATTGGAGCTTATTATACCTACAATGGAAACGTTATTATGAAGTAGTGCTGTTCTATCTCGGAAAGAAAATACCGCTTTATAGTACCTTGCCCTAAATAACCGTAAGGAGAACATGACTGTAAGAGATTTAGCAGATTCACGCAAAATGAAAATTGCATGCCATCGTGCGGTACAGGGTTGCAGACAGCAGACAGTTCAGGATTATTAAAATGCAGCGATGGAAGAACAAAGCAAAATGCATCGTGAACAATAACTTCACTGTTACATTCATAATTTCTTGCGCGTGTAATTTTCCGTTTAGGTGATCAGAATTTACTACTTTTCTTCAACGATTCCACATAAGGAGCATTCCATGAAAACATCTACATTTTGTCGCTCACGTATCGCTATGATAGCTACTCTAATAAAACTTATTAGCTGCTAAGAAACACTACCAATCCTAAAGCTAGTTATTATATTATTATCACTATTATACTGATATCCAGTTTTCTAATGTTACATGTCAAAAGTATTAAAAAAGGAGCATCGCTTACGTAACATCTCCGTGGAATGCTCCATAACTTTAACTAGTTACGTTCTAGGATTAAGGAATGACCACACCAAAGTTTGACGCTGCGTATACGCATACTGTCTTTGACGTCACGTTCTATTGGCCCGCCGTCAGCAAACTTTAAGCATCGATGTGCTCAGCCCGTAACAAAATCAAGAAAAGACTTATTTTTATCATGCATACATCTCGCGTGAAAACTCAAAGCAAATATGTTTTAATTTAAGTTCTTGATGCGTTAAGCGAATTAACTCGCGCTCGCCGCGCAGGCTGAAATATCGGTCAATTATTTATATTAATTAGCTGCGCTCCGGCCGGCGGCACCGCCCCTTTTAATAATGTCCGTCGTTCATGAGCTCTCGAGCTGGCTGATGAACCCCAACGTACTGTGCTAATCTTCTACACATAAAACAGTTCCATGACTAACTACCAGACTACAGGGGGGGCTGTATTAGCCTCTTGATACTTTATTAAGGTTGTCGATCCACACAGCTCTTGTTCAAAATTTCCGCAAAACGTCTAAATTATCCAATCACACCAAATCAACCGCGCTGGCGGCTGCGAGAATGCGGGACATGCGAGACATGCGGGACATGCGGGACATGCGGGACATGCCGGACACTTAGGCCTTACAACGCAACGGGACATTATTAATAAATATTTAAATGCGGGATCGGTTCGGATCGATTTTAGCCAAACCCCTGCACTACAGTATAATAGCAGTAATTTTTCCTACAAGAGGTACATCGCGCCATTGAATATGTGCGCGCCGTGTACTACGAACGCACTACAAGCAAAGTTTTAAGAATGCGTACGACGTGCGCGCATCTGTGTGAATACGTGTCGCGCGCTGCCAAAAGGCCGAAGTTGGACTAGGTACTTGTTCGTATTTATACTTTGACTGCACTCAGGTATGAATTTTGAAACACATCGTGAAAACACACGCTGCGTGGGTAAGAGACATTGATTTGCCCGTGGCTTACCCCAATTTAACCAACGGTCGACGGTAGGGCATGCAGTACCGAGAAATTTTAGTATAGCAGTACTGGGAATTCCCGGCATGTTCTTTATCAGACAAGAGGTGCACTTAGAATTTTTTTACGGATACGGGAGATAAAAGTTTGTTGAAAAAGTCGGAATTTCACGGACGAAGTCGCGTGACGGCATGTTGTCTTTGATAATAGAGACGCATTAGCGCTAGCGGTGGGGTCGACAGGTGTCGGTAATCCCCCACACAGCCTCTCAACAGCGCGGCACGTACCCACTAAGCCATGTTCCTATTTTAAGCTTCCCCTGGCGGTGCTCTCCCTAACGTGTCTTAAGACACCTTAGACGTACCTCACGGGGTGCAGGGGTAGGTATAATGGAAACACTTAAAATCCGAAGAGTCATTGTTGACGCCAATACTCCTAAAAATCGGCAATGTATTTAATTGCATTACAAAAATACCAAGGATGTATGTTTTAATATTTCCAAATTAAAGTAAAGCTTATACTGCATTGTACATATGGTCCTTCGAACCGGATTCCGAAATTTCACAGTTCCTAGCTCTATTTTCTGCACAACGGTGCTTTTGCCGTACACGATGCAATATAAAATATAACTAGGTAAGTTAGGTTAGTATTATATCCTGATATAATAAAAACTTCTTTCAGCGCAACGTAGGAAAATGGAGCTTTCGGAATTACGACTTAAGTAATGTACCCGTGGATAATACATATGTGGTCACAGAGCACGGCTAAAGATTAATTACGCTCCATACTTGCGACGCTGCATATTTCCTTCCACGGCTTGTTAATGTAAATACAACACTGTGTATTACTCACACTGTATATTACTCAGCCGCAGAACGTCACGTTTCACGTCTCGGTAGTTGCGTTGCTCATTATACTCTGTACTTTTAGGTATTTAAAAAAAGATAAACAAAAAACCACGTGACACGGGTCGTTCAGCCAGTGGTATTGTGCCACAGATACAAAACGTTACTTTGATTGGCTGAACGACCCGAATCACGTGGTTTTTTTTACCTTTTTTTAAATACCTAAAAGTACAGAGTATAGAGATGGGTAAATCCGGATATTTAAATGATTCGAATGAGTAAGCGGTTCCGATTTCCTTATCGAAAGAAAAATGGATCACTCACGATATACAAAAGACGAAACATCCACTCGACATGTTTTTATTTTAATATGTCTCACGGTGGTTTCCTAAGTAAATCTTATCGAATCCATAGAGTTATTAACTCACACTATGAGGTAGAAGGAAAAAGTGTATGCACCTCGCGTGCTAAACAGGAGTCGCAACGACCCACGCCGCACGCCGTTAACTTGAGTTGCCATCAACATTATTATCAAATTTGAAAATCTGATAATAATGGTATAATTAATTGTTCAAATACCACCAAATAATAGTATTTTATGCAACAGTTGTATAAGTGGGTTCAAAAAATGCGAATTGCGTGAGTTGCGATACGAGCCGCGAATGCGGCGAGTATCGCAAATAGAGACGCAATGAGCGTTTTTTGACTTAATTATACAACGTTGCATACAATACTTTTCCTACGACGAGGTTTTAAATTATAAAATACAAAATTAATCATAACCTGGAAACAAGGCAAATATGACGTTTGACTGACAGTATGTGTCTATGGTAAACTTTTTTTTTAATTTAAAATATGCTTAAATTAAAAATACTTTTTTTATGTTGGCAACAATAAATTTAGTTCGGAAAGTTTTGTTTTTCTTAAATACCGTAGGAATTTAATTGTTTGTTAAGTTGGTAGTTGTGCATTTTTACCGTAAAGTTAAAATTGAGCGCTTAATCCTTGACCTAAGTTTAACCTAGATTTAGAAGTCTGTGGCTGCTAGCAATAACGTAAAGTGACTATAACGACACTAGTGCTGTTATGGGGAATAGAGTATAGACTTCTCTGAACTCATATTATGTATGTTCTTATATTAGTGTTCGTGACCAAGTAAATGACAGCTAACAGTACAGGAGTAGAAAAAATGGAAAATGTATGTTACCTACCACTATATTACACTTTTGGCGTCAAAAGCCTAGCGAAAAACGGTACACGCTTAATTCCCATACAAATCAATGAACTATTTCCTTCTAATATATTTCGATATAGTCGCGGCGCGGAGCGAAGCGCACATTAAATCAAAATCAGTGAGTCCGGACTTCCGGAGTGAATTGATGCGAAGGATTCAAAAGAGTTGAAGAGTCATTAAGCGGAGCCGGATTTAATTATTCGAATCGCTCATCGGAGTCGAGATTACCCATCTCTATTGCTCATGTGTTTTGCTCAATTCATTTATTCAGACTCTCAAAACACAGCGAAACAACTTTAAACCCAAATATCTCGTTAAGCGGTTTACTTTTCCAGATCTCTCCGATAAAAAATAACAAACAGCGAATAAAGAAATGGTGTAATTGAAGCTCGTAATTCCCATTTCGGGATCGCGGGGGCGGAATGTAATACGCGCGGACAACGACAGCGCGCCGGGAATTCGCTCCAAATATTAATTTACAATGTTCTTCGAGCCGTGTTCATATCGAAGGAATGCGATACTTCCCTAGGGTTGTCAGATTTTTGAAATGCTTGACAAAATTCCTGCCGAATCCTTAATTGATTCCTATTTTGTTATCAATATTTTTGCTGATTATTTATTATTGGTTTATGTTTTGTTGTTTCATTTCGACAGCTAAAAAAAATATTCCCGATAGAATCTTAATTAACAAAATAATCAATAATAGTGTCGTTTATCAGGAAAAATAATTAGGGACAAAATATGATAGTTAACGTCTTTTGTGACAGACCGTCAAAATGTCCATACAATATTCTGTACAAGCTTTTTTAGGCACTTATTCGTTGTGTATTAATTTAAATAAAAAAGGTACATTATTAAAAAATATGAACAATTCATGACATTAATGCACAGCATAATATATCGAGGTAGAAGCAAAAAGTGTATGTAAATCGCGTGATAAAAAGAAGTGGCAGCGACCTACTTTGCACGCCGTCAACTTCAGTTTCCATCAATATTATTATCAGATTTGAAAATCTGATAATTATGGTATAATTCATTGTTCAAATACCACCAAATGAAATGAAAAATGTGTGTTTTCCATCACTAAATTACACTTTTGGCGTCAAACGATAAGCGAATAACGTTACACGCTTGGTTCACATACAAATCGACGAACTATTTCCTTCTGCCATAATATGATTGTTATAATTATCAATATTATGGCTTAATAAACAAAAAAGTGGGTGGGCCGCCTTATAATACTTGTATCCGTAGCATAATTTATTAAAAAAAAGTTACTGTCTGGCAACACTAAACTTATTTAAGACGTTGTTATAAACGTCGACGTGTTTTACAATTTTAGATTGTGATGTATATTGGTTATATTCTATTTCCTCGTATCTCAATATATATTTGTACATTTATGTATTTTAGCCGCCTTCCTGACAGATTGCCAAAATTCCTGACATGTCATAAAAATTCCTCACGTCTGGCAACCCTATACTTACCGGCGAGTTGTTTTGTTCAAAGGGAGGTACGTCGGGGCGGCTGACGCGAGAGCACTCGTGAGGCTGCGAGTGAAGGCCGGAGCCCATCATGTCCGGGTTAACGCGAGGCCCACTATTACGTGAAGGCCGGTGAAGGATCGCATACCATGAACGCATACCCGCTCAAATCGGAACTGAACCATGATTTGATTTTTAGGCGTCAACTGAGAAACTTTTCATTAGAAATTCGTGGGATTCCCTTGTTTCCCATAAAGTTATAAGTCATACTGTATTGTTAGTCATAATTATCGAAAGTCATAAAGTATTTGTTTCTCTAAAACGGCAATATTTTTAGGATTATTTAAAAGCATATGGAAAACAATAGGTTAGGTTAGGTTTGTTTTATAACAATTCTGAAAACTTAACGATTTCGTAGAAAATAGGCTATAGGACTTTCGATAATAATGACTGTATTGTTAGTCATAACTATAGAAAGTCTTGATTTTGATTGAAAAAGTCTATAGTCTGTGGGTTCTTTTACCTTATTGCATCAAAGCCAGCCCCACTACTCGATGCCCTCACGACCTTATGCCGGGAACCGTATCGGAGCAGCGCGCCCCACCTAGTCCGACCCCCCAACTAGTCCAACCTAGCGTCCTGGTTCGATCCCAGGCGCTTCGGCCCCACCTAGTCCCACTCCCTCAAGGTAGTCCGGGCCAAGCGACCTGGTTCGATCCCAGGGAACGCCACGGCCTGTGGGCCCAGGTGGGCCAGGTTCGACTTTTGCATTAGTCAGTAAGGCTTGCAATTTTGTCAGGCTTCAATAAAAAAACAATAAATCGGAGCGGCGTGAGAAACACTTTGAAGACAGGTATTAATGAATGTTGCAGCCGCCAAGTTGAATGAATAATATATAGTTCCCGACCCGTATCCGGCGCGGATTTATTTGCTTGCAGTTGCAGCAAAGTTTAAGTAAAGACCCAGATGGGGGATCGTTCCTTTGTTGCGCGCGGGACTTGCACCCAGCGAAGTTACTTCCACATTTTCTAGATAGTGGCTCACTTTGTGCTATACGCTTGCAGTAGCATCTTACTTTTAAGCAATAACTGGCTGTATTTTGCCACTAAATGTGTAGAGTTTTACACGCTGCGTTTATAGTTTTACGTCACATGATAGTGACCTAAGTATTACGCTTACCATTGTTTTAAATAAGTTTGAACAATATTTTTTGTTGTGATAAAGTATTGTTGTATATTATTACAACAGATATACAGTTACGACACGAAAATGTTGCGCCACTTACCACACTTCTTAATTGAGCCGCGTAATGCAAATCGGGCGCACTTCGGACACATGACTGATAACGAATTATGATTGCACGGCTTAGTTAAGAAAAGAGAGCGGTCATATATATATGTATGTCAAGAATATCCCATCAAAAACATTTCATGTAAAGAGATGCAAGTCCTGCGACGCAGTTCTACCACAGGTTCTACTACAACAAAAAAGTTTTGAGATGTACTCGTAATGATAAACCAAGTCGGTTATTTTAGTCAATACCTCGGTTTCCATCGACTTGCCTATTATTTAACCATGGAGGATTATTTATTTGATAAATATAAACGGTTACGGTTAAATAATGGGAAAATCGGTGGAAATCGAGGTATTGACTAAAATAAAGGACTTAATTTAACTTGTACATCTCAAAACTTTTTTGTTGTAGAAGAACTGCGTTGCGAGACTTGCATCTTTTTACATGTAATGTTTTTGATGGGATCTCATTTCTTTTTGTAAGTGGTCTTCATTTATTTATTATATTCCACTCCATTCGATTTCCCATTTGAACTACAAAAGTAACATTGTAATCGCATGTATTTGTATAGGATTACAAACTTATGCGGTTCGTATATCTTTGAAAGGTGATTGAAATTGCCCCTACTTTCCCACCGTCCACCTCCCGAGACCACCTGGGTGAACCGTTGAAAATATTTTTTACTACCGTTCACCCCCGATTATATAGTATAATTTATATTGGTGACCGTCCACCTCTGAAATTTATTTAATTGATTTTTGGGTGGATTTTCGTCCGCGATATTTGTATGCCAAACTAAATGTATGGCATACAAATTTGTATGGCAAAAATCCACCCTTTTCCATGTTTATGTATATATATTTAAATAAGAACCACAAGAAACCGGAATAGTAGTTGTCAATGCCATATTGAAATTATGTGTATAGACAAACTTGAAATCTGTAGAGTTCTGATAATAGGTAGGTACATACTCCGTATTGATAATAAGGTGTACGGTGGAAATGAAATTTTTCCCATCGTACACCCAGGTGGTCAAAGGTGAACGGTAGTAAAAAAAAATTTCAACGGTTCACCCAGGTGGTCTCGGGAGGTGGACGGTGGGAAAGAAGGGGAAATTGCAATATTTTTAGGGTTTGCAGGACTTGACAGGCCAAAAACTAATTATGTTTAAAATTTGGAGCTCGTGAATCCGCTAGAAGTACCTTAGAATTATGATGATCATCAGTGGTCAGTGACAAAACTAACGTGCAATAGTTCTTAAACTACAAGTTCAAATTGCATGTTATTCAGAATATATCGAACTAAGTCATATTATGCCCTATATATCCCTGAAAATTCAGGGTTCTAGCTTTGGCCAGCACAAAATTACAGGAGGTAGATTAGCCTGAATGGCTTCGAGAAAAGGATCGCACGGCCGCGCCTTTGTTTTGCTCGACTAGGCCCCAGGTAATGTCGAGAGCGGTCATGTAGATATACGTACCGTAAGGTCGGGGTACTTCGGCCAAATGTAGGGTAACTTTACCCACCTTGTAAATCACATATGTCAAATCTATAAGGTCTGATAATAAACATAAAAACATGAACGGTCAGCTAAAACCGATCACATGGCAATGTGCCGTAATTTTAATGCAATAACACCTGAATCGATTTAATCCCTATGACCAAAGTTACCCCAGGGCGAAAGTACCCCGACCTTGCGGTATGTCAAAAATATACGCATGTTTTTACTTTCGAAAAACATCTTTTTAGGCTTAGTTGAATCCACATCTCGTCTCCACTCCGCTTCAATGGAAAGCGCGAACAGTAATGTGATTGGTCGACCCTATACGTCTCCTCTCCGCTCCGCTCGTCTCCGCCTCAGTGGAGCCGCAGCCTAAAGCATTGAAAAGCACTCTACCACAGATAATTCCATCGCTGTTTGAAAAAAGGGATGCCTCGGTTTGGCATAAGTAATTTTATTCGTGCGAATATTGAATACGCATTATTTGTCCTACAACTTAGATAAACGAAACACGTGTCGGAAAATCTTTAAAAAAAGTCACAAAGAAATGGTAACGCAACCTAATCTACCTAGCCTAACCTAGTTTGGTTTTCTTTTTAAAAAATCTGAAAAATTAATGGTATGTGTAAAATTGTAAAGTGACTTTTATGAGGGAAGAAACCCTGCAAGCTGGAGTCGCTCTCAGCCTAACCATTATTAAAAATAAAAAACACGACTGCCATGAATGAACGCGAGCTATAAAGTTAACAAAATTATATATTTTATTTTTATGATCAGCTTTTAAATCTATTCATTTTGATACCCCACTCGATGCGGTTGGAAGATTTTTTTCTTCCGAGCACACAATATGGCGTGCAGAATCCGCCATATTGATTTATGATGACGTCATTAGCCTACGACACTCGGGATAACTCGGGGATTCTAACGATACCCAACACGTCTTAATCGGTTCAGGGGTTTGGAAATGATCGTGGAATAAAGAAACCTACATACATAGATACATACATGAACCCTGAAAACCAGGGTTTTTGGGCTGTCGTGTATAAATACGGATACGTTTAACCTCGACTAAATGCTCTGTTGCGACAGACGAGTCAAGCTTCCGCGTGAAAAATAAACATTTCCCGTCGTAATTGCTTCTATTAGTCGCGCAAATTGGCGAATTATTCGCGATTTCAGCGGAGAGTTTACCCGCTAACCCCATTATCCGCCCCCCCCCCCCCCCCCCTCCCTGGGCTGCGACATTAACTAGACCCACGGATTGTCACATGACCGACTGCCAGGGGCCGCTGCGTCGGCCAAAACTTGCAAAGCCAAAACAATATTTGGCCAAAGAATCACGAAGAAAGGAAAAAACGGGGTCATGCTGAAACGTTGAAATTATGTTAATTAAATCGTTGTTCCCTAGATCGGACTGTAAGCCTTCTAAATATTTCGCATCATTTTCGTATCGTTATCGTGTCGCTTAACCCCACAAAAATTACAGTCCACTGCTCGTATAATAAACAAGGAGTAATGGCTCAAACGCATAAATACCTACAACAGTGGACCCACTTAAGGTGATTGTTACCGGTTCGTTATGGCTTAATTTCATAACGACTTATTCATTCATTGTACTAAAATCCAAATTCACTTAGTTGTATAACACCTATATTTCTAATTGACTCATTCTCGAAACAAACCTTTCATAAAAACATTGACCTCAAATGAACAATTCCCAGAATAACTCAAAATATTGGAACGCCTAAATCTAATGAAGACTTGAATTCAAAACATCTGAAAATCAAAATGTCTTTGTCTCAGAATAGGTACCTATAAAACACATATGGCGGAAGTACCATGAGACTGTATGATAATAGATTGATTTTAGGGCATATGCCCTAAAAATCTATCGCTAAAAGCTATCGTTAAAAACACGCAATTAAAAATGCCTGACGTGTGAATTCAACATATTTTTTGGATGAGATGTGTCATTATGATATTCGCCTGTTAACAATGATTTTCGAACAACGCGGTCAAAATGCTCGGACAATCGACCTTAGACAAAGATATGTAACGGCGATTCTTAAAAATTGTGGCACCGGCAGGTTAAAGTTTTTGAAAAAAATAGTTTTTCGTTTTTTAACCTTATTTTTATGCATTATTGTTATTTATTATCCAATGGTATCATATTTGCAAGAGGCCATATTCTTAAAAATGTACAAGTTATGGTGGTTTGAAATATTGGGGATACAGGTTAAAGTTTCAGTACCCAGGTTAGAAGAGAATGAGCATCAGGTGAAAAAGTCTAATATGAAAAATTATATGAAACTCTATACAAAATAAAAAATTATAAATGGTATCATCTTTCTATGTCTTTATTTTCTAAAGTTAGGTTGTTAACTATATATATAACCTAACCTAGAGTGCCGCCAGCAATCGAGCGGGGCCCAAGCTACCGGTGATTAGGGCTGCAGAGAGAGGAATCTCCTGACTATGCGCGCCGTGTCCAGAAGTACCCTACCCTTCTGTATCTGACCCTTGATCCTATCATCTAGCGAGAGTCTCTTGAGATGGTGATCGAGACTCTTCGCTATAAACCCGTTCACCGAAACGACTATCGGACGGAACAATGAACGTCGAATCACATGACGTCCCACATGGCGGTAACCTCGTGGGACAAGTCAAGGTACTTGCTGAGTTTGTCCTTCTCGGCCTTCACGAGATTCTCGTCATAGGCCATGGTGATGTCGACGAGCACTGCCCGACATCGATCTATTAACACGATATCAGGCTTATTGGCTACAATAGTCGTGTCGGTGATGATAGATCGATCCCAATAGATGGCACCACCATTTTCGGGTAACCTATCGCAAACACTAAAAACCATTCACCGAATTTCATTTGGCCAAAAACTATTCGAATTATTATCGTTTGTCCGATGACAGGTTTCGTATTTTTTTCTGTTCACCATTTCACGTTTAGTAAAAGTTTCGTTTGTCCGAAAAACGTTTCCTATCTCATTCACTTGCCCTATGAATTGTTACGTATTTTGTTTCGTTGCCCATTTTTCATTTACCCAATGATACTTTTCGCACTGGATACGTTTAGACCTATTTTCAGTTTACCTTTTAACGATATCCCAAGTTATTTTTCGGCAGAGGTATGTTTCCCTAAATCTAAAATAAATGTTATTTTAGAAAAGAAAATTAGTTATTATTAACAACTATGGACTGTAGTCTGAAATAAACGATTTTTATTTTTATTTTATTTTATTTTTTTTTTTTTTTATTAGTTTTTTAGAGAAAGGTCAGTAGGTTAGGTTGGTTCATAAAAAAGTGGCCGTTTGGGGAAGTGACTTTCACAGAAAACTTACATAGGCAAAAGGATAAAGGGGGGACGGGGGGCGGAGCCCCCCTCAAGGGGGGCTCGGGGGGCGAAGCCCCCCGCATGAAAAAAAAAACAAAACTAAAGTTCAATTAGGTAAAAAAGTAGGTTAGGTTAGGTTTGAACTGCGTCCCCCAACAAAAACGAACTGCTACCAGAAAAATAGGTTAGGTTAGGTTCGAACAGCGTCCCTCAACAAAAACGAACTGCTACCAGAAAAATAGGTTAGGTTAGGTTTGAACTGCGTCCCCCAACAAAAACGAACTGCTACGATAAAAGTAGGTTAGGTCAGACATATTTAAATAAGTTTTCACTATCGCACTGTACTACTCAATATTAGCTTTAATAATACACTATAACAAGTTTTATGTGGCGGGTAGGGTTATCTTTATCAAAGTACAAAGTGGGTAGATTCTTGCAGACTAGTTTGTTAGGTATAAAAATAAATAATTGTAAATTGTAATGCCAGCTGTACACATGTCGAATAGTTAAAAATCGAATCGTTACATCGGACAAATGAAATCAAAGTCAATCGAAAAAAGTCTAATGGTGAATAAATCGAAACGTTACTTCGAGTAACTGATATTACGGTGAAACGAAATTTAGGGCAAACCATAATTTGTCGAATGATTAAAAAACCGAACCAATAAATGCCGAATCGTAATAATTCGAAATGAAAATTCGGACAAACGAAAAAAAATTTAAACGATATTTGTCGATTAGTTTTTGCCGTAACGAAATTCGGACTAACATTTTTAGTGTTTCAGATAGGTAACCCCATTTTCGGCATAGTTTCGGAAATGCTGGCATAAAAATATCAAACACGAGTAGCCAAATAGGTTGAAAACTGGATAGCGGCGGAATACATCGCTTCATCCGTTAACAGCCTTTGCGCACTGCGTTTTTTAGCGAAACAAATTGGTGCGACGACCGAGCCACACGAAACGTTTTGCACGGTGCACGATGTTTGCACGGTGCACACTGTTTGCACGCTGCGCTTGCACTCGTAGGACTAGGTAATCAACACGACTATGAGCAAAAATGTTAAATAGTTTCTGAACTACTGTTTTTTTTTGCATACCAGTTATGGTTAAACATGGAAACTTACCAACTAGTTATTAACAAGACCAAATGTAAAGTTTACTGCAAATAAAGATCCTATTCTATTCCATAATCACACCTAGCAGTGTGCCAGCCAAGTTTGGAAAACAAACACGCAAATCACGAACCATTTCGAGTATCAATCAATTATCTTTCGCTTCATTACTCGAAATTCTACTGCTAATAAAGTGCGCGTGGTCGCCTACTTAGGTACAAATAATTTGATAATTTGTTTAAGTAGTGTAAATGTTTTATTTGATTATTGAGAATATCTCACCCATAAAAAAGCGAAGCGTATATTGCTAGGGGACATAGAATATTCATGATAATCTAATTTGCTATTTGTACCTACGCTTAAAATTCAGAGAAAGAGGTACCTTTGTCAAAGATAATCTATTTAACTACTTAGTTACGAAGTTAAAGTCTTAAAAGCTATAGACAACTCCTCTACTCTACTACATCTTTGAAAACTTGTGAAGTTGCATATTCAAGCTATCAAAGAACCCAACAAACTTTCCTATCTTCTACAAAACTTGGCGCGCATCTAGGCAAAGATGATGGCCGAAGCCGATAATCCTGCGCTGCATTTGTACTTGGCTGCGTTCTCATATTTATGTTTTACGCGGATCTATTTTACTCGAGCTGGAAAAATCTGTTGTTGTTGGAACAGTTTTTGTGCTGGGCCCACGCGACGCGCGCTCGGCGTAATAGGGCGCATCCATTAATCACGTGAGGTTTTTTCGGCCCCTTTTTGACTTCCCTCACCCTTATCAATCTTTGGTGAGGTTTTAGGCTGACCCCCTCTCCACCACCTAATATCATGTAGTTTTGGAAAAATATCTTAACATACCTATTATAAAATAAATTAATGATACAATCAAAATTACACGGAAAGTAGTAATATGTATATCGGTAGTAACTTTAAGCAGCACTTCTAAGCGATTTTGGATGTGTTCCGATATAATGCAGTCAGGAGTGAAGTGGTGATGTAAAGGTCCGGTATTATTTTCACCAAGTGGGATCATAGTAAAGAAAAAAGAAAAAAAAATCTGACCATAACTTAACTTTAAGAGCTGTCAGATATTTTTGCATGGCCTGTTTCATCATTTATTATTGCCAGTGACTGCACACATTAACAATTTATATAAATAGTTAAACACAGTTATAAAAATTACAGGAACCACCTAAATTATGATTTAATTTTTTTTGTCGGAGTCTCAATAAAAATACATGTGATAGTTGGGCGTTCTCCAAAATAAATCCCGAGGTAGCTACTTTCTCAAAATATGGACTTTTCAGGTTTTTCTGGTTCAGAATCGTTAGTGTTAGTAACTTTATACGTAAAAAAAGTGTCCCAAAATTTTTATGTTTTTTTTTCTACTACGTTACATTCATACAAACACTAGTACAAAATGGTAACGTAATGGGAAAATAAATTTGGGACTTTTTTCTACGTATAAGGTTCGAAAGTACTAACGATTCTGAGCCAGAAAAACCTCAAAAGTCCAAGTTAATCCTCTCATGAATGTGATTATATCGAAGGCAAAAAGCGGAAATGTACCTTTTTCCCGAACCTCTCCGTTCGAGGCTCGCGGGCTTAATATCCAGGCCGAGAGACTGCGCGTGAATTGCGTGCGCAATTACTGCACACGAGCCTTGAAGAGAGAGGCAAGCCTCAAAAAGCGCAGGCAAGCCTCGAGGGGTGAGACAGGCCTCGAAGGGCTACTTTGCGGCTCGCGTGCTGAATGGTCCGACCCTGATGGGAGGCTGCGCGGCGCTGACGCTCGTTAGCAATTACTGCACAGCGATATAATTGAGCAGAGCAGTAAAAACGTAATAGACGTTTTTACTGCTCCGCTCAATTATATTTTTACACTGCAACTGGAGCTCCGCGACTCCGACCGCGAGCGTTAGAGTGCGACTACGCTAAGTTTGCAGAGGTCAAAAAAAGGTTTTATTTAAAAAATGCATAAGTACCCGGTGAACTTCGTTCTACCTCATAATTTTTAGATGTTTTAATAGTTATTCAGTTATTCGGGGCAGAGACAAACCCAAAAAATAAAAAATCATTAAAATCGGTCCACCTGCTCTCGAGTTATAAATAAATGATATAACTAACCCGACTTTGTTTTTTTATTTATATATAAGATATACATACTAGATATAGATAAGTACTTATAAATTATCCGAGAGCTTACTAGTAAATTCTAAATAAATTCTCCCTAGAATGGGTCATGACCCCAGAACAGCACGAAAGAGTACACTACTACAGAAGCAGAAGTGAGGAGTTGCCGGCCGAGTACATATAGATGGCCGAGTGACCGCGAGGCCAGATAGTTACGAGGCTGGTAACCACATTTCAAGCCGAGGATGTACAGTGCTTTTCTCAAATATGCAATGAATTAAATTAAAAACACTCCAAAAAATCAAACTATATTTTCTAGAGACACTAAAAATAAAGTAGACAAAAAATAGAATTACAGAATGAAAAATTTTCAATTTCCTTTCCAAAAACTGTTTTAGTATAAATTTTTACCTCAAATATTTAGATGAAATATTTTAAATGTGTATTCTTGTAGTTAAGTTTGCAATTTAAAATTATTGGAAATTGCTTATAATGTGTTAATTGTTATGGTCATGATGATTTTGTATAAATAAAACTGCAAAATATAACAAAAATCGTTTGTTTTTTTAATGGCTGAACGCCGCGATGCCGAGTCACAAATAAATGTGGAATGGAAATTAAAACAAAAACACATTCAACATGAAATTCCATTATATCCCAAGAGTCAAGCCGCACCGGAAACTAGGTACTTTGTGGCCTATTATTATGTACGTAATGTCAACATTTCATTGCATGTTTGAGAAAAGGTTTTTTATAACTTTATAATAGTCCAGATAAAAAGGTCTTAAATGTACAGAGCCACATTTCATACAACTTTATAACAGCTCCCGGGTCCCCGCGCGCCGCTAAACGGACTCCCCTCCCCCTTCCCACACACACCCCCTTTCCCTGCCCTACCCTTCCCTTCCCCTTCCCCCTACTGCCGCGGCGACTCTTGGTCACTTTGTTATTGTTCCAGTCCCTGGAACTTTAAACGGCACTTTAGATATTTTATTCCCGTTTAATATAAACGCAGTGAACTTTTAAAAACAGACCGGGTTTTTTGGTTGGAATAATTGCGAGAGTTGCTCGCATTTTTACTTTGCAGTAAGGTTTTGTTGAATTCCGTTTTCTATGCAACCATTTTTTCTTGGCGGGACTTCATAATTGCATTGTCATCGTATTTACGTTGACATTTAAATAACGAGTCTTTCTAACCACTTGGAGTCGGTGGAAATAAACTTGCTGGGCTCAAGTAAAAACATTACATCAAAAACATTACATGCAATACGATGCAAGTCTCGCAACGCAGTCCTTTTCCAACAAAAAAAAATTGACATGTAATGTTAAACCAAGTCAGTACCGAGGGGGTGTCCACAGAACTCGATTCCCACCGACTTGCCTATTATTTACCCGTGGAGCGAGGATTCTTTATTTGAGAAGCATTAAATGTTCACTGCCGTGCCCCCAGAAAATACAACAGGTCGTTTTCTATATAATTGTTCATAGAAAATGACCCGAACTCATTGTCCGTGCGTGTATTAGGTTAACTGGAAGAGATCCCTTAAAGGGATAAATTCGCCTTTGTACACATACCTTTATTTTGTATCCCTGTGCTTTGTATTTTTTTGTGCAATAAAGAGTTTACATACATACATACATACATTATATTACACTTAGAGACACCTAGGACCACAGAAATATGTGTATCGAGATAGGAGCAAATAGTTGGTCGATTTGTACAACAACCAAGCGTGTAACGTTTTTCACTTGGCGTTTGACACCAAAGTGTAATATAATTATGAAATACATACATTTTCCATTTCATTTAGTGATATTTGAACAATTTATTATAACTTTATATACAAAATTGCAGATGCGTCGTTATATTTTTAGTGCAGTTTTACGTTCTCAACCAGGTCTCAATGTTTATTATAAATTATTTCGATACGTAGGGTTTTTTATAGCAAAAATATCAAAGTTACTCGAATAATCACTGCGTTACCACTCACCGTGCGCCTCCCATTTAGTGTCCACTGCGTTACCAAAAAAATATATTTTATACTTATAAAAATACAATAAAATAAAATAGTTTATTCCTGCAAGTAGGCCCTCAAGGGCTCTTTTACAAGTCTGATTCTAAATATGTATGATTAGCCCCTTCATAGCCCACATATTTCGACAAAACATATTACTCAGGGTGAGCGTATGCTATTCTGAATTACAAAATAATATGTTTTTTGGATATTATACTAACGGGTAAGAAATTATGCGTTAAAATGTAAGGGACGTTTAATACAACTTCCAAATAAGGCATCAAAAAGAATTTTAGCCCATATACGTTTTCCTTTTGGCCAGGAAGTGGGAGAAATGAAAAGAAAACTTGTATCAGCGTTTATTCTGCATTTTGCATATTGCTCAGTTAGATCGCCTGTTGGTGTCCGACCGAAACTAGTTTTTATGGCCGAACCCGAAACCGTATTTCGGCTTCGATCTCAGTTTCGGCCGAAATTGAAACTGAAACTTCCATATAAGGACAATTTTATGAAAAAAAAACAGGGAGTCAATTTTTTTAAATAACATAATTAATCATTCAGTCAACATATTTGAAGTAATCATTAATGTATAACATAAATATAATGTTTTAATTTAAAATAAATTATTTGTGTTTAGGCCTGTGAGATTCGTATAGGTAAATATCTAGGACCTAACCAACCTCTGCGCTCGGCGACGCTGCGAGCGCCTCCTCGCGGAAAAACGTGACCGTGTTACTTTGCTATGGATTACAAGATGAAAATTCTTCCTGTCAACGCCGCGCCGCAATAAAATAAGTGTTCGAAAAATATAAAGAAAAGATATTGTGAATTAATCTTTCGCATCCCGCATGCCTCGGCGCTACCTTTAACCCATCCACTCCGGCAAAGAACTTCTGCGACTTTACCTGGAGTCACCGACCCGAGACACGCGAGCTGGTAAGTCCAAAAATATTTTCCTTTCGGATATCCAGGCAATTATTCCACCCGCCATCAAAACCAACACCTAGAGAATACAGTCCATTAAAACTACGCACCAATTTGTGTTTTTTTTTTAAATAACGACTCTCCGATGGCAGCGCGAAACCTCTCGAATTCGGTTTCGGCCGGATGGTAGCCGTAACCGAAATTAAGCCGAAACCCGATTTTTTGCCGAAACTAGACCGAAACCGAAATTTTGGTCGGACACTACCGCCTGTTAGTGACTGCGACATAATACAGAATTACTTTATTAAGTAATTAGTTTATTCCTTGCTTACTCGCAGGGCGGGCATGTGGGCAGCGCGCACTCGAGTGCCGCCGCTAATGTGATTGCCGGCAGAGCCGCGCCGGCCGCTTGCCGCGCGGCGAACACACAACACAAGCGGCAGCTTGACCTAACCACTCCACTTCACGTATGGTTACCATCCACGGACTTGTCCTGAGATCCCAGATTTTTTTTGGTTCATGACAGGATTGTGGCCGGTCTTTCGAACGTCTCAGGATTTTCGTTTGTTCAACAAAATGCAATAGATTATTAGATTTTTTATAAAAAAAATTACAATCTACATAAACAAATACCTACATAATCTTCAGATAAATAAATAAATACAAATAAATACCGAGGGACAATCTTACACAAATCAACCTAGTCCCAAACTAAACAACTATGGGTACAAATATTTGCCCTTACCAGGATTTCAACCCGGGACCTCAAGCTTCGTAGGCGGTGTCACTCCTACTAAGCTAAACGTGTCGTTGTTCCATACAGGACCCGGGTGTCTCGTATAGAATAGGACCCCGAATGCGGAGTTCGAAGGACACTCTAACACGGCTAAGAACAATTCTCACTTACCTATGCGACCGCTGATGTAGGCTGGTTTCCGTCAAGTCAAGTCACAGTCGTGTCAGTCAAGAGTCAAAGTCTCGTCAAGTTCAGCTATACGCTGATGACGCGCCGGTCCCAGGTCGCCGCGCGGCGAATCAAAGCACCGGTCCAGACGCCAAAATATGTGGGTTCGCGTTGCGAACGCAGTCCGCACACTTTAATATTGCACCGATTGTTCATACACACAAATTCAGACACAAAAACCACTAATTCGACACACAAGAGGAAACTGATCGCAGGAGCACGTTCCTTGTCGAAAATCCGGAAAAATAATGTAATGACAGACGTCAAAAAAACCGCGTTGTGTCTTTTTTCAGGTTATAAGTTTTTTGACATTGACAAATGGGCGCGTTCCGATTAACGTCGGGACGTAACAGTCGTAAATAATGATAATAATATCGAAGAAGAAGAAGATAGAAGGAGATTAGCGTGTTCATCTCTCACTTTAACAGTTAACTGCGTGTGGGTTAGATGACGAAACTGGCTCGTTTGGACATAACTTTTAAGTATGATTCGTAACAAAATCTAAGTACTTCCTTACGAAAATTGTTATGTGTCTCTGGATTTTTCATTTTTTCATTCAGTAACTCTAACTGCAAGACACGACAAGGCAGCTAAGTTATTAATATGGAAGATGAAGTGGTACATGACAATAAAGTGGGACATATTCTCCTCTCCAGTCAGCAAAATACAACAATACACAACCATACCTGAGTTGTTGTCTGAGTGAAGGATGGCATGATTAACGTCAACGAGTCAACAATGACTTCCTCGTTCTGTGTTTGTACTTATGTTAACTTGCCAATGATTATAAAGATGTTTAGCTAAATACTAGCAAGTATTGTTCATTTGTTCCAATATAATGAAGAAATTACAATTTTACTTATAATGAGGACCGCAAAAACTAAAACCGGATTTTCAGTATTGGTCCTCAAAACCGGTATTGTAATACCGAAAAAATAAGGCGGTATTCCGGTTTTTCGGGATGCCGGAATTCTGGGTTTGCGAACGACGCCCAGAACGGCTGCGCTCGTGCTCGGCTCGTCTAGCGTAGACGCACCTTTAAAGCAAATGCAAAAAAAACATCACATGCTTGCTTATTAATTATTTTGAATTTGCTTATCTTACTTAACACGGCCGGCAATGCCGGCAAGTTCATTGTAGGTGATGTAAAAAAAATACAAATAAAATTATTTATTTCTGCAAGTAGGCTCCCTCAAGGCGTCTTTTAAAAAGTCTGATTCTATTATTTTCTTTTGGCGCTTCGGGTAGTCACCCTCTGATGAGAAGAAGCGCTGGAAGAAACTGACCAGTTTCTCTTTTTAAAAATATTAAATATAACAACAAGTATGACATTTCTACGTGTGATTTCATTTAATACATTACATTAAACTTAAAACTACATTTTTAGATATGTAAAGGGTCTCTAGGCGTCAAAACAAGACAATTAAAATAATTTAAAATAAATAGAGTAGTAAAATTAATGGAGATGTAATGACTCTCCGTTGTCAAAATATTATGTTTTGGAGGTGCAAAGGACCTCTAAACATCAAGATATAAAATGAGAATGTTTGCTAAATATCTTACAGAAATGTAAAAATTCTGCGACCCACATGATATAACTTAAAAAATAAATAAATAGCATTTTTTCTTAGAGATTTATTTGGTCCCTAAGTGTCAAAACAATTGGCAAATACAAAATCAGAACAATAAAAACACAAGTAATTAATAATGTCTATTAGCATTATTTTAAAATATAATTATTTTCAGTCACAGTTAATCCCACGGTGTTTCATCATGCATACTAGTCATGAGCATGATGCAACCCGGGTACCCGAAAACCCGGGTAACTGACTTTATTTAGAGTTGGGTAATACCCAGGGTATTTGACCGGGTATTGCATTCCCTAATTTGGACTAGGGCGATATCCCTTAGTCATCCTCATAAACCCACGTGTTACCACGCTACACCATTATTTTCTTAGACGAAGAACACACTGAAATCGCCCATCGCCGCGATTTTTTCCGTGTAGCTGCGCATAGTAGTTGCGAGTCGCCGCGATTTACGCGCCAGTGTGCGCCACCCCGCGATTTTTCTATACAAATCGATGATTCTACATACAAAGTTGAAAATCGCTGAGTCGCGTGTCGCCGCGATTTTCGCTGCAGTGTGAGATCCGCCTTAGAGCCTTATCACACGAGCGAGCTACGGGCGAGTTAGAAGCGAAGTTCCATAAAAATGTCGCTCGCGACGAACTCCGACTGGTTTTGTATGGAAACTCGCTCGCAAATCGCAAGTATGATAAGGCCCTTACCTTAAGAAGAAATATGTCTGAAAAGAAGTGAAATAGTAACTTTCTACTGCCCGCGCGGCTGGCAATATGGCGGAGTCGCTAAATAACCGCCCGCCCGCGCGCGCGATTTAATAACGTCTATATTTCTATCCCGACATTTCTGTAAGTTATAAATAATTTATGAGCTCCGCGAAGGCATCTGTCGGGGAGCGCGGTTTGTACGGAATAATGTACATTTTACACCGGACATTTCTTATTTGAAGGGTACACGGTAAGGGTGACGTAGCAAAATATCTAAGATCGAATGTCATAAGCTCGATACATACACCGTGGGGCCCGTATAACCCGACCAACTTCAACCATGGATTCTAACAACTATTAGAAGTAAAAAAAGTTTATATGACGTATAGTCGATTAACGCTTACTTTCCGAGATATTCATAATTTTTAAAATAAAAACTCAGATACTTTTACTAATTTTTTTTAAATCCTTTAACTAAACGGCAATTAACCTTCGCAGTATTAGATGGTAAGCGATTACAAAGCCGAAATATTGACCTTTCGTTTCTATTTTAGCTTTTTTTTCCTTTGTAATAACTTTTCCTCCAGTAAGGACATGTTTATAACGAGGGACTGAATTTATTGATTTGTTTTGTTCCATAAGACTATTAATTTAAAATGACAAAATTCGACCTATCTTGATTTAACGTTATTTACTTGTAATACCATCAGGAATACGTGGTTAAAGTTGATCGGGTTGTACGGGCCCACGGTGTATATGTCTAGAATGTCGGTTGAAAGATTATATAATATAGAAGTACAAAATGAATATGATCATTTCATATAAAATTAATACACATATTATGTCTATGAATGTAGAAAATCGAACCAATAAAATAATTGCGGAACTATCATGTTTTTTTAACCATGACGGAACAAACGAGTAGGTAGACGACCCGTCTGATAGTAAATACTGGTGACTGTAAATGACCTAGTTCCTATACGTTTTAACTGTAGGCGTGATAGTTATCTTTATCTGGCTTTATCTTGACGGTGTAAGGAAGGCCTGTACCCATTTTCAAAAATACAACAATTATTTCATCTGCATGCCTTAATTGGTGGTAATTTTCTCATGTTATATAAAATTTCGTGTAATCATGACGCAATTCTTGTTATGCTTAACGGTTTTGGATAGAAAATAGTGAGCTTTTTTCGGCGTTTTTTCTTACCCGAGGTAATTTTCCGAAACGCTGGTTCAAGTGCTCTTTTACAGGTCTGCTTCTACCTGTAAAACAGCAATTGAGGCCTATTTACAAAATCAATGAACTAAATTGAATTGAGGTAATTTAAAACAACTTAAACGGATTAAATTGCGTATATTACTTCATTTTTACGCCCCAACGTTTCGTAACCCTTTTAAAACTCGCGTCTCGCCATTAAACGTAACAGTTTGGCGAGTACTTACATTTGTCATTTCGTTTTGTGAAAGTTTGAGAAAATAAATTTAAAAAAAAAAGAGGACGGGTTGAGTTAATGTGATAAGATAACTGTTGAAAGAAAAAAATACCTATGACAGCACGAAATTAAGGTATAGCAATAAAATAATTATAAAATAAAAGTTGAACGCAGCCACAAAATGGTCCCACCTCAGCAAAATGCCGACCTAAAAGCCAGCGCTGCTCTTCCGGTGGAACCAGTTGTTGTGGTCCGAACCGTAAAGTTTCATATATCAAAAACACAGATTTTGATACAAATCTCATCACATCTTATAATAACACTCCTTTCTTTGGGTAGTCGTGTAAAAAGAAGCATGATTTGATGTCAAAATAGTTTAAGACTATTTGCAAAATAAATGAATTAATTCTCAATACTGCCCTTATTCTACTTTGTTTTTGTGACTTGCAGCCGGTCTCGTGCCGTATTGCCACTGGTTGGTGATCGTTAGCGATGTCACCTAACGTCGCTTTGGCACAGAGGAGAATGCCCGGACACAGCTCAAAGTCCGCGCTACCTTTGAGCGACGCGCAAAGCGTAGCACTCGCCGTAGCTCGTAGCGCTACGCGGTCGTAGCGCGCTACGCCGACAGTGATGCCCTACTAACGGGGTCTATATTAAAACGAATGTACAGCAAATCTTTCTATTTTGACAACGCATAAGTCGCTATGCATAATTGTATATTCGCATAATATTAAATTTTCTAATTTAATTCGCATACCCTTAATACACATAACAATGACTAAGTATAACATTATTTTTATAAATATGAAAAAGTATATTTTAAAACGCCTAGTCGGACTCTGGAATTTCCTTTTCTATTGGGGTTGCAGTTCAAACCTAACCTACGGACTCTTTTCGATGCACAGAGATGATTCTCCTTAGCCTTCATACAGCGACGGTTGAAGGTTCTTCGTACAAACTAAAATGGGAGTAAAAATCTATTTTAACGATTTCAAATTTGGTTTAAAATAGGTGTTTGTTAACTAAATAACGGGCTAGCAATGGGATGGATTGAGATGAAATATGGTATGCAAGTAGACCTGCTCCTGGATTGAAACATAAAAGTATTTTATGCAACAGTTGTATAAGGTTCAAAAAATGCGAATTGCGTGAGTTGCGATACGAGCCGCGAATGCGGCGAGTATCGCAAATAGAGACGCAATGAGCGTTTTTTGACTTAATTATACAACGTTGCATACAATACTTTTTCTACGACAGGTTTTAAAATACATATAAAATACAAACAAGACATAACCTGCAAAGAAGGAATATGACGTATGACTGTCAGTATGTGTCTATGGTAAACTTTTTATTTTTTAAATTAAGTTGACACGCAGTGAATATATTAAAAATACTTTTGTTTTTATGTTGGCATCAATGAATTTAGTTCAGAAAGTTTCGTTTTTCTTAAAAGCCGTAGGATTTTAATTGTTTGTTAAGTTGGTAGTTGTGCATTTTTACCGTAAAGTTAAAATTGAGCGCTTAATCCTTGACCTAAGTTTAACCTAGATTTAGAAGTCTGTGGTTGCTAGCAATAACGTAAAGTGGCTATAACGACACTAGTGCTGTTATGGGGAATAGAGTATAGACTTCTCTGAACTCATATTATATATGTTCTTATATTAGTGTTCGTGACCAAGTAAAAGACAGATAACAGTACAGGAGTAGAAAAAATACTTTATATCCCAGCAAGTAGCAGCCTTGGGACATTAACGGGAATAACGCGGGCGAAGCCGCAGGTAAATGCTAGTTTTAAATAATTAAAAGTTTAATTTCTAATTATGCTTACTTTTGGTTAGAATTTTACGCTTATTTTTGTCCACATTTGTTAATTTCCCGACGATATCAGAGGATAATACATTACTAAATTTACTTATTTCATTGAATGAATGAGAATAAGAATTTATTTGAATAAACACAGTAATACATTCAGATGATGATGAGTGCCTTACTTATGAAGTTTTAAAAATAGCATGGCTCATATTTTCCGGTTTCGTGGTGGTTTTCCTTCAAAACGCATGACGGATAGGATAACTCACGATATTTGTAACCTAATAATAAAATAGAACGAGGTCTGGGGACAGTTGATGTATTACAACCGTTTAATACTCGCAGCGAACTTTATTTAGCCAACTGCTTCGTTGAATAACTGTTGAAAAATGGTAGCAGAGCATTATAGTCAATATAGACTCCAACCTTGTAAGCAATATCCAGTTCCGACTATATCCCAAACCTTGTCGTAAGCCGTGAACAATTTAGTAACAATAGCCAGCAGTGATATATCGCAACATAGTCCACTAACTCGTATGTGTACTTCTGACAATAACAGGGTGTGCAGAACCGGGAACCCTACTCCCATACTAAAATTTCCCTGTTCTGCACGCCTTAGACAATGCAACGAAGTCAATATTTTTTATTTACGTATTCATAGCTTTCATCATCATCATTTCAACCCTGATACGTCCACTGCTAAACATAGGTCTTTCCCAAAGACTTCCACAACGAACGGTCGCACGCCTCTTGCCTGTACCGATTAATAGCATTAAAATTGTATCGTCGAGTTCATCATTATCTGAGCAAAGATTGGACCAAAAATATCTAAACAAGACCCTATTGTCAGGAGCATAAGAACTAGATCAGATATTTTTGATCCGTTCTTTGCTCAGATAATGACGCACTCGACTGTACCAGATTATCTCGTATTAACTTGTTTAAAAGTAATATTTAAAAAACGATTTTATTCATGGGTAGTAAAGTTTTGGAATGTTTAGGTATATGTTCTCTAGAGGCTATTAAAGTTTAAAATTAATTCTTTAGTCCTATCTACTTATGAATATTGAGCTGGGTAGTTATTGAAGAGCGAATTTAGAATTATGTAGCCTTAGCACACATATTTATCATTTCTATGTAATTATTAGTTCATATGTTACTTGGCCTAATCAAATAAAATAAAAATAAATAGAGTAAACTAGCGCCAAATATATGTTTTATTCTTTCAAGTTCAGGATGATCAAACTCAAGTTAAAGACAAAAAAAAATTATGGGCAATCACGGATCACACACATTCAGAACTTTCCTATAAATTATTGGATTGGAGTTTCGGGATTATTGTTATTGAAAGCAAAATTTAAAAAATAAGGATTGCTATGGCACTTTTTTGTATATATATATATTTTTTTCGGTCTACATTGTAACCAAAATAACAACGTACTCGCAGTCTGATCACCTAAAGCAGGGTTTCTTAAACTGTGTTCCATGGACCCCTTAGGGGTCCGTGATACGAGAGCCGGGAGTCTGTGGCTATGTATACAAAACAAACTTTCATGTGCCCTTGATTTTCTTTTTCTATGATTGTATTCGGAAAGGGTCTGTAAGGTTTTCGAAGTAATGTAGGGGGTCCGTGCCAAAAAAGTTTAAGAACCACTGGCCTACAGAAAGTTTTTGCTTCATCAGTGTTCCTCTCGCAGCGCGACTTTTGTGATTATAAAGGAACAATTTCCTCAAACAAGACAAACGAATAGAACGAACCAAGCGAATGATTTCAGGACGCCGACCAAAGCTTGTGTTTCAAAGAGACAATTATCGCCGTTCATTAACGTCGCCCGCCCGCGCCCGCGCCCGCGTCCGCTCCCGCCCCCGCCCCGCGCCCGCACCGTCGCTTCACAACGAGCGTCACTACTGCCAGAAAATACACTGGCAATTAGGTACTAGTTATTAAAATAATTACAATAGCTACACTTAAGTGCTATTGTAGAACCAATCGCAAATTTATTCAAGATTATTTGGATATAAAATAATAAATGAAAAAAAATGGCGCGGTACAGCAAAAAACTAGGCGAGGATAACAATTTTAAAAAAATTATAAAAGTCAAAATGTCTCAAAAATGGTGACACTTTTACAAGGACTACATAAATTAGCTTTATTTGATAGACCTAAGTGCCCTCTATGATAGAGGGCACTTAGGTCTATCAACAGTTCACAAATTATCCATTCATTACCCAACCCTGTATATCTACTTCGAGTCATCTGGATAATGCGTTATCTGAACTTGGTCCGCCACTCTACCTCTCCTGGTTGTGCTGAAAATCAGCGTGACCACTCGTATGACTCACACTGACTGGTAAACCTTTACGGGTATCTAATATACAGGGTGTCCCACTAACTATGCCACATGGAGGGAAAGTACCTCAAATATTGGAGATAGGATATTTTGCTGAAAGGAGACTTTATTTTATTTTTAAAAGTAAATAATACGGCATTCAAAGATTTTTTGAAAAAAATTTTGTTTTGTATGGGAAATAATTTTCCTAACATTTAAATCAAATATTTTACGCTATTCCTCTCTTTTGAGATACTATGTTACTTAAGAGGAATTATTTGTTTTTGTCCACTCTTTCGATTATCATCATAAAAATACGGGGTGTTATTTTTTTACATTTGAGTTGGTTCGATTCCCCGACGAAGCAAGCAATTTTTAGAAAATCTTTGAATGCAGTATGTTTTACTTTGAAAAATAAATTAAAGTTTCCTTTCAGTAAAACATCCTATCTACAATATTTGAGGTACTTTTCCTCCATGTGGCATAGCCGTGGGACACCCTGTATATGTACGTTTGAAAAAATGGTTCCAAAAAACTAAATCGCATAAATATTACTTAATTATACAGGGTTCTTTGCCCGAATAATCACTACCCAACGATATTCATATGTAATTTGCAATACAATTTCCGTTGTGTGACGTTGTAAAAGGTCCTGATCCATTATTCAAACGTGAAAAAGTGTAAAATACATTTCCCCCACACGAGCAGCGTAGACGTGTGTGCGAGCCGCGGTTCATTTGTCTCGCCGCCGTCCGTCGTGCGATTGGTTAGGGCTTCCAATCCCGGTATTCCGAGATCTCGGTATTCCGGGATCCCGCACCTTTTTTCATTCCCGCTCATAGCGGTATTATGAGCGCGGGATCCTGCGGGATTTGCGGGACTGCGGGACAAACATTTTCAACAAAATATTGATACAAACAAATAAGAAATTGTACTAATAAATAATAATAAAACTTGGCCTTTTCTTTGTGTAAGTAAGTTAGCATGATAGTTTGTCTATCTTCTTTGATGTTAGTTATTCTTTCTCGTTTGCTCAACTCAAAGGTTAACTGGAAAGAACCCTTATAGGAATAATTCCGCCTTTGTACAGATCCATTATTTTTTTGTATTGTTTCTATTTGATTTTATGTGTTTACATACATAAATTTAATATTTTCTAATTTGTCTTAAATTATTCAGTTCCTTAGAGTTTGTTTAACATAGGTTGATTTTAAATTTGGTCTCAATAGAACTAATAGAAGTGCACTGTTATTTTTTTAAGTATAATATTTAATGTTTAAAAGGTAAACTCTAATAAAAGTTGAAATACATTAATTATTTCACCTTAGCATTGATATCATTAATTTCTATGCGGGATCCCGAAAATTCCGGGATCCCGCGGGATCGAAAATGTGCAATCCCGCAGGTACCGAGATTAAAGATAGGCTGCAGGATTGGAAGCCCTAGCGATTGGTTACATAACTCAGCGCAAGCTGCATGCCCGCCGACAAGCTGCAAGCTGCGCTGCGCGTCGGCACGTAACGGATTCGCCGCCGAATTTCTCGCCACTCGCCACTCGTCCCTCTTTATGCGGGTCAGCGTCTCGGCAAATGGAAAATAAATCCTGGCTTTATAAGGAACGCGGTGGAAAGTATATTCTCCACTGGGTGCCTTTAAATTGAGTTAATACTCGTAGTGCCATTGTTTAGTTTGTGGTGTTTTTATAACCCAGCTTTGGGATATCATTAAAATTCGCCGCTGATAGCTACTTGGCATGGTACAGTCGCCATCAGATACATCGTAGCAAACAAGGCGCTGACAAACATCTGAACACGACTCTATTGTCAAGGCGTTACGAGTTCTTGCTCAGATATTTATGCCACACCCGGCCATGAAGTGGCTTGTACCGCACGCTACGCGTACGGAAATAGCCGCTTTTTGGCCAAGTGTAGACATAAAATGATGTACACAACACGGGAGGTAATAAAAAAAGCCCTCGATCGCATATTTACGTCCCTCGCTTGCAGCTCGGGTCGCAAAAATCTGCGATCTCGGCCTTTCTTTGTTTTACCGTCCTAGTTGTGTAATGTACTACTCGTATTATGATCACCCTGAAGTGTATCTCATGGCGACTGTACAATTCTGACTAGACTCTGGTTCCCTTGGGGCGCGTTTTCGCTTTTAATTACTTACTTTTTGTTTGTTTTCCGGCGTTACTTAAATCCTTTTCTTTATTTCATCTCCTTTCTATGTCAACGAGGTAATAAAACTAGAGCTTTAACGGTTCTGTTTTGCATCAGCAAAACGCTCAAATACTCCCATGAGGCTAAGGTTGTGTCAGACTGTCCAAGTGACAGCTAGCCGGTGCCGTCATATCAAAAAAAATTAACGTTCAGCTATTTAAATGCGTCGGACTTCATACCTCCATAGTTAGCATATGCTGAGACCTGAGCCTGTTGCCAGGTTGCCACTGTTTAAGTCGCATTGATTTTTGTATTTGTGTATGTCTACTGTGTAAATTTTTGTTGTGTTTTTGTGGCAATAAAATGTTTTTTTTTTCAAAGGCAAATTATATTAGCGACAAGGTTATGATGAAGTTATGAATTAGACTACTGCACGCTGGGCGGATTAACGGCTTAACAGCGAACATCAAAGTCCGATGTTCGTTTTGATGGGGCTTACGTAACAATGAAATATTAACTGACTTGTTTAACAATTCGTTTCTAGGTTAATCCCGCTGCGCACAGTTAAATTATACACGAATAATGCCGGGTTACAGTTAATTACCAATTAGTCGCATTATTTTGACAAAGGTAATTAAATATGTGCTGAATATAATTACTTATTTGATCTCCAGCGACACATACATAAAGCCAAATATTGGAGATCAAAATTCGCACATAAGGTAGGTTACATAGTGCTATAATATGATAGGATATTTATTTAACACTAAAATGTCGTTTGTCAGAGCTGCAATACCACGGATATACTCAGGGATAAGCCCGTGGATTCAGAATTGTCCACAAGACAAATTCAAATCTCTTTACTCTTCAATTTATGCGTAGTAAAACGCACGTATGTGCTAAATACGATTACGATTAGTAAAGAAAGTCTCCCTTCCACACTTTAGCTCATGTAGGTACAAGTTTTAACGCTGTGTCTCATTTATATAGGCCACAGCGTAATTATATACTGTAACGTATTACAATATATAATTGTAATCGGGCGCGTTGCGGGCGCTTTGTTCTCGCGGCGTTATTGTTGCTCGCGAGAAATGTTGCCGGTGATAAACCGCCCCCATGAATGTTTAATTATGGCCGATCGAGAAAAACACCGAACGGGAGGCAAGCTGGGAGGGGGCGGGCCGCGGTTGCGGTTTAACCCTTTTTAGGTTCGAGTTTACAGCGGTTTCCGTGGCTTCTAGAACGCCGCTACAACGGCTCCTTAAATATTCGGAAAAGTTCAGGTGGCGTGGAACATTCCGAGCTTACACAGCCTAGGTAGAACTTCGCCATTTGCTGCGAAACATGCGTCATATTCGAATGTAACTAATATTGGATACACGTGTCAAACTTTTAATTGGTTTAGGACGGAGCGCCGAAGCGAACACGGCCTCCGCTTTGTGTTTCTACGCTTAACAATTCAAATGTAGCCATTCTTGTTTATGCTGGCGAACACATCACCAAAACATTCGCCTCTAACCTCTAACGTTACACCTTCATGTTTAAAATATAGTACTCATGGGCCGGTTTATAACGGAGTTCAAAGCTGCTCTACTAGCGCGGCCCGCGGCTCCGCCCGGCCGCGACCTACATCTGCTGCTTAACATGGAGATTGCCTGTCCCGGTACCAATCACATTAATGGACATGGCCGCTCGTCACGACACGGCTAGCTTTTTTGAGAAACTTCGCCGAGACGAGATTTTTAATGAAAGCGTCCGCTTTGTCCCGCTGCTCGGACGTGGCGCTCGCTCGGTAATTAAAAGAACATTGTGAGTTAACTCGGCTTCGGCCATTAATTACCTATTAGCGAGAGAAACGATCGCCGAGCGCAAACATACGACTACATCAAAGGATGATCGAGCGGACATTATTAATGGCCGGCCTTCGGAGCCCTCACTCGCTTTGTGAATATTAGCCGTTACTCATATTATATTACTCGCGTCGCCATCGTATTTCCGATTGTTTAATGGCCGGCGGCCGTTCCATAGAGGCGCCATGGGCATTTCGACCGCTGAGAACCGAACTCGGCCCATTCCAGCGAATATTTATTTCATCATCATTATCATATCATATCATCATTTATTCATGAGGAAAAGTTACACGTCTGTAGGTATGCTTAATACATTCACCTAAATTTCAGTCCAATTTATTTATATTATTCCCATTATTTAAAATAATAGATAGATAAAAACATTATTCATCCACAAGCATGACATAGAAAGCACAGACACAGATAGACTAGACAGAGTAATATTACACATAACAACTATTACCTATTACATAATTTATTTTACGTCACACATGGCCATAAAGTGGCAATAACCGCCGCTACGCGTGCGGAAAATGCCACTTCATGGCCTATAGGAACGCGTAAAATTTCGGACTTACCATGGGCGCCAACAAAGAAAGCCTCAGATCGCAAATTTACCGCCTTTGGCTCGGGCGTCAAATACCTGAGACATTCTTTGTTTTACCGCCCTAGGTACGTAATGTACTATTATGCCACACCTGGCCATAAAGTGGCTTTATCCGCACGCTGCCCGCTTTCTGGCAAAGTCTAGACATAAAATGATGTACAGAACACGGGAGGTAATAAAGAAAGCCCTCGATCGCACATTTACGTCCCTCGCTTGCAGCTCGGGCCGCAAACATCTGCGATCTCTGTCTTTCTTTATATTACCACCCTAGTTGTGTAATGTACTATTTCAACATTCATCATTTCAACCTAGAGACGTCACTGCAGAACATAGGTCTCCACTAAAGCCTTCCACGACGAACGGGTGCAAGCTTTTTGAAAGAAAACAAATGAACAATAATCGCTAGTATTTAGCTAAACACCTTTATATGTAGGTACATGTTATTATGACTTGCAGCGCGCTAACCATCCTAATTTTATTATGCATTGTTAATTTTGTACTTATGCTAGATCTTAAGCCTGATTATTACTGTGATTTTGCGTACATAATACCAAAAGTTTATTACTCTTATTTTTTTTTATACAAGTGAGATCGAAGAAAAGACCATTAAAATGATTTTCCGTAAAATCGCTTTTTTTAATCCCCAATACCGTTACCGAAACCGGAATTCCGGCATTGAGACTCAATACCTATTCTCCATACCGGTATATTGAACTACTCCACAGTACATTGGGCGATTCTGAGCCGGTTATAATGCTCCAAGTGCAAAATATGTACATACTTGAATACGTTGAAAATATTATATTGAGTAATGCGCGGTATAATTCCAATTGATTCGGGTGAGTTTGCCCTCTTATACTTGTAGCTACCGTGCCCCTGACTGACCATATTCAGCATATTAATCGAACATCGGTTACAGGTAGATATCGCAAGGAATATTCAGTGCCTTATCTGGCATTAATTCAAACCATCGGTACAGAAGGTAGACAAATCCGGTTTCACCTAGCATTGCGTTCGTTTGCGTAGCGTTCAATGCCCTGCGCATCCATTACAACAACGGGTTTAGGATGCTGATGGGACTACCACGTTTTTGCAGCGCATCTTATATGTTTGCGGAGGCGAACACGGCTAGTTTTGGCACGATAATACGCAAAAAAACTGCCTCCCTCGTACACCGCGTGAGTGGGAGTCCCAACAGCCTTCTGCATCTATTGACGGAGTGTCCTGCCTGCGGTATGTGGAAGCATTGGAATGCCGTCCACATGGGCTCTAGAGGCGTGTTATATCATATTCTTTAAGTACTATTAGTACATTGTGTATCTAGGGCGGTAAGTAAGGAATTACAAACGAGTGTTTGTTATAAGCCCGAGGTGAAACCGAGGGCTTTAATAACACGAGTTTGTAATTCCTTTACCGCCCGTGGCACACACAATGTTTTTCATCACACTTGTGAGGAAATCTGATTAAAATAACCTTACTTAACCTAAATAAAATTGTAAAACTGACAGTGACATTAGTGACATATATCAAGACGACAAGTCACGTTCGGAAACCATAGCGGTAAAGACTTAAAATGGTTGATTTTATATTTGTAAAATACTGAAATACACTATTTAAACATTTAATTAATGTTACAGAAATATGTGTTTACATGTATTTGCAATAACAGTTCTCTTTAAATAAATATTTCAGTAATAAAAGTTAAAAAAGTAAGTTGGCGTTTCCTTTGATCATGACAAATAAGAGTAAAACAGAACCAGCGTTTCAAATTTAAAAAGAAAACCATTACGCCCTAGGGCGTAATAGGTCATTTACGGCCCGCAAAACCTACGTGTAATGACACCATTTTCGAGCAAGTGTGATGAAAAATAAATTATGTACTAATATAGCGTGTAAGCTTTTATGTAACTAACAATATATGGACATTGTCTGAGTTAAATAAATTGAATTCAATTGGACATGATTTTAAACTATTGATTCAGAAACTAGATGAATTCAGTTCGCAATTCAGACCAAATTCTACGTCCATCTGCATGAATCGACCCCCGGGACTGGCGCAAGCAGCGTGTAATATCCTGGCAGACGCGAGCTTTCCTCATATCCATATTATTTATATTCCAGGTACTCGTATTTCCTTCGATATGTGTTTTACAAATGCATGAATCTGCTGTATGTACGGAATTTGTGTATAATTTTATCATTTCCGAGTTCTTTGGTCCCAATACACCGCGCCGCGCTAGCAAATGGGTACTTTGCGCCAGACAGGATATCTTGAAATTTTTGAATTTGGTACTTTTTGACGAACCTATTATTACCTATTATTAGGCGATTTTAGAGTTAAATGTTTATTAATTTCTCTCGAATACATCTAAATATCTGTCAAGTTAGCCTACTGTGATGGGGCTGGCATGAGACCAGACCCGAGGCATAGTATAATAGCAGTAATCTTTCTCCCTACAAAAGGTGCAACGCGGGCTTGTACTCGTATATATGTGTGCGCGCCGTGAACGAACGCACTACAAACAAAGTTTTAAGAATGCGTACTCTCGCAGATAAGAGTAAATGGGCTGTAGTCCTTAGTAGTTTATGACAGTAGAGATTGTAGTCCCACTGTGAATTGGGAACTTCACATACACCATATTGATTTAAACTTTCACGATTTTCACTCATTATTATAACAAAACGGGACTTAATCGAGGTAATATCATGTTTTTACGCGATTAAGTTCCGTTTCACATACACCTTTGATTTCTTCGCGGATGTATGCAGGCTTCCTCACGCTGTTCATTCACCGAAAAGCTAATGGTAAATATCTAATAATATTTCGTACTTAGTTGCGCGATGTACCTCCTGTAGCAAGAAAAAAATCTGCTATTATACTGTGAACATAGCTTCTTATAACAGTTGTAACCTAATTTACATTTTGTATATTTCCTGTAATCATCACCAGCGCCGCGAGCGCACCTGCGGTGGAGAGTGCCTTCCAATTTCCGCTTTTAACTTTTTAAGAGCAATGTTTTATATTTGATACCTCCTTATCGGTATTCCTGTCGCCTGGAAGAGGGAGCAGGTTTATTTACTGTGCGCGGAAGTAATAAAAGTTTTAATAGGGTAACTCGAAGCAGCGCCGGCGATCATCGACCGACATCGTCGGCGACGCGCCACCGCAGAACCGCTGGGGACTCATTCTAGATTAGCTTTGCGAGGTTAAACAGGTGTACGCGAATCCTGCGAACGTAATAGTCTCAAAGGCTTACGTAACTAGACCCTGTAGTACTCGCAACTCGGTCAACTATCCGAGAGATAGCGTTGTTTAATTGCCTGGAATCATACTCGTAGTGCGCGCTATTAAGATTTTTCTTTAAATCAAAAAAACCAAATACAGGCTAGACGACTAAAGAGTTAGATTATTAAAAAATATTATACACGTATTTTTACTTTTGTTTGACAAACAAAAAATCGCGAGGATACAGTGCTTAGAAGTTTCAAGTGACGTCACTCTATGGTACAATTTTCACCTAGGAGTGCACAAGCCCCCACTCCGGAAGTTTGATGATCTATCTATATCTTTGTCGATTTTTAATATTTTGATAAATCAAAAAATACGATACAAAAGAAAGAATAGAATCAGACTTGTAAAAGAGGCCTTGAAGGCCTGCTTGCAGAAATAAACTATTTTATTTTACGTGTCCCATATTGTTCCACAATCTAACTGACGGACTAAATTGAATGATATATTTTTAACCCAGTAGTCATCCTTATTGAGTTAACAATTTTATGACAGTAGAGATTGTCGTGGTTCCATAATCCTTAATGCTACTGCTACACACATGGCGATAACGCGAGTCTCTTCTCAGACATGCAAAAAGAACGAGACATCAACACGAATGTTCGCGTTACCGCGATCTGTATAGCCGTAGCACAAGAGAGGACTGGGTTACGTATTTAACTAGGTTTCATTGTGCACATAAGGAAGCCCGCCAACCCTTTGCAATGGCGTCGCCCTGGCGAGTGCAGCGCCGGAGCGTGCTTCCGGTCGGTCCCTTCCGGCCCGTGCACCGTGGACCCTGCACAAGCACATCCTTCGTTATACCGAGTCAGATGACCCGTTTATCCCGAGACGTCCCGTATTCCAGGCATCATTTTAAACATCCCGCCAGGGCTCGGAAACCGGTATTTGCTCCATACAAAAATACCGGTATTCTTTCTGTTCTTATCGTTCTTTGGTTTATTGTTTTGTTTTTTAACCAGACAATCTAATAATACGAAATCATGTCTTAAATTACTGAGCTCTACATAAAAGACATAAAATAATTCAAAATATTGGGATATTTCGGGGTTTTTGCAAAATACCGGTTTCGAGCCCTGCATGCCGCCAAGACAGACTGTGTCCGGTATTTCAACATTATTCCTAGTATCCCTAGTTCCAACTGCTTTATAGATAGAATTGTGCGCAGCAAAGGTACTCCGGATTCGAAAAAGATCGAATTAATTACCGTTTTCAACTATGATTATAGCTGCATTGCGTTTTACAAATATGTAAAATAAAACAAAGATACGATAAAACTAGCATGATCTTATTTAAAATATAACTATTAACTAGCAATAAAAACGACGCTTTTCATTTGAAAAATTTTAAATCCCTTTTTATTGCCAAAATGACAATTTGTCCCTTACAAGATCAAAAATAATCTGGCAACGTGGCAACCCTAGATGGAACCGTAATAAGCTATGGCAGCCAATAGCATGCACTCAATAAAGACACTGCCGACTAGAGTCCCTTTTAGAATAGGGATGACGACTGGGTTAAAAATATATAATTCTAATTAGTCCGTCAGTTAGATTATGGAAAAATATGGGACACGTATTTTTTGGTTTATATCAAAATATTAAAAACTTATCAAAGTTATAGATCATCAAACTTCTGGAGTGGGGGCTTGTGACGTCACTCCTAGGTGAAATTTTTATTTGTACCAAGGAGTGACGTCACTCGAAACTTCTAAGCACTCCTATCCTCGTAATTTTTTGTTTGTTAAACGAAAGAAAAAATACAATATTTTTTAAATTTTTAATAATCTGACTGACGGACCAAACAGTTTTGTTTGTCATCTAGCCTATTCCTACCCCATATCCCCAACCCATACTGGTCCAGTGAGGCGCCGGCAGCCCATTTACTCTCATCTATGAGAGAGCAGTACCGTGGCGTCCAAAGCTCCGCTGGTACGCTGCTCACCCGCTGGTGAGCCGCTGAGCAATCAGCGTAACTTCAAGGTGGCCCGCCAAGCGACCGGGTTCGATCCCAGGCGCTTCGGCCCCCGCTTACCCGACCCTCCGATCTCTCCGACCCCTGTCTCACAGACCTCTGTCCGACCCTCTCAAGGTCGTCCGGGTCAAGCGACCTGGTTCAATCCCAGGCACCCCGGCCCCCACCTAGTCCCCCTAGCACCCCGGGTCCGATTTTTTCAAAGAACTCGATTCTTACCGGCCTGCCTAACATCAGGCATTTGAGCACCTTATTCTACAGCTACAGGAAAATGTACACCAAATCTGCACCGGCTTGTGACTTGGCCAAATATATATCTTTTACGCGACGCCACTGGAGAGTAGGCCTGTGTCCAACGGGGCGACGTTTATAACTAGATGTTGAGATCAGATGGAACGACGTCGCCCTGCTGACAGCGCTAATGTGCGACGAACACCTTTTCAATAACTTTTTTTTATAAAAACCGAAATTAGATACACGCTTATAGAATCCGAATGGAGCGCGAGAATCCCTAATGTACCTTATAGGATTTGCTTAAAAAGAGCGCAAGAAAAATCCCGGGACATTTTTACATAATCAGATGAGACGCAAATTTCGTTAGAAAAACATTGGAGTATTTGTAACGCGGGCCCGTGGGAGCAACGTTCATTTCCCCCAACGCCGGGTTAAGTACAAATAGAGCATGATACAGAAATACAAGTTATAAAATACAGAAATACGTCGGAAATCGCGACCAGAAACATCGACAATGCCGCTCGTGACTTTCCTTCCGCGCGGAAATGAATGGTAATTTCAGTTATTTACGGCTTTAATGTAATGCCGACCGCCGCGTGCGAGGCACGTCGACCCCCGAGAGGAGATTATTGTAGACTTACATGTAATCTCTCCTAAGCCATTGAGAAACTGTATAATGATAAGGCGTTACGATTAGATAATGTAACTGACGGATGTGAATACAGTGTACAGTCACAACAGGCGGTGATCGCGTTGTGGACAAATAAATTATACTAATATATTCAAGAACCCCAGAACGGAGGCGACTCTCCCGGAACAACACGCGGCGGCCAAAAGTCACGCAGCTCGATCGTAAAATATGAAAATGAAAGCTTTGGCCCTCGGTGTCTCCTTGCAGGCGTACTTATTGCATGCACTTTTCATCTTAAGGGTTTGCCTACATCTACCGACACCAAATGGCTAAAGCCGGCCAAAAAAATCTTTATGTCTACGCAATAAGCGCAAAAGAGACGTCACATCTTTTTCCCTCTTATCTTTAAATCGCTAAACGCTCGGGGACTCTGGCCTGGTATAATATTGATAAGTATGCAGCGCAAATGATCTCGCGAACAAAGTATTCTGGTAGCGAAGCGAACACCGAGCAACCGCCGCAAACGACGCGACCACATCCATCAAGCGCGGGCTGCACCCGCCGCCTCGGCACGACGGCAGATTACACCACGTACGCTAATAAGTATACTAAGTATTTCACATCAATTCAATTCCCTTTTTAACCAACTGACAAAAAACCGGAGGTTCTCTGGTCGGTTATATTTTTTTCAATGTTTCTTACCCCCCTCTCGTCTATGTATCGCCGTGTAAAATGTTTTTTTTATTGAATTAGTTTAAAGATTAGACCCAATTTTTTACCAAAACCTAGTTTTGTTTATGGAATCTCCTGATGCAACTCCTCAAATAAGATAGACACATGAATGTGCTTCGCGTTCATTATACATTGTATAGCGAGTTCTTTATTTTATAGTATCTCGTGAATTGACTAGTATCGTAAATTCAATGTTAGAATTAGATTATTTCATTTTTTTAAAAGGTAGTAAACAAGCCCTGCGTTGCAGTATTTGCCTTAGACAAGGGCTCCGCCAAACTCAAAAGGCAATTAAACATTTCTGTTAACTTTAAGGAGTGGCCGCTACAGAGCCGTCTTTGTAATCCAGTCTTTATTAGCTATTCGTAATTAGGTAAATAAGACGAAGGGCGGTATATAATCTAATTAAAACTGGCTTCTAAGACACGGCTCGCGATTGGGAGCAAAATGCGAATTTTATTTCCAAAGAAAAATCGTTGCCGACTAGTTCGATAGGAAAATATTTTAGGTTATTCCGCCGAGATACAATGCCTCGGCAAATTGGCTGTTCATCGCCGTCGGTAATGAACGAGCCGCATGAAAATACATTTCTCATTTATACCAGCAATTCTGCTCCCGCTTTCTTCATTTATTAGGTCTTTCGTTCTCGTTACAACACGGTTACCGAGAAATATCTTGTACATTTTGTAGCCCGACGAGTCAATGGTATCCCCGTATTTCGTATAAAATCAATGACTATAAAATGACTTCGTCGAAATTCATTTACTATAATGATTCATTTCGTATAAATTCAAATGCCATAAATGTTTAAACTTATTTTCAATAATAAATAAAATCTAAACTTATTTTCAATAATTTCGTTTGATACACATGATTGATTATTATATGCATTGGAGAATACATAGGTAACAAAACCTGAATCGGAGCATCCCACTATCCACGTGGTCTTATCCGCCCTACACCTAGAGTGTATATAGAAAGCCGGAGGCGCGGAGGGGGAGCTGCCTAAGAATATGAAAAAAAAATTTGAATTGATCAAGTAATTGTTATACAAAATGAATATTATGTAATAATAATTTTATACATTTTGAATGTTACAATATTGAAGAATATAGGTAGTACATTACTCAACTAGGGTGGTAAAACAAAGAAAGGCCGAGATCGCAGATGTTTACGGCTCGAGTCGCAAGCGAGGGACGTAAATATGCGACCGAGGGCTTTCTTTATTACTTCCCGTGTTGTGTACATAATTTTATGTCTACACTTGGCCAGAAAGCGGCTTTTTCGTACGCGTAGCGTGCGGTAAAAGCCACTTTATGGCCCAGTTTGGCATAATAGATATTTTGTATTTAGAGGTTTTAAATATAGAACACGAATTTTAAGTGAAATGGATTATTCGAATTGATTTTACACGTTTTGAATTTATACATTTTAAGTTTATATAACGTTTAATTTTATACGAAATAGGGTAGACCCCGGGTCAATGGGCGGCAAATTGATCGCACGAGAGGCGGTCCCGCTTACGATAACGTTTCATAACTGAATTGTACAAACTACTCGTAAACAATCAACTGTCTGGAACGACGTTACGTCGCTACAAACATTTTTAATAAAAGCGCGCTTCAAATTGCGTTACGTGCATGCTTCATGAGAGTGCCCTAACGTCGTATGAAATACAATTTTATTAACTCTCGTGCGCTGTACCCCGCATCCGCGTGAACAGCGTCCTATTTACTCTCCGTCACTTTGTCTCCGAGCCCCCCTCCCCACCCCCTCTCCAGGGCGCAAAAGCACGCGTGTTTACCCAGCCCTAAAGGGCGCATCGCGTTACTTTTCATTCCCAACGTTTCCAAATGAGAAATTCTTTTTTTGGAACACTCAAAACTCTGAAAAGCGTAAATGAATACACAATGGGCGTAACAAGCCGAGCCTGACAAATTGGCTTAAAGGGTAGCGAGCGGCGGCGGCGGGCACGGCGTCCGGTCGGTCCGGTCGGTCCGGTCTGGGTGTTACAGCGTTTTTATGCACACATCGAGAGTTTACGACGCGCGAGTGCTGACGCGACGGAGATCCTGACGCGTTGTCGTCGGACAAATGCGACAGTTAACATTATTACTGGATAATGCTGTTCCGCGCTTTATTTCGGCTGAACTATCGTGTCAGCTGGACCTGGCAGTGTTGCCAGACGGGTTTTACGTTCCGTTACGCGCACCTCTTAAAAATAGTACGCAAATTCAAGTTTGAGTACGCAGTACAAAATTTACTGTGAAATACTTGTTTATGCAAGTGGGCATTTGTACATGTACAAGTAGTGCCGGATTAAGCCACCGCGGGGCCTGTAGCATTTTTCCAAAAGGCTGGTTGGTTGATCTCAGATATACTGAATACCGACTGACCGGTAATTTTATGTGACGAAATAAAATGACGAGCGGGGGGGTAGCAGAGGGCATAAAATACGAGTGTGGGGTTGGACTAAAGCAAAGGGGGCGCAGGACTTAGAAAAATTTTGATGGGGTTGGTGTCATTATGACACCTATTTTTTATGATGCCATCGTATAGAGCGGTTTGACGCTAAAATAAGCATGTTTTGTATGGGCAACATTTCTCTAAACTTGATAATTACCGAGATATTGGCTCCTAAATGGACAGATTTTTTTGGACTAAAAAAATAACAATGGGGGTGGTATCATTATGACACCTATTTTTTATGATGCTATCGTATAGAAGACGCTAAAATAAGCATGTTTTGTATGGGCAACTTTTCTCTAAACTTGATAATTACCAAGATAAATGACGGATTATCCTGGAGGATTATACCAATGTAAAATTTTCAATGATGTAATAGTATGTATATGATATTAGCGCGAAAGTCCGAATTTAGGGCTCTCGCTGGTTAGGACGCGTACCGACACAGCGCGCCCTAGAGTGTTTTTATAAAGCCGGAGGCGTGGAGGGAGAGCAGCCCTCGCCCGCCATGACGAAGCGCGGGAACGAGTGAGGCGAGCGGCTGAGGCTGGTCGCCGAAGGCGACCAACAAGCCGAAGCTGCGGAGCCGAGCGAAGTGACCGTGCGCCGTCATGCAAGGGCGGAAGGGCTGCTGTTCCCGCAGCGCCGGAGATTGAAAGTCACTATTGACATTAAAAACGAGCTGCTACCAGAAAACTGTGGTATGCGGATGTGTTATGCGCTCCGATTTAAAGTCATTCGTCGAAAATTTTACAAGTGCTAGAAATTTACCAACTTTGAAGTCAATTATCTCGGCCATTTTTGATTTTGGAGAAAAAGTTGTCTCTACAAAACATGCTTATTTTAGCGTATTCTCAAGGATAACATCATAAAAAATAGGTGTTATAATGACAACAACATTCATCGTCCTAAAATCGTACCAACTTTGAGGTCCAATATCTCGGCCATTTTTGATTTTAGAGAAAAAGTTTTTTCTATAAAACAGGCTTATTTTAGCGTCTCGAATGAAATTTTTCTAAGTGTTTTATGTGATTCCTATATAATTTTCACTTTTGGTCAAAAATTTTTTGTCCTTATTTTGCGCCCCCTTTGCTTTAGGCGGACCCCTTTCCGCCCCGGGTACCCAAAATAAACATGTTTTATGAAAATAACTTTTCTCTGAAATCAACAATAACCGAGATATTCGGCTTGATAGTTACCGAGATATTGGCTCCTAAAAACTCGGATAATGGATACGACTAGAAGTCTAAGGCGGTAATAGTGACTTTCCGTATATCCGGCTCTATAAAAATACTCTAAGGCGCGCAGTGTTGACACGCGTCCTAACCAGCGAGAGCCCTATATAGATTCGGACTTTCTCAGGCTAATATCGTATACATAAACCATTATAGACCGGACCGATTCCATCATTGAAAATTTTACATTTTACAATCCGTCCTTTATCTTGGTAATTATCAAGTTTAAAGAAAAGTTGCCCATACAAAATTACTGACCTTTGAACCCCAATATCTCGGTAAATATTGGTCGGAGAAAAAAAGTTTATATAACAAAACATGCTTATTTTACCATGTTTTATAGGATTTATTAACAAATTGAGGGGTTATATTGACATCAATTTCACGACTCCAAAATTTTTCTAAGTCCCAGAGCCAGAGCCCTTCAAAATGACTGACATTTGAACCCCAATATCTCGGTAAATATCAAGTTTAGAGAAAAGTTGCCCATACAAGACACGCTTATTTTAGCGTCTTCTATACGATAGCATCATCAAAACTTGGTGTTATAATAACACCACTTCAACTATATATGTAACACCACTACACTCAAAAAAATGTTAAGTCCACGGCCCCCCTTTACTTTTTTTTATTCGACGCAACGATGGTATTTTAGATGGCTCATAGTAAATGATACAGCTTGGACCCTGATAGAGTATGCCAATTATGTTCAGATAGATTATGATCCTGGTTAACAACATAGGACGCTTATTACTCAACTACGACAAAGCAAAAAACTGAATCGCTGTTAGCCAGTATCCCAAAACAAAATCTTTTTAAAATAATTTGGTAATGACAACACCGGTCGTATAAATAGTACATTACATAACTAGGGTGGTAATGCAAAGAAAGGCCGAGATCGCAGAAGTTTGCGGCCCGAGCTGCAAGCGAGGGACGTAAATATGCGAGCGAGGGCTTTCTTTATTACCTCCCGTGTTGTGTACATCATTTTATGTCTACACTTGGTCGGAAAGCGGTTTTTTCCGTACGTACTTACGTACTTTCTGTACATTGTGTATCTAGGGCGGTAATGCCTTTACCGCCCGTGGCACACACAATGATTTCCATCACACTTGTGAGGAAATCTTAATAATATAACCAGTATGACAAGAAAATATGAAAACAGACAGTGACATTAGTGACATATGTCCATAGACAATGCGAATGTCAAGTCACGTTCGGAAACCATAGCGGTAAATACCTAACACGGCCACTTTAGTTGATTTTATATTTGCAAAATACTGAAATACATTACTCGTATTTAACCATTTAATTCATGTTACCGAAATATGTGTTTACATATATTTAAAATGAAATCTTATGAAATGTAATCCACGTTAGCAGCAGCACATGACATTTTATTTGGTTTGTGATAGTGATAGGAGTCGATAATCATTAATTTCTTAACATTCTCTCTGTTTCGTTTATCACTATAAAGTCATTTATGTATACTAAATCAACGATCAACTTCCCTTGACGTCAAGGAAGCAAAGGACCATGGGCAACTTTGTATGGGAAGTGGACCCTAAACCAACAGAGCTGAGAGTTATGTCTTTAAAAGGTCTTTACGTGTACTTCATTTCATTCTATGGGCACCAAGTTCAATTCCATTGCAAAACTGAGATATTCCTATTTTAGTTTCTATGAGAAACGCCTACGCCAGTCCGCCTACGCTAGCTGACGCGGGTGCAAGGAGCGGGCGCACGCGGCACTATATGGCACTAGCGCCCGCTTCACTTAGCGCTGCTCATAATATTTTGAATTTGAATATCTCAGTTTTGCAATGGCATGGAACTTAGTGCCCATATAATGAAATGAAGTACATGTAAATACCTATTTAATGACACAACTCTCAGCTCTGTTGGTTTTGGGTCCATTTTGACGCATGGTCCTTTATAAAATCATTGTAATTGTATTTTTGTGATGTTCACGTTTGGTAAGCTTTTGTTTGACGCGTACAATTTTGTTTTCAATCTTTTTCATTTGAAGGGCCGTTTTATTCTACAATTACACAACTATCGATATCGAAAAAAATGTTTCTAAAACTAGTTCGATTGCGACAGTGTTTTGTTTTACCAAGAAAATTCCGGGCTCTGGTCATAGGACAGCACTTTTTTGTCCCATCTCAAGAATATGTATTACTGTGGTCAATATCTGTAAACAAATGAAAACATAGCCTGAGAAATATATTATTCAGGCTATAATACACCGCAACACAAATAAGCGTCGCCCAAACCATTGTCCACAAAGCACAGCGGCCGACTAAAAATAAAATGTCGTATAGATAATGTAATGGAGGCAGCGGTCGCGGGTAGGGTTATCATAGCTCCGGACTTGTCCAGAGATTTCAGGGTTTTTTGCTCATAACAGTATAGTGGCCGGAAAATCTCAGGATTTTCAATTATTCAGCAAGAAATAAAGTATATTGTTCGTTTGTCCGTCTGTCTGTCTGTCAAGACCCTTTATCTCGGAAACGCGTAGAGGTATCGAGTTAAAAATAAAACCATATAATCAGGTCTACGATCCCTTGTAGTTGTGAAGAAATCAAACTTCTAAGTTAACGTGAAAAAAAGATACGGGCGTTTATGACGCAAAAAAAGTAAATTTCGACACTCTCAAGGAAACCAAAATTCACAGGGTACTTGAGCGTTTTCCAAAAAAAATACCGGGGTAGCTACTTTCTCAAAATATGGACATTTGAGGTTTTTCTGGCTCAGAATCGTTAGTACTTTCGAACCTTATAAGTAAAAAAAGTGTCCCAAAATTTGTATGGGATTATTGTCTTTCCACTACGTCACGTTCATACAAACACTATGCAAAATGGTAACGTAATGGAAAAAAAAAATTGGGACACTTTTTTTTACGTATAAGGTAACTACTACTACTAAGGTACTAAGGGAATGAAAAATTATAGGGACTTAATATATGTAGGTACTTACACATTTGTACGGGACCCTCGGTGGGCGAGTCCAACTTAAAAAATCGGTTGTCTGTAAATTCGGTTTACTGACGATAGTCGAACGTGATAACGTTGACCCTGACTTTGACATTGACATTGACATTGACATTGACATTGACTTTGACGTTGACTTTGACATTGACTTTGACCTTGACATTGACATTGACATTGACTTTGACGTTGACTTTGACATTGACTTTGACCTTGACATTGACGTTGACATTGACGTTGACATTGACGTTGACATTGACGTTGACGTTGACATTGACGTTGACGTTGACATTGACGTTGACATTGACGTTGACATTGACGTTGACGTTGACATTGACGTTGACATTGACGTTGACGTTGACATTGACGTTGACGTTGACATTGACATTGACGTTGACATTGACATTGACGTTGACATTGACGTTGACATTGACGTTGACATTGACGTTGACATTGACGTTGACATTGACGTTGACATTGACGTTGACATTGACGTTGACATTGGCGTTGACATTGACGTTGACATTGACGTTGACATTGACGTTGACATTGACGTTGACGTTGACTTTGACGTTGACTTTGACGTTGACTTTGACGTTGACTTTGACGTTGACTTTGACGTTGACGTTGACGTTGACGTTGACGTTGACGTTGACGTTGACTTTGACGTTGACTTTGACGTTGACTTTGACTTTGGCTTTGACTTTGACTTTGACTGACTTTGACTGACTTTGACTGACTTTGACTGACTTTGACTGACTTTGACTGACTTTGACTGACTTTGACTTTGACTTTGACTTTGACTTTGACTTTGACTTTGACTTTGACTTTGACTTTGACTTTGACTTGGACTTGGACTTGGACTTGGACTTGGACTTGGACTTGGACTTGGACTTGGACTTGGACTTGGACTTGGACTTGGACTTGGACTTGGACTTGGACTTGGACTTGGACTTGGACTTGGACTTGGACTTGGACTTGGACTTGGACTTGGACTTGGACTTGGACTTGGACTTGGACTTGGACTTGGACTTGGACTTCGACTTGAGTACCAGCCGCCCTTTTCTCAGCAGCAGCAGTGATTTTTTGTCACGATTGGCCGCCCCTAATATCTGGCCGCCCTAGGCCCGGGCCTACTAGGCCTTAGGGCAAATCCACCACTGGTCTCTTGTCATTCAATAGAGATTTTTGACAGCCGTATTTTAGGGAATAAGGGCTATTTTATTAACAATTTGTAAGAAACTATCGTCTTAACGACTTTAGTGCTGGAATAATATAAAGTACCTATTTGACAGGTAACGACCCTGCAAGGTAACGGCCCATGACGTCACACTTTTTCGTGCGTGCAGCCGGCTCCATCGAATTATAAGACGTTATCACGTCAAAAGTCCTGAGCTAATGCCGGGACACAAAGTAATTAACATATTACATATGCGTTCAAGCGTAATGGGTTTATACCTAAATAAATACACATTTTATTTTTTTATTTTTAATATATTTTAGCCTCTTCGAGTTTTAGACAACTTTTAAAAAGTGAATTGCACAAATAATGATAAATTCTCAGCACAGCATGTAACAATCAATGAGCCCGAGTCAACCCGAGTGTGCAATCGAACACACTGTTAACTGTACATTTGTGTTTACAAATAGTAGTTGACATCCGTTTGGATGTCAACTTTATTCCAACGTGTTAAAGTCTATGGGTGTTCAGTTAACTGTGGCTTTGAACAAGACCCTATTGTCAGAAGCATAAGAACTAGATCAGATATTTTTGGTCCAATCTTTGCTCAGATAATGATGAACTCGACTGTACACTGCGCTGTAAGATGCTGTGATATATGTTCGCCTGTTGTGATCATCATCATTTCTACCTTGATATGTCCTTTGCTGAACATAGGTCTCACCAAAGACTTTCACAACGAACGGTCGCACGTGTGCTGCCTCGACTTACGGCAACCTTAACCAGGTCGCCAGACCATCTTGTGTGGGGCCGACCTACGCTGCGTCTTCCGGTTCGTGGCCTCCGTTCGAGAACCTTTATGCCCCATCGGCCATCGGTTCTTCGAGCTATAGCCAGCCTATTGCCACTTGCTAACTCTGGCAGCTATGTCGGTTACCTTAGTTCATCTACGAATTTTCTCATTTCTGATTCGATTGCGTAAAGAGACTCCGAGTAAGTATAGCTCTCTTCATGACACGTTGAGCGAGCGAGCATGGCGCTGTTGTGATAGCCGTTTAGCTTTTTATAAAATGGGGTTTTTTCCGGACTTTCCTGTTTTTGATCTGGCAACACTAGTCGCGTAGCGTCGTGTAGCTAATACTATGTCTGTATCGCGGAGCACCCCCCAGGGGCGCCGTATGAGCCTTTATGCCTTTATTTTATGGCAGCCCCTGATTACAAATCTAGTCGCACTGGTTTATCGTCATCCAACATTAATTAATGTGAAGAAAAACCACAGAAATATATCGAAATAGAAGCAAATAGTTGGACGGTTTGTATGGGAACCAAGCGTGTAACGTTTTTCACTTGGCGTTTGACGCCAAAAATTCAATTTAGTGATAGAAAAGGGTCTATATTAAAACGCATACAGCAAATCTTCCTATTTTGACAATGCATACCGTTGTTACGCATACTTGTATAATTCGCATAATATTAAAATGTATATTTTAAAACGCCTAATCGGACGTTAGAATTTCCTTTTCTGTTGGGGTTGCAGTTCAAACCTAACCTAACCTACATTTCTGGTAGCAGCTTGTTTTTGGTGGGATTGCAGTTCAAACCTAACCTACATTTCTGGTAGCAGTTCGTTTCTGTTGGGGTCGTTATTCAAAGCTAACCTAACGTACTTTTCTGGAAGCGATTCGTTTTTGTAAGGTTCGGACTTCTAACCTAACTTAACCTACTTTTCTGGTAGCAGGTCGGTTCAGCGACCATTTACTACCTAGCAGTAAGAAAAACCCAAAAGGTTGGGATTCTGTGAACAACAGGTATAAACTGGAATTATTCTTCAAGAACGCTCATTTATACTGAACGGATAATTTTATGCGTTCAGTATACCTAACACTATTATGCGAATTTCAGGTATGCCAATTAAGTTGTATGCCTAGACTGTTATTATTATTATGCAATTTAAGCGGTATGCTCAATCATCGTATGCCTAGACTGTTATGCGTTTTAATAAAAGGATTTTTAAATTATGCCTAATAAGGGACACCCGATAGAGAACATACATTTTCAGGTAAAGCAGGTACAGTAGAGTTCATTTACAACTACACACTTACGGGACCAAAAATATCTGTTCACGACCCTATTGTCCGGAGCATAAAAGCGTGTTCAGATATTTTTGTTCTCTTTTATGTGTAGATAAAAATGAACTCGAATGTACATAAGTTATCTTATTCGTATCTACTTGGCGGCCGCTGAGATTCGAACCTATTTAAGCCTATGAAAGGAAACATTCGAGGAACATTTGTCGACGATTCAACGGTAAACCGCTTTAGAGGGTTGTAATGCCGCTAAACCTGGATGAGTTAACGGTCGCTTGCAATCCGCAAGCGACCGTTAATTCATACCCGCCACAGAGCCCCACACTTATCCAGCCCCCTGCGGTCAACAACGCAGATGCCTAATCTAGAACAACAGCAACATTACTACAGATCCCGGGAAGTGAGGGGTTGCCAGCCGAGCAGTGGCGTGGCGTCCAAACAACTCTATTCCTACCGGCTTGCCTAATATCAGGCATTTGAGCACCTTATTTAACAGCTCTTAAGGAAAATATACGCCAAATCTGCACCGGCTTGCCCAAGGACATATTTTACGCCACGCCACTGCAGCCGAGTACATATAGATAGCCGAGCGAACGCGAGGCTAGATAGTTACGAGGCTGGCAACCCCATTTCACGCCGAGGTATGTATAGTGCTTTTGCAAAAACACTCCAAAAAGTCAAACTTTATTTTCTAAAGACACTAAAAGTAAAGTTGACAGTAGTACATTACACAACTAGGGTGGTAATACAAAGAAAGGCCGAGATCGCAGAAGTTTGCGGCCCGAGCTGCAAGCGAGGGACGTAAATATGCGATCGAGGGCTTTCTTTATTACCTCCCGTGTTGTGTACATCATTTTATGTCTACACTTGGCCAGAAAGCGACTTTTTCCGTACGCGCAGCGTGCGGAAAAAGCCACTTATGGCCAGGTGTGGCATAAATAAAACAAAATATAGCAAACATCATTTATTGTTTTTAACCGACTTCCAAAAGAAGGACGGTTCTCAATTCGTCTGTATGTTTTTTTTATTTATTTTTTGTGTGTTTGTTCACCGATTACTTGAAGACGGCTGGACCGATTTGGAAAATTCTTTTTTTGTTTGAAAGGGTAGACTTCCGAGGTGGTCCCATTGCAACCAAGTCAGGATCTGATGATGGAATCTTGGAGAAATCGAGGGAACTCTTCAAATATTATAGGCACACATATAGCGATTTCGGTATTTTTCGTAATTTCTCGTCCATCTCTTATTAGCAACAAGTTTCTAGTGTTAACCGACTTCAAAACAAAGAGTAAATTCGTATCTAGGTTTCTTCCCCGATTACTTGAAGACGGCTGAACCTATTTGGAAAATTCTTTTTTTTGTTTTAAAGGGTATACCTTCGAGGTGGACCCATTGCAACCAAATCAGGATCTGATGATGGGATCTTGGAGAAATCGAGGGAACTCTTCAAATATCATAGGCACACATATAGCGATTTCTGTGTTTTTCTTACTTTCTCGTGCATTTCTTAATAGAAATAAGTTTCCAGTCTTAACCGACTTCAAAACAAAGAGCAATTTTTATGTTGGTTTGTTCCTCGGTTACTTGAAAATGTCTAGACCGATTTGGATTTTTTTTCTTTTAACCAAATAGACTTATCTATTTGGTTAAAACAATATTTTACCAGCACCACTAAAAATTTTAAAATAAAGTAAATTTTTAAAACAAAAAATAAAAACCGACATCTTTTTTGGTTTTTAGTTTATTTAATGGCTGAACGCCGTGATTGCCGTGTCCCAAGTGAACGAAGAATGGAAATTTAATTTCAAGTAATTTTGCTCAAGTAAGGGATAATAAAATACTCTAATTATACTCAGACGAAGACGCGGGTAAAAGTTAGTATTTATTAAATACTGTCAGTTGTATAGCTTCCTCCGTGACCCAGCTCCCAGCGGGCCTAGTTATCTAGCTCTAATTGTATAAGTTTTCCCGTCAGCGTCTATCCCGTGACAGCGCTGCGGCTCAAATAGAGTTAGTGCCCCTTTTTACCCGACTGCGGCGAAGCCCAAAAGGAGGGTTATGGATGTATGTATGTCCGTTTCTATGTCCCCTCGTAACTACTTAATGACACACCCGCTTTTGATAAATGATACATCATTAGATTCGTCTTGATGGCGCGAGTGTCACTGGGACACATAAAAGTGGCGGATTTATGCACTTTAATGCGCGGTATTTTTTGCACCGCTGTTGGGTTTTTATAAGTAAAAAATGGTATTCCCTTGACTTGTCTAAAAATTTTTTGTCTAATTTCAGTTTGTCTAACAACTTTTACTATAATGAATTTTTTGTCTAAAGTCAATATGTATAAATTCATTTTTCATAATTATTGTTTTGTCGAAACTCGTTTTACCTAAATTATCATTTGCATAACTCTTGTTTTGTCGAATATTATTTTATCTAAAACTCACTTTGTCGATTCTTATTTTAACTAATAATTATATAGCCGAATATCATTTTAACTAAATTTTTTTTGTCTAAAAACTCAATACAAAGGTTACATTAAGCAAAAAGTAGGTTAGGTTAGGTTAGAACTGCGTCCCCCAACAAAAACAAACTGCTGTCAGAAAAGTAGGTTAGGTTAGGTTTGAACTGCGTCCCCCAACAAAAACGAACTGCTGTCAGAAAAGTAGGTTACGTAAGGTTTGAACTGCGTCTAATACTAATAATATTATACAAAACCATAAATAATATTTTTACAGCAGCCCATAAAGCCACTCTGCTTGGGTAAATTATTAGGGCGTAGAACGAAAAGGGGGGACGGGGGGGCGGAGCCCCCCACCAGGGGGGCTCGGGGGGCGAAGCCCCCCGCATTAAAAAAAACTCAAACCATAAGTTCAATTAGGTTAGGTTAGGTTAGGTTAGGGTTCGAACTGCGTCCCCCAACAAAACCGAACTGCTGTCAGAAAAGTAGGTTAGGTTAGGTTTGAACTGCGTCCCCTAACAAAACCGAACTGCTGTCAGAAAAGTAGGTTAGGTTAGGTTTGAACTGCGTCCCCCAACAAAAACGAATTGCGGTCAGAAAAGTAGGTTAGGTTAGGTTAAATGAAACATTATACGAAATAAGTATAGAACAAACAAAATTATGCAAAATGTATGTTAGACAAAAAATAATTATGTTAAACAAACATTATATAAATGTAGATTATACTAACTAAAAATTAGACAAAACAATATTAGACGAAATAAATTTAGGTAAAATAAGGATTATACAAAACGAGTTTCACTCAAATAAAAATTAGGCAAAATGAATAATTATGCAAAACAATATTAGTCAAAATGAAATTAGGCAAAACGAAAATAGGCAAAAAGTTGTTAGGCAAAACAACGTACAACCGTAAAAAATGTGGTTATTACTCAACTACGACAAACCTAAAAGGAAAGGATAGGAATTGTTTTACTTTAAGATCATACAAATCATTAAATTTCACACTTTGAGGTTTACCTAGGACCTTTTTAAAACTTTTAACATGTAAAATTAGAATGGTAATAATATCATAACTTGGCTTTAAGATTGGTAGTGTTTCTTAGCAGCTAATAAGTTTTATTAGGGTAGCTACCATAGCGTTATGTGAAGCGACAAAAAGTATGTAGATGTTTTCATCCGGTGCCGGATGATGTCGCGAAGGAGGAAACCTCTGATAAAAAGTTACAATTGGGGACCTGAGAGAGTGAACTGTGGGGCACTCACTGCTCTCCCGGTGTGGAGGTCTCCAGGTGAGGGTGCGACGTGAATTATTTTACCGGCTCACGTTTTGAGGGATGGCTTCGGCCGGGCGGCATGGCCTCGCCATAGTGCCGTTGAGGTGCCGTGGGGTTTAAGTCGGTAGTCGGGACTTTTCCCAGAGCCCGAGATTCTGGTCATTCAATGACTTTACCTGTGGCCCCAGCAGGCGGGATGCGTAAATGTATTTCCCCAAGTAAAAAAAAATAGATGTTTTCATGGAATGTTCCTAATAGGTACACTGGTAACGCCATTCGCGCGTCAGCGGCTAACTTTTAAAAGCCCGGCGGAGAGATGCCAAAGTTTTCCACCCGGTCAGTGAAGTCTGCAGAAATTAATTAGGACTGACAATGGATACGGCGCGCCGAGTGCACATTCTTATTCTTAAGTGCTACACAGTACCGAGAGCAACTTTACGTTGGATACTTTATGTATCTACTTTTATAATTGTTGCAATATTATGTTTGCTAAATGAAGATTGTCACACACCTCGGTATAGAATCGACGCTGCCTCAGCTCATCAGTTTGCCGTCAACGGCGTCAACCAGGCGTCAACCCACGAGCGCAACAATAGTGTGTCAGAGTGGGCAAAACGCCATGAGCCTTTGGCCTGAAAAGCGGTGCAGATCCGGTGCCGAAGTATTATCTCTGCGACAACTTAATGAAGGCTGCCGCGAATGAAATCCGCTGCTAGAGGCGCTAGTGTAGCGTGAGGTCTCCCTGAAATGCCAAATTTGGTCTGTGTCTGTTTGTGGGGGCCTACACGGGCTAATTTGTTATTAGAATAATATTATCAATATTTTGCAATACCTGAGATTATGTATGGCAAATATGAGTTTCATCATTCGGAAACTTATGTCCTCTTTTATCCGAACTAAACGCAATACTGCGGCATGCTGATGTAAGGTTTTAGGGCATTAAATACGATTAAAATGTAAACTTCGTTTTCACACCCGTAATAACAAACTGACAGCTATACAGGACCCTACTCGACAGTGGCGCCAACTGGTGAGCACAAAAACGGAAGCCCTCGTTCTAAATGGCACACGAAGCACCGTCGGGGCAATAGCTCTGCGCGACAAATATCGTCGGGTATGTCCCGCGCGCCTCGTCCCGGTAACGACTCCACCCACACGACGCTGCGATACGAGGCGACGGCAATCACACTTTCCATTGCTGCTCTTATACCGCCTTAGAACGGCGCCGTAGTTTAGCGAAAGGCAATGGATGCTGGGAGAGACCAAAGGTTATAAACCGGGGACGCGTTGCGAGCTTCACGCATAAAAGAGTATATTTATTTGTCAACGAGATGGATATGTTTTATTAATTAGCGGGCCGCCGCGACCCCCGACCTCCCCCCTCGCCCCACTGTTCGCTCCTCTCGTTAATTTGGTAAATTACTTCCTCTTCGCTAAGTTTTCATTAATTATTTGCATTAATAATCGTGACGGAGATATATTTGGGGTGTTGCGTGTCGCTCGCGCGTACACTGCAGTGCTCGGCAGACAATAGACGATAATAGACGCACAGTGTACAGGTACACAGGAATTTTCGAGATTCGTTTTTACGCAGTTTCTCTATTTAGAGGTTCGTCATTACGCAGTCGTCCATTTTGAAACTTGTGCTACGCAGTTCGTCCATTTTGAAACTCGTCATTAGGCAGTTCGCCCATTTTGAAACTCGTCATTAGGCAGTTCGCCCATTTTGAAACTCCGTATTACGCAGTTCGTCCATTTTGAAACTCGTCATTACACAGTTCGTCCATTTCGAGATTGCATATTGGACCGTCAGCTATCAAATCGTATACTCTTGGCAGAGTAGTCATGGTCATGGGTGTCGTAGCATGGCCTCTTGACTGTCTCCCGCCATCTCTCCCTCGCCGACGCATTTCGTACGCTCAGATTGAGGCCCCATTTGGGCGAGAGCTCGTATGCGATTTTCATTTAATTGCGGCGATTAATCGATCAACCGTACTCATCGTACCTAAGTAGCCCGCAATATAATCAAACTCACATACGAGTTCTCACCCTGTCTAAATGGGGCCTTAGGGATGATTTTGTTAGGGCTTTCGCTTGGTCCGGCCATCGCAAAGGAGTGCCTAAGCGCTGCAGGACACTGAATAAATAATAGTACCTACAGTTCCTAGTCCTGAAGCAGTCATGACGCGGGTGCGGAATTATTGATATTCGGGTCATTCTCGTTTTTGTGCACAGTCACTACCGCGGGTGTTATTACCTAGTACCTACTCTTTCTAATTGATAAAAAAATCAGTACTCTCATGAATTCACTCATCCATATGATAAAAATAATTCATAATATTATGACGGTTAGGTTGAACGTTTAGAAAGAGCAATTAAACCCACGGTAGTCGCATCCACGGTAGTGACTATGTGCACAAAAATGAGAATGACCCATTCGTGGAAATAGATATTTTGAAGCTGCAGACACACGCAAGTTTAAATATTTTATACGTAGTTCGAACCGAACTTGACAAGTACATTGATCAAACTCAAATTATATTAGGGACGCGTTTGGCGGTGAAATCGTTAGTTACACTACCGGCGGCGCGAGCGAGCACAGCCGATAATTAAGCGGGTGCCAATTAATTAACAGTCATTCATAATGGAACAGCCGTATTGAGTGTTTATGATAATGTAATCTCGCCTATTAACAGCATACGTCGTGTCTTATTTACAGCCCTGTAGTGTGATGTTATCGCACTCAATAGTCGTCGTACAATGGAATACAAACATTGTACAGTCAGCATCAAATATTCAGTAACAATGGTAAATGATGTTACATACGTCATTCAGGATGACGTCACAATTGAGGGGTGTGGTTGAATAATATGTCTTGGAAAAAAAAAATTAGCTACTTAATTTCGTTAGCGTAGTTGGTAACGTGCCTGTGTTTGGCCCGGATAGGGCACGTGCACGAACTATAGGTGGCAGCACTAAACGACAAAAGAGACACGGGCGGACAATAAAGGAAACTATCGCCCCTGACAAATCAAGCTGTCAATGTCAATGATAATATGTAAGTGTCAATGTCAAATATAGTAAGTCGTAGCTACACTGACGTTAATTGTCCTTCAACGCGATAAATTAACGTTGTTAATGGCGTTTTCGTCAATGTGGCCCCAGCATGAGAGGGTATATGCACATAACCGAGGAGATGCAGGTTTGAATCCTGCCCGACACATGTAATTTTTTTTCTTGTAATAAGATATTAAGTAACATCCGAAACGCCTTATACAGACAGGGTGATTCGGGAGACGTGAGCAGGATTAACCCTATGGATTCTGTAACGTATATGCTACTGTTTCATACCAGTATTAGTGATATTAACATTATTTTTGAATTATTACAAAAGTTTTGAATTATTTACGACATTCATGGTCACTCTACAATTAGAATACTTCCGTCAAGCACCAATACTCTTTGCCTTACCTGTAAATGTTTGGAAACGTTGACATCGCCAAAATTACAATTTACTTTATTCATAATCAAAGTGCTGTCATAACAGTTAAAGAGGTAAGTCACGATGTGGAGTAGATCTGCCGTTAGCTGGCAGCGGCACGGGCCCAGCCGTGGAGGCCTAACGAGCAGGGCTTTGTGGCCCTAACAAGCAGGGACCATCCACCGGCGCCATTAGCCCGACAGCCGTCAACTGCATCTGTACCAATGGAATGTTTTCTATATTCCGTACGTTAATTCAGTTGAGCGGCAATTCGCTCCAAATATAATTAAGAAAGACTCTAGGTATGCTATTTTTAGTAAAACAAATCAGAAAAAAGTGTAGTGTTGCCAAAAATATCATACCTAGAGTATTTTGCTTAAATTATTTTCTTTTTTGCATAAGGCGTGGCTGATAAGTTTCCTTGGCCTTCTTTCTTATCAAGTATGCCTTTTGGAAGCGCCGCTAGTTTTTCTAAAGTTAGGTTTTTAAGCCCTTCTGGCATGTGTGTGAACATCTTTACACATTAGGCCCATCTGGCAACACTAATATTGAATTTGTATTTTTTAAAGTGGGTAGGTTTGCACAACAGTAATTTTGACAGAGGAAATTTATGATTTTCTCAGTCTACCCGCGACCACGAACGCTGAAAAGGGTTACGAAACGTCGGGACTTAAAATGTAGTAATTTACGCGATTTAATCCGTTTAAGTTTTTTTATTGCTCTTTGTTTATTTATTATTATGGTAGGATAACCATGTTAAGCCAACAAAAATGGGATAAATTAATAATTAAAAAAAACATACTTCTGATTATTTTAAAAGTATGAGACTTAATTTAGGGGCTAAGTTTAGGGGATATGTATGTAAAACATTAATTTTGTATTACCAATTCGAAGTCACCCTGTATATTGAAAAATGCCAGTAGACTAGCACTAGTCCCTTTGGGTACCTACGGAATATAAAAAATATACACCTTTATTTTATACATATTAATTAACGATACCGTAGCTCTACGCTTATTAAATATAAGAAGGCACACTTGGTGGCCTAACTTTTAGGTTGGGCTAAATTGCTAAAAAGCTTTTTTTAACATTTGAAATTAATAAAAGGTAATTAAATCACATAAAATCATTGAATTTGGATAAAGTACGGGCGTTTTCGTTTTGTTTGCTACTCGCTCAACTTTACTCGCTTACTCACCGGCGGTGGACAAGTGCCATAAATGGGTAGGTACTTTATTATTGCATTGCCATCAGAATTACGTTTACATGTCAAATTTTAAATCAATAGCAACATATAAGCATTCTACTGAAACTCTTGTAAGTGTTTCAAAATGGTTTAAGAAAATTTACTCAACGCGCTTTACAATTCGATGATGGAGAAAGTAGGTATCTTTCCTATTTCAGCGTTTTATGCACCATTTTTTTGAGAAACTAAAATCCATTTTACCTATATTCCTAATTCATTACCCTCCCTCCGCAAAAGGTCAAACTAAATAAAAGCTCATGAAAAACACCTTTGGAACAATGAAGTATGTATTTGACAAGTGGATACGGGGACCGATCGAGGGCAGACGAGTGCGGCATGCAGAACAAATATTTGTAGTTTCATTTGGGTATCATTTAATCGATCAGCAAAATATTCATATTTTGGTCAGCAGAAATATGTATTTGGTCAGCCAAAATAGCTAGTTGGTAAGCAACTTATGGTAAGCAAACATTTATAAATCAGGCTGCAATTAATGATATACTGATCTGCTCTAAATTATTTTGGTCAGCAAATTAAATATTTGAGCTGCATTAAGCGATCTACGGTAAATCAAATTTTGGTAAGCAATCAGTAGGTAAGCAAAATATTTCATTTTGTTCATCAAAAAAAAGGGGGCAATAAAACCTAACTGGGCGCAACTATTCTGCGGCCAATCGTGTGCGCATTTTGTCATTCGGTAATTGTCAGCTGTCAAGTAGCAGGTGTCACTGTGATATATACAGGGTGTCACTGTGATATATACAGGGTGTCACTGTGATATATACAGGGTGTCACTGTGTTATATACAGGGTGTAACTGTGATAGATACAGGATGTAACTGTGATATATACAGGGTGTCACTGTGATAGATACAGAGTGATACTGTGATATATACAGGGTGTCACTGTGATAGATACAGGACAGGATGTCACTGTGATATATACAGGGTGTCACTGTGATATATACATAGTGTCACTGTGTTATATACAGGGTGTCACTGTAATGTATACAGGGTGTCACTGTGATGGGCTCATATAAAATTGGTATTTCGATTTTTTATACATCTCATAATGTTTAGAAGTTATATTATTTATTCACAACGTGTATCGTTTCGTTTTTATGGTCAGCAAAAAAAATAACCCTAACCTACCTATTTTTGAGAGCCGTTTCGTTTTTAGGGTCATCGAAAAGAAAATAACTCTAACCTACCTATTTTTGGGAGCCATTTCGTTTTTAGGGTCATCAAAAAAAATAACCCTAACCTACCTATTTTTGGGAGCCGTTTCGTTTTAGGGTCATCAAAAAAAAAATAACCCTAACCTACCTATTTTTGGGAGCTGTTTCGTTTTTAGAGTGACACCCTGTAGACATTACAGTGACACCCTGTATATAACACAGTGACACCCTGTATATATCACAGTGACATCCTGTATCTATCACAGTGACACCCTGTATATAACATAGTGACACCCTGTATATATCACAGTGACACCCAGTATATATCACAGTGACACCCTGTATATTTCAATTAAACTGCTTACAGACATGTTTTCTCTGCTGACAGTGACATCCTGTATCTATCACAGTGACACCCTGTATATAACACAATGGCACCCTGTATATATCACAATGACATTCTGTATATATCACAGTAACATCCTGTATACATTACAGTGACACCCTGTATACATATAACACAGTGACACCCTGTATATATCACAGTGACATCCTGTATCTATCACAGTGACACCCTGTATACATTACAGTGACACCCTGTATATAACACAGTGACACCCTGTATATATCACAGTGACATCCTGTATCTATCACAGTGAAACCCTGTATATAACACAGTGACACCCTGTATATATCACAGTGACACCCAGTATATATCACAGTGACACCCTGTATATCTCAATTAAACTCTCTGCTGACCAATTGTAAAATCTTGCTACCCAAGTAATTATTTTGCAGCTCGACTGTTTATTAGGCAGCCAAATGATAAAAAAAGCAGATTAATATTGGTTAAAATGTTAACCGTTTTTAAACTGTTTGCTGAACTAGAGTTGCCGCCCGATTTTATTTATTGCCAGCCAAATCTTTGTATGCTGCCCAAATGATTTAACTGCTTATTTTTTTTTGCGGATCAATTTTAATAACGGCTGACCAAAAATTTACTTTCCGTTTCATTTGGAACGCGTGAGAGCCACGCGCGCGTAGGGTTACCACACAGGGCATTTAAAAGTCCGGTAAAAAGCCTGCATTCCATGCATGCAAAAATAAAAGCTCAAAGCAAATTCTCCTTCAAGGGCATGCTGCGCAAACATCTTTTCGAGAATCTTCCAAATTAAGACTCTTCATTGTGGTTTTAGTTTAGATACCATATAATATATTTACTTTATGTATGTATATATTTATATGTATTATGTCCATATATAATGTATACAGTTTATTATTTTAGCCCACTTCATGTACAATCTGGTTGTAAATTAAATGCAGCACCTATAATGTCTCTGTTTACCCTAATGGTTGACTGGTAGAGAATGCCTTACGGCATTAAGTCCGCCATTTGTACTTTCTTGTATTGTGAAATAAAGTTTAAATAAATAAAAAATAAATCCATAGAAATATCCTAATATTTTCTTATGTACATTTTACGACATTCTCGCCAGCGTAATTTACATACAGCTTTGTAGAAAATCACATGGAAAACAAAGACAACAACATGGAGCCTGAGAAGTCGCGTGATGTAGCGAAGATTGACGCTTTTGAAATGTGGTGTTGGCAAAGATTACTGCGCATACCTTGGACGGCCAGAAGAACAAACCAACCCATATTAATAGAGCTCAACATCATTACGCGGCTCTCTACAATATGTCATAACGGAGCACTCAGTTTCTTCGAACATATTATGCGGTCCCCAAAGCATGATTTGGAGAAACAAATAATTTTAGGCCAAAAAACTTTCCGCTCGTCCGCTGCTCACTTTGAGCAATCAGCGAAGAATCAAGATGGCCCTGGCCAAACGTCCTGGTTCGACCCCAGGCGTTCAGGCCCCCACCCAGTCCGATCCACTCAGAATGGGCCGGCTAGCGACCTGGTTCGATCCCAGGGAACGCCACAGCCCACCACCCGGTCATACGATCGCTATGCTATGCCCAATAAGGGTTGCGAGTTAGTCAGTCTTCAAAAAAAAGGCCAAATAAATGGGTAGCGTGCTCAGGGAAGAGCACCAGCAAGATGGTCTGACACCATTGATTATGATTGATTGATGGTCAGTTGTTTGGCGGCAGCTTGCAGAACGCAGTTTATATGGCCTATAACCCACTGGAAACAAACAGTATGTGGTTGCGATCCTCAGTAATGAGGGAATGATAAAGAAGAAGCAAGAACACACATATAATTATTGGTTTTGTGCACTGAATTCCATCAGATAAAAATTCTGAGATTTCCAAAATCTGGCGGCAATCCAGAGAATAAAACCTGCAAACTCACGACGAATCCTGAGATATGGTAACCCTACCCCCGCCTCCGTCACGCCGCCGTCCCGCGCCCGTCACGCCGCCGTCACGCTCGGCCGCCGCGATGAGCCGCTTTGTATTCCGCGTCCGCGTCCCGACAGATAGATATCAAGGGTGAGGCGCGGCTCTAACGTACGGGCGGGTATTAAACAAAGCGCTCACTGCCGGGGCTTCGGCTTCCCTGGATCTCATCCCTTTACAGAGCAAACAGAGAAGCTAAATTATTAGAATATTAGAAAAAAAATTAGAATAGTAAATTATGATACGAGTGGGCTATGTTGGTCATTACAGTCGAGGCTGTGTTGCACAGCCCGAGCCGTAAGGCGAGAGCTGTATTGCCGAGACTGTAATGACCAAAGCGCACGAGTATCATACGACGTTTTTCAACACATTTGCGAGGAAAAAAATATAAAACATTAAATTATTAGAACAATTAAGTACTTATTGAAAAAAAAATTTGGTCGAAACTTTACATTTACCATGGAATGAATGTATCACAGCGAGCTCGGCTTCTATTAACTCAATATTAGGCGCTAAAAATGAGTTTTATAAGAACGGCTGGGTTTTGTTGTTGTTACTATTGCAAATAAAAACATCAACGAACGATCACTAGCATTTTATACTTCACTAATTATATCAAGCGGCGTCATATTTAATTGTTCTTAGTCACTTGAAGTCGTAATTTGTTGCAATAATCAAAGACTAACCTTATGGTAAACAAACAAATATTAATACAAAATGGCGCAACTTTTATAACACCAACCTGTAAAAACGAATACGGTCAGAGGGTCTGGAGTTGTGTACTTCCTCGAATATTAAATAGATTTTCAAGTGATCTGATAATACTCTAGAAAAGAAAACATGTAATCAAACAAAATATATACTTAAGCGATATTTACTTAATAATAGAAAAAAACTTATCTGAATAAGCCTAATTGTCGAAATCCTCATAAATAAGTTCTTAATATTAGTTTAATTATTTAAAAAATGCAAGTATTATTAAAGAGCTCCTTAACTCGAAAAATCTTTAGAAATTAAGATTAGTAGTTAAGAGTTGCATGAATAAATTGTAATAATTTGAAATAAACAGATTAAATTTAATTTTTTTTTAACATTTATTTTTTCGCGCGCCGATCTGTGGTTGAATTACGTATGCTGCGCGCGCAGATGCAACGACGCAACCCTCAAACAGCCAGAAATATGCACGATATAATAAACAGTGTAATTATGTATTTCTATAGATAATTCTAAATAATGAATGATTAAATGTATTGTAATTTTGTAGATATCTTATTTTGCAGGTATCTTTTATCGCATTTTGACTGAAACTAGCTTATTTATCCACAAAAATGATAACCTTTTTTGGACAAAAACCTCTTTTTGGAAGTTTAAAAAAAAGTGTAATATGCAAAACACTAGTGCGGTAATGTAAAGTAAAACGCACTAGTGCGTAATAAACCGCATTCCGGGCATAAGAAGAAGGAAATTATAGCCACTTTACGAACAAGTGTGTTGAAAACTAGTTTTTCGCCGCGGGTACAAACATAATTATGGTTATAGTATGTAGATTGTGTCACAAGGGAGCAAAATGATGTATTTACGGCGAGGGCGTATATTGAATCCTGAACGAAGGGAAGGATTGTACAATAGAATCCCGAGTAGACGAGGGATTCTAAAACATATTCCAAGTGGGTTCAAACTAAAAATACCCTGTGGTCCTTGAACAGAAAAGTACCACTTTGATCCCTCTTATGAGGGAACAAAATACTTTTTTCTGAATAGGAGGTGTGAAAACGTATTTTGTATCAAGGATATTTTTTGTAGTAAATAAAATAGGAAACTTATTCGAGTCTATCAGCCGCTGAAGATTGCTTTGAGTAATATTCTGTCTCTAAACAAAAATTTTAAAAATTCACGTCAAACCACTGCTCTTGAATTAAAATCATGTCACTTGCAGTTTTTTGAACACATAAGTACCAAAAAGATTAATAATAAACATCCACTTACCTACGTAATATGTGGCCTTTTTTTGTACTGCGCATCCGCCACACGCAGGCTCATTACTTGTCCTATTTATTTCGTTACATTTTGTACATGGACCGCGCTTGGAAATTGCGGAGCTCTTCTGTTGCCTACCTACAGCAGGGGGTGGATATGTACGCCGAAGTGATTGATTGATAGACACATTACTTTATAACATCGAAGGCGATATTTCCATTTGCGAGAATAAACATTTGTTATGTTTTAGCTTTGGCTACGTCGACTAAAGTCTCGTCGCTTATACGTTCAATTATTGGTGTACAAGCCATTGACAAATAAATGTCCCTTACGCCAATTGAATCTAAGGTCAATGGTATCTTTAGCACAAATATGGCGCGCCACTCTTTGTCGCGCGAAAAACACTATTTGTCCCTTTCTTTTCAATAAAGTATGTCGCGTAATAAGCGTAGTCGCAGGCAGTAGTGCTAGCTCGGCAGAGCTCCTGTGTATAGAAAGCGTCGCAAACATGTCGTCTATTATTGTAGATAGAGGGATACCTATGTCTCAAAAACATCGACTGAAATAATACGAAACTTTTATTACGACATGCGTTAAAATAAATAGCTTTGCGCTTAAAAACTTGTATACCAAACGTGTCGACTAAAGATAAAAAAGGCTCACACTTGGAGCGTGGGCTTGGTCAGGAAGTCGTCGTTGTTGCCGGCGACGGGCGGGCGGCGCTGGCGCAGCAGCAGGTACAGCAGCAGGTCGTACTCGGCGGCGGCGCCGCGCGCGAGCTGCAGCGTGCCCTCCAGCTGCGCCTGCTGCTGTTCCGCCGCGCGCAGGCGCCCCAGCGACGTGCTCAGGAGTTGCCGCAGCTGCAACACCGCAAACCTGCTTAGAGTCTGCACTATCGAGCAGGGTCCCTTTTGCTGGCAGTTTTAAATTACTTTTTACTGGCAGTAACTTCGATACATGACTTTAATTACACTAATTCTCATAAAAATAGTAGCGTTTAATCTCTGTCCAGAACAATTTTTTATGCCTGAACAATCAGTTGAGTGCCTGAACAAATTATTTAATATCCTGGCCTGGAAGAGAGCACAGAGTTTATTTTGTTTAACTTTATCGTTCAACTTCAGTAAAAGCCGCTGCGGTATAGACAGAGTCCTTAAATGAACATCTAATGAGAGATGTTTATGCAAAATATGCGAGCAAATGACTCCCTACCCGAGTCCCCGCGCGAGCTTCGAGATATCTTTCCCCAATTTGCAAGCACCTAAAGGTCCAACTTACAAATTGCTTCGTCAAACTTCTTGCCAAATAATTTACACCCGTTGGCAAAGTTCGCGAGTTCACAAATACCTTCCGAAAAGTTATGACATACTTGCCGTCACGGTCGTTAGGGCCACATCTACATCCACCCGGCGCGAGTGGGGGTGAGGGACTATTACCTTAAGTATCCTTCTCTCCATTAGTTTTCTGTGTATCCACTCGAAGAGATATACGACGATTACAACAACGAGCATGATCACGTTGGGGAAAAGATCGAGGGTAGGGTATTGAGATTTAAAATGTTCAAGTGTAAAACGTTTCGCCGGCGATGCGATTTCCAAGCTATTCGCCGAAGCTGACTTGGCCAGGTCATCTTGATGCGACAAAAAGTCCGGGACGAGATAAGACGCCGGCAACACTAGCAACGTAACCGCCGCAGTCAGCACCAGCGCGCCGCTGCCGCAGCCCAACGAGTGCAGCGGCATCGAGTCTGCCGCCCGACACGACCTTCGTGACGAAGTCAGCTAAAACTCCACGGTAAAACGAACATAAAATTATAATTTGGAGTATTGTAAAATAACATTTATTTTTATTATTATCAAAATAGGATCGGTCGAAGCTATAAATACTGTGACAAGATTTTTTTCTTTCAAAGTTTGAAAGGAAATTTTGTCACTATATTAAATCTTCATTAGCAGTAACGAAACGTAGCTATTACCCGCGTGTTCAAGTAGACACCAGTTAGTTTTTAGTTTTAAAGACAGCAGTAACGGCTTTAACTATGACTTGAACATTCTTTATGAAATGAAAAACTGTCAAACGTCAATGTCACTTGAAAATAAACACGGAACGGAAACGTCAACGTCAAAAGTTATAGGATATTCGAAACTTTCCAATATTATTTTGTTTTACAAAACGTAAGTATGTATGCAGTATTCAAATAAATGTAAGCCCAACTAGTCTTTACGCTCCTGTAACTTATTGAATTATATTACCTTGTCGTGTTGGGAAGCGTTGTTTAAATGTTTACATTGCACGAAGTAGTTTCGCGTCGATCGCCTCATTAATTCAGTTGCGACGCAAACAATCTCACTTAATTTCCTTGTTCCTCCAGGGTCACCGTTGTCATGGCTCGCGCCACACAAAGGATCGCAGGCTAAGTATCGCATCGCAATGAAGAAGGTGGTGCTCTTCAAGAGCGCGTCGGAGGAGTACGAGCATGCGTTCCGCGAACACAACTATGAGGCAATCTTTGTAGAGCCGCTGCAGTTCACGTACGTAAACCTGGAGCAGTTAACAGAGAAGCTGCAGGCGGACTACGCGGGGCTCGTGCTCACCAGCCCGCGCGCCGTCGAGGCCGTCGCGCGCTGCTGGGACCCGGCCAAGTTCGTCGCGTGGAACGCGCGCCGCGCCTACACTGTAGGCGAGGCCAGCTGCCGCAGGATCAAGCTGCTGCTGGGCCTGGACGCGCTAGGCGCCACCTCGGGCAACGCGGAGAACCTTGCTAAAATAATCCTCAAAGAAAACCCTGATACCAGCACATTCCTGTTCCCCTGCGGAAATCTGAGATCTGAAACTCTCCCTAGTGTGCTACAATCTAAAGGCATGACGGTGGATTCTCTGACGGTGTATGAGACAAAGGAGAGTGAGAATTTAAAAGCGGATCTAATGGAGCTGAACGGGTCCGCACTCGACCCGTGTTGTATGGTATTTTTCAGTCCTTCGGGCTGTGAGTACATCCACCGGCAGCTGCAGACATTCAGCAACAGCCTCACGCTGCTGCCGTACTTCGCCATTGGCAACTCTACAGCCCACAAGATTGAGAACCTAGGTGTGGAGATAGCGGGCGTGGCTGAGAAACCCCAAGCCGACAGTGTCATACAGTCAGTACAAAGATATTTTGCTGCAAGCACTTGTAGTTAATAGTTGCTCCTGTTTCATAGAATATGATAATGTGGCATGTTGTTGTGGCCTGACTTTAATCAACACTTGGTATGATCCCATTTTGTAAACATTTTTGCCTAAAACTATAACTAGTACAAGAAGGCTCTCCGAATACTTAAACTTCAAATAATACAGGCCACATACATCGGGTTAAGTGTATTTCTATGAAATGAAAGGTTCCCAGTTCAAATAATTGCATATTATAATTACTAGGTGTTGGTGATGTTATATTGTTTATTGTTAATCATACCTATATACAGAATTTACAAAAACATGTTTAAAAAGTAATTGAACAGTTGTTTTGTTTTCACCCTGTAATTTTTTTCGGTCTCTGAATTTTAGGTACAATTCATCTGTAGTTTTGCAAGAGTTCTTAGTACATAGTAGTAAAATACAAAGTACCTACACAAATCATGCATTGTTTACATATATGCAATAAAAATAAGATGCGGACTGCATACATAAATAATCATATTGATATGAACATGTTATTGACACATGCGTTAGATAACTAAAAAAGTCACTCTGAACCAATAAGGTTCTAGAAATTTGATATCATTACTGATAACAGTAAACAATAATATTTTAACCAGGTTCAGCATGGGTTCAGTTTATGTAGAACATATTTCATGATACTTATACTTTTAACCATATAATACCTACCAATATCCAGAAAATGTCCAGTCACTCCTCAAAGCCTCTAATCTTTAAATTACATCTTATAAGTTCAATTTCAAAATCACTTCAGCAGTCTATGTACAGTGCAACTCGGTGCCGAAAGGACGTCACAGTAGCTATCGTGTAGCGCACTTTAAACTTCGGAGCCTTGCTCTAGCTCACAATCACCAGACCAGAGACAGCGCCGGACCAAGCCAGGTAGGGCCCGTTGAAAATCGCAATATGAGCTTGCGAGTAGGCACTCGCAAAAGCACACTTTCCGTTAAAATTTGGGGCCTATAGCATCAGTTACCCAGCGGGCCAGCGTTGTTGAAGCGGTACGCGCCGACGGCGGCAGGCAGCTTGGCTCCTCAGTGGACCCGCGCGAGTCACACGCAGGTCGACGTCGGCGGCCTAGGAGCTTGGGCGCGCATCACACGTCGACGTCGGCGGGCGGCGGGCGGCGCGGCTCCCACGCGGGCCCGCGTGCCGCGTCCCAGCGCCGCGTGACGCCCGCGTACGTCGCGACGGCGCCGCCCACCACCAGTGCCGCGTTGCCCGCCGCCAGCGGCTGCAACAGACACATCGATTATCAAAGTGCGAACTCTTGGTGCCGATGACAGATAATTGGCTATTTTACAACTTTTTCTGTGAAATGTTATAAAAACACTTTTCAATAATAGAAATATTATAAACCTTAGACACAGAGATATAACAAAAAAATGTTACAATATATGAAAGAAACATGATGTTTCTTTATTTGCTTTTAATGCGGGTAAATTACACCACATTTTAAGTTACATATATAGATACAAGAAATCAAAGTACATAAAAAAATTAAATGGTACTCACGTGTGGTCCAGACCGGGAATCGAACCCGGTACCTCTGGATTTCCGGCCCAGCGCCTTAACCACTGGACCACAGGTGAGTACCATTTAATTTTTCTATGTACTTTGATTCCTTACAATGTTAAAATCATATTTTAAGACTTTCCCAAAAACTTGCCGAAACGCTCCATATTGAAGCCCACGCATAACGTGACGTCACGAGACATACGTTGTTTGTGGAAATCAAGAACTTTGTTCTGCAACTATGTTAAAACTTGCGTTTATCGTAACGGTTGTATACCTAACAAATTTTATAATCGTTTTTAATATTTTATAGTTTTAAAATGGACTTTCCTACCCAACTTTGCAGGTTCATAAAAAAAGTTACAAGTTTTGAGTTTGATACCTATCAAACTCAAAACTTTAACATATCGCTCCTTGAAAATCATAACGTCACTATCCAAAAAATGACGTTTTTGAGTTAACAACGCCATCTAAATCACGTGATTGTAAGGAACGCCATACAAAGACACCTATTGCTCTAGCTCTATTTAAAACGGCAGGGGGCGCTAGTGTCATTACGGCGAATAGTGGAAATTGACGCGCGCCTTTTTGGAACAGTGTCACTATCATTAGAAATACAGTGAAATTCAGTGGATTTTGTGAAGAAGGTTGTCATTTTCTGGTTAATGACGGTATTCTGTGATATTAAATGGAAAGTACTAACATTTTTCAATGGAATACAGTATTTATTCGTAATACGTCAGTTCGAACTTTTAATGTAGTATCAATATCAAGACTCAATTTAAAGCAATAGTGTAATTTTCGCTTTAATGACACTTGTCCTCTTGCAATTTTTAATGTTATACTTTGTGTTAAGACTGTTAAAATGACAGTATATCAATAATGACCGTTTTATTTTGAATTTCAAGTCTTGATGCAGGCTAAAAGTAAAGATGTACTGTATTTTTAGTACTTTAAATGACATTGTGGTTTTAATAACTAAAATGATTTCGATGTAGTGTCAATTTTGCCAGCTCAAATTACTACAAATTCACTCGTTTTGTCAATTGAAAAATGCTGTTTTATGTTTAAAGCCGTTATAACTGGTAGAAGCTGCTTCCAACATTACTGTTGTTTGATTATTTTGTGACTTCTTGATTAATGTCACGGTGTGTAATGAATAAAATTATTAACTGCTTGTGAGACTGATAGTCATTTGCGTTAATAAATGTTATTTAACAAGTTTTCTTTAAGAGTTTTTATACAAAAACATGGATTTTTCTTCCAAATAACCAGATATAGTGTCATTGTTGCTTAAACTAAATTAAAGTTTAGGAAATCACAGGCTTGAAAAGTGACATTAAGCAAAAATTAATGGAAAAGTGACATTATTATTTTCTTTAAATTCAATTATCAGATAAATAAAACATAAAAGACGGAATCTACTCTTATCGGTAAAAAGCATAGTCACGTATTTAACAAAACACAGTATAAAAATGATACTTTTATTACAAACTAGCTATTTCCCGCGGCTTCGCCCGCGTTGTTCCCGTTATTGTCCCAAAGAAACTCTTTACCTGGATATAAAGTATCCTTTGTTTCAATCTAGGACTTGGTCTACTTACATGCCAAATTTCTGCTTGATCCATCCAGTTGTTACCCCGTTATTTAGTAACAAACATCTTCACAAACTTTCACATTTAAGTATATGAAGATTTTCGAATTTTAAAAGTTTAAATAACTAAGTATATAATTTAATATAACCAGAGATCGGAATAGGTAGAGTATATTTACCTAAACTTCGAATAACATAGTCGAAAAGCGGAGAGTCCCTTACAACAAATTTTTTAACCGGGACTTAAGTCTCGGAATCTTACTAAAAAAATATATTATTGTTATTCTTTAGCACATTTCTCGAACATTCTCAGTATAGCTGTCTCTTTCTAATAGTGCTGCCTCTTTCACTCCTTCGAGAAATTTCGCCATATGCTGAAGTGTAGTTCAAAGGCCCATAAGGGGTCCTGGACACAACAGCTATACTGAGAATGCTCGAGAAATGTGCGAAAGAATACCAATAATATATTTTTTTAGTAAGATTCCGGGACTTAAGTCCCGGAAAAAATTTTGTTGTAATGGGAGTCTCCACTTTTCGACTGTGTTCTTCGAAGTTTAGGTAAATATACTCTACCTATTCCGATCTCTCTATATAAACTTTCAACCCCTATTTAATTAAACCCCTTAGAGAATGAATTTCGAAAAACGGTGATATCACTTTTCTTGTAATCTAATAAAAAGTCTAAACATGACGTTTCAAACCTCTTACTTCTAAAATCTTAAGACTCTCCATACAAACTTTGAACCCCTATTTGAACCATTTAGGGGATGAATTTTGAAAAATCCTTTCTTAGTGCACATTTAGACCTTATAAGGATCCTACGTGCTAAATTTGGAATTCCTAGGACCAGCGGTTTGGGCTGTGCGTTGATATACAAACTTTCAACCCCCATTTAAACCCCTTAGGGGATGAATTTTGAAAAATCCTTTCTTAGTGCACCCTTAGACCTTATAAGGAACCCACATGCTAAATTAGGAATTCCTAGGACCAGCGGTTTGGGCGGTACGTTGATATACAAACTTTCAACCCCTATTTAAACCCCTTAGGGGATGAATTTTGAAAAATCCTTTCTTAGTGCACCCCTAGACCTTATAAGGAACCTACGTGCTGAATTTGGAATTCCTAGGACCAGCGGTTTGGGCTGTGCGTTGATAAACAAACTTTGAACCCCCATTTAAACCCTTTAGGGGATGAATTTTGAAAAACGGTGAAATCATTTTTCTTATAATCTAATAAAGAGTCTAAACATAAAGTTTCAAACCTCTTACTTCTAAAATCGTAGACTCTCCATACAAACTTTGAACCCCTATTTGAACCCCTTAGGGGATGAATTTTGAAAAATTCTTTCTTAGTGCACCCCTAGACCTTATAAGGAACCTACGTGCTAAATTTGGAATTCCTAGGACCAGCGGTTTGGGCTGTGCGTTGATATGTCAGTCAGTCAGTCAATCAGTCAGTCAGTCAGTCAGTCAATCAGTCAGTTTCTTCTTTTATATATTTAGATAAAGTAGTTTTAGACGTTTTAATATTTCGAAAACTTTCAAGCCTCGTACCCAAAAATCGTGTTTTTCGTTTAATGACGTTATGATTTTCAAGGAGCGATATTTCCTTATTTTAAAGAATCTTATATATTTTTTACAAATTTCAGCAGTCAAGTACCTAATTGCCGTTAAGCTACATACAGCATAATTCCGTCTAGGTTTTAAATTGATTTATCGCTACCGGCATCGTACTTAAAAGTTATAATGCTAGAAATATGTGTCCGTCAGTAGGTATTATCTTATTTTTTTAAACGGGAAATTGGAAAGATATGCCATTTGACACAGTAGGTATAGCAAATTAGTATCAAATCGCACAGGAACCATCATCGAAGAGTGACTCACGGCGTGCGCGTAGGCTGCGGTCCCTTGCAGGTCGCACAGCGTGACGTTCAGCACGCCGCCCAGCAGCAAGAACGCGCCCAGCACCGCGCTGCCCACTACGTCCTGCAACAAGATGTAATCAATGGCATGAAGGAATTTGGCACGGGCTATCCGGAGCCAAATGAATTCCAGACACTACCACTGGGTTCCATCTCCATCACCCAATTTATGGAAATGGTGGAGCAAGCCACTGCGTAGATGCGGCAAGGGGTAATTACACAAAAGATCCCATTGGGTCGAAGTTTACCATCCTAATACCAAGATAAGATAAGGGGTCGAACCTCCTTGTGCATTAAAAAAAAATATTTCTGTAAGTAGACCCTCAAGGGCTCTTTTACGTGTCTTTCTTACATTCTTTTATCTTCTTTTTTCCTTTTCTTTTGGCGCTTCGGGTAATGATCTTCTGGTGAGAAGAAGCGCCGGAAGAAACTCACCAGTTTCTCTTTTCATACATGAGATTTCATTAATACATTACATTAACTTCCTTCTCATTCCACCCTCTGCTTTGAAGCTCAGCGGTGGCACCTCCGGCGGCAGTCACTCGCAGTGTAGAGCCAGGCGTGCGGCACCGAGGAGGGCGCCGGTGGCAATCGCTCACGGTGTAGAGCCAAGCGTGCGGCGCCGACGAGGGCGCCGGCGGCAAGCACTCACGGTGTAGAGCCAAGCGTGCGGCGCCGACGAGGGCGCCGGCGGCAAGCACTCACGGTGTAGAGCCAAGCGTGTGGCGCCGACGAGGGCGCCGGCGGCAAGCACTCACGGTGTAGAGCCAAGCGTGTGGCGCCGACGAGGGCGCCGGCGGCAAGCACTCACGGTGTAGAGCCAAGCGTGTGGCGCCAACGAGGGCGCCGGCGGCAAGCACTCACGGTGTAGAGCCAAGCGTGTGGCGCCGACGAGGGCGCCGGCGGCAAGCACTCACGGTGTAGAGCCAAGCGTGTGGCGCCAACGAGGGCGCCGGCGGCAAGCACTCACGGTGTAGAGCCAAGCGTGTGGCGCCGACGAGGGCGCCGGCGGCAAGCACTCACGGTGTAAAGCCAGGCGTGTGGTGCGTACAGCGGCGCGCCGAGCAGCGTGGCGGTGAGCTGCAGCGCGAGGAGCGCGGCGCCGACGAGGGCGACGGTGGCGCCCCCGGCGGCGAGCCCCGCGGAGCCGGCGCAGCCGCCGCCGACCAGGAACAACACGCCCGACACCAGGCATCCAAGCTGCAACAGCGCGACGTCAATAAACTTCAGTTTTACTTGTATTTATATGCCGCACTTGTTGCAATTAATCGGAAGAGCGGCAAAAGTCGGCCCTCTACGAGACAAACTGTCAACCTGGTTAAGATCGTCAGAAGCAAATGGAAACAAAAATCATGCGACCATTATTGAAGAAGGAAAATTACTAGCAATTGACGTGACGTGCAATGAACGTCCTTGAGTTTAAAGTATAAAATATGCTTTGATGGAAAGTAAGTACCTATGCTTAAATAATAATAAGTATTGGCATACACTCACGGACAATACATTCGTGTCACTTTCCATAATTGTTCATAGAAAACTACCCGAATTCAATGTCCGTGAGTGAATTTAAGTACGGCCATCGGCAGGGTATTTTACACACGTTGGAACCAAAATGGTCGCGCACCGTGCGGTTCCAAAGAAACAACAAAGATATTTCCTACCGCGCACAATCCGAATGTGGAATGAGCACCCTGCCGCGGTTTTCCCGGAAGGCTACAGCATGGAGTTCTTCAAGAGGGAAGTGAATAGGTTCTTAGAGGGTCGGCAACGCGCACGTAATGCCCCTGGTGTTGCAAGCGTCCATAGGCTGCGGTGACTGCTTACCATCAGACAGCCCGTACGCTCGTTTGCCACCCTAGTTGTATAAAAAAAAGTTAAATCAGAGTCAGCGCCTATTTGATGCCCTGACACAATATTATGCAGCTCTCCATTGTTCTATATCCATGCTAGATCTAAGAAGCGGAGCCGCAATTTCGGCAAACGTGTACATCAGGCTCGTTATCTGGCGATCTGATCTAAATAGCGATCGACAATCAGCGCCGATAGCGTAATTAGGTACTTATTGCATCATCCTGAAAAACATCAGCGTATAAGAACAAAACAATTTCAGAAACATTTCATTTCGTAATATCAAACTATAAAGACAGACAGATAGTCAAACTTCGGCCGTTTAATTCAGGAGCGCGCGATATCTATTCAACGTCGAGGCGCAGACGGTGCGAACCGTACTGGAGCATTCTTACGCATTCGTAAAACTTTGCCGGTAGTGCGTTCGCTCACGGCGCGCACACATACAAGCGGGATGTACCTACCTTTTGTAGGAAGAAAATTTACTGCTATTACCTATATAGTGTAATATCTAACGCGACGCCTCATCCTCAATCACCAGCTTTAGCTGCCTTGGCCGACCAAGCGACGCAAGTGAGGTCTATGAATCGACAACAAGCGCGCCTCGTTGGTATGTTTATTTGTCCGACAATAACTTACCATATTTGACTTTCCGCGCTAAAGGTACTTTATGGATATTGTCGCTTGCGTCCTTCTATCTTGATTTCCTATAGTAACGGAGTCGGATACGACGCAAGCGACAATATCCATAAGGTACTCGCGGAACGTCACATATATAGGTACCCGACTTTCATGAAATTTGCTAGGAGGCAACTAACGGACGTCTTGGCGACTCAACCTTCAATAATAGGCAGATATCGGTCAATACAGAATACAACGCAGAATATCCGACAAATGGGCTCCGAGTTTTATACTGCTAATAAGGTGACTAACAAGCGTATGGCTCTATGTTAAGCAGTCACTGCGACCTATGGACGCTCGTAACGCCATAAGCATTACGTGCGTGTTGCCAACCCTTTGAAAACCTATAGGTGTAGGTACTTACGACAGCCACCAGCTTCATGATGCCCTCGGGTGTAGAAACGTAGTCGCTGTTGGAGTAGTACTCCCGGAGTATCGCGCTCTCGCTCATGCCCGCTCTGTCCGCCATCTCACAGCTCTATAGGTATCCAATTGTTTCTAGCGGCTTTTACGCAACTACTAGTGTAGGATCGGAGTACTTTGGCCAAATTTAGGGTAACTTTGCCCACCTTGTAAATCACATATCTCTGGTCTGTTAATAAACATAAAAACACGAACGGTCAGCTAAAACCAATCACATGGCAATGTGCCGTAATTTAAATGCAATAATAAAACCTGATTCGAGTTTTTTTTTTTTTTTAATTTATTTATCTCAAAGACTCTTGGTACATTTTTTTACTTTTAACTCGCCAAACCTAATTTTGTACAAAGGCACGGCTGAGCGACCGACTGCATTCCTTATCGCACTGCAATAAGGTCCCTTAATATCATGGCCAAAGTTACCCCCAGGGCGAAAGTGCCCCGACCTTATGGTACCACCAGACCAGAAAGAGCACGCGTAATGCGATAGACGATCGGATGCGGTGCGTTTCGTCCAGTCGGACCCGAACGTCAGTTTTGTTAGAAAGAGAAACTTCTATACGTAGTACTATTACTTATTCTATACCGAGACTCACAAATGACCGCGACTTCACTTGTAACGCAATTCACCTGTCACTTTCACACCATATTGAATGGAAAGGAGTAGATAGTATTAGTCACGCGACATAGACTCGTGTTAAACGTAAAGCACATAATTACGTCACTGTTAGTGTTTTTAATTCACAGCAGGTTCACACATGAGGACGCGCGGCCTATCGACATAACTCTGTGGCTTTAGATATCGCTCAATTACCAGTATTCAAGCTGTAGTGATTTATTTAGGCACATATTTATTAAACATGATCGATACGATATGCTTTGATAAAGCGCGGATTTTGGCTGTGATTCGGGTTTGATAACTTACCTACATGCCAAGCATGATGCAAATGCGTTAGTGCAAATGAAGCCACTGTAACTGACCACCTATAGACTTCAACACGTTACCATAAAGATTACATCCGTTTACAAATATACAATTAACGGTATCTTCGATATTCCATCTATCAAAATATAGCATCCGGTTAGAAGGACCATAATGTTTAATCAAGATTACCCTAATTAAGCGTCGTAGGTAATGAAATATTAAAGGATACCTATCAGTGGCGTAGCGTAAAAGATATCCTCGGGCAAGCCGGTGCAGATTTCGGCGTACATTTTCCTTAAGAGCTGTAGAATAAGGTGCTCAAATGCCTGATATTAGGCAAGCCGGTAGGAATCGAGTTCTTTGGACGCCACGCCACTGATACCTATGTACCTCGAGTTAGATGGGAACTTACCCCTGTTACTTGGACAGTAGATAAGTATACTCTTAAGATTGGAACATCTTAATATTAAAAGGAAAATATATTTGTAATTCAGTCATTGCCGAACCCGGCACAGTAGCCATTTTGGTACTCGTCCCAGCATATGCTAGACTTGAAGCCTGATTTTCCCTTCGACAGACTAATATTATCTTCAAATATCTGAAATACATTTTTAACCCTACAATTTTCGATCATCAATGTGACGCTGACGTCATATCAGGAGCTCAAGATGGTAGCAGAAAAGAAAACGGAATGGCCAAGGACCTTAAAATAAATAGCCGGACGGAGCCTCGTCAACAGAGAACTGAAGCAATTTTTAATAAACCGGCTGCTTGTATATAAGACCCGCACGCACACATCAACATCAACTAGTTTTTTCCTAGTGCGAGCAGACATGCTTCAGTCAGTTCTTTTTTAGCGAGGCTCCGTCCTTCTACTCATTTTAAGGTCCTTGGGAATGGCGTTAACTCCACCGACAATAGCAAGTCTCTTAAAATGTATGATGATGGTGAATTTACGCAGAGTAAGGCAGTAATATCGCCGTTTCTCGTGTCCTCGTAGCGCCGTGCAAAGGGTGCAGCTGTCGTGCGGAGCGCCGTACCGCCCTGCTATACCAAAAAAACCCATCTTGATACTAGCCTTATAGATAGATACGGCCTTTTGGTTTATGACGGCAGTGTGCGTGTCCCGCGCCATAACCGCCGCCCCAGGGACGCGCGGACATGCCTGCACCAAATAGCAACCTTAACATGCCGCCATTAAGAGCCGCCCCGGAAATAATACACCGAGGGAAAAGTCGCCAGATTCATAATGAAATTAATAGCAATTGGTTCGTGCCTACCAAAAGGTACCAACCACCGGTTGTCAAGAGACTAAATTTAGTTTACCTACATCCTTATATCAGTAATCTTTTATTATCGCAAGCAGCATAAAGTAGTATGCGTATAGTCGCCGACAATAACATTACACGATAAAAATGCTTAAATACACGAAGAATATGTACACTTGTGTCAGATATTTCCGCATTTATTGTTATTCGTATTCGTTCATCAAGTATTCTTGCCGGTGGTTTGGGAACGTCCTTAGAACAACGCAGAATTCGCACCTGGGGTAGGCCTCGTTCACCTCTGCTAAGCAAAACGTCAAAGAAACAAGGACTGTTCTTTGTCATGTCAACAAACAAAATGCATCTTTGTTGTCGTGAATGTTCAGCGTTGTATTTCATTCGTTGTGTTATATCCTAGAAACTCGTTTGTAAGTTGCACAAATCCCCCTTCCGAAAAAAATGGCAGACTGCTTATAGTATCGGAAAAATGCGTTATATGGCCCTTTGTCACGTTCGTGTTACTCTAAAACGGGTCTCCAAACTACGGCCCGCGAGCCAGTCCAGTCTAGCCCACGGAAGAGCTCATGATCCGGCCCGCGAGAGCTCGCCCTGCAATGAAACACCCCTATTTCCACCCAAGACTCAACCGAGAAAAAAATATTAGGTAGGAACCAGTGGCGTGGCGTAAAAGATATCTGTGGGCAAGCCGGTGCCGATTTGGCGTACATTTTCCTTAAGAGCTGTAGAATACGGTGCTCAAACGCCTGATATTAGGCAAGCCGGTAGGAATCGAGTTCCTTGGACGCCACGCTACTGGTAGGAACTTAACTCCGTGGTCGGCCATGTCGGACAAAATTTTCAAAGATGCAATATGGACCTTTGCTAAAAAGGTTTGGACTTGGAGACCCTGCTCATAATTTCACCCGTTAAACTTTTCTCGCACAAACGACGCTACTCGTAACTGACCGCCCATAGACTTTAAGACGTTGCAACAAAGTTTACATTCGATTGCAAATGTAGGTACCTACAGTTAATAGTGTATTCGATTGTAGGTACTGCTGCCAACTGGTGAAATTATGATTTCTAAAACCGTAATTACAGAGTACCATGCTAGCGCGAGGGATTAGCCGAATCCACATTCCAAGGGCTGTTCCGTCCATTAGCATTAACGTACGCACGCGGATCTTATCTGCCATCGCCTAAACAATATGTAGTTTAGATAACTATACGTAGATAGCTTAGATAGACGAAACACTACTATCTTTCTTATCCTATCAATAATACTCACACAAGTAATAAACACTTTATCAATTAATTCTAAAAGATTAGAAACTAATTAGAAGCTAGAATTCCCCTTTGGTATATATAGAGGCGGGTAAAAAGTATTCTATAGCCAGTGCCGCATTAACCACCTTAGGCATTGGTATTGGTCCCATCACCGGCGAGTAAGCGAGTAAAGTTGGGCGAGTTTATTACATTGCGGATCTGGAAAGGTCGGTTGATCACACTGCGCTTGGTCAGCCCGCAATGAACTGTTACTCGCCCAACTTTACTCGCCGGCGGGGGGATCAGTGCCTTACAGATGTAACAAATACTACAAGCCATTCCATGGTAGCATTCTTTGGGGGAGGCCTATGTCCAGCAGTGTGCATGTTTCAACTGAAGACGATGATGAGACCAAATGACAAAGTTACCCCCTATAACAAGTATATCATCCCGCGGTTTTCATAATCATAAGACGTAACTAACAGAGTAAACCGGAGATCGGGCAGCAGCGGCCGCTGCATACTGCACCAGCTGAATGCGATTACCAACCTGCCTTGCCTTATCAAGCGGCGATAACGTCACATCCCCGCAAAGATTATGATCTTTGGGGGAGATCTATGTTCAGCATCATGCACGTGTTTCGGCTGATGATAATCGATCCTTGAGTGTCCAGCTATCTCTGTACCAATATTAAAACCGCTTCAGCCGTATTTTTGTGCCGTCTGGACACAGCCATAATTAAGAAGACTTCTACACACTATGAGGCCGAACAAGCCGCCGGCACGCCACCAGTATACAAGGTGCTCGTGAGGGATCCAAAAGATTCTAACCAGGCGTTCCTGCGCTCATTAGGAGTAAAAAATGTTATATAACATAATGTCAAAAGCGGCAAAATAAATTACGTACAAAAACTAATAAAAAAAAAACATCATAACAAGAAAAAAAAATCATGCCACACCTGGCCATGAATTGGCTTTTACCGCACGCTACGTACGTAGACATAAAATTATGTACACAATACGGGAAGCAATAAAGCCCTCGATCACATATTTACGTCCCTCGCTTGCAGCTCGGGCCACTAATATCTGTGATCTCGGCCTATCTTTGTTTTACCACCCTAGTTGTGTAATGTACTATTTTTGCCGATTTTGACATTATGGTACATAACATTTTTTACTCCTAATGACCTCAGGAATGCGTGATTAATGTGGTATAGTTGACGTCAGAAATATGTTTACACTTTTTGATTTTATTTTCTTGCAATAAGTTCGAAAAGTATAATAGTACATTACATAACTAGGGTGGTAATATAAAGAAAGGCCGAGATCGCAGAAGTTTGCGGCCCGAGCTGCAAGCGAGGGACGTAAATGTGCGATCGAGGGCTTTCTTTATTACCTCCCGCGTTGTGTACATCATTTTATGTCTACACTTGGCCAGAAAGCGGCTTTTTCCGTACGCGCAGCGTGCGGAAAAAGTCACTTTATGGCCAGGCGTGGCATAAACATATTTCTGACGTCGATGGTACCTTCATCGAAAACAAACGATAACTTGATCTCTTTAAAAGTAACCTAATAAAGGCGATGAAAAAAAAACAACGAATTGTATAAAAACCATATATTATAATTAAAATTGAAAAGTAAAAATCACTCGCACATAGTTTGTGTATTATGAGATCGTAGGTACAGTGACCGGGCGGAGGCGCGGGGCGCGGGGCGGCGGACCGCGATATGTCGACACGGAGCGAACGAAACGGAGCTGATCGGCCGGTACAAAACTATCCTATAACAATCTTAGCGCAACTCGATCCTACGTCGCTTACGAACAATTATATACCAATATCGTGCGGACGCGGGCGGACCCGGCTCGCGAGCGGCGCGGCGGGCCCCGGCCTACGGCCTTCACTATAACGGCTCGTGCCGGCTCGTGGACGGCTGCGGCGCGGCGGCTGCGGGCGCGGCCGGCGCCGCCGGCACGGCGCGGTACAGCGCGCGCGCCGACCCGCCCGACTCGCGGGTCGAGCGCGCACCCGCCCCGCGGGGCCGCGCCAGCCGCGCGCAGCGCCGCAGCTGCGCGCCCGCCAGGCCCAGGCACAGGCACGCCGCGCCCAGACCCAGACCCTGCAACGACACGACGCCATTATTACTAAACGCTCGTAACCGGGTAAGCCGAGGTGCCGGTAAAGAGTGGAGCCCGATGAAAACTGACTAGATAGGACTACGTGACAGATTTAAGGGCCCCCTAAGTTTGAGGGCCCCGGTGCACTGCACCCCACCTAGACTATAGGGAACGTGCACGAACTATAGGTGGCGGCACTAAACGACAAAAGAGATACGGGTGGACTATAAAGGAAACTATCACCCCTGTCAAATCAAGCTGCCGATGTCAATATGTAAGTGTCAATGTCAAATATAGTAAGTCGTAGCTACGCTGACGTTAATCGTCCTTCATTAAATTACAAATTACGGCTTTTCCGTCAATGTTGCCCCAGCACGAGAGGGTACTTGATTTAGATTGGCGGCACCAGTCGCCAGCACCTTCGTCGTGCACGTTCCCTCTTGGTGGCGAGGCTTTACCTCTGCCAGATGACCACAATACTACCGTGCAACACCTAAAGCACAGTAAGTTCAATGAGAAACATTAACTTACCGTACTTCAGATTCTGCATAGCGAAATATGAAACCGCTAGATGAATGGAATCCGTCGAGTTCCTTTAATTTTTTGAAATGAGCACTCGAAGTTGACTAGCTATTTCATTCTATTTCAAGATTGCCAGTTTTATATCATCATCAATTCGACCTCGAGCCGTCGACCACCGAACATAGGTCACTCCCGAAGACTTCCACAACGAATGGTCGACCTTAATCAATTCAGTCAGTCTTGCATACACTCGGGCGAGTCGTCGAACGTTTGACTACATGAGATATCCTCACCGAGGCAGTGTAAAGTAGCGCCAGCAGCGAGGTGGGCGCGGGCCGGAACTCTGGTAGCGCGAGCAGCGCGTGCAGCGAGCCCGCGCCGCCCACCAGCAGCGTGCAGCCGCTCCACAGGTGCGCCGCCAGGCCCTGCCACGCAACACATGGTTAACCGACTCCGCGCCGATGACGCGCCGGGCGCGTCATAAAACATCCTTCAACAACGCTCGATGACGCGCCTAGCACGTCACTAACTGGTTGAATGGAGCATGCTTGGCAGATTTTGAAAAATAAGGTGGCAGCGAATCGGTTAATGAGAACTTTCTAGAACACGACAGTAACGCTGGTAGCGTTGCCAGACGACCCGATTTTTAAATCAAAATGAAATGTCCCGCGCGGGACAGGCTCAGTCCCGCTTTTCGGAGATAACTGATGATGATGATCTTTGATTTTCGTGCGTGCAGCGTGCTGAGGAAGCTCGGGCGGGTGGCACAGACAAGTAATTTAAAACTCAAATAAAAAGATAAATATTGAAAAACTTCTGATTATATCGATATCTTTAGACTCAAAGGGCGTAAACGCCATTAGAACCTACGGCGTTTACGCCCTTTGAGTCTGAGGCATCAATATACGTTTTTTTACTATGTCCCGCTTTCGACGACAGAATCCCGGTTTTTTACTCAAAAAACTTCAAAATCCCGACTTGGCAAAAATATAATCTGGCAATGCTGGCGTACTGACTGAGTGAGCAGCCTCGAACGTTTACATGTGAGGAGGGGCGGGGGGGGGGGGGGGGGGGTCATCCTTCTCTACAGCTAACTGCATTTTTCATTTGTACTGCCATGTAGAAACTAAAGTGCAGTAAATTCATTGAAAAACGTATTGATTTAGTGTAGTTTAGATCCTGCATGCATGTAGGTGAGGAGTGTAGACCTCGGCCGGCCACACTCACCACACACTCCCAGCGCAGCGGCAGCAGCGCGTCGAGGCTCGTGACGCGCAGCAGCAGCAGCGCCAGGTGCAGCAGCGCGGCCGTGAGCGCGCCCAGCTGCAGCAGCCGCACGCGCGCCGCCGCCGGCAGCGCCCACATGCGCAGCCCCACGCCCGCCCACACGCAGCCGCAGCTGCCCGCCGAACACAGCTGCATAATACACACAATCAACTACAAATGCCATCAAACAGAAAAAGCGTTTCGTATACAACACGTGGGGCGCGCCTATCCCGCGTATCGAGCGCGCGCCCGCCGCAGGGCGCATATCGGGTACGTGGAAGATGCTTGGAAATCTCGTACAAATTGTCATTATTTATGTCACACGAAAACATTGAGATCTCGCGACGGGTGCGCACTCGAGTCAAGCGGAAGACGCACGCTCTATCGACTAATTTTTGAAGCTTTCACACTCTATAAGAGAATATCCTATTCATGAGGATATTCTCTTATAGAGCCCTAACAGGGTCCAAGATGTACTAAATATCTGTATCTATAACAAGTATAATTTGGACAATCTCATTCATATTAGTATCAATTATCGCCAGCACAGAATTGACAGAAATGTTGATTTATAGCAGCATATAAAAATTACTATCAGCCCTTGTTTTTAGTGTTTAACATCAAAAGTTGTACAAATTTATAAAGTTAGACAACAATTTTAGAAGAGACAGAGATTTGATCATGTAAGGGTGTTACCAAACCAATGGATTAATCGTCGATACAAAGATAATTGCAATTGATGAGTTTTGTATGGTCCATCGAATATCGATCAATCGGTGCAGTAACACCGTAATATAGCGGGAACTGACCACAATGAACAACATGATGGCTCCCTGGGCAGTGAAGAGTTGCCTCCAGCGGCAGTAGACGGGCGCGAGCGGGCGCGGCGGCGGCGGCGGCGCGCGCCGGTAGTGCGCGTGCGAGTCCCACGAGCGCTCCGTGCCGGCCGGCGAGCGCGCGCCCGACCCGCCCGCGCCCGACCCCGCCGCGCCCAGGCCGCTGCCCGCGATCTCGAAGTCCTAAGGACACGACAACCCTGAAGTACCCACCTGAGTACCGTGCCACACAGATATATCACTAAATTATCCTATACAAATTATTTACTAAAAATTGTTAAGGTTCCAATTGATAAGGATCAAAATTATGACCTCAAGTGGTAAATTAGAGCTCCAGAATTAGGTAAACTAGATTAAGAGTTCAATGTTGCCATAGTAGGCTATATGATGACAGTTTCAAATCAGATTCTTTGTATAAAGTGTCCAAACCCTCAGAAAGTATGCAGTTGGGTATGGAATACTGACTTGTGACGTCATGCTCAACATGATGCCTTATTTTTAGTTTTTACACTACTGTTGTCATTTTAAAATTGTTGGTGGCACGAAAATGAGTTTAATTGATTTTATCCAAGCATGTAATTTGATGGTTAGTTAATTTATTTCATTTGATTGTTGTCAAATACACTATTTATACCTAGATATATATAGATACAAGTTTGGTTTTCAATATACCTATGTAGTTCAGAGTGAAGAATTCCCATGAAATTTTAACTGCACACAGTTAAAATTTCATGGAAATTTTCCTTTGACTACTAATACCATCACAGTCCAGTGCCTCATACATGGGTCATAACCATAACAAACTAGTTCCACAAGTCCTGGGGCATGGACTTGTGTCCCTTGGAATATGGGTCACTATATTAATTTTTATACACATTGAGCAGGATGTAGTGACTCTAGTATTTTGCTGGATTTCGGCATATTTTAAAACATTTTGTATAGGGACTGTTAACATATTACATTTTCATATTCTTGGCAACATTTTCATCTGATAAACTAGTTCACCTAATTCTAGCATTTAACTGCAATCCCTTAATGGATTACTGTGTTTGCAGCGGCACTGTCTTGTTTTCATGTTGTCTTTGTATTGTTAGGCAGTGAAAAGATACAAGATATATTTTTAATACAAGATTACACTACATTATTGAATGGTTGTGGAATCTATGGATGTAAGCAGAGTTCTAGTCAACTTAACAGAAATAAGTGGACACGAGATTGTCAGGAAGATGGATAGACACACATACATAACAACATATGAAAAAGAATATGAAATAAATTCTGATATGTGTTATCTCCGGTTAGTTAAATCATAACTAATGTTAAAGAGACTAGTCTTATCCTGTTCCAGTAATAATCTTATCGATAAGTACCTTAGCAGGTAACCTTTGACTGTCACTGCTGGACTTTCGATTCCCATGGCAAAGTAAACAAAGTAACGGGTCGGCAAGGATCCTGGCGGCGGCTCACCTGTATGTCCTCGCCGCGACAGCTGGTGGGCTCCAGGTCGCGGATCTCGTCCAGCAGCAGCTCCACCTCGTCCGTCGAGTACAGCTCGCTCACCGACACGTAGCGCGCCGCCGCCGCGTGCATCGCGCTCTACCGCGACCGCCCGCAGCCCGCAGCCACGCTCCGCCTGCACCCACAACACAACATAACCGACCCGGCCACACCACCACTCCTCCGCCTGCTACCGACCGGCCTCCGCCGCGGCGGCCCGCCCTACCTCGCCCGTACGATGACATCGAGACTCCGTCCTGTCAGTGCCCGCATAATCCAGAGGCGCGGCTATCGTTTTATCGACAAAAAAACTAAACAAATTTAATCTAATGACGCTTTATGGGGACGCCATGTTTGTTATCATTTTTTGTCTATGGTCGATTGAATAGAGGAGTGGTGCCTGGTGGTGCCTTAATTTTGAAGAACATCAATGAAGAAGCAATGGAGTTTAAAATAATTTTGACTAAATTTTATTACAATTTCTTGTAAATTTATACGCTCACTCTAAACTAGGTTATTAAAAATACTAGGTGATATTAGGTCAAAAATACAAAACGATTCGGAAAGAGCCGAGCTGTTTGAGTCAATGTTAAAATATCTCAAAATGCATTGACATTTACGGTACAAGACCGAAGTTTTATTCTTTTGTTTTATAAATACTTGCGAGGCAAAGCGAGCGAAACCAAAAACTGATTTTTAGCTCTCGTTTCTTTTAGTTCTACTTTATTAATTGAATAAAAGAATATACTGGCTTCAATGTACGATATTAATTAACCAACTTATAAACATTGTGTAAAATAATGCTCCCCTTGTGTTTGTGTAGTTGAAGATTGTCTTCATAAATAACTGACGGTAAGTTTAAAAAACTAAAAATTAGATTTCTAGTTGCGTGAAAACCTCTTTAAATCCATTTACCCTGTAAAAATAATAATGATAGCTACAAGACTACCAGTCAAGAGAATATTCTGTTGGTATAGTTGAACATAACCTCAGCATGTAAACAAAGCCTTTGGTGCCGACAGATGCACATCCTGTGCACGATATGCAGCGACCTGGTGAACCAGGCCGAGAGCCTGTACGTCACCAAGTGCGGCCACATCTTCCACCACCTGTGCCTGGTGCAATGGATCGAAAGGTAACCAAGTTTTCCAACTAGTTAACTGCACCCACTGATTTCGTAATAATTCTTATTGCTTGTGCCTCGTCTATAAATTAGGTCTCCTCTAAACTTGTCTCTCTTGGTACCAATTTCGTCTCAAATTGGTACCGAGGAGTTTTTGCTTATGATACATGGTTGATTTTTTTTTCATTCAGAATTATTCAAGTCATCCCACAGTGACGACCATTCTATTCTCGCTAGCACTACATTGCTCATATTTCCAGATCCAAATCATGTCCACAATGTCGCAACAAGGTGACGGACCGGTGCATGTTCCGGATGTACCCGACGGTGTCCAACGAGAACTCGGGCGATGACGCGGCCACGCTGCAGTCGCGGCTGGACAATGTTATGCTAGAGCTGCGCACGCAAAACAGCAAGTATAAGGAGCTGCAGGACAAGCTGACTGCCACTGCACAAGACTTGGAGAAGAAAGAGTAAGTGTGATAATCTCTTCTGTAAATAGTAAAAGAATAGGGTTGAAAAGAGATTATTCTGTCACTTTTCAATTAGAGAGGTTGTAACATAACTGGCAATGATTGCTGAACAGGCCAACTTTTGATCCATGAGTTAGTGGTTTGTGCCCTGACTACAGATTAGGCATAAACTAGGAGCTATCTAGGGCAGTGTGATGCTATGGCCTTATTAGTAAAGCCCTATTGTTTCCAATAAAAATTATAGGAGTAATTACTTAGTTTTGTGCTTCTAAAGCAGGGGCCTCCAAACTAAGGCCTGCGGGCTGGATCCAGCCTGGCATCCAGTCCAATCCAGCCCGCGAAAGAACCTATGGTCCAGCCCAGGAGAGCTCGCTTTCCAAATACACCCGCTCTGTCCCCCAGTCGTGTGGCCCATGTGAGATTTTCAGAGGTGCAGTGTGGCCCTTTGCTAAAAAGTTTGGAGACCCCTGCTCTAAAGAGTTTACGGATTGCATTGCCCAAAAAAAATTGAGGTTCATTGGTTTGTTTTCAGCCTGTTGAAAGAATCAGAACAGGAGAATTTACATTCTATTGAGTAGACTAGATCAGTGTAATTTTCAGACTAGTTTGTATTTGATAGGGATAATCGGTAGAACAGATCTAGAATGTCCTATGTACCTACCGCCGCTTTAACACTTTTAATGAAAATAAGAATGCAGCTATGAATCTCATTATAAATGTTGTAGGTCTGCGCTGAAGGCTACAGAGAAGCGGCTGGTGAGCCGCGAAGCGGCCGTGTCGGCGCTGCGCGACCAGCTCGAGTACGTCAAGCTGCAGAACAAGGACATGGAGCGCCTCAGGCAGGAGAACGACGCGCTCAACAAGAATATACAGACGCTCAATGGGTAATGATAATCCATTATGTTAACTCAGTGTTTTTCAGTGGGTTGTGACCCCCACGGGGATCGCAGACTAAAAGGGGGTCGAGAGAGTCGTGAAGCCTTAGGCAAGTGGTCTTGTGAAGAGCCGATTCAATAAGCCATTCCACGGTAACGGGAGACACGATTTTGTTGCGTGTTGAATCATCATAATGTAAATTTATCTCTGTTTTCTTGGTTTTTTCTACTTACTGTGTACCTTTTTGTGCTGTCATAAATAAATGTATGTTCTTTTATTTCTTTCTTAAAGAAATATTATCCGTGTGTCCTGTAAAAGATATCCTCGGACAAGCTGATGCACATTTTCCTTTAAGAGCTGTAGAATAAGGTGCTCAAATGCTTGATATTAGGCAAGCCGGTAGGAATCTACTTTGGAGATCCCGCTACTAGATACATTGACAATTTTTGTATGTTTAATGAAAAAACGCAATGACATGGTGACTCTTGTTACTTGAACGTGGAATGAGTCAAATACTTAATATGGGTTGTGTGTCAGTTTGCAGAAGGTGCTGAACGCGACGGCGGGCGAGGTGGAGGACACGCTGCGCGGGTACTCGGACCTGCGCACGCTCGCCACCTTCGCGGCCGCGCTCAAACGGTCAGTCACGAGTTTTTGGACAATATCATGATCATATTTGGCCAACCTGATGTCACGAGTGTCATGCTGCATATACAGGGTGGAAAAAATCTATGGGTCCTGGAGGGGAACTACCTCAAATGCTTTAGTTAGCTCATTTTACTGTTGTATTTTGGTCTTTGTAATGGAATTGATGGTAAAATAAAATTAATGATAGATTTCACGATCATTTTTACTCGTAAGACCAAATGTTTATTAGAGAGATTTTATCCTGAACGATAGTTCTATCGATTAGTAAAATAAAATAGTGTGCTTATTTTTTTTATTTTTAGCTGGTTCGATTCCCGGGTGAGACGTTCTTTTTAAAAATAAAGGAACGTTTCCTTAAGGTAGTGCCCCTCCGGGGTCCATAGATTTTTCCACCCTGTATACTCGATAAAATGTTTATGCCACACCTGGCCATAAAGTGGCTTTTTCCGCACGCTGCGAGTACGGAAAGAGCCGCTTTCTGGCCAAGTGTGGATATAAAATGATGTACACAACACGGGAGGTAAAGAAGGCCTTTGTATTACCACCCTAGTTGTGTAATGTAGTTATCGTCTTTGTACTGAATAACAGAGCACTGTGCGAGTCGGAAGCGAAGAAGCGCTCGTGCCGCGAGCTGCAGCGCGGCGCCGAGCAGCGCCTCGCCGCGCAGCGCGCCAGGCACGACGACCTCGCTGCGCAACTCGGGTCAGTGCATATCTCGCAGCCAACTGGTTTAATTACCCATTCGGTTAACTGCCTAGCATTTCACTAAACTATGACCCACCAGCAGGGCGACGAAGCCCCGCGCGACGGGGCTTCTATTTCTGCTCTGAGGGACGCAAGCTAACAAACCTAACCTAAAATAAGGAGTGCGTTTAATGAAAAGGCTCGGCAGCTAACCAAATGGCTAATTAGGCTAGCTGCGGTACTTAGCGACACATCCATTCAGTCAAAATTTTATTTGCTTGAATTATGGTACAATTAGATGACAACTGTCAATATTCTGTGACCTTTTCAGCCCACCGATACCATAATGCCTTTTGTAAATAAAGAGGGTAGGAGATCCCAGTTACTCTATGGAACATGACGTCATTGAACAAAATGAGAGTACAAAATACGATTAAGGACCTGCTCAATAATTATGCGTTGCATTTCATAAAGTGCTGCTAGAACTTGTTTGAAGGCTCACTAAGCGGTATCTTTTGCCTGCCAACGATACGATTATATTGTTTATGCCACACCTGGCCATAAAGTAGCTTTTTCCGAACGCTACGCGTACGGAAAAAGCCGCTTTCTGGCCAAGTCTAGACATAAAATAATGTACACAACACGGGCGGTAATAATAAACAAAGCCCTCGATCGCAAACTTCTGCGATCTCGGCCTTTCTTTGTATTACTACCCTAGTTGTGTAATGTACTATTCTTTACAAATATCGATATTCATTGATTCTGGGAGAAATATTCTACCTTTCTACCTCCTACGAAATTCTTCATTAGCGGTGACGAGAAAACTCATTATGACTATCTTATTTAAACACGATATAACCTTCGTAGTTAAAATTTATATTTTGTCAATTTATTTTTAATATCACAAAACGAGATACCTGTTGCCTTATGAGAGCAGTATTTTTAATCAGGGCTCTGAAACCGGTATTTGCTCCATACAAAAATACCGGTATACTTTCCGTTCTTTGGTTTATTATTTCGTTTTTTAACCACACAATCTAATAATATGAAATCCTGACTTAAATACATTACTGAGCTCTACATAAAAAGCATAAAATAATTCAAAATATTGGGCTATTTCAGGGTTTTTGCAAAATACCGGTTTTGAGCCCTGTTTTTAATAGTGGAAGAGGCATATTTCCACCGCATAAGGCCTAGAATCTCTCGTCCAGATTACATTTATTACCCTAATTCACTAGTACATTTGTAATGGGATGCCCCAGGCGTACACAGGAAAACTTGGCGAACCTAGAGCGTAAATACGAAGCCCTGAAGCGTAAGCGGAAAGCCAGCGCCGAGGCCGACCCGCGCGACGCCAAGCAGCCGCGCGCCGCCTCCCCCGCGCCCGCTCCCGCTTCCGCTGCCTCGCCCGCCTCCGCCGCTACGCCGGACACCAGCCTTAACGACGCCATCGTTTGGGAGGGCGAAGTCAGCTTTGTGAGTTGCATTAGGCGAAGAACACACTGAAATCGCCCATCGCCGCGATTTTTTCCGTGTAGCTGCGCATAGTAGTTGCGAGTCGCCGTGATTTAGGCGCCAGTGTGCGCCACCCCGCGATTTTTCTATACAAATCGATGATTCTAGATACAAAGTTGAAATTCGCTGAGTCGCGTGTCGCCGCGATTCGCGCAGCAGTGTGAGATCCGCCTTACTGTTTATCCTAATTTTTGTTTGGTGCAAAGAACGATAGAAGCTAAAGTTAAATGACTATTCGTGGCCTTTTAACTTTAGCTTGGCAATTTCTTCTTTTTCTAATCTACTAGCGTTCTATTTGTTTCTTTTCATTAACCACACTTTACTTAAAACCACATGAAAAGTCCGCAAAAACGTAATCAGTCACCCATCGATCCACTGAGGCGGGCACGAGAAGAACGCAGAGGTGATGTGTAGGGATCGACTGATCCCTCATTGAAGCGTAGTGGACACGATGTGGACTAATGTGATTCCGCCTCAGTGTAGCCGCAGCCTAAAACTTTATTATTTATGCCACACCTTTCTGGCCAAGTGTAGACATAAAATGATGTACACAACACGGGAGGTAATAAAGAAAGCCCTCGATCGCATATTTACGTCCCTCGCTTGCAGCTCGGGCCGCAAACATCTGCGATCTCGGGCGTTCTTTGTATTACCACCTTAGTTGGATAATGTACTATACTCGGCATACGTTTTACAATGAATGTTTCAGGATACGGCGGTGCGGCGTATAGCGGAGGAGGCGACGCCGCGGCCGCGCCTCAAGCAGAGCGGCCTCGCACTCTGCGCCCTGCGGGACCATCGCCCGCTCCCACACAACCTAAAGGTCACTTATATCACACATAAAAAAAAAATCATCATACTATAGTAGCTTCGATCGCAACTACGTTTACGGAGGTCAACTAACATAAATTACCCTTTTATGCTCCGGCCAAGTCGGGTAAAAGGTATCCTATGCTTAATAGAATGAGTAATAGTACTACGTACAGAAGTCTGACAAAACTGACGTTCGGGCCCGACCACCAGACGGAACGCACCGGATTCGACCGTCTCTATCTCATAACGCGTGCTCTTTTTGGTCGCTGGCTAAACTCCTCCGCGGGAGCAACGTTTGGTACTAGACGCCGCGCTGCGAGATGGCAGAGTGAGCCACTCCTGCCCATGTGCTAAACCGGGGTCATAATCTACCTATATAGAGATATAGTGAGCTCTTTCTATAAGAAATTCCCGGGTACGCCAGCTTGACGGTGTGAAATTTTGTACACCGTTAAGTTATGGAATATCTCGGCTTCTACGATAGCTAGAGAAATAAAATTTTAGGGCCCTAGGGTACTATTTTTTGAGATATAAATCGTTTCCAAAAACAAAGCCGTTCCAGAGATACAAACGGTGTACGCCAGCTTGACGCCCGGTAGCGTACACCGTGAACAGGCCTTATATTTCGAAAAGTTTAAGGGTACTATTTTTTTCACCTAGGTATTTCGTCGGTACTATTTGGGTACTATTTATTGGCTGCATCAGATTCTGAATATCTTTACGGTGTACGCTATCTTGACGGACACATTTTTGCATGAGACGCGAACAGATAGACAAAAATTTCAAAAAATATGTACGCTTTATTACTTATTTTTAATACTTGTCAGTTAGCGTTGCGTGGCCTCATACTTAACTCGCACTATGTCACAGCCGTCGGAGGTGGCGTCGATGCGCGCGGCGAGCATCTTCCACCGGCCGGCGCCGCCCACGCTGCGCGCGCGCACCGCCCCCGACCACCCCGAGCCCTACGACGGGCTGGGCGGCCATCTGCGCCCCGACCCCGCGCCGTGGCGCCCGCACCAGCCCAAGCTCAGCACCAAGCACAAGCTGCGCCGGTTCAACTCGGCCGGCAGTCGCGACATCGCGCAGATGTTCGCCGGCCTGCAGGACAAATGACCGCGCCTAGCCCGAGGGCGCCCGTCGAGAACTAACTTAGGTAAACTCGACAAATCTGACAGGTAAACTCGAGAAAACTGACAGGTAAACTCGAGGACAAGGCTAGGTAAACTCGATAAAACCGACAGGTAAACTCGAGGACAAGGCTAGGTAAACTCGATAAAACCGACAGGTAAACTCGAGGACAAGGCTAGGTAAACTCGAGAAAACCGACAGGTAAACTCGAGGACAAGGCTAGGTAAACTCGAGAAAACCGACAGGTACACCCGAGGACAATGTTAGGTAAACTCGAGAAAACCGACAGGTACACCCGAGGACAATGTTAGGTAAACTCGAGAAAACCGACAGGTAAACTCGAGGACAAGGTTACGTAAAATCAAGAAAACCGATAGGTAAACTCGAAGACAAGGTTGGGTAAAATCAAGAAAACCGATAGGTAAACTCGAAGACAAGGTTGGGTAAAATCAAGAAAACCGATAGGTAAACTCGAAGACAAGGTTGGGTAAAATCAAGAAAACCGATAGGTAAACTAAAGGACTCGGTTAAGTAAACTCGAGAAAAAACTTGAGGACTCTGTTCAATAAATTAAAGAACTCGATTAGGTAAACTCGAGGACTTGGTTAGGTAAACTACCAATTTAGACCTGATTTTTTCAATATTATGTCCAGTCGCATAGTTCATGAATGTTAGCTGGTCGAACATCCGCCGGCTGACACGCCAGAGTGTAGTATATTGACGAGGGCAGAAGTTTTAATCTAGAGCAGGAGTCACCAAATGGCGGACCGCGGTCCAAATCCGGACCGCCGACCTATTTTGTGCGGACCTTAAATACCGTAAGGGGCCATTCATTGATTACGTAAGACGATTTTTGCCAGTTCTAGACCCCCTCCCTCCCCTATGTAAGAAAAAATAAGAATCGCCGAAACCCTCTCCCCCCTTATTTATTACGTAAGCATCTAAAGGAAAAATTATTTTACGTTTGAGCTGTTTAATTTTTATTTTTGTAGGGACGTTTATTATACAGATACTAAGTTTTTAATTTTTTTGTTAAAATACCTATACGGAACCGAGCACGCGCCTACGCTCTCGCGCTTTTTTAAGTGTAATTTTGACAAGAACCATCAACCCCCATGGTCGACCCCCCTCCCCCTAAATCGTCTTACGTAATAAATGAATGGCCCCTATGTTACTAATAAACGGACCGCGAACAACTAATTGGTGACCCCTGATCTAGAGCAAAGAAAATAATAAATAACCTTTTATCCCTAATTTGGGCGATAGTATATTTTTTAAGGACGGAAAAATGAACCGAAGCCCTGGCTTATGTTCATTAAAAACCAAACTTGCTCATTTCGAGCAGTGGAATGAAGCAAGAGCATAGATTCAAGAAATACGTTATTTTATAATGAAGTCATCGTAATAAATTATTGTACCTGATTAATAAAAAATGCTTTTTATGCCACACCTGGCCATAAAGTGGCTTTTTCCGCACGCTGCGCGTACGGAAAAAGCCGCTTTCTGGCCAAGTGTAAACATAAAATGATGTACACAACACGGGAGATAATAAAGAAAGCCCTCGATCGCATATTTACGTCCCTCGCTTGCAGCTCGGGCCGCAAACATCTGCGATCTCGGCCTTTCTTTGTATTAGCTGCAAAATCAGTATCTAATATTTTACTTATTTTGAAGATAAAAATACATATAAAAAACAAGGTTTTTTGACAATCCCAAATGATGTTTAATTTGGACCACTTTCACATTGAATGTGCATTTAAGAAATTAATTTAATTGTTGATAAGGATAACAGTTTATTGTTTGTTGTCGTTTTTATGATGTAATAGGAACCGCTGCGTGGATACTCCTATAAGTCTATCATAATAATTGTAAGTGCCTGTTCTGTAAGACTGATCATATCACAATAAATCATAATGTTTGAATCAGTGTGTATTAAGTCTGTCCCAAACAAACCCTAAAGTCACAAAATGTCTGCGATCTCGGCCTTTGTTTTGCCACCCTAGCTGTATAATGTACTATTTCAACGCACTTGCTCATAAAGTGGCTCTTATTTCATGGTTCTTACGCGCGAAACGCAGCTTATTACACACGCGTGCCTTTTACTTTACATTACCGGGCCCTGTGCACGCCGTGGAGCTCGGCCGGCGGACGTTAGGCGTTTCCACCAGAGATGTGCGGGGATGCGTAGCGAGGGATGTGTTTTCTTGAACTAATAGAAACACTTCACTTACCTATCCTCGTATTCGCAATAGGGTATTTGACAACAATCAAAATAAATTCATTAACTGTAACCAGCAAATTACGCTCCCAAAACAGCCCGGATAAAATCATTCAAACTTATTTTCGTGCCATCAACGATTTTACAATGACGAAAACTAAAAATAAGGCACCATGTTGAGCATGACGTCACAAGCACGTCACAAGATAGTATTTCATACTAAACTGCATACTTTCGGAGCGTTTTGACACTTCATAAAAAGAAGCTGATTTGAACGTGTGATACTACCCAGCACGACCACGGACGATTTTGTTATTTCTTTTGCGGTACATATTCACGAAAAAAAATGTACTTTTTTGTACTATTCATTAAAAAATTTGTACTCGTACGGTTTCGGAGTTGTGAGATAGAGGTTGTGGTCGTGCTAGGTAGATGCTACCTGGCACGACCACACTAACATTGAGGTTAGTTTGATAGTGAACATAAATGTACTGAAATTGTACTATTTTGTACCGAGTATACAATAATTGTACCCCTTCCCAATTTAAAAAAAAATAACTTTTTTGTTCGCGGAGTACAGCCGACGGAAAAGAAAGCGGTACAAATTCACGAAAAAAAATGTACTTTTATGTACTCTTCATTAAAAAGTAATAACTCATACGGTTTCGGCAGTGTGACACAAAAGGTGGGGGTCGTGCTAGGTAGATGCTACCTGGCACGACCACACTGACATTGAGGTTAGTTTGATAGTGAAAATAAATGTACTGAAATTGTACTATTTTGTACCGTACATAAAATAATTGTACCTCTTCTCAGTTAAAAAAAAATGTCCCTCAATGGTTCGCGGAGTACAGCCGACGCAAAAGAATGAGGTACAAATTCATGAAAAAAAATGTACTTTTATGTACTCTTCATTAAAAAGTAATAACTCATATGGTTTCGGCAGTGTGACACAAAAGGTGGGGGTCGTGCTAGGTAGATGCTACCTGGCACGACCACACTGACATTGAGGTTTGTTTGATAGACAAAATAAATGTACTGAAATTGTACTATTTTGTACCCAACATAAAATAATTGTACCTCTTCTCAGTAAAAAAAAAATGTCCCTCAATGGTTCGCGGAGTACAGCCGACGCAAAAGAATGAGGTACAAATTCATGAAAAAAAATGTACTTTTAGGTACTTGTAATCAAAAAGTAATTACTCATACAGTTTCGGCAGTGTGACACAAAAGGTTGGTTAAGGTTGGGTCGTGCCAGGTAGACAGATGGTTCTTGGTCTAGGTACGACTACGCTGATATCGAGGTGAGTTTGATGGGCAAAATAAATGTATTCTATTTGTACTATTTTGAACTTCGCATAAAATAATAGTACTTCTTCGCAGTTAAAAAAAAAGAACTTCAAGGTTCGCGGAATACAGCCGACGCAAAAGAAATTGTTACACATTCATGAAAAAAAAGTACTTTTATGTACAGTCAGCTGCAGAAATAAGTAGCCCCCCAGTCATACATCTTAGTATGACAGGGGCGCTACTTATCTCTGCAGCTGACTGAAATTTTCATAAAAAAAACAAATATTCATACAGGTTCGGTATTGTGATACAGGTTGTGGCCCCTTGTTCCTGGTACGGGCACGGTACAATACAAAATAAATGTGCTCAAATTGTGCCTACAGTCTACAGCACATTAAATGTGATAGGGTTATAGAAAAACCCGCTGCCGTTACAGAAGAGGAAAGTAGGGGACATTTGAAGCCAATTGTTAGCCTTAAGGTCAGGCCTAAAAATATGGTAACGAATTTTATTCTAATGCCTCGGTCGGACAATTCTGAAATTTATACTTTCAATATTTATTAGACGCGACTGTAAATGGAAAACAAAACAAGTAGATACAAATATATCTATTAGCCTTGCATATCCACTGCTTGACAAATGTCTATATCCCCCACTGGAAACACAAATAGTTTTTTTTTTCATCATTTTATGATGAACAACGCATGATGAGAATCATTAGCTATTGTAAAACATTTTGCAATGCAACTAAACCTACTTTTTTTCAGATTTTACTTGCAATAAAACCCAAAGCTGTTTTCATAAATCAAATCATAAGTCTTATGAAGTTATCAATGATATATAGAATGAGTATAAGATAAAAATGACCTTCGCGTATACCTTTGGATAGGAGATATGACTACGTTTATTCCAATTGTTAAGGCTGGCACCAACAACAATAAATATTTCTTCCTTTTTTGAAGTAGAATCAACTTTGTAAAAATACTTGTTTATTACCTATGTATTTTAAAATTTGAGTACATATTAAGTTGGATTACGCTGTTAAGGGGAACGCGCCATATCAGCGCACTTCAATCCGTGTAGAACTGGTATATTCAGATCAGATCATACCACAAGCTACACCAGCGCTACTGCGAAGGAATTTCGAACGATGTATTTTGATTTTCGAACTCTTTCCTAACCGATTTGGTGGTCTGTTTCAGCTAAAAGTTACAATTTTACAAGGGTGACACACACACAAAGCGGTCAAACTTATTTCGTCAGAGTTTAAAAATAAAACGTACGGAACATTGGATGAGAATAGGTGTAGAAGTTTCTATGGGGAATCAGATGCGGACGCGGCTGAGGGTGAGAATGACGGTGAAGATTTGCTTTGCTCTCTTGGTTTTTTAGAATAAAAACTATCCTATGTACATTCTCGGATCTCAAACTTTCTTTATACGAAATTTCATCACAATCGATCAACGGTTTATACATAAAAAGGTAACAGATAAACAGAGTTACTTTAGCATTTATAATATAACTAATATAAGTATAGGATTCCTTTTGCTAATGCACATTCAGCGGAGCAATACGACTTCAAATGGAGACATTCTTACCTCTTTGGTAATGGCAGCGGTTTTTGCTATACCACTGTCACATTTGATATGCTATAGAAGTGTAGACTGTACAATTTGCTAGAAGTTGAGCATTTATTTTGTATTATTCTGGTCATTCGATTAAGCTCGATTAAGCGTGGTTGTGTCAGGAACCATCTACCTAGCACGGTGACTACAACCATTTGTGTCACAATGCCGACCCCGTATAAATATTTGTTTTCTAATGAAGAGTGCATAAGAATACTTTGCGTCGGCTGTATTCCGCGAACCTTGAAGTTCTTTTTTTTTAACTGCGAAGAAGTACTATTATTTTATGCGAAGTTCAAAATAGTACAAATAGAATACATTTATTTTGCCCATCAAACTCACCTCGATATCAGCGTAGTCGTACCTAGACCAAGAACCATCTGTCTACCTGGCACGACCCAACCTTAACCAACCTTTTGTGTCACACTGCCGAAACCGTATGAGTTATTACTTTTTAATGAAGAGTACATAAAAGTACATTTTTTTTCATGAATTTGTACCTCATTCTTTTGCGTCGGCTGTACTCCGCGAACCATTGAGGGACATTTTTTTTTAACTGAGAAGAGGTACAATTATTTTATGTACGGTACAAAATAGTACAATTTCAGTACATTTATGTTCACTATCAAACTAACCTCAATGTCAGTGTGGTCGTGCCAGGTAGCATCTACCTAGCACGACCCCCACCTTTTGTGTCACACTGCCGAAACCATATGAGTTATTACTTTTTAATGAAGAGTACATAAAAGTACATTTTTTTTCGTGAATTTGTACCGCTTTCTTTTCCGTCGGCTGTACTCCGCGAACAAAAAAGTTATTTTTTTTTAAATTGGGAAGGGGTACAATTATTTTATACTCGGTACAAAATAGTACAATTTCAGTACATTTATTTCGACTATCAAACTAACTTCGATCTCAGTGTGGTCGTGCCAGGTAGCATCTACCTAGCACGACCACAACCTCTATCTCACAACTCCGAAACCGTACGAGTACAATTTTTTTAATGAATAGTACAAAAAAGTACATTTTTTTTCGTGAATATGTACCGCAAAAGAAATAACAAAATCGTCCGTGGTCGTGCTGGGTAGTATCACACATTTGAACTGTCATCAAGTAGCCTATTGTGTTGATAAACGTCGTATGACACTCGTATAGTTCGAAGAACCGATGGCCGATGGGACGTAAAGGTTCTCGAATGGAAATACAATCCTGCAAGGTTTGCTAGCCGGAGATTTTAACAACTAACGTCTTAACCGTCCGAAATAACAATTTTGGGCATATTTGTTTCGTTTCCAAACAAAAGGACCTTGCAAATAAAAACAGTAGTCTATTTATAGTATAAATAAGTAACCTCTGGAACGGAACCGTCCCTAAAATCTATTTGTACAGTCGCCTTCAGATACATCTATACACTTTATGGCAGGGGTCTCCAAACTTTTTTAGGAAAGGGCTCCACTGCGTCTTTGAAAATCTCGCGCGGACTACACGACATGGTCGACCACGGAGTTCGGTAATGGAGAGCCAGCTCTCGCGGGCCGGACCATGGGCTCCTCCGCGGGCCGTAGTTTGCAGACCCCTGCTTTAGGGTGATCATAAATATCTGAACATGCACTCTAACGCCTTGACAATAGTCGTATTCAGATGGTTGTGATCGCCTTGTTTGCTCCGATGTATCAGATGGCGACTGTGCGTCGTGCGATGCGTCAGAGACATGGCGGGAGACAGTCAAAAAGGCCGTGCTTTCGACCCCCATGACTACACTACTCTGCCTAGAGCAGCGGTAGCCAAGGGCCACATAGTAGCTAACGAATTTGACGCGGGCCGCGCTTTGTTAATAATTTGTAATTTTATACAATTCTGAATATTTACATGCAAAATAGCCAGGGAGGGTCGCGGGCCGCAAGCGAGCGGTGTAGTGTGTAGCGTAATACTCACACACTTGCATCTCTCCTTGCCTATATATATAATACTCGTAATGTAATTGAGCCATTATTAAAGCATATCTACTCTAAACAACATCTTTTACTCCCAACATCACATGGCGACCCTGCCAGTGCTCCTTATACGGGGGCACTGGCGGGCATTGAAATGTGCCCGGCCAGTGCAGTACGATACGAACCAAGGACGTTAGTTTATTTTATAATTTTGAAAGACCATCTCGTGAAAAAACCTACTGTGTACGTGTAAAAAAGAAACTATTGTGTCTGTAAGTGACAATTTAACAGTGAATGAGTGGAAAACTATTATTTAAAATAAAATAAAAAGACTTAAACGAAAAGGTTTTTAAAATGGACTTATAATAAAATTAGTGATTAACATCGCGTATAAAAAAAAAGTAAAAAATTAACAAAAAAAAATTGGACGCTAAAAAGTGCGGCAAAAAAAAAATCGAAAAATATAAGTGAAAATAAAACTAAACTGACGGAAGCTGAAGAAATCGTGTGGTAACATATATTAACAGTTCACAAAAAAATGCGAAGACTTTGTTTGCATCCAGGAGCAAGGGTGTGCTTATTTTAGTTTGGATTTAGAGTACTTATATTATATTGACGCATTATGTGGAGTGTTAAGTGTTCGTGAAACGCGGAGACAAAATTTAGTATCGCGTAACAAGACGATTTTAATGTGTAGTTTTAATATGAACTTATTTTTTAATAATGTGTGTTTAGTTTCAATCAAGGGCTCACTAGTATTATAATATTTTTAATTAGGTAGTTTTTGAGCTAATGGAATAAAACTACAAATATTATGTTTAAGTGCTAAATTGTTGTCCTTTTTGGTAGTCTGGTACTTAAAACAAAAGTTTAGGTGCACGCGTTACCTCAATATGGGAAGGTATGCGGCGTCTGTAATTACGTGTCGGGTTTCGCGACAAACGGTGAGCTAATGTGCATTGATTTAAGCCACTGTAATAATTTAGCGTTATGAAATATGAGTAAGTAGATAGATAAGTATTGAAATATTTTGTTAGAATTGTATTTGTATTTTGTGTATTTGTATCGGAGATGACTTTTTCAAGGAACTGGATTTTATTTTATTACTAACAGGACATGGAATTTAATTTGGACTCGGAAATAAAGATATAAAACGGAAAGGTGTTGAATGACGATAGGGAGTTTTAAAGGATGTGTGTTTAAATTTTGAAAATGTTTGCCGAAAGTAGGAAGCTGATGATATTTGGATGGTATGAATAGCATGTAGCGTATGGGAAAGCTGCAGTAGATAAGTTTTTCAAAGAGCAGTTAGCCTGATCAACTAAGTGTTGTTGAAATTCTTATATACTAAAGTTTTCATTAAGAATGAGTTATTAGAAAGTGTTTTAGAATGTGTTCAAATGGAACAGGAAATGTGTGTTTATGGATAAAAATGATATAAAGTAAGTTTATAGTAGAGCAAGGTACACCAGGGTACAAGACAGGCAGGAATATCCTTGAGATTTGATCACGATTCGGTCGAGTACCAATTGTGAAAATCCTTGGACACATGGTAAGTATTGATGAAAGGACGTGTTAAAAGAACTGCCTGAATGTATATTGAATAAAAGGTATATTGTGTTGTGCGCGCACGTAATAAATAAAATTCTTGTACCCTGAACTGAAAAATGAAATATAAATGTATAAGTACAAGGTCGGCCGACCACAAATAAAAAAAAATGTTGTGTACCTTAGCTTAGCCTTCAAAGTGATGCTGTGTTGCTCACTTAATAATTATGCGATGTACGAAGTATGATATATACACAATAACGAATAAAGAATAAATAATAATATGATGACGACGTCGAAAGTTAGTTAATGAAACTTGCAAGTAGGTAATGGACTTTGACACAGAATCACCTGATATACTTACATGAAAAAAGACATGGGTACCCAGAAGATAAAACCTCGATTATGACAAAGATGTAGTTAAGTTAGTATTATTTCTGCTGTTTGTTAGTAATTAATGCTAGTTATATGTCTGTGTTAAATACTTTTTCTCATGTTATTTTTTTTTCAAATAGACAATGTGCACGTGTAGAGTATAATATATCTAGTGTAGGGAATTTAATATAATGCTACTGTTTGTATTTAGATGTGCAAGGTTTCAATGGGTTTTCAATGTAATTGCCGCAGGTTGCCGACCGCTGGCCTAGAATATACGACTATCTAAGAAAAACATCTTGATAGGTCCTTACTGAAGGCTGCCACGGTAACTTTTGCTTGAGAAAGACATTCATGTGTCCCCTTAGCTGCTGGCAGCTCCAGTATTTTATCTTAGAACATCACCCTAATGTATAGCGACGTGAGAATAGAGTACAATATTGTGTCGACAGATATTAAAACCACTTAGTTAGTCCTCGATATAATGCATGTCAGTTGAAGATAATAATTGCAAATACACAAATTCCATAACTGCTTTGTGTGGACTTAAGCAAGTATGATACGTGTCGACACAATTGAAATAATAGGACAAAATATTGATTTCAGTTAACATTTATTTATGAAACATCCAGCGGTCCACAGCCAAGCTCCGACTACTATCACAGATCAACAATGGCTCTTACTATTAGTTTGAGGAAACTCCACTGACTGCTGCTCCGCGCGTGGCGGCATGTACCTACTCAGGCGGTGGTATCTTAAATAGCACATTACACAACTAGGGTGATAAAACAAAGAAAGGCCGAGATCGCAGATGCTTGCGGCCCGAGCTGCAAGCGAGGGACGTAAATATGCGATCGAGGGCTTTCTTTATTACCTCCCGTGTTGTGTAGGTACATCATTTTGTCTACACTTGGCCAGAAAGCGGCTTTTTCCGTATGCGCAGCGTGCGGAAACCTTATGGCCAGGTGTGGCATAAAATAATGTTACCACGATGACTACAGCGTATTTGTTAAGTATCAGTTCGTTTATAATTTGATGTGACGATGGTACGTTCGCCGCGCGCGGGCGCTTGTGAACGACACTTAATGATATCTTATGACAATTTGTACTTATCGAGATAGATTTCAGATAAACGTAGTCAATTACAAGGAAAAAACAGTCAACTATTTATACTTAAGACTAATAAATCAAATACAACGATACTTGCGAACAAGTAAAAAAAATAAACTTACAGCGACATGTCAAAATGGAAGAACAAAAAAAATGAGTCAAATCAAAATTGATTAATTCGAAAAATATTAAAAATCAAATAACTTACAGACTAGCGTCTCGGGCGGCATTTGATGACGCCCGAGTCGCAGAACTTATACCTAACTACGGTACGATATACAAGTTCTTTCCAGGAGTGAGCGTGCCCACGTCGTAATGCTAGTTATTTTATTGTTAGGGTTCAACATGGGTACGACCTCTTAGGTTACGACGTTATCAAGTTCACACAACATTATTCACTTTCTCTATCATGGGAAGAACATGAACAAGTAGGGTTTCGGTGGGCACTCCGGCGCGCATGCGCGTTAGCGCTAGAGTAGTATAGTAGTAATATTAAGACAGGGGTTAGTTTGCGGTCGTCCTTGTCCGGTGACTCTAAGTTCGCATCCGGCGTCTATGTCTCGTACTAGTGAGGTGCCAACTTAGAGTAACCGGGTCGTGTCGTTTCTTACGATTTCGCGTAACTCTGCGGAAGGATGTCGCATGTCTCCGTTTAGTCGGTGTTTTGTGAAAAATTACAATATTCCCGAAAAGTATGAGCTTTCGGTCGAAGCCGAATTGAAACGTAACGCGAATCTGGAAAAAATAACCAGAAGTACGTATCCGAGAAAAATAAAAAAGAGGCGACGTCGCAGGGTTTCGCGGACGCGGCAAATCGACGTTCCCGTCATATCCTAAGAGTAATGAGGTAGAGGTCGCGAGGGAGGCGCGGGCGCGGGTCACTTGAAAGAATTTTCGAAGCCGGGCGGCGGCCGCACGCCCGCCGCCGCCGGCGCGCGAAACTCCGCCGCCTCCGGGTTGAGCGCCGAGCCGCCCGCCCCCGCCGCCGCCCCCGCGCCCGCCCCCGCGCCCGCCACCGCCTGTGCGCGCGCGCGGCGCAGCGCGTCGATCATGTAGCGGTGCGCCATGCCGGGGTCCACGCGCGACAGCCGCTCGAACACCTCGCACTCCGTCGCCGACAGCCGCACCGACACCTCCGGCCCCGCGCCCGCCCCGCACCGAGGGGGCGTCGGCCGCGGCCTCGGCCCCGGCCCCGGCGCCGGCCCGTAGAGGCCCACGCCGGGCGCCGGCCGAGGGAACGCCGCGTAGTGGGGCGGCGCCGGCCGGTACTGCGGATACGCGTAGGGGGCGGGCGCGAAGCGCGGCGGCTGCGGCATCGAGTAGGTGGTCTGCTGCGGCACGGGGTAAGTCTGTTGCGGCACGGAGTAGGTCTGCTGCGGGTACCCCGCCGATACCTGCGTGTAAGGGTAGAACGGCAGCGCGTAGAACGATGTGGGGTGCGGGGGGCGCGCCACGAGCTCGGTCTGCGAGGCGGCGACCGACCGTGCGGGGGAGCCCTCCTTCGCGGCTCCGGCCGGCGGGACGGCGGCTTCGACGGGAGCGGGCGATTTACGCGGCGCGGAAAATACGAACACCGGCGTGGACGCGGGCTCGGGCGAGGCGGGCTCGGGCGAGACGGAACGGGGCGACTCGGGGGGCGGGGAGGTGGACGTGGCCACGGAGGCGGCGGCGGGCGCGGGCGCGGGCGGCGGGTCGGCGCCGCCAGGCGACAGCAGCATCGAGAGCGGCACGCGGTTAGCGGCGGCGGGCGGGGGCGGCGGCGGCGGGGGCGGGGAGGGGCTCGCGCTGTCGTCGCCGTCGGCGGGCGGGCGGGTCGTGTCCGGGTCCGGCTCGTCGTCGGCGGGGTCGGAGTCGTCGCTGGGCAGCAGCGCGGACACGTGGCGGCGGTAGCTGTCGACGAACTCGAGCGCGATGCCGTCGCGCAGCAGCGCGTGGATCTCGGCGTAGTTGGGCGTGTCGCCCGCCTCCAGCACGCGGAACAGCGGGAGCAGGTAGCTCTCGCGCGCCTGCAACGACACCCGACCGCTTGAGGCGCCGTCCGACTCGCCGGCTCGAGGGACGACGCCTCGTCCCGCGAGCCGCGTTCGGCCGCGCCTCGCCGTGAGCCCGCGAGTCGGGCGCCGCTCCGCGACGGCCTGACCGCCACCGTGCTGAATAACGTTTAAAAAGGAAACTTCGGTTTTCTCGAACGGACCGTTCCGATATACTTTTGATGTTTAGATATTATAGCGCTCTGTCGAGCTAATGGAAAACCGCACCCGAGAAACCCTCTCTGTCTATCTTCAATGTTTATTGAAAAAATGGCAAACGATTCGCAAAACGTTACACAGCAAGATGGTAGGCAAGCCGCAGAAGGCATCGAGATAAAACGATTTGGAAGTTGCGTGCGAGGGTGAACGTACGACGCGACTGGAGATTACCCGGTTAGTACTTTTTAAACGTTCACAGCTGTAGTATCAGTTGATGAAATGATCACGTGATACGAGCGCCTAATCGATTAGATTTGTTATTAGTGATATTTTAGCAACATTTATGGCAACATTCCTCGGATATACTCACGTAAATGCGACCGTTTGTGGAAACACCCCGCAACGCCACTTCCAAATGATCTACCCGCCCCGCCGCCCGCGCCCGCCGACTCACGACGCATTCATCACACAACATATTCACGTATAGAAACAACAAATAAACAAGGACCTAAAAAAATGTGAAAATGTATACTCTTAAGTCCCTGTGTATTATTAAACCGAGATTTAGAATACGATTGAGCACATATGTCGTTTTTAAACGAATATATGAACTGACATTGTCAACAGTAGAGTATGAAAATACTTATTTCAGTACGAAAAAGTTCTAAAGCTTGGAAAAAAAAGTTGGAGTTGTAATATGTAGTGAATAATGATGATGAAGCATACGTCTTAAATCTATCTTAAGTGTCTGCACTTAAACTATGAAGATATCATAGATTGATTTATAATTATATTTTCATTTCGTATTCTAATCGAAGTTTGATAATATTTCATATTGTACGGATTCAAAATCAGTTTAGAAACTTTTACTGGATGAAAGTAGGTCCCAATTGAAGGGATGTTTACAAAAACGACATAACTGACTATAACTAAACTCGTTCACACCTAGTCATTAAAAGTATCAACCAGTCTAGTCAGATACGTTGTTTTTGGCAACATCCTCCCTTCAATTTCAAAAACACAATAGGAAGAACGGGACTTATGAGGCTAGAATAAAAGAAATTAAAAGTAACATGCTACCTAGATAAAATTAAATATTGATAAGGAAATTAAAAAGAGCAAAATAACATGAGAATTTGATATTGGTTAACAAAAATTGCTTCTGTCGAACCTTCAGAAAAAGCGACATCTTATTATTTTTAACAAGCAACAACTTAGTACAAGTAGGAATTAATTATCATTAGCTTCGACTGGCAACGAAATGTAACCTAATTGTAAATAAGAGTAAATTTAGTTACAGCTCGCGGCCCGAGTCTAGTGGTGAACAAAATGTGGAGAGGATCTGCGCACCGCTTACGTACAGTCGGCGCCCTCACTTAAGTATCCAGGCGCGCATACATAAATGTAAGTGCGCCTGGATACTTAACTGAGAGCACCGACTGTACCTACGATACCTTATTTTTAGAGTTGCGTGCCCAAAGGGGGCAACGGAACCCCATTACTAAGATTCCGTCCATCTGGCACAGGGCTGTATCTCTTAAAAGGTAATTGGTAGACTTTAAATCACAGAATGTGTACTTCTATTGCCCCTATAACAACAAATAATAAAAATAAACGGGCGTATTCAATAAACGTGTGCTTTTCTTGATAGTGCGTAATTCGATTCACACTTGACCGGTTTTTAGGGTTCCGTACCAAAATGGTAAAAAAGGAACCCTTATGGTGCGACTCTGTCTGTCTGTCTGTCCGTCGGTCACAGCCAGATATCTCAGAAACTACTGCTGCTATCGATTTGAAATTTGGAATAGTGTTATTTATTCCTACGCAACCAAGGTCACCGCTAGACTTTCGTGCCACGAACTGCACTTACGTAATGTTACATAGAGATCGTTGTACAGCGCGCGCATCCAAAGCGCCATATATATCGATATATTATACATAGCGCTTTGGATTTTACAAACTATTTGATACCTACTGACTGTACTAGGCAGCGACAGGAAGAGCCATTGTTGAATACTATTTGTACCACTAGCGGCAGTGACGAAATGTCGGCAGAGCTCTGTCCCCAACCTTACCCATCCATCAAAGAGGTTAGTACAACCAGCGCCGGATTTCCGCCTAGGCCTACAAGGCCCAAGCCTAGGAGCCCGGCCAGCATAAAGCGGCCCAAGAGCATGGCTTGCCTTTTTAGTACCAAGTGCCTAGGGGCCCCGGATCTCTAAATACAGGCCTGAGCACAACTCGCGACTTCATTTGTCACGCGCTTGCCCTGTCACTTTTGCGCTATATGTAAAGAAAAAGGCTAGGTAAAAAGCACAAAAGTATTTGTCTCACAGACCAAGAGAGACACCTCTAATGTTTTATATTTGTTTTAAGCATGTTTCTTCCCTTAACAAATGACGTTCGTCACTGCCTCACATAATCTCAGTCCAGTACCTTTCTATTGCTACAAAACAGTGCAGCTTGACCGACTAGACCCCGCAAGAACCAACATAGATCACACAATGAGTTATATATTTCTATGCCTACTTACACTATAGTGACTAATTGTAAGTAAGGGCCCTCACACGTAAACTCCATAAAACGCATTGAAATTTTAGACACGGTTTCACGCATCGCACACTATATTTACTTTTTGCGTAGTTATGAAACATGAAAAAGAGCTAAAATTTCAAGCTTTTACATTGAGTTAATGTAAAGTTACGAGTCCCCCCAGTAACGATCAGACGATACAGAAGAGGACAAAAATCAACCTTAAAATTTTCACTTTATTCGTTTACAATGAAGTGAGTACAAGGGACTAAAATGAACCCTTCTGTCACGACGATCGAATGTCAACATCGGTTTTAGTCTCACGTGAGCGACAAACTGATACCGAATCATCAATAAATGGATATAAAGGTATAATTGCACAAAATATAGCTGATATATTGATTACTTATGTGATGTAAACCAGAGATACATTTAAAATTAACACTAAATGGGCACTTTTATAGCGTACCACAGAGGGCAGCAGTGAAAGCGCTCAAGAAAGGTAAAAAATTCAAAAACTTATCGACTACGCTCCACCACTACACTCAACACACCTAACCACTGTCCACACCAGTGGTTCCTAACCTTTATTATCATATCACCCACATTCTCATCGAGATTTGTATTATTACCCCTCCAAAAAATAGGTATTATAAGCTTATCTTATAAGAAACTGCTCAAAGTAAAACGGCTTAACATTCATGAGTATTACCCCTGGGAAAACTTCATTTTACCCCTGGACGGGTAATTAGCTCCAGGTTCGGAACCACTGGTCTACACATAATTCTTGACGTCACGGTACATACAATAAAACGAGGTACGTTTTCCTGCGATGGAACAGCGCTATGCCACGATATGTTGCCATTGATTAAGCAAGGTAGCTTTAGGCAAGGCGAGGTAGGCTTAGGCTTCTGGTGGTAGGAAAAGTGGAGGAAAAAAGACCGCGGGCGATCTCCCATTCGATGGACGGACCAAGTGAGAACTATAACTGGTCTTCCATCACCGCTGCCTTGAGAAAAGCCGAAGACAGAAACGGTTGGCGAAAGATAGTGAAGACCTCAGTGAAGGTCTTTCAAACTGGACACGACCTCCAGTAATGAAGAGTACGACGAAGAAGAAGATTAAGCAAGAGGATCAATGTGGTTAAAGATTATTTACTAGACTTAATAAGAGAGCAAAAAGCGTGCACAGCGCGTCATCATTACGATTGGCCTTGACTTGAGCTTCTGGCTTCAGTTCGTTTCACGACTTCTCTATCTTATTCGCTTCCGCAAAGATCGTCCCATGGCCAGGTGTGCTTGAGACGGCTACGCTTTCTTTGGGAATTCCAGCCCAGGACTCTTCTGAATTCCTTTGGGGCGTGTCCCATATCCAGAATTTCCATTTCCGGTGTTCTATCTCCTGGTCCGATCGGGGTCTCACTAGATTTCCGCTGCAGATTATCTCTTTCTATTCCGTATGTCATTACTGGCAATACACACTGGTCAATAGGCTTTGGTCTTGAATTACTGCGGCAGCAGCATTCGGAAAGCTGAACTTCAGTTTTACGAACGTATTTTATGGACCATTTTTTATGTACATTAGGAGCATATATTATAACAATTTTTTAAGAAACTCGGACACTGTTGTCTCTTGGACAACTGGACAAATAACAAACACAAAAAAGTGGATTGGCGATGATTCTTTCGAATAAACACCCACAAAGTGCCTTTTACCGCACGCTACGCGTAGGGAAAAAGGCCGCTTTCTGGCCAAGTGTAGACTAGGGCATGCTCCCGGGAATTCCCGGTACTGAAAATACCGGGAAATCCCGGGAATTTTCCAGCAACCGGGTCCCGGTTTTGGCGGGGAAAAATCCCGGTTCTTCGGTTCCTTCGGTATTGAGTTTGTGCTACTTCAGAAATGCAGAATTTAATAGAAAATATCGCACGAAGATCTATAAAAGCACATAATACTGCTGAAGCCTGTTTCATGAGCACTTCAGCTCCTTCTACTGACCATTCAGTAATAGACAACGACCCATCTACATTTTCAATTAAAGAACAATTGAATAACGAACTGAAGAAAAGCTCAAGCAATCGTTCCACTACCAATAGAATACACGATATGTCTCAGTCCATTCAAGTAGAGATGGTAGTGTTTGAAAACGGAGGTGTTCGTGGACGACCCCTTCAATTCAAATGCCACCTGAGCAAAATTTAAAATGTTTTCGTCATAATATTTCCTTGATCGAAACTATCAAATTAATGTTTTTTTTTATTACATTTTAAGTTGTTCATGCAATATTCAGGTTTAATTAAAAAAGGTTTATTTAGTTTATGCAATCACTTTATGCTTTAAAGTTAATTATAATGTAAGATTGGTATTTTGACACATTATAAGACCCACACAACGTAAACTAGCAGTGTTCAATACAAATTATACATTAAATATTTAATAACTTCTAAGCCCAAACAGTAAATACGAACACTGTAAAGTATTCTATGTATACTCTTATAGTGAATATATATATTTTTTTACTCAAAGTGTTATATTTCGAATCGAAAACTCGTTATACGCATTGTTTGTTCTACGACTGTTTTTTTAAATGTACAGCTGAGCGAAAACAATTCTGTAGAATCTGTGGTAATTTGGGTAAATCGATAAAAATAAAAATTAAATCTCGAAATTAATAACTTATTATCTCATTAGCGATCAAAATCAGATACATTAAAAACAATCGTCGATAAATTATGAGTTAATACCTAGTCGAGCTTGCATTTCATGAATTTAGTATAGATTTCTGATCATACAATCGGTTCCTTCTTGTAGTCATGATCAATCGTAATTGCTTATTTTAACAATCGATTTAGACTAGTCTCATCTCTAAATACGTAATTGACGACCTGTCAAAAAACCAATCTCACATATCGCACACTATTTGTGTTGTCTTCCAATTAGGCAATTGGGTAATTTGTTCATTAATTTTGCTTTTTTGTTAATTATTCTTGATGATATCATTAATAATTATCACTTAACGGGTGTTTTATTTAACAAATTAACTACTAAACAAAAAAATACAAATAATTTACTCAGTACCGAAATCCCGGGAATTCCCGGTTCTGGAAATGGTACCGGTACCGCATGCCCTAGTGTAGACATGAAATGATGTACACAACACGGGAGGTAATAAAGAAAGCCCTCGATTGAATATTTACATCCCTCGCTTGCAGCTCGGCCCGCAAACATCTGCGATCCCGGCCTTTCTTTGTTTTAAAACCCTAGTTTTGTAATGTATGTACTATTCCCTTAGTGACAACATAATACGCTTATTACGTAGGTAGTGGTGTTCCAATGAAGTCATCAGCCATCACGGGGAGAACATACCTTGTTTTATTGCACAATGCTTGACATTGCATTGATAAATTTAATCGTCACATTGATTCGTGCTGCTTTAGCAATGTCATATGTCTATCTAGTAGTCTAGTATAATTTTCTTAACTTTACACGTATATTAACACTTATAAAAAACTAAGATAATATTAACAATAAACAAAAATAACAACAGGTTACAAGAATAACCATACGAAATCGGAAAAACGTTTGAAAAATTAGACCGACTTCAAAAAAGGAAGAAATATAAGTTTCATCTTTTAAAAAATCTGAAATAAATATGCCATTGAGGTCGATGCCAGCCTAGTACCGCATACTACGATTACCAAGTGACTAACTAACTAACTAACTCTGTAGCTCAGTGACCCAAAAAGGATCTTGGCTTCCGAAACGAGAACACGCCACTTAACCCGATCCTGCGCGATTTCTTGCCAATCCTCGGCTTGAAGCTTACGCAGATCCGCCTTGACCACGTCTCCCCAGCGATACCTAGGGCGACCCACCGGTCGACGGCCGGTTGGTCGCCCTAGGTCGATTACCAAGTGACAACGTTCATTATAGTAATTATCCGTTCAACAGAGCTAATGCTGTTAAAGAATACAATACTATTGAGAGGTAAACCACAAATTAGGATAACAAGAATATAGTGTCAGTCAATAAAGTATAACTGCCTTGAAAGATCATTACATTATAGATTCTATTTACTAGACAGTAAAGTGTAAATGCAGTTATAGATAACTGCGATCTTAATTTGTTTTGCATTTCACATTCGCCCGACGGTCTGCAAGTGCGTATTCCGTAGAGAAAAGACTTAGAGATACTATGAGCTTTCAACGGATTATCGGTTCTATGACCGTAATGATAAGGCGGCAAATGCTTTCAAACAAAAAAATAATAATGCGTTTTGCTTTTACAGATTCAACGGGGAGCCAGGTAGACCGCCCGGGTTTACTCGTGTTACGCATTGTTATTTTTTTTTGTGGTATTGTATTACCTCAATGGCATTGTTCGCTCAATGACATTGTATACCTTAACAGCATTAGCTCTCTTGAACGGATAATTTCTATACCAAGTGACAACGTTTATTCCAAATATAAGGCTGATGTTTCGAATTTTTTTAATTACTTTTTTATTTCTTCATTTTCTCAATTTCAGTAGTAATTGAATTACGCTGTCAAGCCAACGACACATTTTTCTAGTGACCGAGATACACTCAACTGTCTATCTCAAAACGACTAAACTGATTTTAATGAAACTTGCACAGTTCCCTAAGTCGGACTATGCCTTGCCCGACTAAATATTTTTTTGAAATCCGACTTACAGTTTTTGAGATATGCGCGGACAACCATGAAGATAAATATTTTATGCCACACCTGGCCATAAAGTGGCTTTTTCCGCATGCTGCGCGTACGGAAAAAGTCTCTTTCTGGCCAAGTGTAGACATAAAATTATGTACACAACACGGGAGGTAATAAAGAAAGCCCTCGATCGCACATTCACGTCCCTCGGCTCGGGCCGCAAACTTCTGAGATCTCGGCCTTTCCACCACCCTAGTCGTGTAATGTACTATTATGGCCAGGTGTATATAAGAGTTTAGATGCCCTCGATCGATTTCTGGTTGCGCAACTGGCTCGCCATCTCAATCTTCCGGCGCAGCACGGCGCTCGTCACCGACACCACCGAGGCCGACACCACGGAGGCGGACTCCACGGGGACCGACGCGACGGAACTAAAGTCGACACTGTTCCCTTCCGTGCCGAGTGCCGCCTTCGCGCGCAGTTTGTTCAATCTCGATATCGGTGACTCGTTCACTTCGGAGGCCGACACATCGGGGGGCGACACCGCCGAGGCCGCCTCCAGCTCTCGCCGGCTCCTCGCCGCTTTGGCGCGCAGCTCGCTCAGCCGCGACGCGCGACACTCCGAGCCCGACGTCACGTCCGACGCCGACACGACACTAGCCTCGCGGGCCGACGGGGCTTCAGCGCGCGGCTCGACCCGGGGAGTGCCGTTCACTTTGGCGGCGGACAACCGGGCGGCTCGAGCGCGCAGCTTGCTCAGGCGCGACGCCGTGGATAACTCGGAGGGCGACGCCGCGCCCTCCGTTTCGGCCCGCATATCGAATCCGGGGTCGACGGGGGCGGCCTCGTCCCTGCGCCGCGACGAGTCAGCGTCGGGGCACTCCCAGTAGGCGAGGCGGCGCGGCGGGCGGCCGCAGACCTCGGAGGCGGAGGCCGACACGTCGCTGCACGCGTCGAGGTCGCGGCCCAGCAGCACGCACGACAGCAGCGAGCGCACGTCGAGGCTGTCGCCGGGGTCGGAGGCCAAGTCCTGCGGGTCACTCACCCCGAGCGCGGGCCGCGGCCGCCGGTCCGCGTGGCCGGCGCGGATCAGCTCCGAGCTGATGTTCACGTCCTCGTCCGTCGACGTGTCGATCAGGAACAGCTCCACGATGCTCTCCTGCGGGGAGGTAGAGGGTGTTAGTCTATGGTGACGAGTGTAGATATAGGGCAGGGTAGGAATAGGTTATGGGCCTCGAAAAGAGCTCTCGATAGTACATTTTAGACGACACGTTTATCCTATTAGATTACCCAAATACCGCTATGGTAGACCACAATCTTATATTAAAAACGACATGGGGAAATTTCAGTGTAAGAGCGCTCGCACATCTGGCCACTGGTGGCGGCCATCCTCAAGTAGCGAGCGCGCGCCGATCCTACAGCTCGTGACCCGACGCGGCCGACAGAACGCCCGGTGTGCACCGGTGCCATTCAGAATGTATGAAAAAGTTCATCCATAGCTTGTGCTGACGCCGCCACTAATGGCCCAATGTGCGGAAACTAACAGGGCACAGGTCATACCTCGTGGTCGACGGCGACGACGTTGCCGACGAGCCGGCGCTCGCGCACCAGCTGCAGGCAGTGCTGCGCGGCGGCGCGCGGCCAGCGCCGGCTCGCCGCGGCCGGACGGAGCCCCGCGAGGCGCGCGCGCACCGCCATGGCCGGCAGCGCCGCCCACTGGCGCCGCAGCGGCCGCAGCGCCATAGCCGCCACCGTATCCACCGTGCCGTAGTCCACGTGCAGCACCTGACGACACATCGCACGTTTAGATCCCTACTATACTCTGTACTTTTAGATATTTAAAAAAAGGTAAACGAACAACCGCGTGACTGCCCAGTCAGCCAATCAAAGTAACGTTTTGTATCTGTGGCAGTACTATTGCAGTACTGGTGACGTGGACAGTGGCCGCACTCACCTTGACGGTATCTTCGTCCAGCACCTGCACGATGAGCGAGCGGTGCCAGTCGCCCTCGAACACGCTGCTGCAGTACTGGTGACGTGGACAGTGGCCGCACTCACCTTGACGGTATCTTCGTCCAGCACCTGCACGATGAGCGAGCGGTGCCAGTCGCCCTCGAACACGCTGCTGCAGTACTGGTGACGTGGACAGTGACCGCACTCACCTTGACGGTATCTTCGTCCAGCACCTGCACGATGAGCGAGCGGTGCCAGTCGCCCTCGAACACGCTGCTGCAGTACTGGTGACGTGGACAGTGGCCGCACTCACCTTGACGGTATCTTCGTCCAGCACCTGCACGATGAGCGAGCGGTGCCAGTCGCCCTCGAACACGCTGCTGCAGTACTGGTGACGTGGACAGTGGCCGCACTCACCTTGACGGTATCTTCGTCCAGCACCTGCACGATGAGCGAGCGGTGCCAGTCGCCCTCGAACACGCTGCTGCAGTACTGGTGACGTGGACAGTGGCCGCACTCACCTTGACGGTATCTTCGTCCAGCACCTGCACGATGAGCGAGCGGTGCCAGTCGCCCTCGAACACGCTGCTGCAGTACTGGTGACGTGGACAGTGGCCGCACTCACCTTGACGGTATCTTCGTCCAGCACCTGCACGATGAGCGAGCGGTGCCAGTCGCCCTCGAACACGCTGCTGCAGTACTGGTGACGTGGACAGTGGCCGCACTCACCTTGACGGTATCTTCGTCCAGCACCTGCACGATGAGCGAGCGGTGCCAGTCGCCCTCGAACACGCTGCTGCAGTACTGGTGACGTGGACAGTGACCGCACTCACCTTGACGGTATCTTCGTCCAGCACCTGCACGATGAGCGAGCGGTGCCAGTCGCCCTCGAACACGCTGCTGCAGTACTGGTGACGTGGACAGTGGCCGCACTCACCTTGACGGTATCTTCGTCCAGCACCTGCACGATGAGCGAGCGGTGCCAGTCGCCCTCGAACACGCTGCTGCAGTACTGGTGACGTGGACAGTGACCGCACTCACCTTGACGGTATCTTCGTCCAGCACCTGCACGATGAGCGAGCGGTGCCAGTCGCCCTCGAACACGCTGCTGCAGTACTGGCCGGGGCGCCGCGCGCCCGCCGCCAGCACTCTGTCTTTGCCCTCGCCCTTCGAGTAGTACTCCCTGCAGAAACCTTCATTTAGTTAGTGTCCAAAAGTGACAACATCATAATGAGTAATACGGCTCGAGAGCCATCTCCACCCCCGCAAGAGGGTTTAACCGCCGACGGACCTAAGCTAGCCTTGAAGACTTGAACTTTAAAGGCTCGCAATCCTGGCGGCTCGAGCCTTCAAGACTCAAGCGTAGAAGCCTAAAGACTTGAAAGAATTCTGAACCTTAAAGAATCAAGTCAGGAAGAGTCGAAAGGTTTCATATTAATTTTTTTTTTTCATACGATCATACAGCACCCTAATGTTGTCATAGATTAAGAAATTCAATATTTTACGAAAATCTATCACCCACAATCAATTATGAAATAAATTACCAGCCCGCAACATTATTTATTTTTAAGCGTTATTTGAGTAAAAAGAAATGGTGGAAACGCATAGGGTTGCAAATAGAAAAAAAACCAAATGTTTTTTTTCAAATTTATGAAAAAAAACATGAAAAAAAACCTGGCACCATGGTTTTTTTTCTAAATTAGGTTTTTTTTCAGATGAACAAAAATGTGCCACAATAACGCTTTTTCGTGATTTATTTAACTAAACTATTTTTAGTAAATGCAAAAAGAACTTTAAACCTATTCACAACATTTTTTGGGGAATCCCTGAATTCCCCGATGCGGTGACGAGAGGCGTTGGTGTTGCCAACAGTAAATTGCGATAACTACCACTACAGATTTCATTTATGTTGTTATTAATCAAAGTTGTTAAATTAAATTGGTTTAATGGTTAACATAAAGTCTAAAACAAGTAAAACAACCGTATAAAAGTATTAACTGCCTTGCAAATTTTGAGTTTTCATACTTTTGAAAAAAAACGTACTCCAGAAAAAAAACGGTTTTTATTCACGGTTTTTTTTCATGTTTTTTTTCAAGTCAGAAATAACTGGCCAAGAGCATGTCGGACCATGCTCAGTGTAGGGTTCCATAGCCGTAACTATAAGGTAAATAAATAAAAAATACGATGTAAAAAAAGTACAACAACAAAAGAGCGTATCTTCATAGCAATTACGTCCTTTTGTTGAGAAGCGCAGTTTATCGGCAATAACTCAAAAACGGTTAATCCGATCTTATTGAAAATAATTTTCGTTGAAAGTATTAATTAAGCGTTATCTTTGTAATTTTTTTTATATTTTTGGGAATCACGGTTTAGAAGATAGAGGGGGGGGGACACAATTTTCACCACTTTCGGAGCGATTATTTCCAAAGGTATTCACTTAATCAAAAACATTACTTAAGAACCTTAAAATGTTTTCAAAAGAGCTGTCGAACTATGTACCACGCGTTGATATTTGCTGAAAAAAATTTTTTTTAGCTTCTGTTACATGTATGGAGTGCCCCCCCTAGATTTTTTTATTTTTATTATTTAACTACCAAACTTAGTTGCGGCATCTACAAGACATCTATATTCCAAATTTCATCAGTATAGGTCTTGTAGTTTTTGAGTAAAATGCCTGTGACATACGGACGGACGGACGGACGGACGGACGGACGGACGGACGGACGGACGGACATGACGAAACTATAAGGGGGGGGGGTTGGGTGGGTTTAGCCATTTTGGCTACGGAACCCTAAAAAAACCGTTTTTTTACAACCCTAGAAACGCATCTTGTTCATGATAAACAAATCATTAAGGTGCGTTTCCACTGACGCGACACACTGTGGTCGCTCAAGTCACGGTTCACTAAAGTATTTTGAGGTACGCGTCCACTGACGCATTTCACTGAGCCTAATTTGTGTTGGCATTCGAACCTATATTGGACTGAGAAAGACTAAAAGCAATTGTCATCTATCGGGACGCTGTAAGCATGTGTGACCGTTCGCGGCGGGAGCGTTTGAGGGACGCATATGGGCGGTAACTCACGTCATCTCGTCCATGTACTCCTCCATGGTGTCGTAGTCGGGTCCGAGGCGCAGCAGCCACATGTGGCTGGGCGAGTACAGCTCACCCACGACCACGGCCAGCATGTCTCCGGGGCTGAGGTCGGCGACGCTGCCGGACGGGATGCTCTCCATGAAGTTCAGGCAGTCCGCCGGGAACACGTCCGGATCCTACCGGACGAAAAACAATCCTTAATCATTTGAATATTTTTAATTTCAGACCGAGCGGCACTACCGAATCGATAGATATTCTAATAAAATTTGAAAGGTTTAGAGACGTACATACAGGTCGATTCACAAGAGCTGGCACGAATGGATTGAACGAAAGCAATGTCACTTGTCACCGTTGAGTGACGTTGTTATACGGAAGGATCCAAATATTTAACACTAGCATTTTCCCGCGGCTTCGCCCGCGTTGTTCCCGTTATTGTCCCAAATGAACTCTTTACCGGGATATAATGTATCCTATGTTTCAATCCAGGACTTGGTTTACTTGCATGCCAAATTTCAGCTTGATCCATCCAGTTGTTACCCCGTTATAAGGTAACAAACATCCAAACATCTTCACAAACTTTCGCATTTATAATATTAGTGGGATTTCTTAATTATTCGAGAGAAAAAAAACCATCTGTATAATCTGCACATTATTAAAACTAAGCAAGTAAAAGATATGGCACAAAGGCAAATTTGACGGTTCGCAGCAAATATTATACTATCATGAACTTTTTATTTTATTTATATTCTGTTTTCACACTGATGTCGCAATTTACAAAATCATGGCGAAAATATGCGCAACTCATTACGAATTTTTTATGTTATAATGCAATTTCCGCGCTTCATGGTATCAGTTGGTATCAGTGTACAAACAAGGATGCGATTATGTAGGAACGATTTTTTTTATTGTACATAAAATACACAATGCAGACTGGGTTATGAGGTTATGAGACGAGATAGTCTAAAAACATGATTATCGCTTATCGAATCAACCTGGTATTTAATATTCATCACATTATCATTCATTCATTCGTTCAATCCATTCGTGCCAGGTCTCGTGAATCGACCTGTACGTGAAGTGAGATATCGATGCTTACATAATCGATCCCGGGCAGTGCATCATCGGATTCGAGCTGCAGCCCCTTGGGCGGCGCTCGGGGCGGGCGCCTGGGGCGGACGGCGGGCGGCGGCGGCGGCGGCGGCGCGCTCGCGGCCAGCAGCCAGTCGCCGCTGCGCGCGCGCGTGGCCGTGAGCGCCTCCACGGCGCATGCGCACGCAGAAACTGACGGGAACCCGAAGCGGGAGAAGTTCAGCTCGCGCCCGTACTCCTCCCTGCGACCACGATGTCTCCGATACACCGAACATTCCAAACACTCCAAGCGCCGACTCTAAGGTCGGCATTTTGCTGAGGTGGGACCGCTATGTGACAGCGTATCTTAAGCTTAATTTATAATTTTTTTTTGTTGTTTTTACCTTGTGCTATCATGAATAAATGTATTTTCTTTCTCTTTCTTTCCAATCGGGGCCGCCCGCCATATAACCCCGATCGGCATATTGCGCGATCACGAAAAAGTAACAAGTGATCCTAAGCTGTACAGATCCGGTACCACCTATTCCTCTATTATGATGTTTTTCGACCTTTTTCATGATACGACCCCCCTTTGTATGTTTGTTCATACGTTTCGGAACCAAGGGGTGGCTAAGACCCACCACTGATTCTGAGCCGGATTTTACGTTCAATCCGTCCGTACATTTCTATTTTTTTCCCTTTTTGCTTGAGGTTCCACGACTCTTACCACCCCCCAGGAAGTAACGACACACTCGTCAAAAGACATTACTCTATTGAATAAGCATGGATAATCAGCTGTTGAGTTAAGAAAATAAATCCCATTGAAACCGGCCCTTCCAAATAAATCCTGTCGCAATAAACACTCACTCGTAGAGCCGCAGCAGCTGGCTGCACCACACGCCGCCGGGGCGCCGCGCCACCAACTCTTCGAGCTCCTCTTGGAGCGTCGCCAGCGCCGCCGCCGACCGCCCGCTCGCACCTATAACACCAGTCAAGTAAGTAATCATCAGTCAAGTGTTTCATGATTTTACATCAGACACATCCATGCTGAACATAACTCCCTGAAAACTACTTCCGGCCGACCAACCATATAGTGGGGGTCCAAACCATGCTGCGTGTTCCGCTTAGTGGGCTTTTTTATGCCCTATCAGCAGTAGTCGGCACTACCTGTGCTAAAACTATATGCCCATCCCACTGCTACTTCAACTCAGGTAGCTATCTCGGCCTCTACTGACAAACTCACTAGCATCATAAAAGATACTAGCCAAAAACATGGAATTTTAAAATTAGGGACAACTGACATATGGAATAACGGGAATCATATTTACATGTATAACAGAACAACTAAGAATACTTACTGGATGAAGTCTGCCTCCCAGAGTCATTATCCGGTATCTTGAGGGACTCAGCGCTGCCCTGACTGATGAGCTGGGACTGGTACGCCGGCGTGCGCTTCTCCAGGAAGCGCTGTAGCCGCCGGCGCGCGTGCGGGCTCGTCTCCTCCTCTTTATGGTTCCCATTACTCAACATCTCCATCTTACCCGACAAGCTGTCTATGTTCTCCGAGTGCACAGGCTTTGGGACCGGTCGCAGAAGTGCAGAATTTGAGACCGATTTTGGTTTTGGAGACACAGGCCTTGTGATCTGTCTGGGTTCCGGCTCAGGTTTCTTGGCTTCTGTATACGCAGACTGTGTCTTAGTGGTCACGGATGTGCTGTGTGCTGTTCCACTGTAACTTGAGATTCTATTGTTGTTCGGCTCTGCGGGTTTCGGTGAAGGCCTGAATGTACTCGCCACTAAATTGCTCTGGGGGCGTCTGATAATTGATTCTGGAACACTTCTCCGTTTTCCCCTTCTGTAAAGTTTTAACTTGATCGATATTTTGAATGTTGGGTGCTTACTTTTTCATAACTCACTTACATGAATAGACTTATAAGAATATCCAAATTCGAGAACCAACATCGAAAACACTACATCATAATACAAAAACATTAAAAAATTCGAATAGTAGTACATCATAATTAAAAAGGAACATAGGCATGGCAGTACATTGTCTGGGTCAAACTGAGAAGAAACACCTATTTAGAAGGTGGATTACAATAAAAATCATTTACCTGTGCAAAAATTACAATCAATTCTCTTGAAAACTAAAAAACGAACAGTGTATTGTATCTTTTGAGCAGCTACAGTCAAGTGCAAAAACATGTATCAAATAAATGTAGTAAAGTTTTTATTGCCATTTTTATACGTATATTTTTTTAAGCATATTTAATTTATAGATTTGACTGTAGAACAGTTAGTTGGTAGTGACAAGAGAGCTGACTACTGTGCCTAACTAATATACCTACAATAGCCGAGGAGCAAGTTACTTACACATGTTTGGAGGGCATCTTCTGGCTCTGCACATACTGGTCAATGTGTTTGATTGCGTCTGGCACTATGAGAGTTAGGGTCGGGTTAGACTGAGGTCCCTGAAACTGTACCAAAACAAACATCTGGGTACTTTGTAATAAAACTGTGACAGACTTCTTACTTATATCTTTGCAAAAATAATTTGCAACATCTTTGACAGGGGTGTCCCTCGAGATCCCTAACATCGTTTGTCCTAAAATCACTTGCCCTAACTGTTTTGTCCTGATGGGTATTTGGCCTAACGATCAGTTGTCATAATAAGGTTTTTCCATAATGTTATTTTTGCCATAATACTCTGTTGTCCGAAGCTTTTTTGCCATAACTATTAATATTCCTAATGTTATTTTGCATATTCCTCGCGATCCCTAACATCGTTTGTCCTAAGCAACTAGAGTTATGCACGAGTTCTTAGCTACGAAAAGGCTTAAAAAGGGGGGACGGGGGGGCGAAGCCCTCCACGAGGGGGGCTCGGGGGGCGACGCCCCCCGCATGGAAAAAAGCAGACAGAAAAAGAAAGTTAGGTTGAGTTAGGTTTAGGTTAGATTTGAAACTGCGTCCCCCAACAAAAACGAACTGCTGGCAGAAATGATGTGAGGGGATCAAATATTAGGGCATGTGAGTGTTAGGACAAATGATCATTATGACAAACAGTATTAGGGAATGCAAAAATAGGTTAAAAAAATTTAGGGATCCCTATGTGAGGGGATCAAATATTAGGGCATGTGAGTGTTAGTACAAATGATCATTATGACAAACAGTATTAGGGAATGCAAAAATAGGTTAAAAAAAATTAGGGATCCCGATATACATCCCTTTGACAGACCTGAATTATTTAGTCGTATGGCATTATTATATAAAGCAATCAAAGTATTGTATTGAGATTGTTAAGCCAATCGGCCTGAGACCTGAATAAGGCTTTCGCAATAGCTTAAAGTAGCAGTAAAGCATAAAATTTAAATGTAGTTTTAAAATGAGAATCAACCTACAGACACTTTTTAATTGATCCTTTCTAGTTCTAATAGAAAGGTGCAAAAGTTTACCGAATTTAGTTATAAGTGCATCTATAGTCAACTTTTAAGGACAGAAGGTACAAGGATCTTCACATAGAATACACAACTGCTATGCTATTAGCTGCCAGAGGATTATGAAGTAATAAGAAACAGCTGCGGGGTGGCATCTAACTCGTCCATTGGTAATGCGCAGCAAGTCCAAGTTACTTTTTCTACAAAAATAAAGTACTCAAATGCCTTAATTTAGGGAAGACAATGGTTCTAATGACGCCTCACCACAATTTAAAGGAGCCCATTTCACAAAGCTCCGAGTTACAATCGTACAAGTCTAAACTAGCAACATTAGGTTCAAAGATCTTTATTTCTCATAAGAATATAAATATTCACGTACACGAGACATACTTTAAATTACAATTATTTTACTTGATGAGCGCACAACAATAGATATTTTATTATCTTAAACAATATACTTATAAATACTGACACTTTTCGTCTAGATACTTAGCAGATTGGTCAAAATAACACGATTAGTGGGTTTGTAACTTACACCTTTATAAAACAGACCACAGTTAGTTACTTAAAACACCATTGGTTGGTAAGTAATGTGTAGCTTTGAGGAGCAGTCCACAAACATTAAAAATTGTCAGGAAGAAGTACCAGAAAGCAGTCCGAGCAGCGCTCACGCAGGAACAGCACCGGGTCGCGGTAGCCGAAGCGCGCCGACGGCAGCGCCTCGCCGAGCATGCGCCGGTAGTCGCGCAGCAGCGTCGCCGCATCCATCGTCGTCGGCGTCGACACCACCAGCGACCGGAGCACCTTCTTCAGCCCCTCCAGGTCCGCCATCGCGACTAATCTGCTGACAAACACTTACTAACTTTTACTTCTTACTTATTTACTATACGGCTCATCTACCGTTAGCCTAGTGGTCTGCTTTTGAACTCTAACACCACCTCTCCCAGCACCCAGTCCCCCATTTCCATGCGAAATGAACCCGATGATCGGGATCTCGGCACTGAATATGTTAATAAAGTCAAAAAGTGGTTGACTACTTTCCCGAGTTACTGTACGTACACGCTATTCACAAAATGCGGATCCAAGAGACAGGAATTATCTCAGAATAACACACATGGCACATATAAACAACAAACTTTCGGGTTTTGATATAGTTGGTAGTAGGTAGTTAATAATTTTGAAATTTTACACTCGTAGATGATCATGGTATAGGAAATATAAGTGATCACCGCGTGATTACAATAACTGCAAGATCAGCAGCATACGACGGTTGAAAACAATGCAAAACAACGTTGTATTACAAAAACAAACTGAAAACCGAAGCAATTAAAAATCTATAAAGAAATATACCTTGTATAAGTAAATTAATGAAGTGCTAACATTTATTTAGAATAGTAAATTAGACATTCATGAAGATGTTTTGTAATTATCCACACAGAAATTCCAAGTAAAATATACCGCAACTTTTCACGAATTTTTATTGTTTTTTTTTAGCAAGATTTGATTTGATTCTTTGACTTCCTATATTTTTGCAGAAAGAATGGAAGCTGTTCGACGTATTTAGTAAAACGCTCAAGTTTCTGCTGCTCAGCCGCCTAAATGTCATTTTTCATTAATGACATTGACATTAATGTCACTGTCAGCAGCACTGCTGCGCTGCTGGGTTTTGTTTTGCGATATTTCGATCGAACACGAATTACGTAAGGTTATTTTGTAATTAAACTCAATCACGATGTCTTTCTTCTTGAAGCGCACCATAGGTGCGGGGCTGGGCCTGAGCCGCGCCGTTTTAAACAATGCCAAAGCGCCCGCCGCGCAGAGCATAGCGTGGAAGAGCGAAACGGCAGCCCAACCGGAGACCCGGCCGACTTACGCGAAGCTGGACCCCCTGCAGAAGTCGCAGCTGATAGACTTCGGTAAATATATGGCGGAATGCCTGCCCAAGTACGTGCAGAAGGTGCAGATAACGGCGGGCAACGAGCTAGAGGTGCTGATCCCGCCGGAGGGCGTGATCCCCGTGCTGCAGTTCCTGAAGGACCACCACAGCGCGCAGTTCGCGTCGCTCGTGGACATCGCGGGCGTGGACGTGCCGGCGCACCCGCAGCGCTTCGAGATCGTGTACAACCTGCTGTCGCTGCGCTACAACTCGCGCATCCGCGTGAAGACCTACGCGGACGAGCTCACGCCCGTCGACTCCGCCTGCGAGGTGTTCAAGGCCGCCAACTGGTACGAGCGCGAGATCTGGGACATGTACGGCGTGTTCTTCGCCAACCACCCCGACCTCAGGAGGATTCTCACAGATTACGGATTCGAAGGCCACCCGTTCAGGAAAGACTTCCCTCTCAGTGGCTACGTGGAGGTCCGCTATGATGATGAGCAGAAGAGGGTGGTGGTGGAGCCGCTGGAGTTGGCGCAGGAGTTCCGCAGGTTTGAGCTGGAGGCTCCGTGGGAGCAGTTCCCCAATTTCCGAGGCAACCCTGCCGCTGAGGAGGTCACCAACCCCTCTGAGGCTCCCAAGAAAGAATAAATATTAGTTATGCCAGTTAGAATATACTCTGTAAATAAATACACAGTTGTCTTATTAGTATTTATCTAAGCTTCCCTTTTAAGAGTTATAAACTTATCTTGTAGGATAATTATTAATGATTCTTTATGAATATTTAGATCAATAAATTATTATTTTCTTCAATTCAAATACTCATTTTATTGAGAATTTTTCTAATCATTAAAGGAATTAGGGTTTTTAGGGTTCCATCCTTATAGGATAACTTGTTTTTTTTTTAATTAATTTATTACCAAATATAAGTTTACATTTACATATATACAGGGTGTTACCGGTATGCGGACTTTTATTAAAACTGATAATAATATGCTTCATTAGCAATTGTTTGCAAGTATTAGCAAATCCTAATTATGCGAATTAACTGCACAATTCAATTTCCTAAATCCGCACTTTAAATGTAGTAGGTGTACTACGTAATTATCGTTATTCATATCGCTGATGCACTTGGTACAAGGCATGTCGTGGTACGGAGGTGAAAAGTTGAGAAAAACAATCCCACAATTAATGCCGTCCTTATCATTACGTTTATGTATGGAGTTTTTTACACAGCTTAAAGAGTTTTTTCTAAAATTTGACATGACAATTACAAAAGTATTGACATGGGCTTGTCAAATTACAAAACAAACATTTATTTGCAAAACTGATATTTTTTTGCGTTAAAATGGCTAAAGACACATGTGAATTATCTGACATGATTTGTGCGACACGTGGAAATGTTCCTTTTAGTCGATGAATTAAATGAAGGTCATGGTTAGGTTAAGAAACGTTACTTTACCCTACTTTAAAAAAAGCCTGCTTGCTGGTAACGCACTGTATAACATCTGCCAAACTGTATAACAATTGGCGTTTTGTGTGTCTGTCTGTCTGTCACAGCCAATTTGCTCCAAAAATACTGAACCGATTGAGTTGAAATTTTGTACATATATTGAGGTTAATGACCCAAACATGGAAATACAGGGTGGAAAGTTTTGATGGGCCCTGGAGGGGAACTACCTTAAATCCTTTAGTAAGCTCATTTTACTGAAAGGAAACATTCATTTATTTTACAAATTGCAGCAAACTATATTGTGTGAAAGGGCTCACTGTAGAAATCTCAAATATATTTTTTTTATAATTTTTATATTAATAGTTTTGAAGTTATTTAACAAAATAGGCAGAAATTGACCATTCCCTCCCCTTATCTCCGAAACTATTTGACTGAGAATTTTGAAAAAAATATGGAAAATAGTCCTGCACCTATAGATTACAGGAAAACCTATAAGAAGTCTGTGCAGTAAAGTATAATTGTGTATGAACGTACCATTTCAATGAGTTACATTACAAATTATATTTTTGTTGTATGTAGGTTATGCAACAACTTAGCCAGTTATATTTTTAAATTTAATATGTTATTCATTTTCTACAAATATTGATACAGGAATTAAAGGAGATTTGACTGAATAAAATGTCACAGTTACTGAGCTATTTTTCTCACTTTCAGAAAATAAAATATCCTATAGTTTCACTAACTACAGCAAAATTGGAAAAGGAAATTAAAAGCAAGAATATAATTTTTTTCAAAACTTTTATTGTACTCAAAATTGCTTAATAACTAGTTATACTAATTCTACAATATTTAAATCCCAAGTTGATCATGTCATGAGCAAACAGGATAAAGATTTAATCAGATAATGAACTCTGACAATAGGGTATTTGCCTGTAGTCAATATAAATTACTACAAGCTAGCCATTAAATCAGCTTTCGAAAATTTGCAGAAATGAACTAAACATCACCTATTAAGCGTTTCAAACGATTTTAAAAAGATCAAAACCTATAAATAAGAAGGTGATTTGATGTTTGAGTAAAATGACGTCATTTCACTTTTATTCCATACAAACTTCATACTATCTGAGCGTTTTGACACTTCATAAAAAGTAACTGATTTGATCTGTCAGGAAAGTAGCCTTTTACGGGCTCTCACCTATTAGGTTGATTTCTGAGATTGTGAGGCTCTAAACTGAAGTGCAGTCTGCTTCCATATAACTGTATTTATTTACACATTACTGCATTTCAAAACATTGGAGCCAAGAAAATACATTATCTTTTTCTATGCATAAAAATCTACATTACAGCTAACGCCATTGTTAGCCGCCAGTGTTATGCCATTCCTGGCATGTACGGGGAATATTCCCAAATCACAAATATTTCCATGCACCGGGGGAATGTTCTCGGGAATAGTACAATAACTGAATACAACAACAATAGTGGTGTTTCCCACATCAAAGTCAAGAAGTACGACGGACGTCCCCATATGTCGTTCGGTAGTATAAAATCGGCATCGGTCGGGTCAGCGGCGGTAGCGGTACCGCTTGAAGTGGAACCAGAGCTGGAAGATGTTGTTGTGGAAGTGGCAGCGGAAGCCGCGCTTGTAGGAGTACTCCCACTCGCGGTTGACGATCTTGAAGGCGATGTCCTCGTAGGGCGGCCCGGCGCGGAACCGCAGCACCGCGAACTCTGGGTTGTCGGCGCACGGTTTCTGGAAACAAGTACATATGTAACTTGTAGTTATAGTAACCGCCGTTGTTAATACTAGTTATTATGTATGTGAATGACCACACGGTCATTCATAAAGCAAGCTAACATTAGCTTAAAATCGTATATCATATGTCACTAAATACGAAGTCCGACCGAAATTTCGGTTTCGGTCTAGTTTCGGCAAAAAAAAAAACGGGTTTAGGTTGCCATCCGGCCGAAATCGAAACTGAATTTGAGGGGTTTCATGAAGCGATCGGACAGTCTTTATTTCAAAAAGCACAAATAATTTATTTGAAAAAAGAGGTTATAATCAATGGTTACTCAGAGACTAAATTATTAATATGTTATTTAAAAATGAAGAGTGAAGACTGACTGATTATGATTGTAATTTTTTTTTCTTCCCACGAAAACATGACCTTATATGGAAGTTTCGGTTTCGGTTCTGGTTTCGGTTCAAAGCTGAAATCCGGTTTCGGCCGTGAAAACTAGTTTCGGTCGGACACTAATACAAATGCATAACAAAAGGGACATAAGCAAGGATTTGATCGTTTTAAAAAATGATGAGAGATACTGGATAGTTTTATGAAAGCGCATTGTACTGTGGATGTAGATTGTACTAATATGTCTACACCACAAAGTTTCAAAAATATGTATACAGGTCTTATTATGATGGCAGTAAAGTTTATGTATGCATATTTTGAAACTTTATGTGGATATTTGTCTTCGCCCCGGACTGTAGAGATGAGGGTTGTAGCAAATCTTTAAGTTTTCATTATTCTATCCAAAGAAAGTGTATTTTATGTTGATTAAGTCGTCTCGAATCTCGAATACAAGATGGATCGCATCAGTCTGGTAACTTTTAACGAGCTGGAAATTACAATCGGCTAAGTTTCGTAGATATCGTAATAAGGGTCGGAATATCAAAGTAATAGTTTGTTACTTTTATTCACTGATGTCAGGCGGTCATATAAAAGAGACGTTCGAAAAATAGAAATCAATTAATTAAATACACGCCGTCAGCGTCATGGGCATTTTTGAGCCAGCTACAATTCGGGGCGATCCTTTTTAACGTGAGCTCAAGTGACGAAGCCTGTCGCGGATTACTTTTGTCGGTAAGTGTGACGAAGCCTGTTGCCGGTTCGAAGTCGTACCCACTTGACGAAGCCCAGGTTGCGGATTTAATCTTATGTGGTGGTCTTTTATTTTTTTTTCTATTTATTATGTGTCGATTAAATGAGTATAAAATGAAATACATAAATAGTCGATAAGTACCAGCGAGAAGTCGGGCGTGGAGCGCGGGTCGATGAGGTCCGGGTAGAAGATGTTGAACTTGTAGCCCTGCACGATCTTGGGCGGCGGGTTGTCCATGTCGTAGTGCGTCTGGTTGTACTTGTTCCACTCGAAGCCCGTGTGCACGCGGTTGAAGTAGCGCGGCTTGCGCGGCCGGTACTTGTCGGGCCACAGCGCCGGCGGCGGCGCCTCCAGCGCCGCCTCCACCGCGAACACGGCCTCGTCGCCGCCCATGCCGCGCCGGGCTTCCCGCTCGAACAGCGCGCTGCCGTCGCCGGAGCCCGAGCCGGCGCCGGAGCCGCCGGCGCCCGCGCACGAGGTGTGCGCCAGTTGCGCGTTGGCCGCGTGCGCGCGAGTTCGGAGATACTGCAAATTAATTAGTAAAACTCATTCATTTATTTGATAGATTACTTTTTGTGGATATGTCGCTGCCAACTAGGGTTAATTAATAGTTAGCTATTAGGTTAGCTGCCTAGCCTTTTCATTAAACACACTCCTTATTTTAGGTTAGGTTTGTTAGTCAGCTCGTGTCCCTCAGAGCAGAAATAGAAGCCCCGCACAGTGGAGCTTCGTCGACCTGCTGGCGGGTCATAGTTCAGTGAAAATGCTAGGCAGTTAACCAAATGGCTAATTAAACCAGTTGGCCGCGACAGATACACTACTATTACGGTTTCATTGAGTCTTTACTGGTGCAGAATTTCAAACGGATTGGACAAGGATGAACTCACGCGATTTGTTCTGAACCGACAGATATAGGCGTTACTCCCAGTTACTCCACTGTCGGGTGAGGTTAAGCAAAAGTTGCATTTTTTATGTAATTATACATACATTTGTTAAGTACAGTCAAACACACTGTAAACTGCATATTTGTAAACGAATATTAACTTTATTGCGACGTGTTAAGTCTATAGGTGGCTAGTTAACGGTAATTTCTACGAGGATGCGCTCTAGCGCTTTGGAATTTGACTGACTCTTGGGTAGGTATTTTTTAACAACGTCGAATCAGATCGCTAGCACTAAACCACCAGGAAGTTTCACTGATCGCTCAAAGTGAGCAACGGACCAGCGGGAGAGATTTAAACGGTGGGACCTGTCTTTATGTAGGGTTTGTGTATCGAGCTACCGGAAGTTTTAGTAGCTCGATACACACAGCGCATTGGATAAAATGACATCTGAAGAGAAAAAACTCGAAGCAATTAAGATAGCTTCGGATTCCAAGTCGCGAGGTCTCGCCGGTCGAATTTTCAGATTAGAATCTTTAGGATTAATTCCGTGACGGTACCTGCAGCCGCTGCAGTAGCGCCCCGCGCAGTACAACGCCACACACGCCGCCTCCGACTCCGAGTCCGGCCCGTCCCCCCGCCCGGCTCTACCCCCCGTGACGTACCTGCAGCCGCTGCTCGTCGATGGCGGCGTCGGTGGTGAGCGTGCCGGGCTCGAGCGCGCGCGGCGGCAGCGGCGGCGGCGAGTAGCGCCCCGCGCGGTACAACGCCACACACGCCGCCTCCGACTCCGAGTCCGGCCCGTCCCCCCGCCCGGCTCTACCCCCCGTGACGTACCTGCAGCCGCTGCTCGTCGATGGCGGCGTCGGTGGTGAGCGTGCCGGGCTCGAGCGCGCGCGGCGGCAGCGGCGGCGGCGAGTAGCGCCCCGCGCGGTACAACGCCACACACGCCGCCTCCGACTCCGAGTCCGGCCCGTCCCCCCGCCCGGCTCTACCCCCCGTGACGTACCTGCAGCCGCTGCTCGTCGATGGCGGCGTCGGTGGTGAGCGTGCCGGGCTCGAGCGCGCGCGGCGGCAGCGGCGGCGGCGAGTAGCGCCCCGCGCGGTACAACGCCACACACGCCGCCTCCGACTCCGAGTCCGGCCCGTCCCCCCGCCCGGCTCTACCCCCCGTGACGGTACCTGCAGCCGCTGCTCGTCGATGGCGGCGTCGGTGGTGAGCGTGCCGGGCTCGAGCGCGCGCGGCGGCAGCGGCGGCGGCGAGTAGCGCCCCGCGCGGTACAACGCCACACACGCCGCCTCCGACTCCGAGTCCGGCCCGTCCCCCCGCCCGGCTCTACCCCCCGTGACGTACCTGCAGCCGCTGCTCGTCGATGGCGGCGTCGGTGGTGAGCGTGCCGGGCTCGAGCGCGCGCGGCGGCAGCGGCGGCGGCGAGTAGCGCCCCGCGCGGTACAACGCCACACACGCCGCCTCCGACTCCGAGTCCGGCCCGTCCCCCCGCCCGGCTCTACCCCCCGTGACGGTACCTGCAGCCGCTGCTCGTCGATGGCGGCGTCGGTGGTGAGCGTGCCGGGCTCGAGCGCGCGCGGCGGCAGCGGCGGCGGCGAGTAGCGCCCCGCGCGGTACAACGCCACACACGCCGCCTCCGACTCCGAGTCCGGCCCGTCCCCCCGCCCGGCTCTACCCCCCGTGACGTACCTGCAGCCGCTGCTCGTCGATGGCGGCGTCGGTGGTGAGCGTGCCGGGCTCGAGCGCGCGCGGCGGCAGCGGCGGCGGCGAGTAGCGCCCCGCGCGGTACAACGCCACACACGCCGCCTCCGACTCCGAGTCCGGCCCGTCCCCCCGCCCGGCTCTACCCCCCGTGACGGTACCTGCAGCCGCTGCTCGTCGATGGCGGCGTCGGTGGTGAGCGTGCCGGGCTCGAGCGCGCGCGGCGGCAGCGGCGGCGGCGAGTAGCGCCCCGCGCGGTACAACGCCACACACGCCGCCTCCGACTCCGAGTCCGGCCCGTCCCCCCGCCCGGCTCTACCCCCCGTGACGTACCTGCAGCCGCTGCTCGTCGATGGCGGCGTCGGTGGTGAGCGTGCCGGGCTCGAGCGCGCGCGGCGGCAGCGGCGGCGGCGAGTAGCGCCCCGCGCGGTACAACGCCACACACGCCGCCTCCGACTCCGAGTCCGGCCCGTCCCCCCGCCCGGCTCTACCCCCCGTGACGTACCTGCAGCCGCTGCTCGTCGATGGCGGCGTCGGTGGTGAGCGTGCCGGGCTCGAGCGCGCGCGGCGGCAGCGGCGGCGGCGAGTAGCGCCCCGCGCGGTACAACGCCACACACGCCGCCTCCGACTCCGAGTCCGGCCCGTCCCCCCGCCCGGCTCTACCCCCCGTGACGTACCTGCAGCCGCTGCTCGTCGATGGCGGCGTCGGTGGTGAGCGTGCCGGGCTCGAGCGCGCGCGGCGGCAGCGGCGGCGGCGAGTAGCGCCCCGCGCGGTACAACGCCACACACGCCGCCTCCGACTCCGAGTCCGGCCCGTCCCCCCGCCCGGCTCTACCCCCCGTGACGGTACCTGCAGCCGCTGCTCGTCGATGGCGGCGTCGGTGGTGAGCGTGCCGGGCTCGAGCGCGCGCGGCGGCAGCGGCGGCGGCGAGTAGCGCCCCGCGCGGTACAACGCCACACACGCCGCCTCCGACTCCGAGTCCGGCCCGTCCCCCCGCCCGGCTCTACCCCCCGTGACGTACCTGCAGCCGCTGCTCGTCGATGGCGGCGTCGGTGGTGAGCGTGCCGGGCTCGAGCGCGCGCGGCGGCAGCGGCGGCGGCGAGTAGCGCCCCGCGCGGTACAACGCCACACACGCCGCCTCCGACTCCGAGTCCGGCCCGTCCCCCCCGCCCGGCTCTACCCCCCGTGACGTACCTGCAGCCGCTGCTCGTCGATGGCGGCGTCGGTGGTGAGCGTGCCGGGCTCGAGCGCGCGCGGCGGCAGCGGCGGCGGCGAGTAGCGCCCCGCGCGGTACAACGCCACACACGCCGCCTCCGACTCCGAGTCCGGCCCGTCCCCCCGCCCGGCTCTACCCCCCGTGACGTACCTGCAGCCGCTGCTCGTCGATGGCGGCGTCGGTGGTGAGCGTGCCGGGCTCGAGCGCGCGCGGCGGCAGCGGCGGCGGCGAGTAGCGCCCCGCGCGGTACAACGCCACACACGCCGCCTCCGACTCCGAGTCCGGCCCGTCCCCCCGCCCGGCTCTACCCCCCGTGACGTACCTGCAGCCGCTGCTCGTCGATGGCGGCGTCGGTGGTGAGCGTGCCGGGCTCGAGCGCGCGCGGCGGCAGCGGCGGCGGCGAGTAGCGCCCCGCGCGGTACAACGCCACACACGCCGCCTCCGACTCCGAGTCCGGCCCGTCCCCCCCGCCCGGCTCTACCCCCCGTGACGGTACCTGCAGCCGCTGCTCGTCGATGGCGGCGTCGGTGGTGAGCGTGCCGGGCTCGAGCGGCAGCGGCGGCAGCGGCGGCGGCGAGTAGCGCCCCGCGCGGTACAACGCCACACACGCCGCCTCCGACTCCGAGTCCGGCCCGTCCCCCCGCCCGGCTCTACCCCCCGTGACGTACCTGCAGCCGCTGCTCGTCGATGGCGGCGTCGGTGGTGAGCGTGCCGGGCTCGAGCGCGCGCGGCGGCAGCGGCGGCGGCGAGTAGCGCCCCGCGCGGTACAACGCCACACACGCCGCCTCCGACTCCGAGTCCGGCCCGTCCCCCCGCCCGGCTCTACCCCCCGTGACGTACCTGCAGCCGCTGCTCGTCGATGGCGGCGTCGGTGGTGAGCGTGCCGGGCTCGAGCGCGCGCGGCGGCAGCGGCGGCGGCGAGTAGCGCCCCGCGCGGTACAACGCCACACACGCCGCCTCCGACTCCGAGTCCGGCCCGTCCCCCCGCCCGGCTCTACCCCCCGTGACGTACCTGCAGCCGCTGCTCGTCGATGGCGGCGTCGGTGGTGAGCGTGCCGGGCTCGAGCGCGCGCGGCGGCAGCGGCGGCGGCGAGTAGCGCCCCGCGCGGTACAACGCCACACACGCCGCCTCCGACTCCGAGTCCGGCCCGTCCCCCCGCCCGGCTCTACCCCCCGTGACGTACCTGCAGCCGCTGCTCGTCGATGGCGGCGTCGGTGGTGAGCGTGCCGGGCTCGAGCGCGCGCGGCGGCAGCGGCGGCGGCGAGTAGCGCCCCGCGCGGTACAACGCCACACACGCCGCCTCCGACTCCGAGTCCGGCCCGTCCCCCCGCCCGGCTCTACCCCCCGTGACGGTACCTGCAGCCGCTGCTCGTCGATGGCGGCGTCGGTGGTGAGCGTGCCGGGCTCGAGCGCGCGCGGCGGCAGCGGCGGCGGCGAGTAGCGCCCCGCGCGGTACAACGCCACACACGCCGCCTCCGACTCCGAGTCCGGCCCGTCCCCCCGCCCGGCTCTACCCCCCGTGACGTACCTGCATCCGCTGCTCGTCGATGGCGGCGTCGGTGGTGAGCGTGCCGGGCTCGAGCGCGCGCGGCGGCAGCGGCGGCGGCGAGTAGCGCCCCGCGCGGTACAACGCCACACACGCCGCCTCCGACTCCGAGTCCGGCCCGTCCCCCCGCCCGGCTCTACCCCCCGTGACGTACCTGCAGCCGCTGCTCGTCGATGGCGGCGTCGGTGGTGAGCGTGCCGGGCTCGAGCGCGCGCGGCGGCAGCGGCGGCGGCGAGTAGCGCCCCGCGCGGTACAACGCCACACACGCCGCCTCCGACTCCGAGTCCGGCCCGTCCCCCCCGCCCGGCTCTACCCCCCGTGACGGTACCTGCAGCCGCTGCTCGTCGATGGCGGCGTCGGTGGTGAGCGTGCCGGGCTCGAGCGCGCGCGGCGGCAGCGGCAGCGGCGAGTAGCGCCCCGCGCGGTACAACGCCACACACGCCGCCTCCGACTCCGAGTCCGGCCCGTCCCCCCGCCCGGCTCTACCCCCCGTGACGTACCTGCAGCCGCTGCTCGTCGATGGCGGCGTCGGTGGTGAGCGTGCCGGGCTCGAGCGCGCGCGGCGGCAGCGGCGGCGGCGAGTAGCGCCCCGCGCGGTACAACGCCACACACGCCGCCTCCGACTCCGAGTCCGGCCCGTCCCCCCGCCCGGCTCTACCCCCCGTGACGTACCTGCAGCCGCTGCTCGTCGATGGCGGCGTCGGTGGTGAGCGTGCCGGGCTCGAGCGCGCGCGGCGGCAGCGGCGGCGGCGAGTAGCGCCCCGCGCGGTACAACGCCACACACGCCGCCTCCGACTCCGAGTCCGGCCCGTCCCCCCGCCCGGCTCTACCCCCCGTGACGTACCTGCAGCCGCTGCTCGTCGATGGCGGCGTCGGTGGTGAGCGTGCCGGGCTCGAGCGCGCGCGGCGGCAGCGGCGGCGGCGAGTAGCGCCCCGCGCGGTACAACGCCACACACGCCGCCTCCGACTCCGAGTCCGGCCCGTCCCCCCGCCCGGCTCTACCCCCCGTGACGTACCTGCAGCCGCTGCTCGTCGATGGCGGCGTCGGTGGTGAGCGTGCCGGGCTCGAGCGCGCGCGGCGGCAGCGGCGGCGGCGAGTAGCGCCCCGCGCGGTACAACGCCACACACGCCGCCTCCGACTCCGAGTCCGGCCCGTCCCCCCGCCCGGCTCTACCCCCCGTGACGTACCTGCAGCCGCTGCTCGTCGATGGCGGCGTCGGTGGTGAGCGTGCCGGGCTCGAGCGCGCGCGGCGGCAGCGGCGGCGGCGAGTAGCGCCCCGCGCGGTACAACGCCACACACGCCGCCTCCGACTCCGAGTCCGGCCCGTCCCCCCGCCCGGCTCTACCCCCCGTGACGTACCTGCAGCCGCTGCTCGTCGATGGCGGCGTCGGTGGTGAGCGTGCCGGGCTCGAGCGCGCGCGGCGGCAGCGGCGGCGGCGAGTAGCGCCCCGCGCGGTACAACGCCACACACGCCGCCTCCGACTCCGAGTCCGGCCCGTCCCCCCGCCCGGCTCTACCCCCCGTGACGGTACCTGCAGCCGCTGCTCGTCGATGGCGGCGTCGGTGGTGAGCGTGCCGGGCTCGAGCGCGCGCGGCGGCAGCGGCGGCGGCGAGTAGCGCCCCGCGCGGTACAACGCCACACACGCCGCCTCCGACTCCGAGTCCGGCCCGTCCCCCCGCCCGGCTCTACCCCCCGTGACGTACCTGCAGCCGCTGCTCGTCGATGGCGGCGTCGGTGGTGAGCGTGCCGGGCTCGAGCGCGCGCGGCGGCAGCGGCGGCGGCGAGTAGCGCCCCGCGCGGTACAACGCCACACACGCCGCCTCCGACTCCGAGTCCGGCCCGTCCCCCCGCCCGGCTCTACCCCCCGTGACGTACCTGCAGCCGCTGCTCGTCGATGGCGGCGTCGGTGGTGAGCGTGCCGGGCTCGAGCGCGCGCGGCGGCAGCGGCGGCGGCGAGTAGCGCCCCGCGCGGTACAACGCCACACACGCCGCCTCCGACTCCGAGTCCGGCCCGTCCCCCCGCCCGGCTCTACCCCCCGTGACGGTACCTGCAGCCGCTGCTCGTCGATGGCGGCGTCGGTGGTGAGCGTGCCGGGCTCGAGCGCGCGCGGCGGCAGCGGCAGCGGCGAGTAGCGCCCCGCGCGGTACAACGCCACACACGCCGCCTCCGACTCCGAGTCCGGCCCGTCCCCCCGCCCGGCTCTACCCCCCGTGACGTACCTGCAGCCGCTGCTCGTCGATGGCGGCGTCGGTGGTGAGCGTGCCGGGCTCGAGCGCGCGCGGCGGCAGCGGCGGCGGCGAGTAGCGCCCCGCGCGGTACAACGCCACACACGCCGCCTCCGACTCCGAGTCCGGCCCGTCCCCCCGCCCGGCTCTACCCCCCGTGACGGTACCTGCAGCCGCTGCTCGTCGATGGCGGCGTCGGTGGTGAGCGTGCCGGGCTCGAGCGCGCGCGGCGGCAGCGGCGGCGGCGAGTAGCGCCCCGCGCGGTACAACGCCACACACGCCGCCTCCGACTCCGAGTCCGGCCCGTCCCCCCGCCCGGCTCTACCCCCCGTGACGTACCTGCAGCCGCTGCTCGTCGATGGCGGCGTCGGTGGTGAGCGTGCCGGGCTCGAGCGCGCGCGGCGGCAGCGGCGGCGGCGAGTAGCGCCCCGCGCGGTACAACGCCACACACGCCGCCTCCGACTCCGAGTCCGGCCCGTCCCCCCCGCCCGGCTCTACCCCCCGTGACGTACCTGCAGCCGCTGCTCGTCGATGGCGGCGTCGGTGGTGAGCGTGCCGGGCTCGAGCGCGCGCGGCGGCAGCGGCGGCGGCGAGTAGCGCCCCGCGCGGTACAACGCCACACACGCCGCCTCCGACTCCGAGTCCGGCCCGTCCCCCCGCCCGGCTCTACCCCCCGTGACGTACCTGCAGCCGCTGCTCGTCGATGGCGGCGTCGGTGGTGAGCGTGCCGGGCTCGAGCGCGCGCGGCGGCAGCGGCGGCGGCGAGTAGCGCCCCGCGCGGTACAACGCCACACACGCCGCCTCCGACTCCGAGTCCGGCCCGTCCCCCCGCCCGGCTCTACCCCCCGTGACGTACCTGCAGCCGCTGCTCGTCGATGGCGGCGTCGGTGGTGAGCGTGCCGGGCTCGAGCGCGCGCGGCGGCAGCGGCGGCGGCGAGTAGCGCCCCGCGCGGTACAACGCCACACACGCCGCCTCCGACTCCGAGTCCGGCCCGTCCCCCCGCCCGGCTCTACCCCCCGTGACGGTACCTGCAGCCGCTGCTCGTCGATGGCGGCGTCGGTGGTGAGCGTGCCGGGCTCGAGCGCGCGCGGCGGCAGCGGCGGCGGCGAGTAGCGCCCCGCGCGGTACAACGCCACACACGCCGCCTCCGACTCCGAGTCCGGCCCGTCCCCCCGCCCGGCTCTACCCCCCGTGACGTACCTGCAGCCGCTGCTCGTCGATGGCGGCGTCGGTGGTGAGCGTGCGGGCTCGAGCGCGCGCCGGCGGCAGCGGCGGCGGCGAGTAGCGCCCCGCGCGGTACAACGCCACACACGCCGCCTCCGACTCCGAGTCCGGCCCGTCCCCCCGCCCGGCTCTACCCCCCGTGACGTACCTGCAGCCGCTGCTCGTCGATGGCGGCGTCGGTGGTGAGCGTGCCGGGCTCGAGCGCGCGCGGCGGCAGCGGCGGCGGCGAGTAGCGCCCCGCGCGGTACAACGCCACACACGCCGCCTCCGACTCCGAGTCCGGCCCGTCCCCCCGCCCGGCTCTACCCCCCGTGACGTACCTGCAGCCGCTGCTCGTCGATGGCGGCGTCGGTGGTGAGCGTGCCGGGCTCGAGCGCGCGCGGCGGCAGCGGCGGCGGCGAGTAGCGCCCCGCGCGGTACAACGCCACACACGCCGCCTCCGACTCCGAGTCCGGCCCGTCCCCCCGCCCGGCTCTACCCCCCGTGACGTACCTGCAGCCGCTGCTCGTCGATGGCGGCGTCGGTGGTGAGCGTGCCGGGCTCGAGCGCGCGCGGCGGCAGCGGCGGCGGCGAGTAGCGCCCCCGCGCGGTACAACGCCACACACGCCGCCTCCGACTCCGAGTCCGGCCCGTCCCCCCGCCCGGCTCTACCCCCCGTGACGGTACCTGCAGCCGCTGCTCGTCGATGGCGGCGTCGGTGGTGAGCGTGCCGGGCTCGAGCGCGCGCGGCGGCAGCGGCGGCGGCGAGTAGCGCCCCGCGCGGTACAACGCCACACACGCCGCCTCCGACTCCGAGTCCGGCCCGTCCCCCCGCCCGGCTCTACCCCCCCGTGACGTACCTGCAGCCGCTGCTCGTCGATGGCGGCGTCGGTGGTGAGCGTGCCGGGCTCGAGCGCGCGCGGCGGCAGCGGCGGCGGCGAGTAGCGCCCCGCGCGGTACAACGCCACACACGCCGCCTCCGACTCCGAGTCCGGCCCGTCCCCCCGCCCGGCTCTACCCCCCGTGACGTACCTGCAGCCGCTGCTCGTCGATGGCGGCGTCGGTGGTGAGCGTGCCGGGCTCGAGCGCGCGCGGCGGCAGCGGCGGCGGCGAGTAGCGCCCCGCGCGGTACAACGCCACACACGCCGCCTCCGACTCCGAGTCCGGCCCGTCCCCCCCGCCCGGCTCTACCCCCCGTGACGGTACCTGCAGCCGCTGCTCGTCGATGGCGGCGTCGGTGGTGAGCGTGCCGGGCTCGAGCGCGCGCGGCGGCAGCGGCGGCGGCGAGTAGCGCCCCGCGCGGTACAACGCCACACACGCCGCCTCCGACTCCGAGTCCGGCCCGTCCCCCCCGCCCGGCTCTACCCCCCGTGACGTACCTGCAGCCGCTGCTCGTCGATGGCGGCGTCGGTGGTGAGCGTGCCGGGCTCGAGCGCGCGCGGCGGCAGCGGCGGCGGCGAGTAGCGCCCCGCGCGGTACAACGCCACACACGCCGCCTCCGACTCCGAGTCCGGCCCGTCCCCCCCGCCCGGCTCTACCCCCCGTGACGTACCTGCAGCCGCTGCTCGTCGATGGCGGCGTCGGTGGTGAGCGTGCCGGGCTCGAGCGCGCGCGGCGGCAGCGGCGGCGGCGAGTAGCGCCCCGCGCGGTACAACGCCACACACGCCGCCTCCGACTCCGAGTCCGGCCCGTCCCCCCGCCCGGCTCTACCCCCCGTGACGTACCTGCAGCCGCTGCTCGTCGATGGCGGCGTCGGTGGTGAGCGTGCCGGGCTCGAGCGCGCGCGGCGGCAGCGGCGGCGGCGAGTAGCGCCCCGCGCGGTACAACGCCACACACGCCGCCTCCGACTCCGAGTCCGGCCCGTCCGACTCCCCCGCCCGACCCCGCCCCGCCCTCTTCCGCCTCCACTTCTGCTTCCGGCTCCGCTGCGCCTCCGCTTCCACCTTGGGACTAGCCGATCTGTAACATAATATTCGGGTGGTTAAACTCGCCACTCGAGATGTGACACGACCGCTCTGCAGAAAATGTTACGACAGAGAAGAATATAACGACATTGAACGACATTTTTATTTTAACGACATTTGAATATATTGCGAAGTGATGATTTATATAAAATACGAGACGGTTTGATACGGATTTTGTCACTCATGATGTTCGCCAAAAAGAAAGAACTGTAAGTGAGCCATAGATTAATATCATTATACGAGGCAGATGTCCAATATAGATGATTCCGGATTTTCGATGATTGACAATGACAATTCAGGAGGATCAGAATTACGGTGGAACTCACCCTGTGGGCTGCGGCTCGGCGTCGGGCCGAGGCTCGGGCTCGGGCTTGGCGGTGACTCCTTGTTCTTGCTTCAGCAGCTGCAGCTTGCGGCGCAAATTCAACTGATGCCGGTCCCTCAGTCGAGCGCGCGCCATGTGAGCTGCAACACACATACTCGGTCCATACTAGGGTTTGCTCCCGGGAAACACCGGAACGGAAAGTACCGGGATTTTGAGCCGAACAAAAAATCGGGACGAGAAAATTAAAGTCCCGGTACTTTCGGGAAACACATTTAAGCAGCATTTTTCATTTAATTCATGTTTTCTGGTGTACTATATTGAGTTTTGTATATCGTAATTCAAACAGAGAAATGGCGAAAGAAGATGTATAATTCGAAACGAACAAGTACGCGTAGTTAAATTTTAACCAAACACGGGTGGGATAAACCAAAAACTACGTGTCCCATATTTATCGATAATCTAACTGACGGACTAAATAGAATTATACAGTGTGTAAGTCTAATACGGGCGAATCTCTTAACGGTGGTTAGTATAGGACAAAGTGAAGGTGTATAGTTTTAACTGTAATAGAAATAATCCCTGGTTGTAAGAGGCCGGTTTCGCGACTGACCCTTGAGCTGGCTGAGCAGGCTCTCCCAGTAGCCGACGTCGATGTTGTCTGCGCGCGCGCTGATCTTGCGCTCGATCTGCGCCTGCAGCGCCTCCAGCTGCGCGCCCGTCTTGCCCTTGAAGATCTGCACCAAACGACCGAGGTTACTATCTCATTTAAACATTTGTCACCGTTTTATCCGATCTGGGATAGCCAGACCTGTAAAATAATAATACTTGCAAAATAAATAATTGATATTCGTTCGATGGTATGATTTTTTTACTAGAAGACTGTTTCCTTCGAGTAAGTTTCACAAAACGTTAAATCCTATCCTGGGCCTGTGCACACGGCGTCTTTAAAACGCACCGTCGACGCGCGCTGTCCCCTTTACACCCCAAAAAGAAACAACTAGAGTCCGACCGAAATTTCTGTTTCGGCCTAGTTTTGGTTCGGCAAAAAAACGGGTTTTAGCTTAGTTTCGGCTGTCAGCCGGCCGAAACCGACACTGAATTTGAGAGGTTTCGTGCTGCGATCGGACAGTCTTTATTTCAAAAAGCACAGATAATTTATTTGAAACATTAATGATTAATGTAAACGTCCGAGACTAAATGATTAATATGTTATCATATTTTATCTTCCCACGAAAACATGACCTTAAATGGAAGTTTCGGTTCTGGTTTCGGTCGAAACTGAGATCAAAGCCGAAATTAGGTTTCGGTTTCGGCCGTGAAAACTAGTTTCGGTGGGACACCAGAGACAACGCTATGAAATCGACGGCACGTTTTAAGCGCCGTGTGCACACTTGTTAATAAAAAGTGTGTGTCTTGTGTGCATGCAGCCCGCGTGTGTGTGTACCTGCGTGACGTCATCGGCGACGCTCTGGTGCACGGTGTCTCTTGGCGCCGCCTCGGTGGCGTCGGGCGCCGCGCGCCGCAGCTTCGCCAGCTCGTCCTGAAACAAACCACAGCTTAGCCGAAAACTCATCGTTTGATTCACACACCCACATTAGGACAGGTTGATTCGCTCACTTTCTGCAATCAGCGTAACTTCAAGGTGGCCCTGGCCTAGCGTCCTGGTTCGATCCCAAGCGCCCCCGGCCCCCATCTAGTCTCCGACACTCCCAAGGTGGTCCGGCCGGCGACAGCCGACAACTCCTCACTCGACATACGAATACTTGATCGAACTCTGATTAGAGAAGATAAAAACTAAAAAAACCCTACACGAAAGATCCATACATTGTGATTTCCCAGGGTTACATAAATTGCTATTTCTCTTTAAGAGAATGTCAATGATGCCAATCGACTGCTGTCAATCGTAGCAGTGCCGAGGCCGAGCCATATAGCGAGAGTAGCGAGTGCCCCCGGCTCCACACCTGCGCCTGTAGTCGTGTAAGCGCATGCAGCCCGTGCAGTCGTGTAGGGCTCGTGCACCTGTCTGTACCTGCACGATAGTCTGCACGTCGCGCCAGTAGCGCTGGTTGTGGTCGTGCTCCAGCTCGCGGTAGACGGCGATGTCGGCCAACAGGTCCTCGAGGTCGGGCGCCTGCAGCCCGTTGAGGTACGTGTAGGGCTCGTGCATCTCTAGAGCGTCCACGCACTGCTCCGAGCCCACGTACCACGCCAGCAGGTCGATTGGCTTCGCTGTGGGCCAACAGGAAATAGTTCAATCACTTTGAAAACTACCCCGACGAATTAAACTGCAAGCGGCAAGACGCACTTGACAACAAAAAGCTGTCAAAAATACCCTTATATACAGTATTTTTTTCACAGGAAAGAATTGCATTAGTCTACAATGACATATGTTAAACTTATTTTATTTAAAATATGGATCACGTCTTCGTCCGAAATAAATGATTTTTTTTTTAAGGTTTGTTACAATTTTGGTGCCGTGACCAGGATTTATCCTGTTATTATTGTCATAGACAGTTTCAATCAGTCTTGATGGATCTATTATGAATGTAATGTTCCAAGTGCAGCAAATAAAAATATTAGATACAACTTGTATTAAAATGAAATTTACCGGAGACAAATCATCAAAAGGCTTGGAGACGAATCATCAAAACCGTACAATTATATTCCTGAGGATAGACGCTGGTTATACAGACCGCGGCCGTCCCGGATGCGGATCTGCGAGCGCAGCCTCGCCTGCTGCAGATGGAAGGCGTCCTCCTGGCGCGCCCACGAGTCGAACTGCGCCGCCTCGCGCGCCCGCGCCGCCGCCGCCGTCTCCGCCTCGCGAGCCGCGCGCTCCGCCTCACGCTCCAGGCGACGCTGCTTCACCTGTACAAGCACGATACAGATGCAAACGCCAAGCCAAAAGAAAATAATCAGACATGTAAAAGAGCCCTTGTGAAAAATACAAACTTCCAAGTTAACTCAAAAAAAAGATCGGCCGTTTATGCCACAAACGACACTATCCAAGGGAATTAAAATTTATGAGTTCTTTTGTTGATCTATGAAATATAGCAAACATTTTATTTAAAATATTTGTACGGAACCCTCGGTGGGCGAGTCCGACTCGCACGTATCCGGTTGTAGGACATTCTTTCATTTTGCACTACTAAATCATTCAACATTCCTGTTTTTGTTTAATTTTTATAGAGTCCTTAAAGTTTGGAAAAAACCTCTTAAGGTTTTATCAGGCCGGCGTTGCTGGAAATGTTATTGGGACCTTCTCCAGATTTTTATAAATATTAAAGCATTATTCAATATTTAAAAAAGTACTTTTATTGTGTCGGAGGCATAACGCACAGACTGGGCAAGAAGATAATTAGCGTTCGTATATTTTATAACGTCGTAATTTTGTAAAATAATCATCTTAATTGTCTCTATTACACTGGTTTCAATTCTGGAATTTCAAGTACTTGAATTCTGGAACTGTAACATCGGAAAAATCGGCCGGAATTCCGGAATTCCAGATTGCAAGCCCTATTTTATACCCTGGACAAGGGTGAACTGGACAGAGCCCAATGGAAACTATTGGAGGAGAACTATATAAAACGGCACACCGATTTACGTGGCGATACTATTAATTAAATATAATCTGGTTCCTTCCGTAGCACCTGTCACTAAACCCAAAATACACCTATACTTTATATGAACTAAAATCGAAAAGTCCTAATTCCACAAGGAACATACCCCGAATTACCTCGCTGCCAAAAAGAGCTATTTTCGATTTACACCTTCCTCTATACGACCCAATTTCGAATTGAACGAATCCTATAAAGACCTATTCTCAAAACGCATCAGTCCCAAAATACCCTAAATTTTATTTCCATGGTAGTGTCAAAACGCACAATTTTCAAAACGTACTCGTCCCAAAATACACTAAATTCTCAATAGTCATATGTGACGTCCTACGTGAAAAGGTACCTTATGAGGGTTTCTAGTTACGGAGATATGAACGGTTTTGTGAAATCCTTCAAAATCATCATTTTTTTCTTTTATGCAAAATTGTAAAATATAGGAATAGACGTGTATTTGTAGCTTGGTTTCACTGCTGTACGTTATTTTTTTCTATATAAAAATTGGGTTCAAAGTTTAGTAGAAAAGGTACCTTATGGCGGATCACATACAAAAATGATAAAGCTGTTGATAAAATTCATTAATAAAATTTACTAGCAACTTTTGCTTATTTCTTTTTTATACCACGACGGTGGCAAACAAGCATGCGGCCTGCATAATGGTAAGCAAAAATTTTCGAAATGATCCTAGAAAGCTGAAAATTTGGAAGGAAAAGGCCACTGGGTGCCACAGATTCGGAATTGAAAAAAAAATAAAAATAAAAATAAATACATTTGTTTTGTATGTCGTTTTTTAAGTTTTTAATTATTAAACATTTTTTAAAACAGATAAAAAAGTGTTTTTGACGAATCGTATAACTTTTTGACCATTTTTAGTAGGGATGTAACGATACACACTTTTGCCGATACGATACCGATACCGATATATAGTAGTTAATATCGGCGATACCGATACCGATACCGATATCTTAGCTTAATAATGAAGTATGAACTTCAGATATTTTTATGTCCTTATTATAACTAATGGCAATGACTACTGGCTATATTTACCAGAGAGTCAACCTTGAAAGTGTAAAGTAAAAATAATAAATTGTCAACTCAAAATTCAATTTTTTTTTATTAAGAACCAAAGATTTAATTAACATAGTAATTATCATTGCACAAGGTAATAAAATAGGCCAGTACATAAATTAAGTCAGAAATTGAAATTATTTTTTGCAGATTATTTTTCATACAGCAAATTCTTCAAATATCGGTTGTATAATATCGGCGATACCGATATATCGGCGATACCGATATATCGGTATCGGTATCGGTATCGTTACATCCCTAATTTTTAGAAAGACCTTGTTTTTTTTTTAAAAATTGACATTAATAAAAAAAACACTGGCGAATGCCCATCATTTTTGACCATTTTAGAAAAAGTTTTTTAATTTTTTTTTCAAAAAAACTTACAAAAATAGACATTTTTTTTCCGGTTTCTATAATTTTTTACCACTTTGTCATGTTTCCCTTTCAACCTTTTTAGAAAGTTTTAAAAACATTTTTTTTTAACATAAAAACGTGTTTTTGGCGAATCGTGAAACTTTTTGACCATTTTAGAAAAAACTTGTTTTTTTTCAAAAAAATTACAAAAATAAAAAAACACTTTTTGGCGAATGCCTATCATTTTGACCATTTTAGAAAAAGGTTTTTATTCATTTTTTCGAAAAAAATACAAAAAAAGACATTTTTTGGCGGTTTCTATAATTTTTGACCACTTAAGAAAAATAATCTTTTTAATTTAAAACACGCTAAAATCCACGACGAACACTTCTCACAACTATTCGAACGAAAAGGTAAGCAAATACTGCTCATGCCGGCCGGCTGAGACTCCGAGCGGCCAGCAAGACCGAGAGAGAACGATACGTAAAGTGTTGGTGAGAGTAGGACAGATGCGTGGCGGTACTGGCGGTGTAGCCAAAATAATACCACGGCACGGCGGTATGAAGGACAAAAACTGAGCAAGTTACGACAAGTATTTCTAACATTTTTAAATTACACCGCCATAAAGTACCTTTTGTACTAAACTGTAGAAGCATATTATTCAGCCTTTAATTCGCCTATAACAAAAATAAAGATAGGCAAAGACGTGTCGTAACATATAATTTACTAAATGGAAATACATAATAAAAAAAACACAATTTTTACACAACATTGAATATCTCCGTAACTAGAAACCCTCATAAGGTACCTTTTCACGTAAGACGTCACATTTGAGAATTACTCTGAATTGGTCAAGATTTGAAGTAAATTTCTAATAACCTTTTTTCTTCAGTTTTCTGTCTTAATACAAGATTTGTCAATAAATAATGTAAATATCGTGCCATACTGTAATTATCAATAATTTTTGCTTATGGCCCGCCATAAGGTACCTTTTCTCAAATGTATGGGAATAATTTGTGATTTTTACGTAACTTCAATCGTTTATAAATAAAAAAATACGACTTGTAGAATAATAATGACACTTTTGAGATACTTGTGTAGACTGATTAAATATAATTTAGAACTCATTATACGAAAATTGTGAATATTATAGAAATGATGAAACATATAATAAAAATGACATTTTAATTAAAATAAAAATATTTCGTTAACAATGTGATTTTATTTCTATCCCAAAATGTGCAGTCTAATATCTCTAACTATACATATACAATGGTTCAGATTACAATAAGTTAAAGAACAGGCCGAAATTATTTTTTTTTAAATTTCGTTCTCATAAGCGACTTGCTCTAATCAAAGGCTGATTTTTCACGACCTGGAAGTCACATTAAAAAAACCATTACTGATTTCCAAAGAAAAATACCTTGAGATACATAATCAATCATCATCTCCATAACTTCCAACGGGAACATACTTAAAATTAGTTTTAAACTTCTTTTGACGATTTCTCAAAAGTCCAATTTTAGCATGTGCAGGTTTGATGTTTTTTAAAAAAAAAAGTATGGGACTTAGGGTCGTGATTCTTTTTGTATTAGATAGCTTATTTAACACAGATTTAGGATCTGTGCTTAACTCAATACCAACCATAAGGTACCTTTTCCCGTGGAACGTCACATATGTAGTTGAAGAAAATATCCCATGTAATAAATTGCCCAAGTCTCGAGATTCGTTACTTTACCGTCGACCATTAAATCGTATGCCGTTTGCCAAACAGAGTAATTTATAATAGAATAACTGGCCAAGAGCATGTCGGACCATGCTAAGTGTAGGGTTCCATAGCCGTAACTATAAGGTAAACAATACGATGTAAAAAAAGTACAACAACAAAAGAGCATATCTTCATAGCAAGTACGTCCTTTTGTTGAGAAGCGCAGTTTATCGGCAATAACTCAAAAACGGTACATTCGATCTTGTTGAAAATAATTTTCGTTGAAAGTATTAATTAAGCGTTACCTTCGTGATATTTTTCATATTTTTCGGGCGCACGGTTTAGAAAATAGAGGGGGGGGGGACACAATTTACACAACTTTCGGAGCGATTATTTCCAAATACATTCACTTAATCAAAAACATTACTTAGGAACCTTATAGTGTTTTTTAAAGAGCTGTCGAACTATGTACCACACGTTGATATTTGCTGAAAAAATTTTTTTTTAGTGTCTTTAACATGTATGGAGTGCCCCCCCTAAAAATATTTATTTTAATTATTTATATACCAAACTAAGTAGCGGCTCATAAAAGACACCTATATTCCAAATTTCATCAATATCCATCATGTAGTTTTTGAGTAAAATGCCTGTGACATACGGACAGACAGACAGACAGACAGACAGACGGACGGACATGACGAAACTATAAGGGTTCCGTTTTTGCCATTTTGGCTACGGAACCCTAAAAAATAGAATGAAAATTTATTAGCTATAGCATGCACAAAGTGGACAACACATATCATAAGACAAAATAAAATAAAAACGTTGATGTGTACGGCTCGGGAGCCAGCGCTGGTCTACTGGTGAAATCTATCCCTTTGAACGCCAAGACCCACTAAAGTGGTCGTGTGCTGTCGTGCCTACCACGCCCACGACCACTAAAGGGGTAATGGCGGACGCTGTCAAAGCAATTTTCCTGCTGACAGGTAAGGTTTATTTTCGCTCTTCATCTTTCATCTATTGGCGTATAAGCCACATTTTGACATGGGAGGAAAAGCGTTCAAAAGGTTAGAGTCAGACTACGCTGTTTCAATGAAGGTTGTCAACAAGGGTCGAAGCACTGCCTCTCCGACATAATATAGATTTAGTGTATTTTGAGACTAGGACGTTTTGAAAACCAGTCATTATGAGAATAGAGTATTTTGATATTCAAATTTAGGGTATTTTGGGACTGGTTCATTTTGTGAAACAGTTTTTATGCAAATCATTCCATTTGAAACTGAGTCATTTCAAGAATAGTGTATATCGAGAATAAATCTTTTTGGAAATAAGTCGATTCGGGATTCATTCGTTTTGAGAATAGGTCTTTTTGATATTAGTTTATATTAAGTATAGGTGTATTTTGGGTTTAGTGACAGGTGCTACGGAAGGATCTGGTTATATTGATCTGGTTCTAAAAGGCTATTATTATTAAACCATACCTTTTCCAACTCGATCTTATTCTCCAGCTGCTTCTGCCGGTTCAAAGCATCCATCTCATCCCTGGACACCGCCTTGACCCCCTCCTTAGCCAGCTTCTTGGTCCAGACGAAGGAGTGCGTGAGCGCCGAGTCGCCGAACGGGTTGTCCTGATTAGTGTAGCACTGGTACTCGTTGTCCCAGCCCATGCGCTCGCGCCGCTTGCGCTCCTTCTCTTGTTTTTCTTTTAAGCGACGAGCTCTGCATATAAACATTTATGATTTCAGTCAAATACACAGTGTGTCTTTTACGTAAAATTGGCACATAATTGTCGTCGAGTCGTGGAAAATTAGCCCGCGTTAACCTATATGGTGTGTCTTCTGGCAGACTTTTGTTAGTTTATTGGAAAATCCTAACACATGAGAGCTACATTTAAACAGTATTAGGGTACTGTAAGGTTTCTTTTAAAAAGAGAATCTTTCTCCATGGAATAATTTTTGGTCAAGTGTGTACCACCCTTAAAAAATTATTTAATAATTGATTTTTTACATAGATTAATTTGTTCTCATATAAGAGACATTTCACTATAGGTTATAAGTTTATTTTTTATTTTAGCTGCGCGTACGGAAAAAGCCGCTTTTTAGCCAAGTGTATACATAAAATGATGAACACAACACGGGAGGTAATAAAGAAAGCCCTCAATCGCATATTTACGTCCCTCGCTTGCAGCTCGGGCCGCAAACAACTGCGATCTCAGGCCTTTCTTTGTTTTACCACCCTAGTTGTGTAATGTACTATACAAAACCAAACTTATTACAAAATTTGATGTATGTCAAAGTATGATCAATAGTAGTTATCACAACACAACAAGAATGATTTGCCTGGACTTTTTGTAAAAAGAATATTCATCATTCCAAATGTTCATGGAGCAGCTAAATGGTGAAATTGGAAACACACTATGCAAAAGACAGAGTTGCGGGTTCAAGACCAGCTTTAGGTTGTAGGGTCACATTTGATTTTTCAATATGCTTACAGTCAAGGGCACCAATATGTATACACCACAAAGTTTCAAAAATATGTATACGGGTCTTAATATTATAGCACTAAGGTATATACACTGTTGGCCTGTACAACCCAACCAACTTTAACCACATATTCCTGATGGTATTACAAGTAAATAACGTTATATCAACATAGGTCGAATTTTGTCATTTTACATTATTAGTCTTATGGAACAAAACAGATCAATAAATTCAGTCCCTCGTTATAAACATGTCCTTACTGGAGAAAAAGTTATAAAAAAGAAAAAAAGCTAAAATGGAAACGAAAGGTCAATATTTTGGCTTTGTAATCGCTTACCATCTAATACTGCGAAGGTTAATTGCTGTTTAGTTAAAGGATTTTAAAAAATCAGTAAAAGCATCTTAGTAACATTTATTAGGGCTTGTTACACACTTGGGAGTTTTAATTTTATAAATTATGAATATCTCAGAAAGTAAGCGTTTATCGACTATACGTTACATAACTTTTTTTACTTGTAATAGTTGTTAGAATCTATGGTTATACGGGCCCCTGGTATATAAATATTTTGGAAATTTGTGTTGATATCTTTATGCCTTTGACTGTATCTATAATTATAACTATCTGTCTGTCTATAAGAGTACAGAAAGTTTCTTTTTACTCATACAATCATACATTTGTATTACAACACAATATGCAATACAATAGTTACCCATCCTTTAATAAAAAACAAAGTAAAATGTGCATCCATATTTACCGTTTCTCCTCAGGTGTTTCATTGGCCTTCTGCATCTCTTTCTGTTTCTTCCGCTCTTCCTTGAGGCGCAGGCGCTCTGCCTCCAGCCGCTGCAACAACTTCAGCTCCTCATCTGTGTCACTGCTGCTTGATGAGCTGCTTTCCCTCTTCTTCTTCTTTTTCTTCTTGCTCTTCTTGTGTTTGCTCTTTTCTCTGCTGGGTGATCTGTGCTTTGATGGCGCGGAAGACAGGGATCTCGACCGCGGTCTGTGCTCCTTGCGCGCGCGCTGGCGCTCCACCGAGCGGCTCCGCGACCGCTCGCGACGTCTAGTCACTTCGTGCCTTGAAGACCTGCGGGTGGCGAATTAGATTGCAATTAGGACGTTATTTCTAAAATATACTAGTAAATAAGGAATAAAGAATACGCTGTGATACTTACATATTAAATTGTTGGTTATTTTTACGGCTGGCACTTCATTGGGATGATAATACAACAGCGTTAAACAAGATTCTCGCTCAAAATAATGAGATATCCAATAGATTTTGAGAATCCAACGCAAAAGAACGCATCTGTGTAAGCAAGCAATTAAACGTCAACGTGACATTGTCAATGTGACAAATATTGTGTTTAAAATGATTTGAGTTAAGTTTAGATACGTGGTACAATGTAACAACCGCATTTTTATCAGTATCCGAAACAGTAAAAATAGCGTAAAGTGTTTAAGCTACTGTTTAAAACGATAGTTTTAGTTATGAAAGTTGTGATTGTTTTACGACTACGGTCTGTCAATCCGTCCGACCGTACTGACTGTCAAATCAAATTTGTTGACGAAAGTCGAAAGTGGAGTGAACGTAATAATTGGCGTAATTGGTTGATATTAAATCAGTTTCTGCATTAAAATTAACAAGTCGTAACCATCGTCTGTACCCCATGGTTCCAATTATAGGGTCCGTCTCTTGAGTCGCCCATTATTTAACAATCAGTGCGGCCGTGTAACTTTCGAAAATGTCCTTCCTGCGAGGCTCGGAGAACTACGTGTGGTGCACGACGAGCGTGCTGGGCAAGGGCGCGACGGGCGCCGTGTTCCAGGGCGTGAACAAGAACAACGGCGAGCCCGTGGCCGTGAAGACGTTCAACCAGCTAAGCCACATGCGCCCCCACGATGTCCAAATGCGAGAGTTCGAGGTGCTCAAGAAAGTTAAACATGAGAACATCGTGAAGCTCCTAGCCATCGAGGAGGAACAGGAGGGCCGCGGGAAGGTCATCGTCATGGAGCTCTGCACGGGCGGCAGCCTCTTCAACATCCTCGACGACCCGGAGAACACTTACGGGCTCCAGGAACACGAGTTCCGCCTCGTCCTGGAACACTTGACCGCCGGCATGAAGCACTTACGAGACAATAATCTCGTACACAGAGATTTGAAGCCTGGAAACATCATGAAGTTCATCAATGAGGATGGTACTACAACATACAAACTAACTGACTTTGGGGCGGCGAGAGAACTGCAGGAAGAGGAGCAGTTTGTGTCCCTGTATGGCACTGAGGAATACTTGCACCCGGATATGTATGAGCGTGCTGTGCTCAGGAAGCCGGTGGGCAAGAGTTTTGGTGCCACAGTGGACCTGTGGTCGATAGGAGTCACCCTTTACCATGTGGCTACAGGGCAGCTGCCGTTCAGACCCTATGGGGGCCGCAGGAACAAGGAGACCATGTTCTACATCACCACTAAGAAGGCTTCAGGAGTCATTGCTGTAAGTTTAAGTTATCTTGGGATATATTGATATTTAATTTTACTTTCCTCATAAGTCCCAGATCTGTATTTGTGTTTTTTAATTTAAATCTGCATAATTAGTGTGTGTATGAAAATATCTGATTGTTCTGACTCAACTAGGGTTCTCATAGTAATTTAATTCATATTCACAAAAAAAATTGATTTTATTATTTTCCCTTCTTGTCTTTATATCCTTTTTCCCTTTTGCCTCAATTTATGTGACCACCTTTTGTTTAAGGGTACTCAAACTACAGAAAACGGCCCAATAGAGTGGGCGCGGGAGCTCCCATCCCACTGCCAGCTGAGCGTGGGTCTCCGCAAGCTAGTGACGCCGCTGCTGGCCGGGCTGCTGGAGGTGGACCCGCACAGGATATGGACCTTCGAGAGGTTCTTCTCCGAAGTGCAGGCTGCCACCACTACCACGGCCATACATGTGTTCCATGTCAACAAAGCATGCAGTGTCAAGGTTAGTTAATTTTTTTTTTTTATGGAATGGGAAAGGCAAACAAGCACACAGGTCACCTGATGGTAAGTGACTTCTTTACAAAAATGAAAAAAAAAACAATAAGGGAATAAGGTTTAGTTAGATAATTCACTCAGAGCAATGAGACATCTTGCCTAGTTGTCATAAGGTCCTAGTAATAGACTACTGGAATGAAGATGCAATCAAAAATCGTCCTAATTGACAAAGTGGTACCTTTTGCCAAAAAAGGTCACATCTATCTGATCCCAGACCACAAATATCTCTAATCTTGACCTTAAATGCGGTTTTCGTATTTATAAAGCCATGTACAATCGAAGACACTGCTAACTGACCACTTGTCACCCTTATTACAATGTATTAAGGTCTACTGATGGTCACTTAACTGTGTCTTCGTTTGTATGCAAAAATCATCCAGAAAGTCTCAAGGGCTACTTTTTAATATCATTGTATCCATATCACTATATCTTGTTCAATAAATCAATAAATTTGGTACAGTGATACCATACAATAAAGTACAATAAACTGGCTGACTACTGTGCAGAACAATAGCCTTTGTTGTAACATTCTTTATAAGTTACATAATGTAATTTAAAGACAAAGAAAATAGCTGTTTCTGCACTAGAACAATGATTAGACGAAATCAATGAGTTAAAAATATTCCTATACCTATTTAGTTTGTATTAGGAACATGCCGTATAAATAGAGCAAAACGTTGCAAAAGGGCTTTTTTTATTCCCCCAATTCCCTTGCATTACATATTTCGAGGATTAATATGTAATGCAAGGGACAAAACGAGCAAATTAGAAGCTTAAGTCCAAGTTCTTTATTCAATGTCAGAGTTTATTACCGGTTCGGAAAAATAAAGTATTGTACTAAAACAAACGTAATCTAATAAGGTTCTATATATTTTTTTATCCTGTAAAGTAAAATTATCGGTTTCAGAGGAAAAAAAAATATACGTTACATTATGACTAAATAATTATGCAACAACATGCACTGAGCCAAACCACATGGGTAGATAATACGCAACTAAAAAGTCATAAAGCAGTGCCTGTCATTCATAAATTGCTTACTATACGGCTCTCTAAAACATTCATTATCATACCTACTCATAATAATGAGGTAGGCCCGATGGCGTCGCGTTTCCGAGCCGTAATCGTCATTATCATTACGTTGCACAATCCTCATGAAGCGGTAATGCCCGCAGTATGCGGCCACATTAACACAACTGTAATAATGTGCACAGTAGATTGATTCAAAAACATCGTCTATTCTCACATGTGTCTTTAATGATCGTGTCGTGAGGCGCTTGCAACGGGGATAAGGAGTTGCGTTTGCTATCCTTAGCCAAAAAGAAAATACAAAAAAAATTATATTTCATAATTTTTCCACTTCTTTAAAAATCATCTTGGCGGCACTTATGGTATTTATTACAGTTGAATATAAAGGAACTACGGTAATTGATATGTGGATGTGAAGTACTTCTCATTTTGTAACTTTACACTCTGCACTTTCAATTATTTTATTACCAATCTTCAAAAATCAAGCGCTCCAAAAGCTACACAAACGCACTACATCGACACAGAGGAAGTTCGTGTAGATTCGTTACTTATGAGCTAGTCATTCGTTTAGGTAAACAAAACAACATATAAGTTATATCTTCTACTAATTGTATACTGTATAGTATTCATTTGCTCGGAACTCGGTTAAACTTATGAATAACCTAACAAATTGACCGTATGTCTATGGGCGTTTTTATGAAGTTAGAGTACTGGCTGCCGTCGTCGGTAGCTGCTTGCGCAAGCGCCGAAACAATAGCTCACCTTGGCTCGCGAAATTTGAGCGCGCGATATTCGGTGAAGGCTGATCGAAAGGCTATGTTATGGATGCGGCTAGTTTTACGGCGTGCTAGTTTTTTCAATACAATAATCGCTATTTATATAAAAAATGTTATCTCGCGATTCTGATGGGCACGCTACCATCGGGTTAGCCATCAATGTTGACTTCTAAGGTCAAACAAACAAACACTTCAGTTACATAAACGCTTGACGAACCATAAAAAGATTGTTTGTAATATGCGAACTTCAGTACCGGTCGAACGGAGCCTGGAGAGTCACCTAGTATAACCTACTAGAGCATACCACACGATCGGGCTTTTTGAAGCGGTAAGGAAACCAGAAGTCAACAAAAAAATACACAAATTACACTTACACAACTAATACAAAGAAAGGCCGAGATTGCAGAAGTTTGCGGCCCGAGCTGCAAGCGAGGGAGAGAGGTGTGGTATAAAAACATTTATTGGGGACACACGTCCCCAGAAAGCTGGGTCGTGATCGATTTGCCGGTCTAGTTTTATCCCCGTATTTACCGGTACTCCCCTGCGTTGGCGGCGGTGTTGAGACCTAGTCTAGACTAGCCAAATTTTTGCTATAATTCTGGCCATCATCTGAAAATTCATAAATTTCCTGGCCCCGCATGAAGGTTACCGCCTATATGTGAAACGCAGAAAAAAATCACCCAACTCCGTCGTCGACCACGTCGTGTGGCCCGCGCGAGATTTCCAAAGGTGCAGTTTGCCCCTTTGCTAAAAAAGTTTGGAGACCCACATAAACGATCACAGCGCACGTCGTGATAAAAAGTGTAACTGAAGATGATAGTGGTTTTCTACACTACTTTGACATTTCTGCCCAGTTCACAGTCCACTCTTGCGAATGCTAGGTGACGCGGTGACTGCAGTTGTTCACATAGCCAATAGCCACAAAGTCTCTTCTTAGTCGTCTCGGCAGAGTAGTTGTGGTCATGGGGGTCGTAGTGCAGTCTTTTTGACTGCTTCCCGCCACCTCTCTCATCGACGCATTTCGTATACACAGACTTAGGGATGATTCCGTTAAGGTTTTCACTCGGTCCGTCCTTCGCAAGAGTCGTCGCAACAAAGCGGTAATATCAATCTATTATCGGAAATCTATAAGCACAACGTACGATCCCCAGGTATTCCTGAAGCCCGAGGACCGGTTCGAGCAGCTGCAGACGGCCCTGCTCGAGCAGTGCGGCGTCGTGGCGGAGTCCCAGGTGCTGCTCGCGGGCGAGAAGCTGCTACTGGCCGAGGTGGACGACGCCACGCCCGCCCGCAACTATCCCGCCACCACCGCCACCGAGCCGCTGCTGCTGTTCAACAAGAGCTCCACGAGCGTGGCGCTCGCGCCGGAGCCGGACGCGCCCAAGTTCCCGGTCTTCCCCAACATCGTGTCCGTCGAGAACGACGCCAGCCAGGCCAAGGTGCGTCCGCTGACGCGTTCCTTTACGGTCCCGATGAGAGAGACGCACGTCACTTTGCACGCCGTTCGGCAACTCATACTCTGTCCTGTGCGTATCGTAGACGGCGTGCAGCGTGGGCCACGTGATCAAGCGGCGCGTGGAGGGCCTGGCCGCGGCGTCGCAGCTGTGCGGGGCGGCCGTGGGGCGCTGGGGCGCGCTGCTGGGGGCGCGCCTCGCCGCCGCCGCCGCGCGCACCGACGCGCTCGCCGCGCACGCGCAGCGCCTGCACGACGCGGCGCGCGCGCTCGACCTCGTCACACAGGTCGGTCAGGTTTGCAGATACATAGGTTCAAGGTGACGCGTTCATACAGGGTGTCCCTAAAACCAACTTTTATACGATCAGGGCTGATAGACCAGCTCATAAGAACCTAGAATAAGCAAATTTGACCTTAGTAAAAATCTCTTAGTTTTCGAGATATTGACGTTTTTGTAAAACTCGTGCTAAGTGATACCCTGACTCGGTGTTTTGAGTGTCATTGCTAAAATATCAAGTTTTTTATAAATCTGTTTTTTGCTATGTGTGGCCAAATAACTATGCTATTGAACGTATTTTCTATTTTTGCTAATTTATTCATGCTGTGGACACAGTACAATAACAAAAAAAAATTATTCGATTTTTTTCAAATTTCACCTCTGACTTCGAACTAGCGTGGTGAAAAAAAAATGTACCAACATAACCAGGCACTCAACGTAAAAAAATTGCGCATTTATTTTAGTTTCTCAAATGGTATAAAATTTACTAAACACTGTAATAATTTTTGAAATAATGATATTTTGTTACAAAATTAACTGTCTGCCGCCTTCATCTCATACGATCCGGTTGAACTAAGTTTGCACCTGGCGTCCTTGCGATCACATACAAATTAGGTGCAAACTAACGTAATCGTCAATATCTCGAAAACTAAGAAATTTTTATGAGGTCGATTTTACTCAGTCTCGTTTTTTATGAGCTGGTTTATCAGCCCTGTTCGCCATTTTGTAAAAGTCGCGAATTTTGATAGCCTGGATCAGTCTTTCGAATGTCATGACTTCAAATTTCAGTATTTTCTTAATCTGCTTTTTGTTAAACATTACTTAATAATTATGCTATCATACCTTATCAAAATAAATTAGATTTTACGTGATTCAAAATATGACCTCGGATTTGAATCGCGTAATACTTAAAACAAATTTACCATGCTAAAATAAAAAAAAATAATGTAGTTTAAAATAGTAAGATTTTACACACTAGACACCGTAGTTTTTAAGATAATAGCATTTTAATTCAAAAGGAGGTTATACTACAATATTCCATTGGTTAAATTTCGTACCAGAATTTGAATTTCGAACAGAAAAGGTATGTGTTTACTTTTGACCACTTATGTTGGCAGTAGATATTTATTTAGTTTTTTTTATAAATTGTGGCAACACTTTCCGTTCGAGTTCCCCCCGCCAAAATCCGTTGTAGTTAGTTGCCCTTCAAATCTCGAACTGTACACATCTTTCGTCTCATCGCAATCTTTAAACAAGTGATATTTAAAGCTACCACTACTTCGTAGTCCTAGTGTTTTCATACAAGTGGGTTGGAGGCTGCCGGCGAAGCCCTGGCGTAAAATTGAGGCTGAGTAGCGGCGCTTTAAGGTAAAGTCAACAGCTGATCTAGTCTAGGGACGTTGAAGGCTGCACCGACGGCGGGTTGCTGCTCTAGCCCGAATTCTGCACCACAGAACCAGGAATCACAGGTTAGACCACCAAACACCACTCCGTTTTATTTTTAATTCAGTTATTTTAGTCGGCCCTTTTGCCAAAACCCAATATCTTGGCTCCCGTAAACCCTTGTCGCATTCCCTCGACAAACATACAGTCCATTTTCTTTCGTTAATCGCACATTTTTTGGTCTTCGAACCGCATATTTTGATAAGTGACCTTTTGTTTGTCGTTTTTTCGTTGAGTCATTTGTTAAAATTCGTTTTTGTTCGTTGTTTCATAATTATAAATTTATTTCGGGTAAGCGAAGATATTGGTGTTTAAAGAAGTATTGAGAGCTTTAAATCATTCAATTGCATTCGTTCTTTGTCGTTGAATTGCACTGGCAACACCAAGCAAGTTGTCAACTTGTCACTGTCAGTTGACATCTGTCGTTGTCAAACATATTTTAGGTTGTTTTGTTTACATTTGGTTAGTGTAGTGTTGAGTGTTTGTTTTTTGTGTTAAAATGGGCAAAGATGCACAGCAAAGCGCTGTCGAGGAACAAGTGGTAGCGGATCCATTGCGTGTCGCGAGGGACTACGCGTTTATGAGGTTGGAATATATTGCCATGTTAGGCGATAGTGAAATAGCTTTGTGCGATGAGACCGAGCTTGTATCTATTGCACACGATTTTCATGACGCTCAGATCAAACTTTTAGCTTCGGTTCCATCGGGTGAGCATAGAGAACAATTTAGATACACGGGAATGTTCGATGCTAAAATGAGATCTGTGAAAGCTCGTCTCATCCGCAAGCCTGTAGTAGCACAAGTTGCACAGTGTTCCAACCTTCCGAAACTGCCTAAAATACAAATTAAGGTGTTCAGTGGCCAGGTTCAAGATTGGATATCGTTTAAGCAGCTTTTCGACTCGCTTGTGCACAAGCGCACTGATATTGCACCAGTTGAAAAACTGCACTATTTATTAACTAGTGTACAAAATGAGGCCTACGATTTAATTAGGAATTACCCTCTCACAGATGAAAATTATATAGTGGCTTATGAAGCTTTGATTAAAAAATATAATAAAACTCGCCAAATTGCCACTATTTATTTTGATAAATTGGTCAACTGTGAGTCGGTAAAGTCTTCTAGACCGAGTGATTTGGAACGGGTGAATCGAGTATTTACTGAAAATTTGGCTATTTTGGATGGTTTTAAATTACCGGACACCAATTTTATGCTTTTTCAATTGTTATGGTCAAAATTGGACAAGAGTACTAAAGAGCAGTTTGAACTGGAGCACAATTCAGACCAAATTCCTGAATTTAAAAGCTTACAAAATTTTATTGAGAAACGGTTCCGGGCTTTAGATACTGCAGGTTTTAACGTCACCAATTTTAATATGGCTCTGCCATCGACTAGTAAGCCTGCCAATAAAGTAAAAACTGCTTTAGTTGTGTCGACACCGCCCTGTATATTATGTAGGGAAACTCATAGCGTTAAAGATTGTCCGGTGTTTTTGAAAAATGACCCAAGCGCTCGGTTTAAATTAGTTAAAGACCACAGATTATGCATTTTATGTTTGTCGGGCTCGCACTCTGTGAAATCTTGCAAGTCAAAATTGCGTTGTGAGCATTGCAGGTTTTCTCACAATTCTTTACTGCATTTCAATAGCGCAAATGTACCTTCGGAGACAAAAGTTCCTTCGGATGCCTCGAAGCCGACGGCTATGGTGGCAAATAATATTGTTGCTTCCACATTATTTTCGACAGCCAAGGTTCTGGTGAGGGATGTGCAGGGCAATTTGGTTTCGGTCCGGGTTTTACTTGATTGCGCTAGTGCTTGTAATTTTGTGACTGAGCGATGTGCTAAAAAACTTGGCTTGAGTGTGAAGCATGGAAGCTATGCCATCAATGGTATAGGCCAAGCGGTGGCTGAACCTGCTGGCACCTTGTCGTGTGTGATTTCGCCCAATACTGGTGAAACTAAAAACACCTTTTCTTTCGAGGCTTACATACTGCCTACAATATGTTCGGATATGCCAACCGAGCCTATTGATATTTCGTCGTGGCAACATACCAAGGACTTGGAATTTGCTGACCCTTGTCTGCATATTCCAGGGCCAATCGACATGCTTTTAAGCGTCGACATTTTCGCATCGTCGTTGCGTCCCGGGTTGATCCATGGTGAACCAGGCCAACCTACCGCCGTCAATACAATTTTCGGATGGATTTTGATGGGGGGTTGCGCCACGGACGGTTGTCGCTCTCGCTCTCGCCGTAATAGCTGCCACGTTGTTACGGATACTTTCTCGTTGGACGACTCGATCAGAAGATTTTGGGAGTTAGAAAATGTTAATTCTCCGAGTACCGTCATTTTATCGAAGGAAGATCAGCTGTGCGAAAAATATTTTGTCGCTAATTTTCGTCGCACAGAAGAAGGTAGATTTGTCGTGCCTCTACCCTTCGCTGATCCTTCCGACAAACCTACGTTTTCGGGATCTCGTGCTATCGCTCTCAAAAGATTTTCGTCTTTGGAAAGAAAACTGCAGAGTAACGCCGAGTTTTCGAAAAATTACGTAGCCTTCATGGCCGATTATGAAAATTGTCGTCACCTTGAAAAGTGTGACCCTCCGGAGACTGACAAGGGAAGGTTTTACTACATTCCTCATCATGGAGTCTTAAGACCTTTGTCGACCAGCACCCCTCTCCGTGTCGTGTTCGATGCCAGCGCCAAGGACGCGCAGGATACGTCCTTGAACGACACTCTGCTGCCAGGACAGAAGCTGCAGAACAACATTTTCCACCTTCTCCTTCGTTTCAGGTGGCATAATGTCGTGTTCACAGCGGACGTGAAGCAGATGTATCGGCAAATCCTCGTACCTCCTGAAGACGCAGAGTACCAACGTATCCTTTGGCGGCCATCTGTCAACGAGCCGATCAGCGATTACCGTCTGCTAACGGTCACGTACGGAGTTTCGTCAGCACCTTATCAGGCTCTTCGCACAATTGCTCAGTTGGCAAAGGAGGCGGTGACGGAGCACCCTGCGGGTTCAGCGGTTCTGGGCCGTGACATTTACGTCGACGACGTCGTTTCGGGCGCCGACTCGGTCGAGCAAGCGCGCAACCTTCGATCGGAACTCTCCAAAATCTTGGCATCGGGAGGTTTCCACTTGCGAAAGTGGACCTCAAACCACCGAGAGTTCTTCAATGGCGTGCCACCGACAGACTTATACTCCGAGGACTTTCGCGAATTCGACTCCATCGGTGACGTGTCTCTGAAGATCCTGGGGTTACTGTGGCTGCCTCAGACTGACAACTTCACTTTCAAAGTGACTGTCGAGGATCGTCGGTGCACCAAGCGCACCATCCTTTCGGAGATCGCTCGGATCTTTGACCCGTTAGGTCTTCTTTCTCCCGTGACGTTCTTCGCGAAATACCTAATGCAGTTGCTATGGGTCTCAGGCGTCGCGTGGGACGACGAGGCACCGAGGAATATCGCCCTCGAATGGCAAGCGCTCAAAGCACAACTGCCTTCGCTGAGCTCGGTAGCTGTCCCTCGTCGTATGGTGAAGGACTTTGTCGTTTTACAGCTACACGGGTTCTGCGACGCTTCAGAGCGAGGCTTATGCGCTGTCATTTACTGTCGTACCGTGGATAAGGACGGAGCGTGCAACGTCCAGCTCGTCTGCGCCAAGTCTAAGGTGGCACCTCTTCGCAAGTTATCGATACCGCGCCTGGAGTTGTTGGCTGCGGTGCTGCTCTCGGACCTCGTGTCTTCCGTCGTGGAAGCTCTAAGCCCTTTCCACGCCGTTGACCAAGTTTTCGCATGGTCCGACTCGAGTGTCGCATTGGCTTGGATCAAGTCTTGTCCTTCCAAGTGGAAGACCTTCGTGGCCAATCGGGTGAGCCACATACAAGACACGATCCCTCCTGATTGCTGGCGACACGTGAGGACTGCAGACAATCCAGCTGACTGTGGATCGCGAGGCCTCTTACCTGACGACTTGGTCAACCAGAGCAGCTGGTGGGAAGGACCTTCGTGGCTTTCACTGGCTTCTGACGATTGGCCTAAGTCAATATTGGCGGTAGACGTAGACGTCCTGAATGAAGAGCACAGAGTAACTGTTCTTGTGACGTCTCTTCAACAAAACTTGGTGGAGAACCTGTTGCTCAGATTCTCGTCATTCAGAACTCTCCAGCATGTTTTGGCGTATTGTTTCCGCTTCATGCACAATGCCAGGAATTATAAGACGCCTAGCAAGTTGCTCACCGGTCCCTTGGCACCATCGGAAATAAAGCTCGCGCTCATGTTTCTCGTTCGCTTTGTCCAAGAGCGCAGTTTCTCGGAAGAGATAGAGAAACTTCGGAACAAAGCGCCAAACTCCCTCCCTAAGAGGTTTAGAAAACTCTCGCCTTTTGTCGATGAAGCGGGTCATTTGAGGGTGGGCGGACGTCTGTCACGAGCTTCTCTCGACTTCGATATAAAGCACCCGCTGCTTTTACCTCGTGACCACCGCCTAACATTCCTGTTGATCGATGAATATCATCGACGGTTCATGCATCCCGGTGTGCAAACGCTTCACAACTTACTATCGCAGCATTTCTGGATACTGTCTCCGAAACGTGCAATTTACGCGGTCACATCTAAATGCATGAAATGCTTTCGTGTGCGGCCTGTAGGTGCTCCTGCGCCTTTCATGGGTGACTTGCCATCCTATCGAATCAACCAATTAAAACCATTTTCGAGCGCGGCTGTCGATTTCGGCGGACCTTACGACATATCACTCGGTCGGGGGCGCGGTAATAAAACGTACAAGGGCTACATCTGTGTGTTCGTGTGTACCTCCACAAAAGCTATCCATATTGAACTGGTCACTGAACTATCCTCGGAAGCCTTCTTAGCCGCTCTTAGGCGCTTCGTCGCGCGTCGCGGTCGCTGCAGTCGCCTAGTTTCAGACCAGGGCAAGAACTTTGTCGGTGCTAATAACATTCTGCAGCGCCTTATTCAGGATGCCAGCTCGCAATATACCGAAATTCGTTTTGAGTTCAACCCTCCGGGTAGCCCACATTTTTCAGGTCTGGCTGAAGCTGGAATCAAGGCTGTGAAAACACACTTGTCGCGTGTCGTTGGAACCCAAAGGTTAACTTATGAAGAGTTTTCCACAGTCTTGACTCAGGTTGAAGCCCTCCTGAACTCGAGGCCACTCACTGCCCTAAGCGCCGATCCCAACGACCTCTCGGCTTTGACTCCTGGACATTTTTTGACCATGGAGCCTCTATCGGTTGTGCCGGACGAAGACTTGACCGACGCGAAGGTCAGTGTCGTTCAGCGTTGGAAGCTGCTACAGAAGATGCATCAGGACTTCTGGCGCAAATGGTCTCAGGAGTATATGCATACTCTGCAGCAGCGCATGAAGTGGCACGACAAACAATCCAACGTGGAGAAAGGTCGCCTAGTGCTCATCATCAATGAGCAGACTAATCCCACGAAGTGGCCGCTTGGTCGCATCATCGATACCCATCCCGGGTCTGATGGCGTATGCCGTGTTGTCTCTGTACGCACGGCATCCGGCATATACAAGCGACCTGTGGTCAAGCTGTGTCCACTTCCATTGTAAATGCTCTTTCGTCTTTTTTCGTAACTTGTGTCGTGTTGTTTTTTTGTTTTATCGTAGTTAAAATACTAATGTATTTTGGTGGGCGGAATGTTTACTTTTGACCACTTATGTTGGCAGTAGATATTTATTTAGTTTTTTTTATAAATTGTGGCAACACTTTCCGTTCGAGTTCCCCCCGCCAAAATCCGTTGTAGTTAGTTGCCCTTCAAATCTCGAACTGTACACATCTTTCGTCTCATCGCAATCTTTAAACAAGTGATATTTAAAGCTACCACTACTTCGTAGTCCTAGTGTTTTCATACAAGTGGGTTGGAGGCTGCCGGCGAAGCCCTGGCGTAAAATTGAGGCTGAGTAGCGGCGCTTTAAGGTAAAGTCAACAGCTGATCTAGTCTAGGGACGTTGAAGGCTGCACCGACGGCGGGTTGCTGCTCTAGCCCGAATTCTGCACCACAGAACCAGGAATCACAGGTTAGACCACCAAACACCACTCCGTTTTATTTTTAATTCAGTTATTTTAGTCGGCCCTTTTGCCAAAACCCAATATCTTGGCTCCCGTAAACCCTTGTCGCATTCCCTCGACAAACATACAGTCCATTTTCTTTCGTTAATCGCACAGTATGATAGCATAATTATTAAGTAATATTTAAAACAAAAAGCAGATTAAGAACATACTGAAATTTGAAGTCATGACATTCGAAAGACTGATCCAGGCTATCAAAATTCGCGACTTTTACAAAATGGCGAACAGGGCTGATAAACCAGCTCATAAAAAACGAGACTGAGTAAAATCGACCTCATAAAAATTTCTTAGTTTTCGAGATATTGACGATTACGTGAAGTTTGCACCTAATTTGTATGTGATGTCAAGCAAGCCAGGTGCAAACTTAGTTCAACCGGATCGTATGAGATGAAGGCGGCAGACAGTTAATTTTGTAACAAAATATCATTATTTCAAAAATTATTACAGTGTTTAGTAAATTTTATACCATTTTAGAAACTACAATAAATGCGCAATTTTTCTACGTTGAGTGCCTGGTTATGTTGGTACATTTTTTTTTCACCACGCTAGTTCGAAGTCAGAGGTGAAATTTGAAAAAAATCGAATAATTTTTTTTTGTTATTGTACTGTGTCCACAGCATGAATAAATTAGCAAAAATAGAAAATACGTTCAATAGCATAGTTATTTGGCCACACATAGCAAAAAACAGATTTGTAAAATACTTGATATTTTAGCAATGACACTCAAAACACCGAGTCAGGGTATCACTTAGCACGAGTTTTACAAAAACGTCAATATCTCGAAAACTAAGAGATTTTTACTGAGATCAAATTTGCTTAATCTAGGTTCTTATGAGCTGGTCTATCAGCCCTGATCGTATAAAAGTTGGTTTTAGGGACACCCTGTATAAGTCGGAAAGGTACAGTGTCACCGCTCGTGCGTACGTTCGATGAATTCCTCGGATTCGGAAGCTATTTAAGCCAAAAATGATAAGAGGTCGTTCGTCCAGGTGAACAAGCATCACGGCGGCGGCGGGGGCAGAGACGGCGGCGGCGGGGACGGGTCGGCGGAGTGGTCGGCGCTCGCGGGGCTGGTGTCGCGCGAGGCGGGCGCGCTGCGGGCGGCGGCGGCGGCGCTGGCGGCGCGCCACGGCGGCGCGGGCCGCGCGCCCGGCCTGCGCGCCGAGTGGGCCGCCGCGCAGCGCCAGGCGCCCTGCGTGCACGAGCAGCGGCTGCACCACAGGGCCCGGACGCTCATCGAGAGGTCGCTCCCTAATCTATTACGTTTCATTCGAGTTCGTTTGCTGCCGATGTGGCGGCTCGATTTCGCTTATTTCCGCTTCGGGAGCAGTTTTGCTTTACATAAATTGTTGTGAATTTTAGAACATTATTCCGTTGACACCGGTCCGTTCTCCGGCAGGTTGCGCGAGTCGTGGCAGCACCTGGTGCGCGACCGCGCGACGCGGGCGCTGACGTACAACGACGAGCAGTTCCACGTGCTGGAGCGCATCACGGTGGCGGAGGCGGGGCGGCGCATGCGCACGCTGCTGCAGCGCGCCGCGCCCATGGCCCGCGCGCGCGCCGACGCCCTGCACGACTGGTACCAGGTGAGGGTGCAGACGGTGCCGCGTGCTGCAGCATCACGGTGGCGGAGGCGGGGCGGCGCATGCGCACGCTGCTGCAGCGCGCCGCGCCCATGGCCCGCGCGCGCGCCGACGCCCTGCACGACTGGTACCAGGTGAGGGTGCAGACGGTGCCGCGTGCTGCAGCATCACGGTGGCGGAGGCGGGGCGGCGCATGCGCACGCTGCTGCAGCGCGCCGCGCCCATGGCCCGCGCGCGCGCCGACGCCCTGCACGACTGGTACCAGGTGAGGGTGCAGACGGTGCCGCGTGCTGCAGCATCACGGTGGCGGAGGCGGGGCGGCGCATGCGCACGCTGCTGCAGCGCGCCGCGCCCATGGCCCGCGCGCGCGCCGACGCCCTGCACGACTGGTACCAGGTGAGGGTGCAGACGGTGCCGCGTGCTGCAGCATCACGGTGGCGGAGGCGGGGCGGCGCATGCGCACGCTGCTGCAGCGCGCCGCGCCCATGGCCCGCGCGCGCGCCGACGCCCTGCACGACTGGTACCAGGTGAGGGTGCAGACGGTGCCGCGTGCTGCAGCATCACGGTGGCGGAGGCGGGGCGGCGCATGCGCACGCTGCTGCAGCGCGCCGCGCCCATGGCCCGCGCGCGCGCCGACGCCCTGCACGACTGGTACCAGGTGAGGGTGCAGACGGTGCCGCGTGCTGCAGCATCACGGTGGCGGAGGCGGGGCGGCGCATGCGCACGCTGCTGCAGCGCGCCGCGCCCATGGCCCGCGCGCGCGCCGACGCCCTGCACGACTGGTACCAGGTGAGGGTGCAGACGGTGCCGCGTGCTGCAGCATCACGGTGGCGGAGGCGGGGCGGCGCATGCGCACGCTGCTGCAGCGCGCCGCGCCCATGGCCCGCGCGCGCGCCGACGCCCTGCACGACTGGTACCAGGTGAGGGTGCAGACGGTGCCGCGTGCTGCAGCATCACGGTGGCGGAGGCGGGGCGGCGCATGCGCACGCTGCTGCAGCGCGCCGCGCCCATGGCCCGCGCGCGCGCCGACGCCCTGCACGACTGGTACCAGGTGAGGGTGCAGACGGTGCCGCGTGCTGCAGCATCACGGTGGCGGAGGCGGGGCGGCGCATGCGCACGCTGCTGCAGCGCGCCGCGCCCATGGCCCGCGCGCGCGCCGACGCCCTGCACGACTGGTACCAGGTGAGGGTGCAGACGGTGCCGCGTGCTGCAGCATCACGGTGGCGGAGGCGGGGCGGCGCATGCGCACGCTGCTGCAGCGCGCCGCGCCCATGGCCCGCGCGCGCGCCGACGCCCTGCACGACTGGTACCAGGTGAGGGTGCAGACGGTGCCGCGTGCTGCAGCATCACGGTGGCGGAGGCGGGGCGGCGCATGCGCACGCTGCTGCAGCGCGCCGCGCCCATGGCCCGCGCGCGCGCCGACGCCCTGCACGACTGGTACCAGGTGAGGGTGCAGACGGTGCCGCGTGCTGCAGCATCACGGTGGCGGAGGCGGGGCGGCGCATGCGCACGCTGCTGCAGCGCGCCGCGCCCATGGCCCGCGCGCGCGCCGACGCCCTGCACGACTGGTACCAGGTGAGGGTGCAGACGGTGCCGCGTGCTGCAGCATCACGGTGGCGGAGGCGGGGCGGCGCATGCGCACGCTGCTGCAGCGCGCCGCGCCCATGGCCCGCGCGCGCGCCGACGCCCTGCACGACTGGTACCAGGTGAGGGTGCAGACGGTGCCGCGTGCTGCAGCATCACGGTGGCGGAGGCGGGGCGGCGCATGCGCGCGCCGCTAGTGACCCAATGTGCAGGGGCTCTAACCCATAATTTGTGTGATATCGGCAGGTGGCGCAGACGGTGTGGCTGCAGACGTGCATCCTGGACAAGGACGCGAGCGGCGCGGAGCTGAAGCTGCTGGCGCTGGCCGCGCGCCTGCAGGACGCCGAGCTGCGCGCCAGGGTGCAGCTGCAGGAGCACGTCAGTATACCCGGGGCGGGGGGCACGGGTGGCACCTATACCCCGACTCCCGAGGACCGTCAGGATTGCCGTTCGAAACGAGCCTCCTCGTTTCGAACGGCAATCCTGACGGTCGTCGGGAGTCGAAGCACAAGTCCATTGCGTCACAAAGTCATTCCTTGAAAAATGTCGACAATGCGGTATAGAAATCGAGTCCAATAGAGCAATCTCAACTTACTCTAGAATAGTTGTAAAATAATTTTTACCAAAAATGAGGATCATTCTTGGGTATGAAGTACCCGTTCGAAACTTCTGTCCTAGCTATATTTCAGATTTAAAAGATTTTGATAATTTCCTTTGTTACTACCAGTAGTGACCACCTCTGTGAACTTAGCCTACAACCTTGATTTTTTTCTATCGTCTATTTTTTTTCGGATACTATTTCGTTTGTAGTTAATTGTAGTAAAACAATTTTTGTTTGTAGTTGCCTGAAAAAAAAATTAAAAAACCTGAAAAAAAGTCAGCCTGCACATTGGTCAAATCTAACTTTTAAAGGTTGATTCCGGTTCAGAATCGTTTGTAGTTGATTGTAGTACCTTTATTTTCGTTTGTAGTTAAGAAATAACGACCAAAAAAAAACAAAACATAAATTCAAGTACTACTCGTCCCACCCAGCGCGCGTTTATGTCTTTTCGCTCTACAAGTATCTTAGCCTTAGTAGTACCAAACATGGCTTAATTATCACATGTATTCCATATTGATTGTAAAAACCTGCTCAAAACTCATCCTGAAAGATGAATTTATGTTAGTTTTCGCATGTCATAACGGAATAAGAAAAAAAAACGCAACAATAAAATAAAGCTAAACATTTAGTTCACAAGCGCGTTGAAGTCTTTTAGTAAAAACCAACGGTATAATAGAGAACTGGCACCTAAATTGTATATGGTAGCTCTATTTCGTCTATAGTTGTACAAAAACACTCTACTAACAACTGAGCTACTCGTACCTGGGGTTTTGTAATGAAACGAAATCCCACCTACTCGACGCCGATACCCCCCAATCGTTTGTAGTAGGTCCTTCTCGTTTGTAGTTGCTGAAAAACGTTCGACAAACATCTAGGCTACACCAGGCTCGTTTGTAGTTGCTCGTTTACGTTTAAAGTTAAGTAAAATCTGACCTGCTTGACACATAAGGCCTCCAAGTCGTTTGTAGTTGTAAAAAAACATTTGAAACACACGCTACCTCGGGCTCGTTTGTAGTTGCTGTGCTTCGTTTGAAGTTCAACGAAATTCCACTTATACGCCGCAGATAGCTCCCAAATCGTTTGTAATTGATTCTTTTCGTTTGTAGTTGATTAAAATCGCTTGACAAACATCTAGGCTGCCTCGGGCTCGTTTGTAGTAGCTCTTTTTCAATTGTTCTTAAGTAAAATCAGATCTGCTCGACACATAAGGCTTCCAATTCATTTGTGGTTGATCCTTTTTATTTGTAGTAGATCCTTTTCGTTTGTAGTTGATAAAAATCGCTCAACAAACATTTAAGCCGCCTCACGATCGTATGTAGTTGCTCCTTTTCGTTTGTAGTTGATCCTTTTCGTTTGTAGTTGAGCGAAATCTCACCTACTTGCCGTAAATAGCTTCCGATTCGTTTGTAGTTGATCCTTTTCGTTTGTAGTTGCTAAACATCGCTTGACAAACATCTAGGCTGCCTCAGGATCGTTTGTAGTTGCTCCTTTTCGTTTGTAGTTGATCTTTTTCGTTTGCAGTTGATGAAAATCGCTTGACAAACATCTAGGCTGCCTCAGGATCGTTTGTAGTTGCTCCTTTTCGTTTGTAGTTGATCCTTTTCGTTTGTAGTTGAGCGAAATCTCACCTACTTGCCGTAAATAGCTTCCGATTCGTTTGTAGTTGATCCTTTTCGTTTGTAGTTGCTAAACATCGCTTGACAAACATCTAAGCTGCCTCAGGATCGTTTGTAGTTGCTCCTTTTCGTTTGTAGTTGATCTTTTTCGTTTGTAATTCAGCGAAATCCTACCTACTTGCCGTAAATAGCTTCCGACTCGTTTGTAGTTGCTCCTTTTCGTTTGTAGTTGATCCTTTTCGTTTGTAGTTGAGCGAAATCTTACGTACTTGCCGTAAATAGCTTCCGATTCATTTGTAGTTGCTAAAATCGCTTGACAAACATCTAGGCTGCCTCAAGATCGTTTGTAGTTGCTCCGTTTCGTTTGTAGTAGATTCTTTTCGTTTGTAGTTGATGAAAATCGCTTGACAAACATCTAGGCTACCTCAGGATCGTTTGTAGTTGCTCCTTTTCGTTTGTAGTTGATCCTTTTCGTTTGTAATTCAGCGAAATCCCACTTACTTGCCGTAAATAGCTTCCGATTCGTTTGTAGTTGATCCTTTTCGTTTGTAGTTGCTAAAAATCGCTTGACAAACATCTAGGCTGCCTCAGGATCGTTTGTAGTTGCTCCTTTTCGTTTGTAGCTGATCTTTTTCGTTTGTAATTCAGCGAAATCCTACCTACTTGCCGTAAATAGCTTCCAACTCGTTTGTAGTTGCTCCTTTTCGTTTGTAGTTGATCCTTTTCGTTTGTAGTTGAGCGAAATCTCACCTACTTGCCGTAAATAGCTTCCGATTCTTTTGTAGTTGATCCTTTTCGTTTGTAGTTGCTAAACATCGCTTGACAAACATCTAAGCTGCCTCAGGATCGTTTGTAGTTGCTCCTTTTCGTTTGTAGTTGATCTTTTTCGTTTGTAGTTCAGCGAAATCCTACCTACTTACCGTAAATAGCTTCCGATTCGTTTGTAGTTGCTCCTTTTCGTTTGTAGTTGATCCTTTTCGTTTGTAGTAGATTCTTTTCGTTTGTAGTTGATGAAAATCGCTTGACAAACATCTAGGCTACCACAGGATCGTTTGTAGTTGCTCCTTTTCGTTTGTACTGGATCCTTTTCGTTTGTAATTCAGCGAAATCCTACCTACTTGCCGTAAATAGCTTCCGACTCGTTTGTAGTTGTTCCTTTTCGTTTGTAGTTGATCCTTTTCATTTGTAGTTGAGCGAAATCTCACCTACTTGCCATAAATAGCTTCCGATTCGTTTGTAGTTGATCCTTTTCGTTTGTAGTTGCTAAACATCGCTTGACAAACATCTAAGCTGCCTCAGGATCGTTTGTAGTTGCTCCTTTTCGTTTGTAGTTGATCTTTTTCGTTTGTAGTTCAGCGAAATCCTACCTACTTACCGTAAATAGCTTCCGATTCGTTTATAGTTGCTCCTTTTCGTTTGTAGTTGCTCCTTTTCGTTTGTAGTTGAGCGAAATCTCACCTACTTGCCGTAAATAGCTTCCGATTCGTTTGTAGTTGATCCTTTTCGTTTGTAGTAGATTCTTTTCGTTTGTAGTTGATGAAAATCGCTTGACAAATATCTAGGCTACCTCAGGATCGTTTGTAGTTGCTCCTTTTCGTTTGTAGTTGATCTTTTTCGTTTGTAGTTCAGCGAAATCCTACCTACTTGCCGTAAATATCTTCCGATTCGTTTGTAGTTGCTCCTTTTCGTTCGTAGTTGCTCCTTTTCGTTTGTAGTTGATCCTTTTCGTTTGTAGTTGAGCGAAATCTTACGTACTTGCCGTAAATAGCTTCCGATTCATTTGTAGTTGCTAAAATCGCTTGACAAACATCTAGGCTGCCTCAAGATCGTTTGTAGTTGCTCCGTTTCGTTTGTAGTAGATTCTTTTCGTTTGTAGTTGATGAAAATCGCTTGACAAACATCTAGGCTACCTCAGGATCGTTTGTAGTTGCTCCTTTTCGTTTGTAGTTGATCCTTTTCGTTTGTAATTCAGCGAAATCCCACTTACTTGCCGTAAATAGCATCCGATTCGTTTGTAGTTGATCCTTTTCGTTTGTAGTTGCTAAAAATCGCTTGACAAACATCTAGGCTGCCTCAAGATCGTTTGCAGTTGCTCCTTTTCGTTTGTAGTAGATTTTTTTCGTTCACAGTTGATGAAAATCGCTTGACAAACATCTAGGCTGCCTCAGAAATTACGACGAAATTTCCAATATTTACTTATTTATATATCCACTCTTTGACTAGCTATCAATTCGTGATTTCATGTTCACAACAATATTGGTAGCATTATCGGTCTTAATTTAGCAATATTTAATAGTTAACGTATTTCAAAATGATTACAAGTAAAGGCTAGGCACAAATTTCTCGGTTTTTCTCATTATAACGACTTCTAATTGCTTTTCTCGTTGTTGTCACTGTTATTGTTACAAAATATCACTCATGCGTACTTAGCCTAAATAAATTTAAATGAGTGACGTTTGGCAAATCCATGACAATGTGTTTTTTTTGTTACCGGTTCGTTACAACCAAGTATCATAATACCTTATTACATACTTTGACTCAATCCCACATTGACTTAGTTCCAAAATGCCGAAAAGCTCAAATAGATTTTTTTCCAATATAATAATAGTACATTGTGTATCTAGGGCGGTAAGTAAGGAATTACAAACGAATGTTTGTTATAAACCCGAGGAAAAACCGCGGACTTTAATAACACGAGTTGGTAATTCCTTTACCGCCCGTGACACACACAATGTTTTTCATCACACTTGTGAGGAAATCTTAATAATATGTATAACCTTACTAATCGACCCAGTATGACAAGAAAATATTAAAACAGAAAGTGACATTAGTGACATCCTCATCCATAGACAATGCGAATGTCAAGTCACGTTCGGAAACCATAGCAGTAAAGACCTAAACCGGCCATTTTAGTTGATTTTATATTTGCAAAATACTGAAATACACTATTTAAACATTTAATTAATGTTACCGAAATATATGTTGACATTTATTTGCAACAACAGTTATCTTTAAAGAAATATTTCAGGAATAAAAGTTAAAAAAGTAAGTTGGCGCTTCCTTTGAACATGACAAATAAGAGTAAAACAGAACCAGCGTCTCAAATTAAAAAAAAAATCGTTACGCCCTAGGGCGTAATAGGTCATTTACAACCCGCAGAACCTACGTGTACACATTTTTACATCCGATATCAAAAAAGTTGGTCAAAAGAACAATTCCTTCGAATACCGAATTGTTATTAAGACTAACGAAAATAATTAGTTCTAGATAATATTTATGACAAGAATAGTAACAAGCTTACAAGAGGAAACTGAATGAAACCAATAAATTGATAATTAATTTAATGACTCACATGAAAATCACACAATTGACACAATCACATGAAACAGTAATTTCGAAATTTAGACATTTACATACATAGGTATAGAATTTTTAGGTATTTTAAGCATTTAACGTTTTAAACTTCTGACAGTTTTGTATCAAGTCATCAGTAATGTGAGTTTCAGACATTTTGGGACGTCGTGATAATTAGTAAATTCACGATAAAGACAATTTGAATTATAGTTATATCAAGAGTCTTGTATTCTAAGAAGTAGGTGTAAGTCATTTCAAGTTTTAGACATTTTGAAACTAGTCTGTTTTGACATTGCGACGTAATAGGATCCAGCGATTATCTGCAACTACAAACAAAAATTATCTACTACAAACGAAAAGAATCAACTACAAACGAATCAGAAGCTATTTACGGCAAGTAGGTGAGATTCCGCTCAACTACAAACGAAAAAGATTAACTACAATCGAAAAGGAGCAACTACAAATGAAAAGGAGAAACTACAAACGATTCTGAGGCAGCGTAGATGTTTGCCAAGCGATTTTCATCAACTACAAACGAAAAGGAGCAACTACAAACGATCCTGAGGAAGCCTAGATGTTTGTCAAGCGATTTTCATCAACTACAAACGAAAAAAATCTACTACAAACGAAAAGGAGCAACTAAAAACGATCTTGAGGCAGCCTAGTTGTTTGTCAAGCGATTTTCATCAACTACAAACGAAAAAGATCAACTACAAACGAAAAGGAACAACTACAAATGATCCTGAGGCAGTCCAGATGTTTGTCAAGGGATTTTTATCAACTACAATAAAAAAAATCTACTACAAAAAAAAGGAGCAACTACAAACGATCTTGAGGCAGCCTAGATGTTTGTCAAGCGATTTTAATCAACTACAAACGAAAAGAATATACTACAAACGAAAAGGAGCAACTACTTACGATTTTGAGGCAGCCTAGATGTTTGTCAAGCGATTTTCATCAACTACAAACGAAAAGATTCTACTACAAACGAAAAAGATCAACTACAAATGAAAAGGAACAACTAAAAATGATCCTCAGGCAGTCCAGATGTTTGTCAAGGGATTTTAATCATCTACAAACGAAAAGGAGCAACTACAAACGATCCTGAGGCAGCCTAGATGTTTGTTAAGCGATTTTCATCAACTATTAACGAAAAAAATCTACTACAAACGAAAAGAAGCAACTACAAACGATCTTGAGGCAGCCTAGATGTTTGTCAAGCGATTTTAATCAACTACAAACGAAAAGAATGTACTACAAACGAATAGGAGCAACTACTTACGATTTTGAGGCAGCCTAGATGTTTGTCAAGCGATTTTCATCAACTACAAACGAAAAGATTCTACTACAAACGAAAAAGATCAACTACAAACGAAATGGAACAACTACAAATAATCCTGAGGCAGTCCAGATGTTTGTCAAGCGATTTTCATCAACTGCAAACGAAAAAGATCAACTACAAACGAAAAGGAACAACTACAAACGAATCGGATGCTATTTACGGCAAGTAAGTGGGATTTCGCTGAATTACAAACGAAAAGGATCAACTACAAACGAAAAGGAGCAACTACAAACGATCCTGAGGTAGCCTAGATGTTTGTCAAGCGATTTTCATCAACTACAAACGAAAAGAATCTACTACAAACGAAACGGAGCAACTACAAACGATCTTGAGGCAGCCTAGATGTTTGTCAAGCGATTTTAGCAACTACAAATGAATCGGAAGCTATTTACGGCAAGTACGTAAGATTTCGCTCAACTACAAACGAAAAGGATCAACTACAAACGAAAAGGAGCAACTACGAACGAAAAGGAGCAACTACAAATGAATCGGAAGATATTTACGGCAAGTAGGTAGGATTTCGCTGAACTACAAACGAAAAAGATCAACTACAAACGAAAAGGAGCAACTACAAACGATCCTGAGGTAGCCTAGATATTTGTCAAGCGATTTTCATCAACTACAAACGAAAAGAATCTACTACAAACGAAAAGGATCAACTACAAACGAATCGGAAGCTATTTACGGCAAGTAGGTGAGATTTCGCTCAACTACAAACGAAAAGGAGCAACTACAAACGAAAAGGAGCAACTATAAACGAATCGAAAGCTATTTACGGTAAGTAGGTAGGATTTCGCTGAACTACAAACGAAAAAGATCAACTACAAACGAAAAGGAGCAACTACAAACGATCCTGAGGCAGCTTAGATGTTTGTCAAGCGATGTTTAGCAACTACAAACGAAAAGGATCAACTACAAACGAATCGGAAGCTATTTATGGCAAGTAGGTGAGATTTCGCTCAACTACAAATGAAAAGGATCAACTACAAACGAAAAGGAACAACTACAAACGAGTCGGAAGCTATTTACGGCAAGTAGGTAGGATTTCGCTGAATTACAAACGAAAAGGATCCAGTACAAACGAAAAGGAGCAACTACAAACGATCCTGTGGTAGCCTAGATGTTTGTCAAGCGATTTTCATCAACTACAAACGAAAAGAATCTACTACAAACGAAAAGGATCAACTACAAACGAAAAGGAGCAACTACAAACGAATCGGAAGCTATTTACGGTAAGTAGGTAGGATTTCGCTGAACTACAAACGAAAAAGATCAACTACAAACGAAAAGGAGCAACTACAAACGATCCTGAGGCAGCTTAGATGTTTGTCAAGCGATGTTTAGCAACTACAAACGAAAAGGATCAACTACAAAAGAATCGGAAGCTATTTACGGCAAGTAGGTGAGATTTCGCTCAACTACAAACGAAAAGGATCAACTACAAACGAAAAGGAGCAACTACAAACGAGTTGGAAGCTATTTACGGCAAGTAGGTAGGATTTCGCTGAATTACAAACGAAAAAGATCAGCTACAAACGAAAAGGAGCAACTACAAACGATCCTGAGGCAGCCTAGATGTTTGTCAAGCGATTTTTAGCAACTACAAACGAAAAGGATCAACTACAAACGAATCGGAAGCTATTTACGGCAAGTAAGTGGGATTTCGCTGAATTACAAACGAAAAGGATCAACTACAAACGAAAAGGAGCAACTACAAACGATCCTGAGGTAGCCTAGATGTTTGTCAAGCGATTTTCATCAACTACAAACGAAAAGAATCTACTACAAACGAAACGGAGCAACTACAAACGATCTTGAGGCAGCCTAGATGTTTGTCAAGCGATTTTAGCAACTACAAATGAATCGGAAGCTATTTACGGCAAGTACGTAAGATTTCGCTCAACTACAAACGAAAAGGATCAACTACAAACGAAAAGGAGCAACTACGAACGAAAAGGAGCAACTACAAACGAATCGGAAGATATTTACGGCAAGTAGGTAGGATTTCGCTGAACTACAAACGAAAAAGATCAACTACAAACGAAAAGGAGCAACTACAAACGATCCTGAGGCAGCCTAGATATTTGTCAAGCGATTTTCATCAACTACAAACGAAAAGAATCTACTACAAACGAAAAGGATCAACTACAAACGAATCGGAAGCTATTTACGGCAAGTAGGTGAGATTTCGCTCAACTACAAACGAAAAGGAGCAACTACAAACGAAAAGGAGCAACTACAAACGAATCGGAAGCTATTTACGGTAAGTAGGTAGGATTTCGCTGAACTACAAACGAAAAAGATCAACTACAAACGAAAAGGAGCAACTACAAACGATCCTGAGGCAGCTTAGATGTTTGTCAAGCGATGTTTAGCAACTACAAACGAAAAGGATCAACTACAAACGAATCAGAAGCTATTTACGGCAAGTAGGTGAGATTTCGCTCAACTACAAATGAAAAGGATCAACTACAAACGAAAAGGAACAACTACAAACGAGTCGGAAGCTATTTACGGCAAGTAGGTAAGATTTCGCTGAATTACAAACGAAAAAGATCAACTACAAACGAAAAGGAGCAACTACAAACGATCCTGAGGCAGCTGTTTGTCAAGCGATGTTTAGCAACTACAAACGAAAAGGATCAACTACAAACGAATCGGAAGCTATTTACGGCAAGTAGGTGAGATTTCGCTCAACTACAAACGAAAAGGATCAACTACAAACGAAAAGGAGCAACTACAAACGATCCTGAGGCAGCCTAGATGTTTGTCAAGCGATTTTCATCAACTGCAAACGAAAAAGATCAACTACAAACGAAAAGGAGCAACTACAAACGATCCTGAGGCAGCCTAGATGTTTGTCAAGCGATGTTTAGCAACTACAAACGAAAAGGATCAACTACAAACGAATCGGAAGCTATTTACGGCAAGTAGGTGAGATTTCGCTCAACTACAAACGAAAAGGATCAACTACAAACGAAAAGGAGCAACTACATACGATCGTGAGGCGGCTTAAATGTTTGTTGAGCGATTTTTATCAACTACAAACGAAAAGGATCTACTACAAATAAAAAGGATCAACCACAAATGAATTGGAAGCCTTATGTGTCGAGCAGATCTGATTTTACTTAAGAACAATTGAAAAAGAGCTACTGCTACTACAAACGAGCCCGAGGCAGCCTAGATGTTTGTCAAGCGATTTTAATCAACTACAAACGAAAAGAATCAATTACAAACGATTTGGGAGCTATCTGCGGCGTATAAGTGGAATTTCGTTGAACTTCAAACGAAGCACAGCAACTACAAACGAGCCCGAGGTAGCGTGTGTTTCAAATGTTTTTTTACAACTACAAACGACTTGGAGGCCTTATGTGTCAAGCAGGTCAGATTTTACTTAACTTTAAACGTAAACGAGCAACTACAAACGAGCCTGGTGTAGCCTAGATGTTTGTCGAACGTTTTTCAGCAACTACAAACGAGAAGGACCTACTACAAACGATTGGGGGGTATCGGCGTCGAGTAGGTGGGATTTCGTTTCATTACAAAACCCCAGGTACGAGTAGCTCAGTTGTTAGTAGAGTGTTTTTGTACAACTATAGACGAAATAGAGCTACCATATACAATTTAGGTGCCAGTTCTCTATTATACCGTTGGTTTTTACTAAAAGACTTCAACGCGCTTGTGAACTAAATGTTTAGCTTTATTTTATTGTTGCGTTTTTTTTTCTTATTCCGTTATGACATGCGAAAACTAACATAAATTCATCTTTCAGGATGAGTTTTGAGCAGGTTTTTACAATCAATATGGAATACATGTGATAATTAAGCCATGTTTGGTACTACTAAGGCTAAGATACTTGTAGAGCGAAAAGACATAAACGCGCGCTGGGTGGGACGAGTAGTACTTGAATTTTTGTTTTGTTTTTTTTGGTCGTTATTTCTTAACTACAAACGAAAATAAAGGTACTACAATCAACTACAAACGATTCTGAACCGGAATCAACCTTTAAAAGTTAGATTTGACCAATGTGCAGGCTGACTTTTTTTCAGGTTTTTTAATTTTTTTTTCAGGCAACTACAAACAAAAATTGTTTTACTACAATTAACTACAAACGAAATAGTATCCGAAAAAAAATAGACGATAAAAAAAAATCAAGGTTGTAGGCTAAGTTCACAGAGGTGTAGTGACCCGGTATTCAATTGGATTTTGTACGCTTCCAGCTGAACTCGTCGAAGCTGGCGGATCCCTCGGTAGACAAGTCGAAGGAGTTGGCGCGGGCGACGCGCTTGGGCGGCGGGGGGGCGGGCGGGGCGGGCGGGGTGGGCGCGGCGGGCGCGGGCGTGCGCGCGCTGCTGCACGCGCACGAGGAGCTGCAGTCGGCCGCGGCCACCAACTCCGCGCTGCTCGCGCACCTGGCCGCCCTCACCGCCGACCTGCAGCCTTAGCGCCGCGCCCGACCGCCCGACCCGCCCCGGCCCCCGTGTCGGGGGGACGGTGCCACCGGCCAGTGTGACCAAACTTCCGTGCGTAGTGTGATGACCCGTGTGACCAGTGAGAACTTCGGCACCGGCCTTCGGTGTAGTGAATTGACTCTAACGCGATCTATTGGTAGTGAAAACTATGCCAGTGTAATCCGGTGTGAACCCCCGACCCGACCGGGTAATGACTATGAAGCCGGCGTCCAGTGTAATAAACTCCCTTTAAATCGGCTCAAGTGTAGTGAACTCGGCGGGTCCGATGTTACACGATGCGATAGTAAACCGGGTCTAATTAAATCTGTAGATCGCCTCGATGGGACCGACATCGGGTGTGGTAAAAGTCTAGTGAAGTGTGGCCCGACTGATGCGGATGAATCCGATGGGAACAAAAGTGACACTAAACATGAGTGTAACGGAAATGATGGTAACGAACTTGCGTGCGATGAAAACGAGGATGATCTTAAATATGGACAGTGCGAGTGCAACGGAAACTGTGTTGCCGAAATAGATGCGTCCCATGAGTGTGGTAGCGAGTCGACCGACAGTGACAGTGACAGTTTGAGCGAGTCCAGCGAGACTCCGTCGGTGACGTCGGGGGTCCGGACCGTCATCTACGAGTCGGTCGGCTCCAGAGACGTCGCCTCGCTGCGGGACGAGGAGCCAGGGAAGGAGAAGGTTCGGGGGAAGTCTGCCTGTATTCTTACGTAGTAGTTCTGAAGCACTTTCCAGTAGGTTAAATCACCACCAGTAAAGTAATTCAGAACATGCTTTTGTTAAATGCTACTACTTGTCGAATCACTTATTTCTTTAGCAGTAGAGTTGAACGGAAAATAGCAAGCAAAATAAAGTCATCATCATTATCATTTCAATTGTCAAAAGCCGAGACGCCAACTGCCGAATATAAAAACATCCAAAATAAATGGTGGCACGCTTTCCCCCTCCATTGATTTCTGGCGACCGTGACTGGACTTAACACGTTCACTGTCCCCATACAAATCTATCAGACAATAATGCCTTGATCACACGTACCGAGCAAAACGGGCGAGACAGAGCTCGTCCCAGTACTTTTCTTCCCGTACTGGGCCGAGCACACCGTTCACACGAACCGAGTACTCGGCCGAGGGCACTGTCTCGCCCGTTTGCTCGGTACGTGTGATCAAGGCATAACACATGTAAGACTGATTAACTCGCAACCCTTATTGGGCATAGCGATCGTATGACCGGGTGGTCGGCCGTGGCGTTCTCTGAGGTCGAACCAGGTCGCTAGCCGGCCCACCCTGAGTGGATCGGACTGGGAATAACACAAGTCCTAACTGCAATCAGTATGGGGAAGTGACCCCATAATGGAAGTGCGGACTCCTGAAAAAAAACCGTCATGACCCTCATTGAGGCCACCGGGACAGGGAACGTGTTAAAATAGAATTAAGTGCTAAAGAAATGCTAATTCTTTCTAGAATTACGTTTTAAATAGTAGAATCACTTTAAAGTAATTGCAAAATGTAAATGGGTAAATAAATGATAAGTGTCAAAAATGATTCCTTCCAACTATATTATAAATAATGTTTTAAAACTGAGCTTATGACTTTTCGAACTGGGAATTGATCTCAACTCAACCATGTATTTATATTAGTTAAATTAGTTGCTAATTTGTGGGAACATTTTGTTACACTCTGTATGACGTGAAATAGTAACTTTTGATACTGTACTATAAGGGCGCGTTCCGACTGACGGGGAGCCGGGCGGAGCGGAGAGGAACGGGCCGTGAATTGACTAATAATAACACTGTTTTCACTGAGGCAGATAGATGTCAAGCAGGCCCGGATCTGGAGGGGGCTAACCTGCCCGGGGTGTCAGTTTCAGGGGGCGCGAAAGTCATATACTTTTATGAGATATTGAAAAAAAGGCCGGAGAAAAGCGCTACATCAAATTTCTGCCCCGGCTCGGAAATGTCGTTAATCCGTAGCTGATGTCGAGCACTGTGATTGGTCAACTCACGGACCGTTCCGCTCCGCTCCGGCCACCTCCATTTCAGTAGAAACACACCCTAAAGCTAAGTATTGGCTAAAGTACTCGCCGCACTAAGCCAAAACCAGCCAATTATAATGTCAGTGTAATATAATGGTGCATGCTATATATAGTTTAAGTAAAAATATTATGAACACAGTGTTATACATTATTATACAGGGTGGTTTTCTATAATCTGTACATATTAAAAGGGGTGAAATTCCAACTAATTTTATCGGTAAAAATGACTTTAATTTTTGTTTCTGGGCAAAAAAAATTTTTTACGGATTTTTACTGTTTTCTGTGAAATTTCGGGCAGTACATCTGTTTGACGCGGTATAACTTTTGATCTTATTGTTCAAAGCTGTAAGAAAAAAATGTTTTAAGATCAAAATTAAGTGCTAAACGAAAATAAGCATGAAAAAATGGTCACAATATTCACAAACTTTCGAGAAAAACAGTGTTTTCCGTAAAAAAAAACTGAAGCTTGCAACCGTTTTCCGCAATTATAATTTTTTTGGAGGATTTTTTCTTCAAATCGGTTGTTTATTGTTATTGCTACTAAATAGCGTGTCTATTGCCATGATCCTGCAATTTTTTCTTACAATTTGAAGCAATTAGATCAAAAGTTATACCGCGGCAAACAGATGTACTGCCGAAAATTTCATTGAAAGTTTAAAAATCTGTAAAAAAAAAAACGAATGACCACAAACAAAAATTAAAATCAGTTTTACCGATAAAATTGGCTGAAATTTCACCCCTTTTCATATGTACAGATTATAGAAAACCACCCTGTATTAAACTTTATGATTATTTTTAAGAAAATTGTTTATTATGTAAAATATATCAATGTAAATAATTACGTAATAGTACAATAAATGAATTATTATACAGGAGGTGGTTTGATTGAATGAAACACAGTTTGGAATGTAAACATAATATATTTCTGTTTGAAATAACAGTAATAAAATAATTTCATCAGTAACCTAAGCTTAGGTACAGTCAGCGCGTGGCTCCATTATGCTTAGCTTATAACGTTTGGGTTCACTTCATTCACATTCCCGCGGTCCACAATGTGGACGACACATTCCGACTTTGCCCACATGCCATTCCCATTTTGTCCACATATTTGGGACATTCTCATTTTTGTGCACACAATCATTACCGTGGATGTCTCTACCGTGGGTTTAATTGCTCTTTCTAAACGTTCGACGTACCGTCATAATATCATGAATTCTTTTATCATATGGAGGAGTGAATTCATGATAGTATTTCTTTTTTTATCAATTAGAAAGAGTAATAACGACACGACGATATTTGGACAACAAGAACACCAAAAGGTGTCATGTACTTTCATGCCTACGACGCCAACAAGGGTGCCTGTCGTTTCGCCTATAGTTTTTTGTCCTAAAAATGTTTGGCCGAGAATGTTTGGCATACTGTTGAATGGCATACTACTCGTTTGTCCTAATAATTTTTGCGCATACTCATTTAAAGTTCTAAAGCAAGTTTGCCCTAATATTGATAACTCTAAAATCTAATTACCTAAAGCTTAATATTCCTAACATGAATTGTCCTAAGAATTATTTTGCCTATTATTAAATTGGCTACACTTATAGCTCCTAAACTAAACTATGGTAGGCGTGAAGTCAGAATCGTTACGTATTCTACCTTCAGGCAGGTCAGATTTCGGTTAGGCACGACGCTACGCCACTGCGAGTCATAACTACTATACACAAATACTAATAATATTATACAAAACTATAAATAATATTTTTACAGCAGTCCATAAAGCCTCTCTGCTTGGGTAAATTATTAGAGCGTAGAACGAAAAGGGGGGACGGGGGGGCCGAGCCCCCCACAAGGGGGGCTCGGGGGGCGGAGCCCCCCGCATTAAAAAAAAACTCAAACCACAAGTTCAATTAGGTTAGGTTAGGTTAGGGTTCGAACTGCGTCCCCCAACAAAACCGAACTGCTGTCAGAAAAGTAGGTTAGGTTAGGTTTGAACTGCGTCCCCTAACAAAAACGAACTGCTGTCAGAAAAGTAGGTTAGGTTAGGTTAGAACTGCGTCCCCCAACAAAAACGAACTGCTGTCAGAAAAGTAGGTTAGGTTTTTGTTATTGCGATTTTGCTAGGCGTTAACTTTTAACGTTTGAAAACTCTGCTTGCAAAAAATCATCAAGATTTATGCTTAATGACATGTAGTAAAAACAATTTTAACACATAAAATATTAGGAACACTACAATTATGCACATAAATCATTCGATATTAGAATCTTAGCCACATTAAACGATAGGACAAATAATATTTAGGACAAACGATAATAGGAGCAACAATTTCGGACAATCAAAAATATGCGGAACAAAGTGTAGGCCAAACGTTATTAGGACAAAAGACGTTATGCGACACAACGATAGGACTAATAATTGTATGCCAATCGATATAGACCCCGCCAACAACACCTAGAGATGTCAAGGAGTGAGGAGCGTTAACCTACATTTACCAGCATTATGTTTAATTTCGGTTTTTACAGTGTGACACGGCGTCCGATTTGCAATTTTTATGTTTGAACAAGCGTCGAACATGTTAAATTTTTCCAGTCCCTGCCCCATGCAAAATCGCCTCGAAAATTCCATCCATTGAGATTTTTCGGGGTATCTGTTTTGGAAATGTGGACGAAACGGACCCAAACGGTTACTTATATTTACAAAACACACTCGGACATGAGATTTGGCCTCTCCGTAAAATGTGCAATTAGCAAAATGTACAGAATGTTTTGACAAACCTAGCTCATATAATAACACTGCAAAATATATACTTTTATAAGTATTCCCACAACAGTTACTTCCTATTTTCTTTGAAATATGTGTTTTTCAATTAATTGAATTAGACGTTACTTTGCGGAAATGCATGATAATTAAAATCTTGTTTTAATTAATGTATTGTTTTACATTTTAGGAGGAAAAAGCTCATGTCGTTAAATACAACATACATAAAGTACGAGTAGAACATCATTAAATAATTACTGATTCACAAGCTTCTCTAAATTATCTTTAGAAAGGCACGTTAGTAACCGGGTAACTTTTCTATTTTGTTACGTTCTTCATGGTTATTGTTTATATTAATATTGATAACAAAATGGAAAAATAAATGTAGGAAGGATTGTAGTATGCGTATGAACGGAACGTACGAGCAAAGACGAGGATAGCATGATAGTGTGTGAGCGAGAGGGGAGATGCTTTTGAACGAAGAACGGTGCGCGTGTCGAAATAGCTGCTAGTGTGAATTTGATTGTTTTTTTTTGTTTAATTGGGCAAAATAAAGTATTTAGTGATAATTATACTCGTTTTATTCAGAGACAACTATTATCCCACATATTTTGGGGGCTCGTCCGGGATAGTCTCTGAATTTAAAACCAATTAAATTCACACTAGCAGCTAGTTCTTCGTTCAAAAGCATCTCCCCTCTCGCTCACACACTATCATGCTATCCTCGTCTTTGCTCGTACGTTCCGTTCATACGCATACTACAATCCTACATAAATGTAGCTGACGTGACAATATCTTTAAACTTTCCTAAAAACTTTAGGAACACTCACAGTATCATGAAAATAAATAGATCATTGGTTACTCTATGCGGGAGATCGATAAGTAACATTTTGTTCTAACTTTATAATGCCAGTCATTGGTCTAATAATTCTACAGTGTTGATAAATCATTCGAACTATAATAGCCGCTACTCAAACTATCCTAGTGTTGATCTCTCATTTACATTCGAGGCTGTGCTCAAAGCAATCTCTTTTATTGGTTCTTGAGAGTATTCCGTTAAAGACAATTCGTTAAACCTATGCAGTGCTGTGGATTCCAACTCGGGCTGAAAAGAAAATAAAAGAATCTATTAAAGTCCGATCTTCCGACAATAGGTACATCGCGCCACTTGCATGTGTACGCGACGTGTACGAACGAAAGCACTACAAGCAAACTTTTAGGTATGCGTAGCAATACGCCAGTCGGGATCGCACCGTCGTTGCGGTCGCTCATCATCGTCCTCAGCCCGTATTAGTCCACTGCTGGACATAGATAGTTGCTAGATAAAAGTTAGGAACTGGTGTAAGATAAGTAGCAAGTACCTAGGAGTAGGCGGGGTCCTGGCGGCGCGGGCGCTCCACGAGCTTGTACTGGCGGTGGTTGTGCTGTAAGATAAGTAGCAAGTACCTAGGAGTAGGCGGGGTCCTGGCGGCGCGGGCGCTCCACGAGCTTGTACTGGCGGTGGTTGTGCTGTAAGATAAGTAGCAAGTACCTAGGAGTAGGCGGGGTCCTGGCGGCGCGGGCGCTCCACGAGCTTGTACTGGCGGTGGTTGTGCTGTAAGATAAGTAGCAAGTACCTAGGAGTAGCCGGGGTCCTGGCGGCGCGGGCGCTCCACGAGCTTGTACTGGCGGTGGTTGTGCTGTAAGATAAGTAGCAAGTACCTAGGAGTAGGCGGGGTCCTGGCGGCGCGGGCGCTCCACGAGCTTGTACTGGCGGTGGTTGTGCTGTAAGATAAGTAGCAAGTACCTAGGAGTAGGCGGGGTCCTGGCGGCGCGGGCGCTCCACGAGCTTGTACTGGCGGTGGTTGTGCTGTAAGATAAGTAGCAAGTACCTAGGAGTAGGCGGGGTCCTGGCGGCGCGGGCGCTCCACGAGCTTGTACTGGCGGTGGTTGTGCTGTAAGATAAGTAGCAAGTACCTAGGAGTAGGCGGGGTCCTGGCGGCGCGGGCGCTCCACGAGCTTGTACTGGCGGTGGTTGTGCTGTAAGATAAGTAGCAAGTACCTAGGAGTAGGCGGGGTCCTGGCGGCGCGGGCGCTCCACGAGCTTGTACTGGCGGTGGTTGTGCTGTAAGATAAGTAGCAAGTACCTAGGAGTAGCCGGGGTCCTGGCGGCGCGGGCGCTCCACGAGCTTGTACTGGCGGTGGTTGTGCTGTAAGATAAGTAGCAAGTACCTAGGAGTAGGCGGGGTCCTGGCGGCGCGGGCGCTCCACGAGCTTGTACTGGCGGTGGTTGTGCTGTAAGATAAGTAGCAAGTACCTAGGAGTAGGCGGGGTCCTGGCGGCGCGGGCGCTCCACGAGCTTGTACTGGCGGTGGTTGTGCTGTAAGATAAGTAGCAAGTACCTAGGAGTAGGCGGGGTCCTGGCGGCGCGGCCGCTCCACGAGCTTGTACTGGCGGTGGTTGTGCTGTAAGATAAGTAGCAAGTACCTAGGAGTAGGCGGGGTCCTGGCGGCGCGGGCGCTCCACGAGCTTGTACTGGCGGTGGTTGTGCTGTAAGATAAGTAGCAAGTACCTAGGAGTAGGCGGGGTCCTGGCGGCGCGGGCGCTCCACGAGCTTGTACTGGCGGTGGTTGTGCTGTAAGATAAGTAGCAAGTACCTAGGAGTAGGCGGGGTCCTGGCGGCGCGGGCGCTCCACGAGCTTGTACTGGCGGTGGTTGTGCTGTAAGATAAGTAGCAAGTACCTAGGAGTAGGCGGGGTCCTGGCGGCGCGGCCGCTCCACGAGCTTGTACTGGCGGTGGTTGTGCTGTAAGATAAGTAGCAAGTACCTAGGAGTAGGCGGGGTCCTGGCGGCGCGGGCGCTCCACGAGCTTGTACTGGCGGTGGTTGTGCTGTAAGATAAGTAGCAAGTACCTAGGAGTAGGCGGGGTCCTGGCGGCGCGGGCGCTCCACGAGCTTGTACTGGCGGTGGTTGTGCTGTAAGATAAGTAGCAAGTACCTAGGAGTAGGCGGGGTCCTGGCGGCGCGGGCGCTCCACGAGCTTGTACTGGCGGTGGTTGTGCTGCACGCGCCGGAACTCCTCCAGCAACACGTCGAAGTCGATGTCAGGCGCAGGCGCACCTGGCTTCGCTATCGTTCTGAAATTATTTTTGAGAATGATTACAACTCGGTAGTCAAATCTAAATAATTAGATGGCGACGGCGCGGCGACCTATAAACGGCTCGGACGAAACACGAATGACAAACATTTTGGCATGTACGACATTTTCTTTTTGATCGTTTTCGATAACGCGGAAAAGATTCAGACCGGAGGTGGACTAATAATCCATTTTTTTGGCCGAGCAAATCGGGAGTTATTAGGTCTTCACTCCAGGGGCAGGGGAAATAGATGAACTTTTTCCTACCAGAAAGTGATATTAGAAGTCGTTGCGGCGGTCCCATTCATTAGGACCACTTTCAAGTAACGCACATAAAGAGAACGTACAGGGCGGGTGTATCGGGCTGGGGCGGCGCGCACTGCAGGCGGCGGCGCAGCGTGTGGAAGGCCTCGCTCTGCGGCAGCAACATGAGCAGGCCGTACAATGTGAGAGTAACGTACAGGGCGGGTGTATCGGGCTGGGGCGGCGCGCACTGCAGGCGGCGGCGCAGCGTGTGGAAGGCCTCGCTCTGCGGCAGCAACATGAGCAGGCCGTACAATGTGAGAGTAACGTACAGGGCGGGTGTATCGGGCTGGGGCGGCGCGCACTGCAGGCGGCGGCGCAGCGTGTGGAAGGCCTCGCTCTGCGGCAGCAACATGAGCAGGCCGTACAATGTGAGAGTAACGTACAGGGCGGGTGTATCGGGCTGGGGCGGCGCGCACTGCAGGCGGCGGCGCAGCGTGTGGAAGGCCTCGCTCTGCGGCAGCAACATGAGCAGGCCGTACAATGTGAGAGTAACGTACAGGGCGGGTGTATCGGGCTGGGGCGGCGCGCACTGCAGGCGGCGGCGCAGCGTGTGGAAGGCCTCGCTCTGCGGCAGCAACATGAGCAGGCCGTACAATGTGAGAGTAACGTACAGGGCGGGTGTATCGGGCTGGGGCGGCGCGCACTGCAGGCGGCGGCGCAGCGTGTGGAAGGCCTCGCTCTGCGGCAGCAACATGAGCAGGCCGTACAATGTGAGAGTAACGTACAGGGCGGGTGTATCGGGCTGGGGCGGCGCGCACTGCAGGCGGCGGCGCAGCGTGTGGAAGGCCTCGCTCTGCGGCAGCAACATGAGCAGGCCGTACAATGTGAGAGTAACGTACAGGGCGGGTGTATCGGGCTGGGGCGGCGCGCACTGCAGGCGGCGGCGCAGCGTGTGGAAGGCCTCGCTCTGCGGCAGCAACATGAGCAGGCCGTAGAGCGCCCCGCGCAGCTCGGCGCTCTGTGCGCCGCTCAGCAGCTCCAGCCGCATGTCTGCAACCGACTCGAGTCTTAGGGCACTACGACGTTAATAGTCCGGCGGTCGGCGGCGGCGTGTGACGATGCGCCGATTCCACCTAAACAATAATTATGGCGGCGGAATAAGTAACGGGTTCATCGCGGAAACGGTAAAACTGTTAATTGTATATCTGATAACTTACGAATGTTTTGACGTAAAAATAGACGTTTAATAGCATAGAATACGATGTACAAATTGATTTTATAAAATCAGATTAAAGGAAGAAGTTCAGAATCAAATCGTCATTTAAAAAAGGAAAAAGTTCAAATGACAAAATCGTGGTTCACGGAATGAAGTAATAAAGTCGATATTGAAATCGGGCGTCTGAAAATTAGGAAGTGGTTATAATTATAACTCACATGCAAATATGGGTGACTCGATAAGTTGCACGAGTTTGTCCAGCTCCGTGAGAAAATCCACAGTGATCTCCAGTTCGCCGCTGATTTTGAGTTCAGGAACAGATTTATACCGCACACATCATGACATGATAAACTTTAGCTATCTACACATTTACTACAATCGAACACACTGTTAACTGTACAATTGTAAACGAATGTCAACTTTACTGCAACGCGTTAAAGTCTAGAGGTGGTCAGTTAACGGTGGCTTCGTTTGTACATTATGTATGTATAATCAAAACGTTTTTAATTCGTTTTTCAACTCCAGCTGATACGTACCACGGACGGTAGTATACATTTTTTTATTGCTAGGTGCAATATGTAGTGAAAAGGATACAAGGTGGATATGAGCGCGTTGCAGTGCTTGTAGTTGTGCGTGAGCAGGCACAGCGCCAGCAGCGACACGGGCGAGTGGCACCAGCAGCGGTACAGCCCCGCGAACAGCTGCTGCGTCGCCTGCACCAATAACAATGTAACATCCCCACCCCACACTATTTCTATTAACCAGTAACTTAACATATCGGTACTGATTTATTTTTACGTCCCACCTGGCTATAAAGAGGCAATTACCGCCCGTGCGTGCTGAAAATCCCACTTCCTGATCTGAGGGAGACGTAAAATTTTATACTTACCACAGGCGGTAATAAAGCCTCAGATCGCATATTTATCGCCCTTACCTTCAGCTCGCGCGTCAAATACCTGCGATCTGAGACATTCTTTGTTTTACCGCCCTAGGTAAGTAACGTGCTATTGTTATCCCTGCACCAACTCCGCAACCTAAAGGATGTCTGGAAAATATCACTCTTTAGCGATAAGACTGCCTATTGTTTACCATTGTTTTTATATAAGTTTGCATTGTAATTTTTCTTTTGGTGTGCAATAAAATATTATTGTATTGTACTTTCATAATCCTGACTTCTACAATAAGGAGTTTGTAGTATAGTATAAGAGATATTCAGCTCATTCAGCGCTATAGACGGACACGCCGATTTTTAGACGGCGTCGGCGTTAAAGGGGATATGGTATGTTTACCTGTTTTTAATTTAATTTTAATTGATTATTTTGTTCCGATCAAGTGAAGGCCTCGTCATCCTACACGGTTGCACATAATAAGAATTAGTACTGCAACTTTATGTGTTCAGCAACTTTTGAGGCCGACCGTACTACGTACAGAAGCCTCTCTCTCTAACAAAACTGCCGTTCTCCTCGCATGACCGGACGGAGTTGACCCGTATCCGACCGTCGCTATCGCATATATTTTTTTTTTTTTTATTCACGATAGGTAAGCATTTGACTTTGATCTCACCTGTTGGTAAGTGAAGATAAAGTCGATGATGGAGCATGCTTACCTAGATAGTGTCTATTCACTCTCGACTTGAATCGTGCTCTTTTTTCCACCCAGTGGCGATATCTATTTGTATACATAAAACAAAGTCAATTTTTATGATTTTTGGTATGTTGTGAAAACTATTAAAATTCTGAGGCGGAACGAAGTTCGCCGGGACAGCTAGTTTAATAATAATTACCGCACGGAATCGTGGAGCGAGTCAGTCCTGACGGTTGCAAGAGACGCGCTGGACAGAAACCGATGGAGGCAGATCAGCCGCTACAGATGCAACCCTGATGCCGACTACGATACTCAGACATGAGGGGCCGACCCTAGAGTCAGGGCCGCGCCGACACTCGGCAGCACCTGTGTGCGAAACCTATGAAGCACCTCTTTATCGTCGTCGTGTTTCGACGGCGCCCTTATCGCCTCCGCGCCCTTGTGCGCTGCACACTTCGCACACAGACGCGGCGCGGCGCTGCACAGGGTTCGAGCAGAGTTCCAGCTGTGAACATGCTTACCGGCGCAGTGAAGTTGCGCAGCTGCAGCCGGAGGTGGTGCAGCTCGGCGGCCGTGAGCAGGATGATGCTGAGCACGTCCACCACGGTCGCCGCGAACTTCAGGTTGGGCTCCTCCACCAGGATCTTCGACAGGGCCCGGTAGATGTCCTCCGCGTTCAGCAGCACGCACAGCTGTCTGCGAATACAGATATTCGCGGTAGCAAATCTCGCCGTCCGAGGACATATTTGCGAAAAGAAATCCATTAACTAGCGGTTAGCGTTGGTGACAATACTGACAGTTATCAACAGCAAAGGTTTGGTTACAAAATGGAAAGTTTGACGGCATTTAAACACAATTTAAATATAATATTATCTCAGAAAACATACAAAAAGGAATAAATTTAAAATTAAAACTAAAATTAACTAACTAAACCCTAAATACCATATTATTAAACAAAAAAAAAATACAAAGTCAGACTTATACAACAAAATAAACTGAATTACAAAAAAAAAACAATAAAACAAACTAAAAAAAAAACCTATTTTTTTGATATGGGTAGCCAGATAACTATGCTATTGAACGTAATTCCTATTTCTGTTAATTTCTTCATGGTGTAGCCACAGTAGAATATCAAAAAATAATTTTCAGATTTTTCCAAATTTCACGTCTGATTTCGAACGAAGGTGGTGAAAAAAAAATGTACCAAGACAACCTGGCACATGACGTAAAAAAATGGCGCATTTTTTGTAGTTTCTAAAATCGTAGAACATTTACTAAATATTGTAATAGTTTTTGAGATAATGATATTTTTTTACAAGAATAACCCATATTAAAAAACAGATTTGAAAAATACTTGATATTTTAGTCATGACACTCAAATAACCGAGTCAGGGTATCACTTAGCACGAGTTTTGCAAAAACGTCAATATCTCGAAAACTAAGAAATTTTTACTGAGGTCAAATTTACTTAATCTGGTGTCTGATGAGCTGGTCTATCAGCCCTTTTCGTATCAAAGTTGGTTTTAGGGACACCCTGTATATAAAACGAAAATAAAAAATGTAGACTGCGCAGAAGTGTTTTAAAATTCGAGTTTATAATTAATTCAAGTTCATGAAAAAACTAGTACCTTAATACGCTTTTAAAACCAAATTCATACGAATATTCGGTACAATTACTACTTGGGGTTGAGTTGTGCATTATGCGTACCTAATTATAAACGCCCCTCGGTCTTCCAGTAGATTTTCATCGGCGGCTAGTAACCTCAACAGAGCTTGTAGAAATTTGTAATAATAAGGGCTGGATTCTAGGTCACCTGCAATATAAATTAATAGAATCAGACTATGAATGCTTCGTAATTTACACTCGTATAGTAAAACGACGTAACTAGCACGATAAATAATACCTATTACAATAACCGCCAAAGTAAGCGAACCGACGACTAAGACTTCCGCTAGCCCAATCGCACGCATAATAAGGAATAGTTGAACCGTTTCAACCAATCCCGCCGATCCGAACTCAATTTGAGCGGTCAGCGAAAAAGTGGCCGCGGCTAGTAAATCTGTTTGCACGATTGTAAGCCTCCTCTTGTTTTGGACTGCTATACAAGAGCTCGCCAAGCTCTATAGTTTTAGTTAGCGCCGAAGATGTCCAGTAAATTAACAAGGTAGTATATTGTGGATCCAGGGCTCTACGCGCTTGGTATTGAGAAGGTAAGCTATGCTTTTGGACTTATATTAAGGGTCCACCGCTGGGGCTTCTCTAAGCTAGCCGGGCCCCTCGGCCGGAGTCTTGTAGGCTTAGGTGGAAATCCGGCACTGAGTACCGACTTAAAGAGGTCGGATCTTGCAAAATCAGCTGTTAAGTGTTACCGGGCGTGCCGGGACAGGTGCAGATCTCCGCGGTGACGGCGAGGCTGCGGCGCACCACCTCGTCGGCCGCGTCCGTCAGGCTCCCCACCGCGCTCACGAACACCCGTCCCGACTGTAGTTACATCTGCAGACACAAGTGTTACCGGGCGTGCCGGGACAGGTGCAGATCTCCGCGGTGACGGCGAGGCTGCGGCGCACCACCTCGTCGGCCGCGTCCGTCAGGCTCCCCACCGCGCTCACGAACACCCGTCCCGACTGTAGTTACATCTGCAGACACAAGTGTTACCGGGCGTGCCGGGACAGGTGCAGATCTCCGCGGTGACGGCGAGGCTGCGGCGCACCACCTCGTCGGCCGCGTCCGTCAGGCTCCCCACCGCGCTCACGAACACCCGTCCCGACTGTAGTTACATCTGCAGACACAAGTGTTACCGGGCGTGCCGGGACAGGTGCAGATCTCCGCGGTGACGGCGAGGCTGCGGCGCACCACCTCGTCGGCCGCGTCCGTCAGGCTCCCCACCGCGCTCACGAACACCCGTCCCGACTGTAGTTACATCTGCAGACACAAGTGTTACCGGGCGTGCCGGGACAGGTGCAGATCTCCGCGGTGACGGCGAGGCTGCGGCGCACCACCTCGTCGGCCGCGTCCGTCAGGCTCCCCACCGCGCTCACGAACACCCGTCCCGACTGTAGTTACATCTGCAGACACAAGTGTTACCGGGCGTGCCGGGACAGGTGCAGATCTCCGCGGTGACGGCGAGGCTGCGGCGCACCACCTCGTCGGCCGCGTCCGTCAGGCTCCCCACCGCGCTCACGAACACCCGTCCCGACTGTAGTTACATCTGCAGACACAAGTGTTACCGGGCGTGCCGGGACAGGTGCAGATCTCCGCGGTGACGGCGAGGCTGCGGCGCACCACCTCGTCGGCCGCGTCCGTCAGGCTCCCCACCGCGCTCACGAACACCCGTCTCGACTGTAGTTACATCTGCAGACACAAGTGTTACCGGGCGTGCCGGGACAGGTGCAGATCTCCGCGGTGACGGCGAGGCTGCGGCGCACCACCTCGTCGGCCGCGTCCGTCAGGCTCCCCACCGCGCTCACGAACACCCGTCTCGACTGTAGTTACATCTGCAGACACAAGTGTTACCGGGCGTGCCGGGACAGGTGCAGATCTCCGCGGTGACGGCGAGGCTGCGGCGCACCACCTCGTCGGCCGCGTCCGTCAGGCTCCCCACCGCGCTCACGAACACCCGTCCCGACTGTAGTTACATCTGCAGACACAAGTGTTACCGGGCGTGCCGGGACAGGTGCAGATCTCCGCGGTGACGGCGAGGCTGCGGCGCACCACCTCGTCGGCCGCGTCCGTCAGGCTCCCCACCGCGCTCACGAACACCCGTCCCGACTGTAGTTACATCTGCAGACACAAGTGTTACCGGGCGTGCCGGGACAGGTGCAGATCTCCGCGGTGACGGCGAGGCTGCGGCGCACCACCTCGTCGGCCGCGTCCGTCAGGCTCCCCACCGCGCTCACGAACACCCGTCCCGACTGTAGTTACATCTGCAGACACAAGTGTTACCGGGCGTGCCGGGACAGGTGCAGATCTCCGCGGTGACGGCGAGGCTGCGGCGCACCACCTCGTCGGCCGCGTCCGTCAGGCTCCCCACCGCGCTCACGAACACCCGTCCCGACTGTAGTTACATCTGCAGACACAAGTGTTACCGGGCGTGCCGGGACAGGTGCAGATCTCCGCGGTGACGGCGAGGCTGCGGCGCACCACCTCGTCGGCCGCGTCCGTCAGGCTCCCCACCGCGCTCACGAACACCCGTCCCGACTGTAGTTACATCTGCAGACACAAGTGTTACCGGGCGTGCCGGGACAGGTGCAGATCTCCGCGGTGACGGCGAGGCTGCGGCGCACCACCTCGTCGGCCGCGTCCGTCAGGCTCCCCACCGCGCTCACGAACACCCGTCCCGACTGTAGTTACATCTGCAGACACAAGTGTTACCGGGCGTGCCGGGACAGGTGCAGATCTCCGCGGTGACGGCGAGGCTGCGGCGCACCACCTCGTCGGCCGCGTCCGTCAGGCTCCCCACCGCGCTCACGAACACCCGTCTCGACTGTAGTTACATCTGCAGACACAAGTGTTACCGGGCGTGCCGGGACAGGTGCAGATCTCCGCGGTGACGGCGAGGCTGCGGCGCACCACCTCGTCGGCCGCGTCCGTCAGGCTCCCCACCGCGCTCACGAACACCCGTCCCGACTGTAGTTACATCTGCAGACACAAGTGTTACCGGGCGTGCCGGGACAGGTGCAGATCTCCGCGGTGACGGCGAGGCTGCGGCGCACCACCTCGTCGGCCGCGTCCGTCAGGCTCCCCACCGCGCTCACGAACACCCGTCCCGACTGTAGTTACATCTGCAGACACAAGTGTTACCGGGCGTGCCGGGACAGGTGCAGATCTCCGCGGTGACGGCGAGGCTGCGGCGCACCACCTCGTCGGCCGCGTCCGTCAGGCTCCCCACCGCGCTCACGAACACCCGTCCCGACTGTAGTTACATCTGCAGACACAAGTGTTACCGGGCGTGCCGGGACAGGTGCAGATCTCCGCGGTGACGGCGAGGCTGCGGCGCACCACCTCGTCGGCCGCGTCCGTCAGGCTCCCCACCGCGCTCACGAACACCCGTCCCGACTGTAGTTACATCTGCAGACACAAGTGTTACCGGGCGTGCCGGGACAGGTGCAGATCTCCGCGGTGACGGCGAGGCTGCGGCGCACCACCTCGTCGGCCGCGTCCGTCAGGCTCCCCACCGCGCTCACGAACACCCGTCCCGACTGTAGTTACATCTGCAGACACAAGTGTTACCGGGCGTGCCGGGACAGGTGCAGATCTCCGCGGTGACGGCGAGGCTGCGGCGCACCACCTCGTCGGCCGCGTCCGTCAGGCTCCCCACCGCGCTCACGAACACCCGTCCCGACTGTAGTTACATCTGCAGACACAAGTGTTACCGGGCGTGCCGGGACAGGTGCAGATCTCCGCGGTGACGGCGAGGCTGCGGCGCACCACCTCGTCGGCCGCGTCCGTCAGGCTCCCCACCGCGCTCACGAACACCCGTCCCGACTGTAGTTACATCTGCAGACACAAGTGTTACCGGGCGTGCCGGGACAGGTGCAGATCTCCGCGGTGACGGCGAGGCTGCGGCGCACCACCTCGTCGGCCGCGTCCGTCAGGCTCCCCACCGCGCTCACGAACACCCGTCCCGACTGTAGTTACATCTGCAGACACAAGTGTTACCGGGCGTGCCGGGACAGGTGCAGATCTCCGCGGTGACGGCGAGGCTGCGGCGCACCACCTCGTCGGCCGCGTCCGTCAGGCTCCCCACCGCGCTCACGAACACCCGTCTCGACTGTAGTTACATCTGCAGACACAAGTGTTACCGGGCGTGCCGGGACAGGTGCAGATCTCCGCGGTGACGGCGAGGCTGCGGCGCACCACCTCGTCGGCCGCGTCCGTCAGGCTCCCCACCGCGCTCACGAACACCCGTCTCGACTGTAGTTACATCTGCAGACACAAGTGTTACCGGGCGTGCCGGGACAGGTGCAGATCTCCGCGGTGACGGCGAGGCTGCGGCGCACCACCTCGTCGGCCGCGTCCGTCAGGCTCCCCACCGCGCTCACGAACACCCGTCCCGACTGTAGTTACATCTGCAGACACAAGTGTTACCGGGCGTGCCGGGACAGGTGCAGATCTCCGCGGTGACGGCGAGGCTGCGGCGCACCACCTCGTCGGCCGCGTCCGTCAGGCTCCCCACCGCGCTCACGAACACCCGTCCCGACTGTAGTTACATCTGCAGACACAAGTGTTACCGGGCGTGCCGGGACAGGTGCAGATCTCCGCGGTGACGGCGAGGCTGCGGCGCACCACCTCGTCGGCCGCGTCCGTCAGGCTCCCCACCGCGCTCACGAACACCCGTCCCGACTGTAGTTACATCTGCAGACACAAGTGTTACCGGGCGTGCCGGGACAGGTGCAGATCTCCGCGGTGACGGCGAGGCTGCGGCGCACCACCTCGTCGGCCGCGTCCGTCAGGCTCCCCACCGCGCTCACGAACACCCGTCCCGACTGTAGTTACATCTGCAGACACAAGTGTTACCGGGCGTGCCGGGACAGGTGCAGATCTCCGCGGTGACGGCGAGGCTGCGGCGCACCACCTCGTCGGCCGCGTCCGTCAGGCTCCCCACCGCGCTCACGAACACCCGTCCCGACTGTAGTTACATCTGCAGACACAAGTGTTACCGGGCGTGCCGGGACAGGTGCAGATCTCCGCGGTGACGGCGAGGCTGCGGCGCACCACCTCGTCGGCCGCGTCCGTCAGGCTCCCCACCGCGCTCACGAACACCCGTCCCGACTGTAGTTACATCTGCAGACACAAGTGTTACCGGGCGTGCCGGGACAGGTGCAGATCTCCGCGGTGACGGCGAGGCTGCGGCGCACCACCTCGTCGGCCGCGTCCGTCAGGCTCCCCACCGCGCTCACGAACACCCGTCTCGACTGTAGTTACATCTGCAGACACAAGTGTTACCGGGCGTGCCGGGACAGGTGCAGATCTCCGCGGTGACGGCGAGGCTGCGGCGCACCACCTCGTCGGCCGCGTCCGTCAGGCTCCCCACCGCGCTCACGAACACCCGTCCCGACTGTAGTTACATCTGCAGACACAAGTGTTACCGGGCGTGCCGGGACAGGTGCAGATCTCCGCGGTGACGGCGAGGCTGCGGCGCACCACCTCGTCGGCCGCGTCCGTCAGGCTCCCCACCGCGCTCACGAACACCCGTCCCGACTGTAGTTACATCTGCAGACACAAGTGTTACCGGGCGTGCCGGGACAGGTGCAGATCTCCGCGGTGACGGCGAGGCTGCGGCGCACCACCTCGTCGGCCGCGTCCGTCAGGCTCCCCACCGCGCTCACGAACACCCGTCCCGACTGTAGTTACATCTGCAGACACAAGTGTTACCGGGCGTGCCGGGACAGGTGCAGATCTCCGCGGTGACGGCGAGGCTGCGGCGCACCACCTCGTCGGCCGCGTCCGTCAGGCTCCCCACCGCGCTCACGAACACCCGTCCCGACTGTAGTTACATCTGCAGACACAAGTGTTACCGGGCGTGCCGGGACAGGTGCAGATCTCCGCGGTGACGGCGAGGCTGCGGCGCACCACCTCGTCGGCCGCGTCCGTCAGGCTCCCCACCGCGCTCACGAACACCCGTCTCGACTGTAGTTACATCTGCAGACACAAGTGTTACCGGGCGTGCCGGGACAGGTGCAGATCTCCGCGGTGACGGCGAGGCTGCGGCGCACCACCTCGTCGGCCGCGTCCGTCAGGCTCCCCACCGCGCTCACGAACACCCGTCCCGACTGTAGTTACATCTGCAGACACAAGTGTTACCGGGCGTGCCGGGACAGGTGCAGATCTCCGCGGTGACGGCGAGGCTGCGGCGCACCACCTCGTCGGCCGCGTCCGTCAGGCTCCCCACCGCGCTCACGAACACCCGTCCCGACTGTAGTTACATCTGCAGACACAAGTGTTACCGGGCGTGCCGGGACAGGTGCAGATCTCCGCGGTGACGGCGAGGCTGCGGCGCACCACCTCGTCGGCCGCGTCCGTCAGGCTCCCCACCGCGCTCACGAACACCCGTCCCGACTGTAGTTACATCTGCAGACACAAGTGTTACCGGGCGTGCCGGGACAGGTGCAGATCTCCGCGGTGACGGCGAGGCTGCGGCGCACCACCTCGTCGGCCGCGTCCGTCAGGCTCCCCACCGCGCTCACGAACACCCGTCCCGACTGTAGTTACATCTGCAGACACAAGTGTTACCGGGCGTGCCGGGACAGGTGCAGATCTCCGCGGTGACGGCGAGGCTGCGGCGCACCACCTCGTCGGCCGCGTCCGTCAGGCTCCCCACCGCGCTCACGAACACCCGTCCCGACTGTAGTTACATCTGCAGACACAAGTGTTACCGGGCGTGCCGGGACAGGTGCAGATCTCCGCGGTGACGGCGAGGCTGCGGCGCACCACCTCGTCGGCCGCGTCCGTCAGGCTCCCCACCGCGCTCACGAACACCCGTCCCGACTGTAGTGACATCTGCAGACATTCAATTATGATTTCAATACTGAGCGATACATTGCCGATTGCTAGGGTATGGGTAGGTTATATCAAATTGGTACCATTTTTACGGTTTTCACACATTTATAACCGCCAATTTTTCATGTAAATAATCTTTTTGTATATAACTAACTTCTTAAGAGGGGTAATTCCACGACAGAGAGTAACGTAAGTTACCAATTTTTCGCGTTTCTTTATTGATGGAGCAAATTCAGGTGTCATGTTATCTAGGGGTTAAAGTTATACTTACTTATCTAGATTAAAATTAATACTAAAATTTACTCCATAAATAAATAAACACGCAATGAAATGGTAACTTCTGTTACGTTTTCATGGAATTGCACAGAGTCTAAATGTCTTTGAACTTTTATTTATTTATTTATTTATTTTATTTATTTGGGACATCAACAGCATTACAATTCAGAAATATACAGAGACAATTATTAAAACACAAAGCCAATTACAGATGTCCACTAAGGAACTGTTAGTGGAACCAAAAGCACATGAAAAATATGTATATTAATCTTTAACTCCTATTAAGACACAAGCATTGAGAGTGATTGAGAGTTTATTTAGTTAAAACCTTTAATTTTTGATATTTTGTTACAGTTAAAATTGCGTAAGTAAAAAATCATTTCAATACCTATAAAATAGCTTCACATCCTAGGAAGGGCATATCGGATTCACAACGATATCTCACCTGATTGGGCAGCTTCCCGTAAAGGTGCAGGAACCACTCCAATGCCGCCACCTTGGTGTGCACGGAGCTGTGGTGCACCATCTGTATGAGGACCCCCACTACAGCGTCGAGGTTGATGCGGCCCTCCACGTGGGCGTCGTCCTGGCCGTCGCCCTCCGCGTCGGCGCCCTCGGCGGGGTCGGCGGGCTCGGGGGACGCGGGGGGCACGGGGGACGACGCCCGCGACTCGGCCTCCACTAGCTTCGTCAGCTGCATGTTCACTATGTTGGCCATCTCTCTGATGCCTGAGGAATGCTGTTAAGGATCGTGGGAAATGTTGCTGATTTTAGATGCCGTCGGCGCTAACATCTAAACGAGTTATTCCGGTTGAGATTCCAATTTAAGAATGAAAATTAGGAATATAGAGGATGTTTAATATAAAAAATAGTACATTACTTACCTAGGGCGGTAAAACAAAGAATGTCGATCGCAGATCGCAGGTATTTGACGCCCGAGCCAAAGGCGATGGTCCGTGGTAAGTACAAAATTTTACGTCTCCCTCAGGCTAGGAAGTGAGATTTTCCGCACTCGTAGCGGGCGGTTATTGCCGTTTTATGGCCTGGAGTGACGTAAATATTTTTTTTATGAACGGGTATGTTATTAGCCCCTAGCCTTAATGATTTATTTAAATTAAACGCTAATTAAATTTAAAATCCACATTGCATATTTCGAAAGAAAATACATATAATAAAAAGAAGACTAGTACGTTTCGTGCGATCACGAAATTTGACCTCTCAGGAAACTAGCCAATTAGTCAACAAAGGATACTTCTTTTCGGCTCATCGGAGTACGCGAGGCAGGGCAGTGCCGCCGTGAGTACGCCCGACGCGTAGGGCAGCATGGCGGGCCCCGCCAGCTCCACGAACTCTTTGATCCACGTGATCGCTGTCAGCTGTTCGGGTAGGCAAACGAAACGATTTAGACGGATGCGCCGACCATGTAAAAGAATTTTTAATTTTTGTAGACGAGGGCGATACTCACAAAATTCATTCATTTAGGTCAGGGGTCGGTTATAACATAATTAATATTTTTAGACGATCACGCCGTCGGTGTAAATTGGCCTCAAAGACTCGATACCTGCACGAGCTCCTCGGGCGACTGCGCATGCGTGATGAGGATGTTGATCATGGCGGCGAAGTCCACGCGCGCCGGCTCCTTCTTGATGCTGCGCAGGAACTCGCTCAGCTGGATGTCGCACCTGACACATACGGTATTGTAGGTCAGAGGACCCGCCCGCAACGTAGCGGAAGCGAAATAAGCTAAATATCACTTTCGCTACGCCATAGTCTTCAATTCATCATCACTGTTTTCAACTAAGCCATTATATACATACAGTAGTCACTCTCCCTAACAAAACTGTCGTTCGGGTCCGACCACCGGACGAAACTCCCTCTAGCGCATAACGCGGGCTCTTTCTCGTCGCCGGCTAAGGCCCCTTCGATGGGGCCTCGAGGCCGCGCGGCGAAATCGCAGAGTGAGCAAGTGCCATGGGTTATATTAATCGTTATCCAATCGAAACCGACATGGCACTCCGATCGATCAATCGTGAACTTCCACTCGGTCAGGAATGCTACAAAAGAGGTCGAGTCGGGGTAAAAAGATACTCTACTCTGCTGTAAGTATGTGTGTGTGTGTGTATACATGCGGCGTATCTCCGGATGCGCGTCGGCCAGCATGACGAGCAGCGGGTCGAGCAGCTCGGGCAGGTGTTGCCGCAGCGGCAGCGCGGGCACGGAGTCCAGCACGCTGAGCCACGACACGCAGAACTGGCGCGCCGCCGCGTGCCGCGTGTACATGCGCTCGCGCAGCATCGGCACGAACGCCGACAAAGAGAACTCCGCGCTCTCCGTCACTATCTCCTGCCGATACGGATAAACATCGTGTCCGACTCCATTCCGAGCGACACGTACGAACGAAACCGCCGTTAACTGACCACCCGTATACTTCGACGAGTGGCAATAAAATTGACATTTGTTTAAAACGCGTACAGTTAACGGTGTGTTCGATGGTACACGATAAAGACGAAATTCGTTTGCATCTTTATCACATACCAGCCTATATACACTTTTGGGCACGAACCTAAGTATAAGAGATAAGAGTGAATGCATCTTTAAAATTATACCGATAAACTGTTTATGGCAAATACATACTGACGACCCTAGCGCTAGCGTTATCGAGTGTCAAACGATGTGTAAACCCGATTGCGACTTATCTATCGATCTCTAATTACGATGACGCATGCACGACTAGTAGAAGTGATTCGAGTCGCTCAATTTTCCATACGAACGAAAAAAATGTTACCGATCCATTTTGACGACATAAATTTTGGTTGAAATTTATCAAACTATAGGGAACGTGCACGAACTGGCAGCACTAAACGACAAAAGAGACACAGGCGGACAATAAAGGAAACTATCATGCCTGTCAAATCAAGCTGTCAATTTAAATTATCTCTTCAAGTGTTAATGTCAGATACAGTAAGTTACGTCTACACTGACGTTAATCGTCCTTCATCGCGATAAATTAACGGCATTTCCGTCAATGTGGCCTCAGCATGAGAGGGTACAAGACTTAAATTGGCGACACCAGTTGGCAGCACCTTCGTCGTGCACGATCCCTATAAAATTACACACATACCTATCAATCAAATTGGATGTCGATAATATGGATTGTTAACACTATTTCCGATTGTAAGGAGAAGTAAGCGACTCAAATCATCCACACCACATTAGGCGTGGGCGCCGAACGCCGATACTAACTAAAAACGCCGATCACGCCGATGAGAGCTAATGCATAAGGGCTTTTTTTATTTAAAGTGTCCTCTTAAGAGGAAACAGGAGGGCAGTTTTTCCATAAAAACGTAGTCCCCTGTTTCCTCCCTGGATAATGCCAGTAGAGCAATAATTTTTTGTCAAAAAATCTATGGCTACTATTGCTATGTTCCTATGTTTTCTTTTTTACGATAAATTGATTCTCAAAAGAGATATTAACCTTCAAAAACCTAAAAAAATACCAGATTTTCCGCTGTGTTCACACATCCAGAAAACAAATTTGACTAGATTATTAAAAAAAAGGAAAACATAGGAACACGGCCAAAGCCTTTCTTTAATGTTTAATGAAAAAATTAGTTAAATAGGTTAAGTTTTGGGGAAGAAATCAGGGGACTACGAAACGTTGTTTTCATGAAATTTTAAAAGGTATTTTCGATCCAAGCTGCAGTTGTCTCTATCGCGCTCTGCGGGGGAGAGGCGGGCAGTGCGGGACAGCGACACATTTTACAAATACCTAATTTTCAATTCTCTCGACCTTACTGTTTCCTCTTAACTGACAGTTAACAGGTCGTCACAAAACTGGCGTTTAGTGTCAAACTGCATATGTTTCGTCACCAACTGACAGATTAGATGGTATTTTATTTAAACATAGCTTAAGTTTCGCCTAGCCGTATATTTAAAAATAAAAATGGCCTAAAACACGATTTATGGTTTGTGCCTTACAGTAGGTTCTTTAGATGTTGCAGTTTCATGAGCATAATATACTGGTTCATTGTTTATTATTAATTCCTTTGGCTCGCTCACACACACACGCGTCTTTCCTCCTCTAGCTTCTGTCACAGATAAGCTATAGACTCCTCTACAGTCTCTGCGCGTCATACGTGCCCGAGACAGGTATGGAGCTGTATGTGTATTAAGCCAATACTCACTGACCCGCATACACTAGAATGAGTACCTTGACGAGGCGGTCGAGTAGCTCGGCGCCCTGCTTGACCTGCGGCTCGGGGTCGGCGGCGAGCCGCGCCAGCGCGTCGAACAGCAGCGGGAAGTGCGGCAGCACGGCGCCGCGCGCCACCTTCACCACGTTGAAGAGCGCCTCGGCCGCTTGGTAGCGCACGCGGGACTCGCCCTCGCTGAAGCACGCGACGATCGGGTGCACCAGCTCGGGCAGGTACGCTATGCAGCCCTGCAATCATCAAATTATCACTTTCACTGTAAATGCAATCATTTTCACATACGAGTACAGATGCTATAGATATAATTTAGTGGGATAGTGACTTAACATGGCGTATACTGGGGGAGGCCTGGTGGGCCGTGCCCATCCCAGTATGGTCTAGTGCCCAGCCCAGGTGTAGGGTTATCGATTCGGAATTCCACGATGAACACCTAAATAATGGCATCTCAGGAGCGAGGCCTCCTCTGAAAAATAACAACGGCCTCCAACACGAGATTGCCACTTGTGTTGATCCTGAACTGATTCCCGCCATTTAATGGCTGCTTAAATCATCTGTCAAGATCAAGATGCATACGGTGGACATTAGATTATGAGTGCCGACGGCCAATTTGACGGCGGCGGCGTGGACTGGAAATTTTCGCGGCGGCGGGGACGCCGCGGCGTCGTGGCCTTGGATCTTAATATTTTTATTAAACTTATTCCGCTCATATCTAGTGGACATCATAGGGTCTTTGTGTAATTTTTGGGGATTGAAATTATAGCTTTCTCCAGCTCAATCCACTCTCAAGCTGGATGATGGAAATGCAATGACTAGTTTTTAGCATACTTTATCTGTTTCTTCAGTAATATTCATGGAAAATCTGATAATTGTGATATTTCCTAATTACGGATTTTAATTGAGATTATAGGAAGTACAGGGCTTTTAGTAACAATAAATAGATTGTATATGGATTTTTACGATTAAAAATGATGGACTTTGTTAGAGGTTTCAGCCAGGAATGTCTTACCGATTGTAATCAAACTTATAACCTATATAAACTCGTTTTTATTCTTGATTTTTTTCAGTCACTTGGAAACAAACATATATATCAGATCTAGTTTTCTAAACGGGTAGTGAGGGAATTGCCAGTATGCCTATTAAGTACTCAATGTAATATTATCAAATTACATTAAGTTTTGTATATTTAGTTAGATGAATAAATCCAACAGAGATGCTTCTACAAATATTATAATGCAAATGCTCAGTAAACATCTGAGTTGCTAGTGGTAGGTAAATAAAAGAGAATAAAAGTGTTTTAGTTCTGTGTTTGTGTCTGCATGCGGTAATCAATCTTGATGCATTACAGACACAAAACACATACAAGAAAATCCATAGCAAACAACAACCTATTTACTTACACCAACCTAAACTTTCCGAATTCTAAATAGAGTCACGTCCCTTCTAAATCCATTAGAGCCATAAGTTTGCCTTGGTACATGCAATTATTTTCTCGATAAGCAATTGGACGTAGTTTAGGGAAAAGGATCCAACCCACAAAAAGTCATCAGTTAAATGTGAAACTTTTGTTTAAGTATTTAAATTCTATAATTGATTATTGTGGGTTGGATCCTTTTCCCTAAACTACGTCCAATTTAATTGTTTTTATGTAAAATAAAGTACTACATACTTTTAAAATCCTTATATTATTAAGCCAAAATATGAAAAATCTGTAATATTCATGTCAGCAATTTAAGTTTTCTAAAAATTCTCTTTACATACAGACTCTTGGTATTTACATAAGTACAGTAATCATTACCTGCTAATAACACCTGATTACTGGTGATGCAGTAAAAAAATATCGTCTGAAAGTACTTCATAAGTGATAGTAACCTTCCCGAGGCCGACGGCGACAGAGGAGAGCCCCATGAGCGCGCCGTTCTTCACGTTGGGGTTGGTGGAAGCCATCAGGTCCTGCCCGAGCACCCGCACCAGCCGCTTGATCTGGCTCGTGTTGTTCGCATCGCTGAAGTCCTTTACCATCCTGCCGACAAGTTTTACTTAAAACTTTACCGTTCATCAGGCTAATTAAAGAAAAAATTACACAAAAACAAACTTCTCTATCTCGACGCCAGCAAACTTCCGTTTCTCGTACAGTTTGTCACATAACCCACGAACGCAGGCTATGCTCAAGGGAGCGTAGTCTCTTTCAGTCATTTTAGATACTATCACAATTTTTCAGTGCATATAATAAACAGTTTTTCTGAATAAAATCTGCTTCGATGACTACAACTGCGGCCCTAGCCATATGTCAATGTCACTTTGACAAAACGTAATCGTTCGAAAATAGACTACACAACTGTGCTTTCATAAGGCCGGCTTTACTCCTGTAAGTTTTACTTACGTAAGTAAAGACGCAGCTATACGTTAGACTGAGATAGTCAGTCAGCTATCTCAGTCTAACGTATAGCTGCGTCCTTACTTACGTAAGTAAAACTTACAGGTGTAAAGCCGGCCTAAACTCTGCTTCAATATTCAATATAATTATATCAAATTAGTAATTTTTTTAGGGGGGTTTGTAATTTCATAAATTTGTTTCATAAAAATATAAATAACATCATTTATTTAGAATCTAAATCATAATTAGGAAGTATGTACACAAAAAATCCTGGGCATTGTATATTTCTGAACGAAAACATATGATCCATCTATTCCTACTGCTCAAATGACATATCGTTGGTTTCGTTCCAAGCAAACTAAATTGAGGCTTCATTATAAACATTGAGTAAAGGGCCAATATTCAGCGTTTTTACGGCGTTTTATTTTCGTCATTATTGTCTCAGTAAATATTGTTCAAAAAAACGATGCCTAGAGTTTACTTTTTATGAAACCGAAAAACGGTCCCGAGTTTAAGTCTAGTTTTACCAAAATTGTCACGATTTGTCCTTTCGTTATAGTAAATAATCGGCGGACAACAATGATTGTCATTGACAATTTGTCAAACCGCGCGGTCAAAACGCTCGAAGAATCGCCCTAGAATATTTTAAATGTTTAAAGTAAAATATGAAAATCAAAACATTGATCAATATTGTTTTTCATGAAACTAACAAAGATGTCGAAAAATGAAAAAAAGTGGGAAACCAAATATATCGTAATACGGAGTAAATTAGAGAGAACGTAAGAATAACCGGCAGCTCGACCGATCTCACGCACTTGTCATTCCTGTTTATCTGACGATTGGCTGATGTGTTATTAGCTCGCAATAGCTCGATAAAACTGCGCGCAACCATTAATAACAATCAAAACGCGTTAATACGGTGGTGTGATGTGTAGTGGGACGTCGTATCGTATTAGTCCATAACAGTGATTATTCAACATGCCTGTGACACTCATAGATCGGTTGCCCTTGCCGAACCTCAAGGTTTACACGGCGGCCAGTGTTTCCCTGCTGTCTGTGGCGGTGTATTATGCGCTGAGCGTGACGGGGGAGCCGGGCTGGAGGGTGAACGCGACGGCGGCGCGGCAGGAGCCGGGCGCGGCGGAGGCTCGCCTGCAGCCCGCGGCCGCGCCGCCCGACCTCAACTCCTCGCGCTTCCTCTCCGACCAGGTCGGCGACGTGCTCACCTTCATGATGCAGGAGCCGCTCTGTATGTGGGTGAGTCAGATTCAAAATTTATTGATCCTGTGGCAATGATTAGAAAGTTTTGTTATTTACAGCCAGGCTGCTGCACAGGTCAGGTGACTTGTACTCGCGTGACTCTTGCTGCATTAGGGAAAACCAATCTTTATCATCCTCATCTTATTTTCCTTTAAAACAGGAAAGAGCTAAGTTGAACAAGATTTTCAATAGATTGCAACATGCTTTGTTTATGCCACTCATGTATGTAAACAAATTATTGTTGACATAGACTTGGCTCAGTTGTGGATTCCACTTGGCTGATCATCATGGGTAGTATTGTAAATATTCAATGTAAGATACATTTATTAATTTTCATATGAAAAAAAAACCGAGTTTTTTAATTTATGAGCAATTATTTGTTTAACATTAGTCACAATTCAAATGGGTTGTCTATACAACTAATCAGCACCTAATTACCGTTTTCAAGGATTATAATTGGTAACTAATTTGCAGTCGCATAATGACATGCAAGTGTGGGTTGTACAATAATAATATTATCAGCTATTACACAAATGAACCATGATTTGTAGGAAATTGCCTATCCATTACAGGTTACTACTGTATGGTGCTAAAATTTAATGAATCATTACAAAAAAATATGTAAATACTATGTTGTTATTTATAAAAGTTAGTATTATTTCTGTTTATTGGTTTCTCAGCAAAACAATTGAAATATGAATAATATGCTACTTGTTTTTAAAGTTTCGAGTATTTGTTGTTATAGTTTCCGAAAACAAAACAATAAACAGAGGAACAATTGGGGTGTGGATTACAACATATTGTCACCAAACTTAAAACCTAAACAACCATAATCTTCTTTGTTTTTTTTTTAAATCTAATTTACAACAAGTTCCAGAAACACAATACAAAAGGAATTAAATTAAAGTCTTTTTGTGTTGTTATAGAATATTTTTCATCATTTGGAAAAAAGCTGTATCTTTATAAGAAACTTGTACAGAGACACTGCTTGTTTTGTCAGCACAATGCAGAGTTGAAGTTTATTAAACATGATAAGCCAAGTTTTATTTCAGTTGACACATAAGTATAAAGAAATATATTTACACAGCATTACAGACTAAAATCCAATGCACTGTGAAACTACCAGGGCTTGAAAACCAGTATTTGCTCCATACAAAAATACCAGTATTCTTTCCGTCCTTATCATTCTTTGGTTTATTATTTCGTTTTTTAACCAGACAATCTAATAATACGAAATCATGACTTAAATACATTACTGAGCTCTACATAAAAAGCATAAAATAATTCAAAATATAGGGCTATTTTGGGGTTTTTGCGAAATACCGGTTCCGAGCCCTGGAAACTACATACAATAAAAAATACAATAAACTTAACTAGATAATTATGTAAATGTAATCAAAGCAGAACACTCAAAGGCCTATCATCCAACATCTCACAAAATGTTTTACAAAAAAAAATTACATGTATAGCATACATTTAGCTATTTTATGCAAGTAATACTAAAATCCGAGATTACATATTTGTATGTCATATTTTTATCAACAGCATTATCATGTGTTATGTATGTTAATGGGGTTGATAAGAATGTATGTGAGCCTCTTATCAAACCACCCACCAGTACTAGATCCCATGTAAACTCAATCAAAATACTTGATTCAAGGTATCTGTAAAATTATCATAGTATTCCAGGAAATGAAAGAAGTCACAATAACAAATAATTTTTTTATCAAGCACCTGTATCCTTTTTAATATCATGAATGTGCCAGTGTTGTTATGGCTACATACATCGAGATAATGCGAAGATTCGCGTTGGCGTCTAAGTCAATTAGTGATGGTTTATGGCAGCGGTCGGCAACCTGCGGCCCGTGAACCGCTCACGTGCGGCCCGCGAGCCTCCCTGGCTATTTTGTATGTAAAGGCTGCTATAATCAGAATTGTATAAAATCACAAATTATTAGGGATGTAACGATTCCGATACCGATACATCGGCATCGCCGATTATATACAACAGATATTTGAAGAGCGCGAAAAAATTTGCTGTCTGAAAAAAAATCTGCAAAAAGTAATTTCAATTACTGACTTAATTTATAAATAAAATAAATAATAAATAAATATTAGGGGACAATCTTACACTAATCGAACTAGCCCCATAGTAAGCTCAATAAGGCTTGTGTTATGGATACTAGACGACGATATATTTATGTATCAGTTTATTACCTTGTGCAATGATAATTACTTTGTTAATTATTTCTTCTTCCTGGTAGATGACTAAGCCACTGTGCAGCGGTAAAATCTGGTACTAGTAGCTGCGCGGCGAAATCGCGGTGGATGATTTTTGCAAGGACTGTAATGATTTGTGAAAGTGTTAAATACAATAAGTATTTGTGTAAATGTTAGGAAAATGACATAAATATCGGTAGGTAATTTGTTATTGAAAATTTAAATTATTATTAGCTCTTGTTAAGTTAGTATTAAGTAAAATTTCAATTTCAAACGCAATTTATATTGTTTCTGAATAAATGACTTATGACTTAATCGCGGACTGAGCCAATCCTGGTCAAATCCAAGCACTACAAAGGGGGGTAGCGCACAGCGACTTTTTGTAGCAATGCAGTCGCGCGTTTCGTAATGCTGTATCTGTTTATTGTTAGGGTGTAAAAGGAACAGCGCTACGAAACGCGCGACTGCATCGTTACAAAAAATCGCCGTGCGCTACCTCCCAAAGCCGTTACAATCCCTAACTCTATAGACCCTCAAAAAGCATGACTTACACATAAATAATTTATGCAAATGTGTAAAACAGCGGAGTTTGATCGCGCTCGCACCCGCAGATCGACACGCAAGCACGCGACGTGCCATGCACGCGTGTGTCAGCGGCCGGTCACGACGTCGGCCATTGTCACAGTATAAGTAGTAGGTACTACGTATAGAAGTTTTTCTATCCAACTAAACTAATGTCCGACCACTGCACGGAACCCACCGGATCCGACCGGCTCTCTCTATCGCATAACGCGTGCAGTTTCTGGTCGCTGACTGAGGCCCACGGGGGCCTCATGGCCGCGCGGTGAATTTGCGTAGTGGCCACTATTGTTGTGAAAAAGCTAACCCTGTTAGTGTAAGTTAGCCTTCACCTTAACGGCTCGAGCCCTCAAGACGCAAGCATAGAAGTCTGAAAGAATTCTGAACCTCGTACTGGAAAGGCTCCAATGATAGAACTGTAAGGAACATTTTTTATTTATTTAACAATACATGTAGCATTTTACCACTAGTAGTGGGCAAAGTGGGCTCAAAGGGCAATGGAAAAAGCCATGCTTGACGTTTCTCTCCGAGATCGACTCAAAAACGAAGAGATCTGTAGAAGAACTAGGGTTACCGACATTGCTCAACGGAATGCAAACCTTAAGTGGCAATGGGCGGGGCACATTGCTCACAGAACTGATCGCCGTTGGGGCGTTAAAGTTCTGGAGTGGCGACCACGTACTGGAAGACAAAGCCGAAGCAGGCCTCCAACAAGGTGGGCCGACGACCTGGTGAAAACCGCGGGAAACCGATGGATGCGAGCAGCACAATGCCGACAGTAGCGGCTTATATGATGATGATGATGATGGTGGTGGGCAAAGTTCGGCCCGCGGAAGAGTTTATGGCTGCGGCTCCAGGTGGCCCGCCGACGGTCCATCGAAATAGTATTGACAGTTTGAAACTAAACACTATAATTCTCGCCATCCCCTGAAACATCTTGAAATTTCTGGCCTCCATGAAGAAAGCTTGACCACCACTGGTATACAGAATACATAACTACATGTTGTACGAATTACAAATCAACCTGTAAACTTAGAAGCATCAAAATACAACATACCATGACATGATATAACGCATTATAAAAAGTAGGCTAGCGGCCGATAACGCATCTGTGACATCGATAAAATTACTGTCGAATCTTTGCACTCGACCACATATTATTGTTTACTTGCCGCTGCGATAAGGGTGACGTCACAGTTCTTTACGTCACGCGTTATCTCAGATCAGGCCACGTTTCGGAGTCTACTCGATACAACACTGTATCCCGCTCTATCCCTGAGTTATAAGGATACGTGTTTAAGCGACAACAGCACCGCAGTTTCGATTTTGGGGCTTCCCTCTTATCTCCTAGTGTCTTGCCAACGAGGCCGTAACATTAGTGGAATAATGTCTCCTTTGTCTACAATCCTCATAGATAAAACGACATTGTAGTACTGAGGATGTACCTAATACATTGTACTTTTAATAGAACGACAGACAGTGAATTTTAACGGCGTATAAAACGTTGTGGCATCAGATTGTGTCGTTTGGCAAACAGGTGCGATAAACATTGTTTCCCTTCGTCTAATTTTTACCGATCGGAATAACGAGTTTCGTCGTATTTTGAGCCAGCGATAAGTTGGCATACATTATACTCCGTGATAAGAATAGACGCTACTATGCGCAAATATTGTTGATGTTGCGTAATTTTTGGTTTCAGATCATCATTTATTGTAAAATTGTACATAGGTTATAAGTGCTAATTATCCGCGACTCGATGAGAGATGTGGCTATTTTGCGTACAAATTGTACATTATACAGAGATGTTCAAATAAATAAGCGAGTATCACAAATAACCGTAGTATACAGTAGGTACAATATTACAAACTATATAATTAAATAAATTACAGATATTATAGTAAAACGCAGTTGTTAGTTTTCTGTGCACTAATCGGTCTTTCCCACATTCCACCAGTACGTAGAGGGAAAGGTTTCTTAAAAACTAAACAAATGGAAGGCAAACAACTAGAAATAATTGCTCACAAAGTCACATTATTGTAAAGTACTGGTGTCTGAAGATTTAGTGAAGTCCAGTAACCCTTGTCAGGTTTTCAGGTTTTGATGGGCGGCGGGGGAACCCCGCCCCTGTCTCCCGACCCATTAACCTAACCTAACCCAACCACAACAATGTATCGCGGCTATTCAAATTAGTGTTATGTTATTATACCTACGGCGCCTAGAGTTCAATTACATTGTGGTAATTAATTATGTATGGAAAGCCGAATTCGGTCATCCGCCTTTTAAACGGAGGTCATGAGTTCGAATCGAATCTTTGTAACCAATGAGTTTTTGGGAATTTATTTAGGTTTCCTGTGAATTCCTTCAACATCGTGAGGAAGTCCCCAACCCCCACTGGGTCAGCGTGGGGACTACAGCCCATTCACTCTCATCTATGACAGTAGGCTTGAGCCCAGCAGTGGAACGTAGATAGGCTGATAATAAATCATAATGAATTAAATAACTTCACACGCCTCTGATACGATTGGTTAAGGCAGAAAATCAAGTGGGCATGTTAGTTACATTCTTGCTGCAGTTGTCATGACCATTTTCTCTCTCACCTCTGCGCTGCGCTTAATAACTAATTAGAATCGCCAGTTCTTCGGCGATTTTTTCAGCGATCACATCAATTCTCGCACCTCGCATCGCCAGTAGAAAATCGTCTTTTTACAAACTTCATTTTAAGTTTCATCGTTCGTATATACGAACTTTATACGTAAGGTCGCGGCTTCAAAATTTACAAAGCATTTTTCAACCACTTCCTGGTATCCGATTGAGGTGAAATTTGCTATACTGTAAGACTGGTGACAATGCAAGAATTTGATACCATCCAGCTGATCTGATGCTCGAGTCGAAAAGTGGCAACTGCCCACTTATTTCAGGCTAGGATATCGCAAGCAAAATCTCCAAGCTGACACACGTATCGTATATGTGTGGTCATGTGGTGCACCTTGTCTAGAAGTACAAGTGATTATTATCTTTATTGTGCCTAGTTGTTATCGAAATAAGTATCATTACTTTTATCATTAGCGACTCGCTCGCATTTCGAACGACTATAAACAGGTAGACGTAAAATATTAATTATACACCACATACATTATTTGAAAATAATTAGTCTCTAGGAACGAAGCAGAAAAATAAATTAGTGAAAATTGCAACAATATCTGGGTTTCTTAAACTGTGGTCCATGGACCCCTTAGGGGTCCGTAATACGAGAGCCGGGGGTCCGTGGCTATTCATACAACACAAACTTTTAAGCACCTTTGATTTTGTTTTTCTCTGATTATATTCGGAATGGGTCTGTAAGGTTTTCGAAATAATGTCGGAGGTCCGTGACCAAAAAAGACTAAGAAACTCTGCTTTATAGGACGTCATCGTGTCATCAAATGCCCAATAATTTTTCCGCGTCTAATTTCGATAAAATTGTGGATCATTTATCAATCCATAACATTTATTACATATGTTATGGATTGATAAAGAGAATTAAGATCCTCAATTTACTTTCTATAATAAGTTCTCTTCTTATAATAAGTTTAGAATTATATCACCAATGATCACCTATTTCATTCCTGGAGTAAGAGAAAAATACAATATTTTAGCAGCCGACGTCTTCGGGTTGAGATGATCATGATGACGTTACGTGACCTCGGCTATACCACAGCGTAGTTTGCGCGAAACTGAGACTAGCTGGGTTCAGATTTCTCCGCTTCATTATCTAAACTACCTATATCCTCATCTGCACTCGTACAACTCAATTATTCATGCATAACAAACGAGACATTTCAGGAACGAATTTATACATGCACGATGACACGCGCAGCGTTGAGCGCTTATACCAAATGAATACGGCACGGCCAGTTCGGATGTTCATGTCATGGTACAATAAAACCAGGTAAGTTCTTCCCGTGACGTCGTGAGAACTGGACTACGCCATAAGCATATTAAAGCCCATGTACAATGGCACCATTATCGTGTTGTAAGAAAGTTCAGTCACGAGAAGAACGTACCTTGTCTTATTTTACCACCATGATACAGGTTAGAGAGTCGAGTTGATTGCTGTGAGTAAGGCAACTAAGTAAGCTGAGCTAAACCTTACTTACTTTTTCTTGGGTAATAAAAATAAATATTATATGTAGAATTACGTTACCTATATCAGAAGTTAAAATGGTTGGAAATGAAACCAACAACTGGTTCCACTTCAACAATTAAATGAATCAGGCCACGTTTATTGTCCGTAATTCTTACTCGTTTTATCGGTAACAAAACGCTAAACTAAAAATGCACCTGTTTCTTTCTTGAGCCGAAAATTTTCAAGATATCCAAACCCCAAACGCCTCTGTTTGCGGTATTTACTTTTTGAATTAGCACTTTGTTTATCACGTAAGATAAATAATGTCATTATTGCGGCTAGGCCGGGTCGGGTTTGCCCGATTGGACTGTAAACCGGTTAACCGTGTTCACCGTTTAAGTGTTTATACTCTCGCTATCGATGCCGTACCTACTGTAAGGTTTTCGTAGTCTGTGCGTATTTCTGGACAAAGGCAGTTAGATTCATAATATATAGCTCTCTATTTATGATATTAATCGCCGCTTTCGGTTTGTGATTGTGAAATATCATTTCTTAGTACGCCTGTGTGTATATTTATTTTAGTACATTATATACCGAGGCCAGTAAACTCCCTCGTCCTCGGCTTCGCCTCGGCCAACAATTACATGTGATCTGAGGCTTAATTCTTATTTACTGGCTAAGGTTTGTATACTATTTTTCTGTTCGACGGAGCCAGAAAGTGGCATCTCCGTTTAGCGCAGAGGAGGAGAACAGAAAAATCTATTTTTATAAGAACGATAGCCAAATTTCATATTTCTACCTTCGGCGTCTGTCCGTCATCTCCGTTTAGATTGCCCACGGCTTCGTCGTTCGTCCTGAGAATCATATTACAGGTTAGGTATAGGTGCACAGCCGAGTTCATCATTATCTGAGCAAAGATTGGACCAAAAACATCTGAACAAGACCTTATTGTCAGAGGCATAAGAACTGGATCAGATATTTTTGATCCGTTCTTTGCTCAGATAATGCTGAACTCGACTGTAACGTTCTTATCTTAGCCAGTAAGTAAAGATTGAAACTCTCAATCTCTGCGACTTAGCTGACTCCTCGCGATAATCTCCCGAAGGGCGACGACCGACGACCCGCCGTAGCGATTACAACGCCAGCCATTAATAACAGGCTAATGGGATTAGTTGAAGAGGTCATGTGAACGTTTGTAGCAATTCAGTCGACCGTAGCGTCCTACCGCTCCTACGTTACCGCTGTACCATCGAAGACACTGTCAATTGTACATTTGTAAACAGATGTACACTTTATTGCAATGTCTATGGGTGGACAGTTAACACTTTCAGTGCCAAGCTCCCAATTTTCATACAAAATGAACCCAAGAGTCGGGATCTCGGCACTGAATGTGTCTAACAGTGGCTTTCTTTGTACACCGATCGAGACCGGGCAAGACACCATGCCTTATGGCTAAGGCAAAACATTGTGCCGTAAAATTACGCTTTATTTATTTTATCTTGACCTCTCTCTTCTAGAATGTGCCTGCAGACTTGGAGTAATGGTAATAAAATCATACAGAATGCATAGACGACTCGATCGAGAATACTTAGGTAACGTTTCCAAAACGAAGAGCGTTATTTAGAGCGCCATAAGTGGCATAGCCCTGCCCGTGACCGATGAAGCACCCAAGTCGAACTGCGTTACTATTGTTTGCAAAAAGCCCCCTCGTGGCCGAGGCCATTTCACAACCTCACCGTAAACCACGTGCCTAATATATTTTGACCCGAGTAATAACATTTCATAATCACCGGTTAAACTGCTGTGGTCCGTCAAAGTCGAGCGGACCGTATTTTGACTACAGCTCTGCAAGTTGCGGAAAGTTTCCAAAAAGTTTTTTAGAAATAACTTAAAAATATCTAAAAAACCTTTTTAGATTGTTTTAAGTTAAACCTAAAAAGTTTTTTGGAAACTTTCCGCAACTTGCACATCTGTAATTTTGACCCTCGGTTACGAACAAATTATACTTGTGGCTCTGTGAGCTGCAGACCTCGTGAGTCTGCCAATTTTGAATAATTTACAAAAACTGAGTCGACATAAAAAAACTCTATACATACATATAAGGGTATTTGACTACAATCAAAATAAATTAATCTTACCATCAAATAACGTTTCCAAAACTGCCCGGACAATATCAATTAACCTCATTTTCGTGCCACTAACGATTTTAAAATGACAAAAAATAAAATTAAGGTACTATGTTGGGCATGGCGTCACCAGTGATTATTTCATACAAAACTGCATACTTTGTGAGCGTCTTGCTTGACAAACAATCATAAAAAGAAGCTGGACTCGGTTGAGAAATACGACGTGTAGAGGAGATCAGACGTCCGCTGCGGGCCATACGAAAGCATTTTTGCCTAAGCTGAAACTGGTCAATTCGAGACTAGGTGGACGGTGTCATTTGTGAACCTTACAGACACCTTCACGGTTCGCGGTGCGCTGGCGCAAACCGCAGAGGCCATTAGGGCCGCAAAGCTGCCAGTAAAGTGACTTATGCGCCATTGCAACGTCTATACATAAGGCTATAACATGTTTAAACTACTGACTACGATCGTTCCGTCGTCCGCCCACTTCTGTATCACTATCGTTGGTTGGCACGGTTAAGTTCTCGTTTAGTCCTTTCTCAATTTTGTATCAGCGTATAACTTAATTTAGAGCCAAGGTATATGTGAGGTACGACAAAGCGACTACCGTTGTCCTCTCACGCATGCTACGGCGTTCAATTTAGTTGACTCGGCCATATAGTCGAGGTGGCGTTTGGCAGCCGTGCCCCAGTTTGCCCGGGCCCCACAACGGTCGGGCTTGCCGCAAGCCCCCGGCTTGTGGATGTTGCTGTTGGGCCCCGAGCTTGTGGGGAGCTACCCGGGCCCTTCCGGCCCAGTCCGACCTTGTGTACAGACACCGGCAATAACATAATATTATAAAACTACTTATAAGGATACGCCCTAATTACTGTATGTAGGCATAGAGTAGTATCAGATATTTTTGCATGTTCCGTTTCATCACATTCTATTGTCTGATGCAATAAACGCACATAATGTTGACTGTGGCTAAAATACGAACGTCTAGCTCAGATAGACTTCAGTAAAAACACCGGGAAAGAAAGCTCAAGACTTGCAGTGTGGTTTAGTGTCAAAACCACTAATCCAAACTGGTTGGTCGTGACTTTCACTATCTCTGCGTCTATCGCGGCAAATTCCGCCGGTATCACTCCACTGTTATGTTAGATGAGACATTGCGTAATATTACGGTAAAAAGTCGGCAATCATAAACCGCTAATATATGTAAAGTACAGTTAAGTCTAAAAATAATTATGTATATGTTAATATACACAGGTATTATTAGACGTGACTACTTCACATACATAAGCGGTTTATGTTAGTCTTTTTACCGTGTGGAAATCGGTATAATGCGGTATTCTACAGAATACCTACACCTAGGTATTCTATGGAATGCCTATAACGTTCAGAATGAGGACCCATGAAATATCATTTAAAATTAAAGACAAAAGTCTGCGCAAGTTCGGCGATGTTATATAGAAAACCTAGGTAGGGCAGGGTAGGGTAGGCAGTACCAAAATTGTATGCTTTGCCGGTAACATATACATACATTTCGGAACTTATGTCTGGAATGAGATACAAAACTGTACAAGTACTTATTTTAGTCTTGACAGCACAAAGAAATTATTGTTTTGTGGTGAATGTGCGTGGTGTCGCGCAACACTCACTTTTCCAACTACCACTGACTCATAAAGGATTTTGGAAAAGTGGCGTAAGTATTATTTTATTATCTTTAATTTCACTTCTTTTTTGAAAAAAAAAATCTATTAAGCCTCCGGAGTTTTGGCAGTCGTGAAATATACAAACCTGTCTACGACAGTCATACTGCATTCGTATTCGATGTTACTAGATTCCTGCGAGATCTCCAATTTAGTAGCGCCCGAGGTTAAATAAAGTGGGATCGCGTCGCATTCGATCACGTCGTATATGGTCAAACCAACTCGACCCCCTTAGGGCCAACTTCATACAAAATGGGGTTGGGATCATAACGGCTAAATTGTCAAAACGACCAAATCATCACAAGGTCCAGGTCTCTAAAGGACCACCTCTTTAGAAAGCCCAAATCTCCGAATGTCTAGGTAGCAAAACGACTACTTCTTGAAAATACCACATCGTTAATAGTCCACATATCACAAAGACAAGGGAGCAAAACGACTAGTTCGTGAAAAGACTATTTCGTTAATAGACAACATCTCAATAAGACGAGGTAGCAAAACGACTAGATAGCAAAATGTTGGTATAATCATGCCCATTTTATGTATTTAGATTTTCTTATTTCATTTAATTGTGGTCATTTTGGGAATTGTTGAATTACATCATGCCTATTACATTACATATTGTAATGTACCTAACTATTTAATTATTTTTAATAGTTTAATAATATACTTTTAACTAACAGATTCGAGTTTTTAGATAACGTTTCCTCTATAAAATATGATTTAAATTTTTAAATGATAAACCAACATAAAACTTTGTGGTAGGTTTAAGTTTTGTTTGCATATAAGTTATTATTTGGGTCATAACGGTTACCCATTTACTTTAAATTAAGAATATATAGATATAATTTAATTTACCTGTAAGTTTATATTAATGAATAAATAAAGTCTATTTTATTTTACTGTTTTTTGCGTTTTTATGTTATGAATAAAAAATATGCAATAAACTGTACTTGCACTGACAGAATTCCAGTAAGTCGTTTTGCTACCTCGTCTTATTGAAATGTTGTCTATTAGCGAAATAGTCTTTTCACGAACTAGTCGTTTTGCTCCCTGGTCTTTGTGATATGTGGACTATTAACGATGTGGTCTTCTCAAGAAGTAGTCGTTTTGCTACCTAGTCATTCGGAGATATGGGCTTTCTAAAGAGATGGTCCTTTAGAGATCTGGACCTTATGATGATTAGGTCGATTTGACAGTGTAGTTGTTATGATCCCAACCCAACTAAGCTGGTTCACATTCACATCTACTGTCATTTAAAATGTTCCTCTATACCAGTGGTTCCGAACCGGGGGGTAATTACCGCATAATAATTAGCGCAATATACGCATGAATGTTAAGCCGTTTTACTTTGAGCAGTTTCTTATAATCTTATAATACCTATTTTTTTGGAGGGGTAATAATACAAATATCGATGAGAATGTGGGTGATATGATAATAAAGGTTAGGAACCACTGCTCTATACTATAACAACCAGTCTAGTCAATTACGTTATTTTTGTGAACATTCCTTCAATTGCTAGTAAGTACTTTTAGTAGGTACTACTATTCAGTCATCTCTAGCCATTCTGGAGTATTCATGCAAGGATCTGCTCAAGGGCGATTTTACGTTTGTAGGGATGATTCCCAAATGTTAGATTTCTTACCTTTTCCTCATGACATGACTCATGACTTGAGAGTCGTGGCCATATAATATGAGCAGTGGCAGACTAAGCCACCGGCCCGGAGAGGCCCACAGTTTGCATGAGCATTGCTGATGTAGCGACGAATGCAAATGCGGCATTTGGAGGCCCCCACTGGAGACCCGGACGCGCCACTGGGCCATTGGTTTTTGCCCTACACACCTCTGCTCGTGTTTACAATCTCATATCGTTTGTGCGATTCAGGTTTTGCTAACGCCATCTAGAAAGCACAACATCAATTTAAAGATTATTTGTGTTGTTGCAGACGGTGATCAACATGTCGTACTGCCTGCTGGCGCTGCTGGGATGGGGCGTGCAGCGGCTCGTGTTCGGGCGGTTGCGCGTGGCCGAGGCGGCGCGCGTGCGCGACAAGTTCTGGAACTACGTGTTCTACAAGTTCATCTTCGTGTTCGGCGTGCTCAACGTGCAGTTCGTCGACGAGGTGCTCATGTGGAGCTCCTGGTTCACCGCCGTCGGGTTCCTGCATCTGCTGGGGCAGCTGTGCAAGGACCGATTTGAATACGTGAGTTTTACTTGTCTATACAGACAGGTTGTCCCTAAAACCAACGAAACCACCAACGGCTGATAGACTAGCTTACAAATTAAGTGCAAACTTAAGATAATCGTCAATATCGCGAAAACTAGGAGATTTTTACTGAAGTCAAAACTTAACCTGGTGTCTTATGATCTGGTCCATCAGCCCTTTTCGTATGTAGGTACGTTGGTTTTAAGAATACCCTGTATATCATACAATACAATTACTCATTGCACGTATCAGAGTACAGAGCATAAAATCAATTATTCAAAGATCGTGACGAGGTTAAGAAGATATCTTCAGACTAAAGCCATCCCATCAAAAACATAACATGTAAAGGATTGGATGTAAAAAGATGCAAGTCTCGCAACGCAGTTCTTTTACAAAAAAAAGTTTTGAGATGTAATGTTTAGCCAAGTCAGTACCGGGGGGGGGAGAGGCGTGTCTACAGAACCCGATTTCCACCGACTTGCCTATTATTTACCCGTGGAGGGAGGTTTCTTTATTTGAGAACTATATTTGTAATCGCATGTATGTATTTGTATAGGATTACAAACTTATGTGTGCAGTTGTAACTGAAATTGCAATATTTTTAAATTTTGTAGGACTTAATAGGCTAAAAGCTAACTATGTTTAAAATTCGGAGCGTGTGGGTCTGCTAGAAGTATCTTAGAATTATGATAACCATCAGTCAGTCAGTCAGTCAGTGAGTCAGTGACAAAAAACTTTGACGTGCAATAATAGTTCTGAAACTACACGTTCAAATTGAATGTTATTGAGAATATACTTAAGTCTTATTGTGCCGTATATGTATATCCCTGATACCTAATTCAGGGTTCTAGCTTTAGCCAGCACAAAATTACAAGATGTTGAAAATGGCCTGAATGGCTTCGAGAAAAGGATGTTACGGCCGTGCCTTTGTTTTGCTCGACTTGGCGGGGGCACTCCCGTGCCCCCAGATAAAAGCGTGACTTGTTAAAAGCACGATGAGGAAAACCCATCGATTCTTTTAAAATTCGAAACTGTTCAGCGATTAACCACAGTATCACAAGAAGTAGCTAATGACTTAATAGTACATTGTGTATCAAGGGCGGTAAGTAAGGAATTACAAACGAGTGTTTGTTACAAGGCCGAGGCGAAGCCGAGGGCTTTAACAACACGAGTTTGTAATTCCTTTACCGCCCGTGGCACACACAATGTTTTTCATCACACTTGTGAGGAAATCTGATTAAAATAACCTTACTTAACCTAAATAAAATTGTAAAACTGACAGTGACATTAGTGACATATATCAAGACGACAAGTCACGTTCGGAAACCATAGCGGTAAAGATTTAAAATGGTTGATTTTATATTTGCAAAATACTGAAATACACTATTTAAACATTTAATTAATGTTACAGAAATATGTGTTTACATGTATTTGCAATAACAGTTCTCTTTAAATAAATATTTCAGTAATAAAAGTTAAAAAAGTAAGTTGGCGTTTCCTTTGATCATGACAAATAAGAGTAAAACAGAACCAGCGTTTCAAATTTAAAAAGAAAACCTTTACGCCCTAGGGCGTAATAGGTCATTTACGGCCCGCAAAACCTACGTGTAATGACACCATTTTCGAGCAAGTGTGATGAAAAATAGCTTGTTGGTTAAGTTTATTCCAACAAGTTGAAAATAGGCTTGGGAGGACGGCAAATTAACAATTTGATTCTACTTAGACCCGAGTCCCTACTCTGTTAGTAAGATCTCAGGACATTATCCTTCCATTCTTTGTCTCGTCTCTCTCTTGTTACACAATCTGTTTTCAAAGATGTAATTATACGGTTGACGTAACTACTACGGAATTGACTCACAAAGTCTCAAAGATAACATAATATTAGAATTTGATGACACACAAACTGGGTGATGAAAGTAACAGCGATTACAAATGTGTCTGTATTAGGGATGTAACGAATATCGGTTTTTGAACATTCGCGAATGCGAATGCGAATACGAATAATCAACGTTGATATTCGCGAAAGCGAATACGAATACGAATATGGGTTATAAAATTTTATAATACTAGCAATAAACAAAATTAATAACTATGAAAATTCATTACTTAGTTTTCAATTACGATTAACTTAAATTTAATTCAGTTTTGCAATAAAATAAGTACTTAATGAAGTTTAAGTTGGAATAATTCGTTAGCTAAAGATAATTATTATGCATGTGGTAGAAAAACTAGAACCGGTGGTTAAAAATAAATATCTTATTTTCATTTTATTTCGGTACTTATCTAACAGAGTTTTTAATTACTCATTGATAGTTTCGAAATCCGACTCGGACTTGGCCGTATTTTTTCTTTTCCATGAATTTTAGGATCTAAAATGCACCAAAAATATTCGCAATATATTCGCATCGATTATTTGCGAATACGAATGCGAATATTGAAAATCTTGCGAATATTCGCGAATACGAATATTCGTTACATCCATCACTAGTCTGTATCAAAGACATCAATTAAGTTAATCATATTATTTACAAAGAGAATCAGGTCTACAAGTGGCTATCGGCGTTTCATTCGCTACCAGTTTTATACATATCCAAGTATCTACTTACCAAGACATTCGTGAAGTTTATTGTAAAGAATGTGATACGAACCACTAACGGTCACTTAATTGTGTCGTTTGGTGTTGGAATACCGACAGACTTATCTATAAAATTACACCGATAGCCACGGTGTTCCGACTTTTTTGAGACATTGAGAGACAAGGAGTAATTTTATGGAATATGTCATATATTCCAAACATATTATGCAATTTTAAATGACGAAATTATTACAATATTAATTCTTTTATTGTACAAATAATTCATGTGACATCACAAATTAACTCCACCCCTTTGTCACACCATGTCACACTTCGTGGATTCCCCTCAACGTTCACGCGTAATATGTAGACGCCCCCAAAGTAGAGTTTACTAACGCTACAATATGAATACTTGTTTCTTTTTTATAAAGCGACTAATACAGTTTGTTGTCGTGAAATATGCATACACTTGTGTAAACAGGTTCGGCGGCCGAAACGCGCAGATAAAAACATTGCGTAATAAACTAGTTTACCACTTGATTGTTACTGAGGCGGGCCCGGGCTGGTTACAAATAAAATTGACGACACGTTTAGCCTAGTGGGAGTGACACCGCCTACGAAGCTAGGGGTCCCGGGTTCAAATCCTGTAGACTTATGATACTTGCTACGGATTTTCGCGCGAAAAATAAATAATAAAGCATCCGTCACTCTCACACACATATTGTCTAACCTAAATTTTCATCACACTTGCTCGAAAATGGTGTCATTACACGTAGGTTCTGCGGGCCGTAAATGGCATATTACGCCCTAGGGCGTAATGGTTTTCTTTTTAAATTTGAAACGCTGGTTCTGTTTCACTCTTATTTGTCATGTTCAAAGGAAACACCAACTTACTTTTTTAACTTTTATCACTGAAATATTCATTTAAAGATAACTGTAATTACAAATACATATAAACACATATTTCGGTAACATTAATTAAATGTTTAAATAATGTATTTCTTTATTTTGCAAATATAAAATCAACTAAAATGGCCGTTACCGCTATGGTTTCCGAACGTGACTTGACTTTGTCTATGACTTTGACATATGTCACTAATGTCACTGTCTGTTTTAATATTTTCTTGTCATACTAGAGCGATTAGTAAGGTTATTTTATTAAGATTTCCTCACAAGTGTGATGAAAAACATTGTGTGTGCCACGGGCGGTAAAGGAATTACAAACTCGTGTTATTATAACAAACACTCGTTTGTAATTCCTTACTTACCGCCCTAGATACACAATGTACTATTCCTAGCGCGCACAATCCGAATGTGGAATGAGCTCCCTGCCGCGGTTTTCCCGGAAGGCTACAGTATGGAGTTCTTCAAGAGGGGAGTGAATAGGTTCTTAAAGGGTCGGCAACGCGCCCGTAATGCCTCTGGTGTTGCAAGCATCCATAGGCTGCGGTGACTGCTTACCATCAGGCAGGCCGTACCTACGCTTGTTTGCCAACCTAGTTGTATAAAAAAAATTGTCAGAACGTGACGGATGCTTTTATTGCTTTTAGCATTTATTTATCGCACGACAAAGCGTAGCGTCATAAGCCTACTACTGGTAAGGGCGAATATTTGTGTGTTGAGCACGAGTATTTGTTCCTGAGTCTTTTAAAATGTTGTATTGAATAATTTTGTGTTACGTTCCACAACAACAACATACGAATCATGGGTTCAAACAAAATGTATACATATTGACATTAGCAGATTTTTGACCTCTAAAGAGCGTTACATGGCCTTACGTTACGTTCGCGCTTCACCTCGCTAGGCGGCCTACGTATGAATAATAAAAAAAAATAGGCTGATAAATAACGTTCAACGTGACCTTGCAAAGGTCAGTCGAAGGCAAAAGTGTTTAAAATAACTTTGATGTAGGAAATAACAGTTCATCCAATGATATTTAGATTGGAAGCGATAGAGGCCAAGAGGTGCTGTATTGGGAGGCGCTTCGTAAATAACAAATGAGTGCGTCGAATGTAAAATGCCTACTCTACTGTAAGGCTGCTACACGTCTCCTCTTCGCTCCGCTCGTCTCCGCCTCAGTGGAGTCGCAGCCTTAAGCTGCGTTTCCATCAGAGCTGTGCGAGGAAAAATTCTACCAATGCCAAGCCGCGCTGAGCGAGGCTTCATTGTATCGTAGTCTGCGAAACGATTTGCATAACTTCTTTGGTTTTTTAGTCTTTTTCAACTCATTTTAATAAAGGAGGAAGTTATTGACCCGCAAGTTTTTCTTATATTTTTATTTTTTACGGTAATCTTCACACTAGGCCATTGCCTTCGCTCGAACAATTTAACAATTAGGTATAGCGGCCTAAAAAACAAGTTTGACACAAAGTTGAAGTTATCTCAGCTGCTCGAAAGAATTAATGTGATTATATAGAATCAAGCGTCCTGTCTTTTGTCCGGGTGATGTTTACGGAAATATTATCACGAAACACACTATTTATAATTGCGGCTTGATCCTGCAGAACCCCCAATAGTATGCAAATATCTGTGACGTAGCTGGTGCAACGCCGACGTGTCAGCCTGGGGTTTACTACAACTTAACACGTTCGCTGTCCCATACAAAACTATCGGACAAGTCCCAACTGTCCAATCAGTATGGGGATAGTGCAGCGGTCGGCAACCGCTTAGCAGCCAAGGGCCATATCGTAGCTAAGGAATTGACGCGGGCCACATTTTGCTAACCATTTGTGATTTTATACTATTCGGAATAAAGCGACGGCAATACAGACCGGAATATAGGGCCACAACTGAGCGTTTCAAGGGCCGAATGCGGCCCGCGGGCCGCACGTTGCCGACCGCTGCCATAGTGGAAGCACGGACTCCTGAAAAAACGATCATGACCCCACATTGGGGCCACCGGGACAGGGAACGTGTTAAGACTTGATGCAGGTCACCCAACGGTGACTTGGTGATTAACTAGATTTGCCCGGACATGTCTGAATTGTCGGCCCGCCGTTCTCCCTGATTTTTTTTTATTTTGATCTTCGAATGCTCTCGCTGTTCTTGTAAACTTTCGTACCGGTTCTTATTCTTACTTCCTTGAAATGTTCGTTAATAAATAGTATTACAGATAAAAGCACTCATTCCTTGGAGATCATATATTCAGTATTAAGACGCAATCCACCGAATTATAGACCAAATACATGACACCATTGCCGGCGCAGGAGGAACGCTTCTTCTATGACAGTGGGCCGGTGTTACCAGCTCACGGCAGCGTTCAGAAATGCCGCTAACAATAGGTAAATGTTGCATCTTATATTCAAAATGGCATAGAAGCAGAGGAAGAACGGTGAAGTTCCTTTAAAATTGACAACAAATATCTATTAAGATTACGAACTGCCTAAGAATGATTGGGGTTTTTATCACGGTCATATCTTATGGGTTTCTTTCCTCAAACACGTACCGACGCAAACGCAACAATTTAAAGGAAAAACACCCGTGTTCTAAATGAAATAACATCTACATTTCCCTCAAACGTGTACCAGGGTAACATAAACAATCGGTATACTAATAATATGTCAGTCGTTGCACTTTTCATGGAAACATTAACCTCCAGCAGTAGTTACTGGACTGATCTCGGCCGGTTTGCTTGGGTCACGGCCGTTGAGGATGAGTCAAGCTTGGATTTTTATGCCTTTTTTAAAGTCAGTGATCTTCGCTACCAAAATCCAATGGATGCTGAAAGGGGTCAAGTTTACATATAATGACACTAGAGGTAAGGTTTTTTCCGTATTTCAGCTAACAGCCAGAAAATGCTCCAATGGGAGTTAAAATTATGGGTAAACCTTCGAATAGTAACTGCCTGCCGACTTTTGGTATTTGTTTACACCAGCGGTCGGCAACCTGCGGCCTATGAACCGCTCACTTACGGCCCTATATTCCGGTCTGTATTGCGGTAGCTATATTCCGAATAGTATAAAATCACAAATTATTTACAAAATGCTTCCCGCGTCAATTTCCTTAGCTACTATATGGCCCTTGGCTGCTAAGCGGTTGCCGACCGCTGGTTTACACTGAAAGACAATTTAGGTACGCTAAGTACAGATCGCGCCTTCCAAGAGTTCCAAGTTTGCGTTTTAGCCAGGCATTCTTATCTACCAAGGAACAGTCACACAACCTGACCTCTTAGCTGTGAATTTAGCCACTAGTAGGCTTGAGACTAATCTTATAAATGCAAACTCGACAATTGAAGTTATGGAAGTTCGCATCTGTGAAGTTGCGTGTGGCGCGATGGCGCGATCTGTAACAGAGATGTCATCGTGAAGTTAATGGGTCCCGGGTCACGTGCTGCCGTTAGCATCACAATTATCACGCCTCGACGTTCGGGCATTCGGGCCCCTCTTAATGACGGTGATTACCTACTCGCATATACCGCGTTCACTCGATATTTAAACTACTCCATTTTCCGCAGGAAAACGAGACGTTTTCCTTTTTAAATAGTATGCGTAATATGTATGAACGTAAAGGTCGCAATGTTATTTTGAGTTCAATTATGTCTAAGTTGTTCAGAATTGAATTGCCGAACACTGTATCATACATATTAGCATCCCGATACGGGAGCTCTTAAAAACTTACGTCTAAAACTTAAAGTAAAGATTGCAATAGAGATCAATTTGCAACACTTACCGATTCGCTGGCTTCTTCTCGCATCAACACAGTCAGAGTCTGGGGTCTATAGTACGTCAAGGGTCAAAGTTAAGGTTCAAAAAACCAGCTCCAAGCTGGCTGGCTCCAAGTGGGAGACGTCGCACACGCGAAACAATTCGTCTGGATTCCTACACTTCGCGCATTAGCTCGTACAAAAAGGGAGTCTAGCGCTTAAAATTACAGGGCTAAAACAAATTACTCCAAATTCGAATTGTACAAAAGGAACAAAAACTCTCTTCACATGGCCACAAATCGTTTATAAAAAGGGTTATGAGAGAGACTGTCAAAGTTGACAGCTAGCAGGTACTGTCATATGAAAAGTTTTAACATTCCCGTTAGGTTAGTGATTAGACATGTGGGAAGAGAGGACAATATAAAGATCTCTCTCCAAGCGGGAGTTGTGGCTGGGGACCGAAGTCCAATGAGAGTTGGCCGGAAGTTGTGTTTATGCAACCGACATAGAAAACTTCGATAGCGCGATGTAAAACATGTCAGAATTGGCAGATGACAGGAGTGTCGCCGCAGGTTCTTACACACTCTGCCGGCGGCACCGATAATATGCGCGTCCCCATTGCCCTTTACATGTTGTGTCGCGTTGCCGTGCCGAACTTCCTACTGCCTAGTAAGCATAAAGTGTTCAACTTTCAGTTGGCGTCGTCTCCGAACTCGGCGCGCTGGGCGCACGTGCGGCTGGCGGTGCTGCTGGCGGCGGTGGCGGGCGCGGCGGCGGGGCTGCTCGGCGCCGCCGCCGTCTGGGCGCTGCCCGTCGCCAAGGACACCTTCGCCTTCATGGCTGCCGAGGTAACTGTGACGGCTAGTCGTGTGTACACACTGCCAGTCGGCGTCGTCTCCGAACTCGGCGCGCTGGGCGCACGTGCGGCTGGCGGTGCTGCTGGCGGCGGTGGCGGGCGCGGCGGCGGGGCTGCTCGGCGCCGCCGCCGTCTGGGCGCTGCCCGTCGCCAAGGACACCTTCGCCTTCATGGCTGCCGAGGTAACTGTGACGGCTAGTCGTGTGTACACACTGCCAGTCGGCGTCGTCTCCGAACTCGGCGCGCTGGGCGCACGTGCGGCTGGCGGTGCTGCTGGCGGCGGTGGCGGGCGCGGCGGCGGGGCTGCTCGGCGCCGCCGCCGTCTGGGCGCTGCCCGTCGCCAAGGACACCTTCGCCTTCATGGCTGCCGAGGTAACTGTGACGGCTAGTCGTGTGTACACACTGCCAGTCGGCGTCGTCTCCGAACTCGGCGCGCTGGGCGCACGTGCGGCTGGCGGTGCTGCTGGCGGCGGTGGCGGGCGCGGCGGCGGGGCTGCTCGGCGCCGCCGCCGTCTGGGCGCTGCCCGTCGCCAAGGACACCTTCGCCTTCATGGCTGCCGAGGTAACTGTGACGGCTAGTCGTGTGTACACACTGCCAGTCGGCGTCGTCTCCGAACTCGGCGCGCTGGGCGCACGTGCGGCTGGCGGTGCTGCTGGCGGCGGTGGCGGGCGCGGCGGCGGGGCTGCTCGGCGCCGCCGCCGTCTGGGCGCTGCCCGTCGCCAAGGACACCTTCGCCTTCATGGCTGCCGAGGTAACTGTGACGGCTAGTCGTGTGTACACACTGCCAGTCGGCGTCGTCTCCGAACTCGGCGCGCTGGGCGCACGTGCGGCTGGCGGTGCTGCTGGCGGCGGTGGCGGGCGCGGCGGCGGGGCTGCTCGGCGCCGCCGCCGTCTGGGCGCTGCCCGTCGCCAAGGACACCTTCGCCTTCATGGCTGCCGAGGTAACTGTGACGGCTAGTCGTGTGTACACACTGCCAGTCGGCGTCGTCTCCGAACTCGGCGCGCTGGGCGCACGTGCGGCTGGCGGTGCTGCTGGCGGCGGTGGCGGGCGCGGCGGCGGGGCTGCTCGGCGCCGCCGCCGTCTGGGCGCTGCCCGTCGCCAAGGACACCTTCGCCTTCATGGCTGCCGAGGTAACTAGCCGGCTAGCCGACCGTGTCGACACACCTCGAAAAGAAGTGAAGGGGAACCCTCACGATACATATCCAAATAGAAATATCGGTCGTGTTGAATTGATGTCAATTCGAATGTTTTGGATTGTTTCAAACGAAAAATGCATAAACCTACAATCGAACACACTGTTGTACACTTGTAAACGAATGTCAACTTTATTGCTATGTTTTGAAGTCTATGGGTTATGGGTGGTCAGGTCAGTTAACAGTGGCTTCGTTTGTACAACCATGCTATGCATAGATTTCTCTGGTGGACATCCCTCAGATTGAAGCTTTCAATCCTAATCCATGTTATCAACCCAAGATTGCTTCCAGTTCAGATGATGATGTCGATGATTAAGGCGACTGACTGTCCCACCAGGGATGTGTTAATGGTGCTCCCACATTGGCTGTTATAAATGTTATATAACGTCATACATAAAACATTTGTTATCGAACATGTTATACATAATTACTATGAATTTTAGGAAATGTTAGTGAGTGTTATCGTGTTTTATAGCCCCATAAGCTTCAAAATCAATATTGTTTGTAAGAAAGGATATGTATAGCATCCACATATAAGGATCGTAAATCGTTTGGTCCAAACCATGACGTCAAAAATTTTTTTTGTAGATTCCTCACGTCGTGGGCTTTCAAAATATAGCTCATGTATGTTAACCGATTTTTCGTAGTTTTCGGGTTATGAATTTTAAACTTTTCTTTGCTTTTCTATATCCTGCCTAAGTGGGCAGCAAGTCAAAAAAGTTTGGGAAGCTATGCGCTAGAGTATGCGTGTTAGTAAGTTGTGAATGTTGTCGTCAGTGTATCCTGGTGCTGGTGGGCGCGCTGCACGTGATGGCGCGCTACATGCTGCGGCTGGCCGAGGCCGACGCGTCGGGCGGCGCCGCCTACTACACGCACCTCGCCTTCGACTCGGCCGCGCTCGTCGCCGAGGCCGCCCACGTGCTGCACATGGTGCTGTGGAGCAACGTGCTGCTCAGCATGGCCTCGCTCGTGCTGCTGCTGCAGCTGCGGCACCTGCTGCAGCAGCTGCAGGCGCGAGTGCGCCGCCACCACCGCTACACCGCGCTGCAGCGCCACATGACCGCCAGGTACGTGACGTGTGGAGCCTCGTGCCGCTCGGCATGGCCTCGCTCGTGCTGCTGCTGCAGCTGCGGCACCTGCTGCAGCAGCTGCAGGCGCACGTGCGCCGCCACCACCGCTACACCGCATGCCTGCATCCTACATGGAGGTGTTGTTTAAAAATTTCATAATGCGCACATACATTAAATGTCAATAGTACATTACACAACTAGGGTGGTAATACAAAGAAAGGCCGAAATCGCAGATGTTTGCGGCCCGAGCTGCAAGCGAGGGTCGTAAATATGCGATCGAGGGCTTTCTTTATTACCTCCCGTGTTGTGTACATCATTTTATGTCTACACTTGGCCAGAAAGCGGCCTTTAAAAAAAAGCCACTTTATGGCCAAGTGTGGCATAAAAGGTTATTATTTCATTTTATTTATTGGAGAAATAACAAGAGTAAATGTAATGTAACAATTTAGGCATGCACTTACTTCCTAAAACGCAGAGGTTACTCGGTTAGGAGATGCCAGGTTAGTAGTATTATTGTTTTTGTTAACGTATCAAACAGTGTTTTAAATAAGTTGGTACAACACAAGACAGTGGTCTACCACTTTTCAACTTTGTTGAGTGGTATTAGAGTTTACTTTCTTGGCTTACTGTACGTTAAGCGTTAATTCACCCTGTTAGCAAAAGTAGTTCATTCAAATCCGGTCACTATATTATCATTTCATTAACCGGCAATCTATTTACATTTGTCATTGTACTAACTCTTAACGACCACAGTCGCGACTGTTTTGACACACGGAATACATATTTTTACATTGAGGGACAAGTACCGCCATCATGTCTCCCGGTGCAGTCGAGTTCATTTACATCTGCTCACTTAAGGGCATTCACACACGGCGAAGATACTATAATATTGTATCTTAAGATACCTGGATATAAAATATTATAGTATCTTAAGGTATCACACACGGTTAAGATACGATAATATATCTGCTCGAATCATTCTCTCAAAGGCTTGGCAAGAGGTCACATGTACATTGCGCCACTGAATCCATATATACAAGGTGACTATGAATAACGTATTATTCATAGTCACCCTGTATATATGGATTCAGTGGCGCAATGTACATGTGACCCCTCCGTTAGATTTAATAGACAGCTCATCAGATTACCATTTTCAGTTTTTTTTTAGAATGTCTGTATCTATGGATATAGTCCAAAATGCGACCACTCTGATCGATTTTTTTTAAGCCCTGGCCCTTGAAAGGGTCTGACCTTTGAACCCCAATATCTCGGTAAATATTGGTCGGAGAAAAAATGTTGATGAAATCCTTATTTTAGCGTAATCTACACGATATAATCTAATTTAAGCCTAAAAAGAGCAAAAAATGTCTGATGAAAAAAGTCCCAAAACCTTATCCTTTTAACAAAAAATACAACGAGTAATCAAATCACGAAAACTCGTGAGAAAAAGTTGTTGAATAAATAAAATATCATTAATTCCATTTTGATTCCGATATTCACTGCACACCCTGTATAAAGATATTGTAATATATATTTTGTATGTTAAGATATATTACGGTATCTTACGGTATCTTAAGATAATATTTCCATATCGCTCGGTATCTTAAGATACTGTAATATGAAAATATATATTATCTTAACCGTGTGTGATAGCTCATACAAATTATATAGTGAGCGATATTTTATCTTAAGATAAAATATTATAGTATCTTAGCCGTGTGTGATGCCCTTAAGGGCACGAAAATATCTTAACACGACCTTATTGTGAGGAGCATAAAAGCGTGTTCAGATATTTTTGTTCTCTTATATGTCTAGATGTAAATTGTAAATGAACTCGACTAATTAAGTATCTCTTCTATAACTATACAATAGTGATGCGACCACTGCGACCGTGGTCTCAATGAGGGCTACCGTTTTTGTGCTCACCAGTTGACGCCACTGTCGCCCTGAAGTATAGCTGTCGGCTTGTTATTACGGGTGTGAAAATGAAGCTTACATTTCAATCGTATTTAATGCTTTAAAACCGTACCATAAAAATATTGAGTCATGCCGCAGTATTGCGTTTAGTTCGGGAAAAAAGAGGACATAACTTTCCGAATGATGAAACTATCTCAAACCACTGAAATTCGTTGACCCGTAACTCATATTTGCCATAAATAATCTCAGGTATTGCAAAATATTGATACCATTTTTAGGGTTCGGTACCTCAAAAGGAAAAAACGGAACCATTATAGGATCACTCGTGTTTCTGTCTGTCTGTCTGTCACAGCCAATTTGCTCCGAAAGTACTGGTCCGATTGAGTTGAAATTTGGTACATACACCGTGTGCCCGTACAACCCGACCAACTTTAACCACGTATTTGATGGTATTACAAGTAAATAACGTTATATCAACATAGGTCGAAATTTGTCATTTTACATTAATAGTCTTATGGAACAAAACAAATCAATAAATTCAGTCCCTCGTTATAAACTAGGGTATGCAGTACCGGTACTGTTTTGGAGAACCGGGATTTTCGGTACTAGCCGAGAGTAGAACCGGGATTTCCCGGGATTTTCGGTACTTTCGGGACAAGTCTACAAAAACTCTGTCGATGCTTCATTCCGGTCAGATTTCGTTGGAATCTGTTAGTTTTTTAATGAAAACACTTGGCAGTAAAGCCGCTTCCATTAATTTTATTAAATAATCACAATTTTACAAACGAGCGGGGCAAGCGGGGGTGAGTCACCGCACCAGCGCACCACACGAGTCAAAAGTAACGATTAAGGTGGACAAAAATATACCTATAACTAATGATATTGATTTTTACAAACTTTTTACATGATTTTACTTAGTTTCAGTTGTCCCAGTGTATGTCTGTCTGTAGGTATAGAAATTATCCGTTCAAGAGAGCTAATGCTGTTAAAGTATACAATGTCATTGAGCGAACAATGCCATTGAGGTAATACAATACCACAAAAAAAAATAACAATGCGTAACACGAGTAAACCCGGGCGGTCTACCTGGCTCCCCGTTGAATCTGTAAAAGCAAAACGCATTATTATTTTTTTGTTTCAAAGCATTTGCCGCCTTATCATTACGGTCATAGAACCGATAATCCGTTGAAAGCTCATAGTATCTCTAAGTCTTTTCTCTACGGAATACGCACTTGCAGACCGTCGGGCGAATGTGAAATGCAAAACAAATTAAGATCGCAGTTATCTATAACTGCTTTTACACTTTACTGTCTAGTAAATAGAATCTATAATCTAATGATCTTTCAAGGCAGTTACACTTTTTTGACACTATATTCTCGTTATCCTAATTTGTGGTTTACCTCTCAATGCTATTGTATTTTTTAACAGCATTAGCCCAGTTGTCCGGATAAAAACTATAATCAAAATGTCTTGAAAATTAAATTTAACCCATTTCCCGGTTTCCGACCGAGCTGAAATTTTGCATTGATATAATATTTAAATCGGATGACAATGTAATTTTCTTTTGGTGTGCAATAAAGTATGATTGTATTGTATTGTAATATTAATATTACTATCTATGACATGGAGCTGATGTGATGATGGAGCTGTAATGTGGCCATAGCATCATCCAAATTACTTGATAAATCCGCCTTTCCGTAACTTCTAAAGTGCAATAAAAGGATAGCTAAATGTTTGAACGGACTTCCTGTAAAATTCGAACAACAATATAATTTATGAAAAGTAAATATGGGTACTATGAGGTACTTTTTAGGGTTCCGTACCAAAATGGTAAAAAAGGAACCCTTATGGTGCGACTCTGTCTGTCTGTCTGTCTGTACGTCTGTCTGTCACAGCCAGATATTTCAGGAACTACAGCTGCTATCGATATGAAATTTGGCATAGTTTTAAAAGTCGCTAACCCGACCCTATTTGACATAAAAAATATCTTGCACATTTTTAACTTTTTTTTAAAGGAGGCCGTAATGGGAGATCTAAAATTCAAAGTTGTGCTATTGTATCAAGTAGTGTATCAAATGAAAGATTCCAATTTGGATTTGGATTTTAATTTGTAGATTCCAAAACCATTTTTATTTTTTTTCTTAATCATGTACTTTTTGATTTATGACCAGACGTTAAAAAAAGTACCAATCCCCCCTATTATCTTCGAAGTTACTGAACAGAAAAATCTATAATAATTACCAATTATTAATATCATCCTAAATATAACAGGAAAAATATAACGGTTTTCCTAACTTGCACCGTTTTTGAGAAATTTGCAAAAATCGTAAACACATACTTACCTATGTGCTCCTACTAAGCTAACCGCCATACAGTTTTTCTTGAACTATTCACGTATCTACTTGCGAGATTGTATGGAACCCTCGGTGCGCGAGTCCAGCTCGCACTTGACCGGTTTTTACTATCATCTACGCAATCACCGTTTTCGAGTTAATAATTTAATAGATTTTTTTAATTAATTAAAGGTCTAACTTTATCGAATCGAGAGTTATTTTATCTTTAGGGTTTATTTAGGGTATACTTTATTACCTACTTTAATTTTAAATGTTATAATTAAATAAATGAAATAAACTAAAAGTTATAATTATAATGCTACACGTACAATAGTAAAAAAAATCAAACATTCTAAAGTGCCTGTCTAACTGAGGTGCGAACGCAGCCGATAAGCAATTGGCGAGTTTTAGGTAATCTTGTAAAAGGATGGACAATACTACTGCGTTACTATTACTGTAATTCAGGCCAACCCTCAAGGACGTTGGTACATATTATCGTACAAATTGAAGAACATTGGCATAATCGATTTTTGTTTACCTAAATCGTTACCTTTGACTTACGTGCGCCAATCATTATTATATAGGTATCACGGCCGGCTTTCGTGTTTGGACTGATTGGTCAAAATATTAACTACGCGCTTGTTCGTTTAGAATATCTATACGTCTTTTGTTTGATTATGATACTCGGAACTCAACATAATATACCAGAAAACATAAATTAATGCTGCTTCAATATATTTCCCGAAAATCCCGAAAGTACCGGGATTTTTATGTTGACGTCCCGGTTCTTTGCTCGGCTCAAAATACCGGGAAATCCCGGTACTTTCGGTTCCGGTATTTCCCGGGAGCAAACCCTATTATAAACATGTCCTTACTGGAGGAAAAGTTATTAAAAAGGAAAAAAAAAGCTAAAATGGAAACAAAAGGGAAATATTTTGGCTTTGTAATCGCTTACAATCTAATACTGCGAAGGTTAATTGCTGTTTAGTTAAAGGATTTTAAAAAATCAGTAAAAGTATCTTAGTCACATTTATTAGGGCTTGTTACACACTTGGGAGTTTTTATTTTAAAAATTATGAATATCTCGGAAAGGGGTACGTATCATAATATATAAATTCATTATATATAAGTTCAAAACACATATGTTCAAAATATATAAAATCAAAATTAATATTGATTGAAAATCATAACAGTTAAAATCCATAACGTACGTTGGCCATAATGGTCGAAATATATACTGACAAAATGCATATGTTTACAACTCATAAGTTCAAAATATATAAAGTCTAATGATATAATGTTTATAAGGAATCATGGTCGAAATCCAGAACTTACGATTGGGGGATGAAAAGCGTTATACAATTAAATTCAATTGTACAAACTTTGATTATAAATAGCCGTGTACTAGAAAAATTACTCAAGTATTTATGCCTCAAATGCTTGTTCTTTTCAATTAAGTTGCGACATTTTATGGTTGCAAGTGATCCTAACACGCTCCTCCTCGCTTCGCTCGTCGTCGCACCTAACCGGGTTCTCAGACTACATTTTAAAAATGACAATATTCTGAGTAATCTGAAAGTTTAAAATATTTGAGTTTTTGAGTCATTTGAACCCAAAAGTTAGGTGCGACGACGAGCGAAGCGAAGAGGAGTGTGTTAGGATCACTTGCTACCAACACACGCCGCAACTGCATTAATGTGAGCTCCATGTGAATTTGATTATTAATTATGAAAACTGTTCTTGCCGATGTAATAAATGAAGAAAAATACTGATTTTTTGTTTTAATTTCATACTATACATACAATACAAACAAGGTAGGTAGTAAGTAAGATTTATTTCGCTGTTACAAAAATAGTTAAATATCTATAAACTTAAAGGCTCGGAGGTTACGCTATAATTAACCTTTATACATGTGTTAATGTTGTTCCAAAGCCCATTATATATTTTGACCATTATGCATTTCAAGCTTAGGAGTTGTGACCATTATGAAATTCAACCGGTATATATTTTGACCATTATATATTATGACCATTATGAATTTAGAACTTATGAGTTTCGAACTTATATCAAACAACTTTATACATTTAGACCCATTATATATTTTGAATTTCTACATTTCGACTTTATTCATTTCAACCGTATATGTTTTGACTTTATATATTTTGATACGTACCCCTCGGAAAGTAAGCGTTAATCGACTATACGTTACATAACTTTTTTTACTTCTAATAGTTGTTAGAATCTATGGTTAAAGTTGGTCGACATGTCACGAAAACTCAAACTCAAAACTCAAACTCAAACTCATTTATTTCTGTAAGTAGGCCTCAAGGGCTCTTTTACGTGTCTGATTCTTTTCTTTTCTTTTGGCGCTTCGGTAGATGACCTTCTGGTGAGAAGAGGCGCCTGAAGAAACTCACCAGTTTCTCTTTTAAAAACAACATTACAACAATTGTGACATTATTACATAAGATGACATTTATAAAATGGAATAAGCAAATAACTGGGCACAGTTTTTTTTTTACCTTTTACACACAAAACTTAAAACTACATTTTTAGAGATGTAAAGGGTCTCTAGGCGTCAAAACACGATAAAAAATATAGAAAATAGGCAAACATAGACTAAAATTAATGGAGATGTAAGGAGTCTCCGTTGTCAAAACATTATGTTTTGGAGGTGTAAAGGACCTCCAAACGTCGAAATACAAAATGGGAAACGTATGTTTCACGTCGAGAAATAGACTATTAAGCTAACAGTCATTACAACTAGCTACATCGATAGACGTCATAACAGATATGTATTCAGTATGTCAAAATGTAAATAATGAAATAAAATTACATTAAAATTAAAATAAATGAAACAATGGAACGATACACCCCGTAGCAGCGACGCCATCTGTAGGCATCATGTACCTAAACCTCTCCGGGACAGCCCTATTTCGACGACTGCTGCGACTGATGCTTTGGCCATGGATCTTTGTCATCCAAGTAATCTTGGACTTTATAATAAGATCTCTTCAAAAGCGCAGATTTTATGTAATTTTTAAACGAACTATAAGGCAGTTCCCATGCATCTAGGGGTACCTTATTGTAGAATCTAACACAGTTGCCCACGAAAGATTTTCTTACTTTCTGTAGACGGATTTTTGGGACAAACAGCTTATGTTTGTTCCGCGTATTTAAACTGTCGACATCAGACTGCTTTTTGAAGGAGCTAATATTCTTGTGCGTATACATTATCACGTCTAATATGTACTGTGAAGCCACTGTGAGGATTTCTATTTCCTTAAAACGTTCTTTCAGCGAATCTCTAGATCCTAAGTTATATATGGATCGAATCGCTCTTTTTGTAGAACAAAGATGGTGTCTATGTCTGCTGCTTTACCCCAGATCAGTATGCCATAAGACATAATACTATGGAAGTAACTGAAATAAACAAGGCGAGCGGTTTCCACGTTAGTGAATTGCCTTATTCGTCTTATAGCAAAAGCGGCAGAGCTTAGCCGGCTAGCCAAAGTAGATATATGAGGCGCCCATTGCAATTTGTGATCCAGGGTAAGCCCAAGAAAGAGTGTGTTGTTAACAAGATCAAGTTTCTCACCGTTTAAATATATAGATGTGTCAACCTCTCTTACATTTGGCAAAGAGAATTTCACGCACTTTGTCTTCTTTGTATTTAGAACCAGGTTATTTGCTGTGAACCACTCTAGCACTAATTTTAAGGTCTCATTGATGTGACTATAGTCATCTAGTTGTCTATCAACTTTGAAAATCAATGAGGTGTCATCAGCAAATAAAACTATTTTACAATTTTGTTCTATGTGCTAAGGCAGGTCATTTATATACACAAGAAAGAGAAACGGACCTAAAATCGAGCCCTGCGGTACTCCGAGCTTTACAGTCGAACCACTAGACTCAATTCGGTTAACAACCACTTTCTGAATTCTTTGGCTAAGGTAAGACATGACAAGGTTTAAGGCCTCGGTCGACAGGCCGTAATGCTTTAGTTTGTGAACCAGTGTCTCATGTTCCACACAGTCGAACGCCTTGGAAAGATCGCAAAAGATTCCTATCGTATCTTGCGACACTTCCCACGCATTATAGATGTGTTTAATAAGCACCGTCGCGGCGTCCGTCGTCGAGCGGCCTTTTGTAAAACCAAATTGCTGATCGTGCAGTAGTTCATACTTGTTAAAATGACGAAGCAATTGGTTTAGTATGACGAAAATATATGAATTTTAATCATGGGGGCCAATTTTGGGGGGTCAACTAGAAAATTAAAAAAACTATATCGAGTGACATATTAAATAAAAGGGCTCACTGTGAGAATCTCAAATATATTTTTTTATAATTTTTATATCAATAGTTTAGAAGTTATTTAAGAAAATAGGCAAAAATTTACCATTCCCTCTCCCCTTATCTCCTAAACTATTGGACGTAGAATTTTGAAAAAATATGGAAAATAGTCCTACAGGAAACCTATAAGAAGTCTATGCAATAAAGGGTAATTGTTTTATATGTATTGTATTGAACGTACGGAACCCTCCACGCGAGTCTAACTCGCACTTGTCCGGTTTTTCTAATAACAAATAAACCCGGTGTAACCCACACAAACAGTGGTATTTGACATTTCGGAGACCTCACGCTACACTAGCGCCTCTAGCGGCGAAATTCATTCGCGGTAGCCCTGATTGTGCCCTGTGTGTGTTCACTACTAAATTAGATTCAAAGTTTTTTTCTCTTAACTCTCTAAGCAGGGTAACCCCGAGGAGACCAAAAAACATGAAAAATTAAAACAGTGATATCAATTAATTAAGATGACTTTAACAACACGAGACCTAGAAGAGGGTTTTCGCATCAGGGAGATGAGTTTAAAAAACATGTATGTAATGTACTATTACGATCAAAGTAACACCTTGCATACATATGCCAATGTCAGCCAGCTTTGGGTCGTCTGTATATTCAAATAGATATTGCGACGCTCATTGCCCACGCGTGGGATGGCGAAAATGGAGAAAACTTAACGGTTTCCAAGAAAATAGGTTGTATGAATTTCGATAATTATGAGCAAGGACCATTAAAACAAGAGGACTGTCATTCTCCATACAAAAAGCTGTTCCCCGAATTTACAACGCCATCTATGTATAAGCTTGGTAAAAGAATTATTTGCAATTATTCAACTTTGCAAACGTGACACAGTATTAAATGTTAGAATTTATTTATTATTAGCTGTTTACGAACTAATTGTTACTATACTATGTTTCTTTGTTCAGTTATAACATCGTTAAATGTTTAGTTTTTTAGCGCCATCTAGTTTTTGCCCGGAAATCCCCTAGCGGTCGGGTTACAATCCAAAGTATGGAGAATGACAGTCCTCTTGTTTTAATGGTCCTTGATTATGAGTAACAATACAGTATGGCATTTAAACATTATGGGTGACAATATAGACCCATTTTCACGTTAAATTGTTTGGAAATGGGTTCGATTTAAAATCATCACAAATGCATTTGCGAACGACCGCAGGCCGACGTGACCGCAAAGATGTCGCTCGATAACTAATCTGTTCCACTATTACTGTAATCGGACGATGTTTCCACAAACATTCTATTGGTTATGTGTTCTTGATGAATAATTATGAGTTGCGCAATATTAGTCCGTAGGTACTTTCCTTGCTGACCGTGTAATGCCCGGGCTACACGAGGCTAGTTTTTCAAGCTAGGATAGCAAGCTAAAGATAGTCTACAAGCCAGGACAGTTTTTAATAGGATGGAGTTCTATTTTTAGGCTAGTAGCGTCCCCCCACCACTGATTTTACTATCCTAGCCTCGTGTAGCTCGGGCATCATAGTAGATTGTGTCATCTATCATCTATTCTCGCTTTTTCTGTTTAGTGAATGTGACAGAGAGACGAGCAGCGGAGGCTTAATAATTGAGTCCCAAATGCACTTTTGGTACGGAACCCTAAAACATACAACCTCCTCCTTTTTGCAAACTGGGTTAAAAATTATATGTTAAGGCGATTCGAGTCGGTCAGTTTTCTATACAAACAAAAAGACGGTCATTGTTTCGGACTTATTTGCTAGAGCTAGACATATTTGCGTGAAATTACATGACAACTCTCAAAAAGGCAAAAAAAAAGAAAAAAAAATAGCACCGGTTAGTTTCAATTGATGCTAATATTATTAATTAAAGGCCCCAATTTTACGTTAAATCTGTCTTTTTAAATACGAGTATGATTGTTTTTTTTTAAATGTGATCGAAAACACATTTCAAATATGATTGGTGCCATGGAAGCAAACAATCTTTATGTATGAATGGAAAATCGACCGAATCACCATAAATCAAAGTCAAACGCTGGCCTACTTATATATTACGATGAATAAAAATAATAGCTAATTACGTCTGACTAAAAATATTTAAATACTAAAAATACTCACCATTTTTAGTTGAAAATAAGGCGTCTACATAATTTACCGCAACCATTTAACTATTTATATATGCAAATGACACACTTAAAATAAATAATTAAATGTCTATTCACCTCCTGTTTGTCATTATTTCATCAAGTTAATTATTTAATTAAATTCGCATTAATTATTCGTTGACAAATTAGCAACTAGTTTTTGTTACGTAAATAAATCATCGTAATGTTTATGTTAATTATAATCTATTGAAAATACAACAAACATTGTTTGTACTGTACGTAGTGTACTGTAGTTAATAGTTAGCAATTAGGAAGTAATTATGTTATCAATTTATTACGTAAATTCCGAGAATATTCCAAATATGTACTGTTTATTTGTATTTCAATTAGTCTGATATTTGTAAGCAATTAAACATTCATTTATGCACTTATTTTTTCTGGTATACTAGGTGATTTATAGCGTTTGAATTAAGTATTGGTTATGAAGTACATTTTAGAAAAAAAAATACATTTTTTTGCCTAATCATACGAGGTCCGCTTTTTAAGTCGTGTCGTTTGCAAACCTATCGCAATTATTAATAAAAAAAAATCGTATCAAACTATTTTGGTCTATCTAGCAATTCACTGTTGAACCTGCTATCGGTACGAAAATAGAACAGTAATTTCAAAATCCCGCTGTCATTACATGGCAGTGTTGCTGTGTGCGTGCCTGAACTCTCGTGAAACTACCATACCAAACCGTTTCATTCAGTCAAAGAGTAAAGTAATATACAGGGTGTCCCATAAGTCACACGTCACAGTGACACCGGGGCCAGGTCAGCTTAAGAGGCACCAAACCAGCCTAATATGACCTTAGAGTTGCACGGTTTTCGAGATAATGACAAATTAAAGCTTTTTAGAAATTTTCACGTTTCAAGATAAATGCAGTATTTTTTCGCACATTACACTAGTTATCGACCAAATAACACTTTTGTCATCTCAATTAACTATTCATGACAGCGTACACATAAAAATAAAATGATTTAAGAGCTACTGGAGCACATGCTGGTACTACACATTACACATGTTAAAAAACGTGAAAATTTCTAAAAAGCTTTAATTTGCCATTATCTCGAAAACCGTGCAACTTTTACTAAGGTCATATTAAGCTGGTTTGGTGCCTCTTGAGCTGACCTAGCCCCGGTGTCACTGTGACGTGTGACTTATGGGACACCCTGTATAGCATTCAGTACAACGTCGAGTCAAAGTTGACAAGGCAGTTGCGAAAATGGAAATTTCAAAAGAAAATTTTCGTGCTATAATTTTCCATAACTTTAAAAGAGGTTTAACGCGACGTCAGTGCTTTGAAGAGCTGACTACTGTTTTCTGTGATAAAGCACCGTGCCTTAGGACAGTGGAACGCTGGTATTTAGAGTTTCTACGCGGTTGCTCTAGTCTCAGTGATAGACCGCGTGAAGGTCGTCCGAAAACCGCGACGAACCAGGAAAACATTAGGTAAAGCTGTACGGCAGCTGATCGTCGAAGATCGCCATGTTACCTACCGTGAGATAGAGGCTTCTATAGGCATTTCGGGACGACTATTCATAAAATCTTACATGAAGTGCTAGATTGCATTCCCACCAGGGATGTGCGAGGATGCGTAGCGAGGATGTGTTTGTCATGAACTAGATGGCGCTAACAAACTAAATTTAACGATGTTATAATTGAACAAAGAAACATAGTATAGTAACAATTAGTTCGTAAACAGCTAATAATAAATAAATTCTAACATTTAAATACTGTGTCACGTTTGCAAAGTTGAATAATTGTAAATAATATAATTCTTTTACCAAGCTTATACATAGATGGCGTTGTAAATCCGGGGAACAGCTTTTTGTATGGAGAATGACAGTCCTCTTGTTTTAATGGTCCTTGTTCACAGTTTGGGAAATGCTGCTATAGAATTTGGTTTGTAAAGTAAAGACAACGTTCTGTGTGGTTGCAGCTACCCGATGGCGAGCAAGGAGGAGGTGGAGAAGAACCAGGACAACTGCGCCATCTGCTGGGAGCCCATGAAGGAGGCGCGCAAGCTGCCCTGCGACCACCTCTTCCACAAGTAATTCATTCAATAATAGTACATTACACAACAAGGGTGGTAAAACAAAGAACAGCCGAGATCGCAGATGTTTTTGGACGTAAATATGCGATCGAGGGCTTCCTTTATTACCTCCCGTGTTGTTTACATAATTTATGTCTACACTTGGCCAGAAAGCGGCTTTTTCCGTATGCGTAGCGTGCGGTAAAAGCCAATTTTTGGCCAGGTGTGGCATAAATACATATTTGGAGCACGATCTTCGGTTTCGTTATGTTAATGTGACGTAAAGTAGGTAGTTCAATTGGCTATTTGAAGAAATCAATTCTTTTTGTGAAGTGTAAAAACTAAAAACGCTCAGGAACTATGCAGTGTAGCATAGTAGTAATATTGACTTGTGACGTAACGCTAAACATGGTTTATTTTATACATTTATTATTTCAGTTTTTGTTGTTTTAAAATCGTTAGTGCATAAAAATTAGTGTAATTGATTTTAGCCGAGCAGTGTTGTCAAATACCGTATTCCTGATGGTCTAGTGTCGTCCTTAAGCCAATTATCATCGCTTGTGTAGTTCTTATCTCACTGACAGCTCATGAAGAAAGCGCGTAAGCCGAGAATAAGATAAGGATGGGGTGCCTTTCCACTGACGCCCAACTGCGCAGAGCGGAGAAGAGCGGACTATGAGTTGACCAATCTCAACATGATCGCTGACGCTCAGTGAACACTTCGAGCTCTGCGATTGCTCGACTGACGGTCCGTTTCCGTTCGTTTCTGCCCCGCCCTGCTCCGCGTCTGTAGAGCTTGTGTACCCAGCACCCAGATTGACAAGAGCGTCTCGCTTCATGCTTAAAGGTGGTTTTCCACCGGCAGGGCGAGACGAGAATTGAAATGAAATTTGTATGAAGTTTTCAATCCTGTTCTCGCGCATCGCGCAACTTGATACAAATTTCAATTCAATCCTCGTCTCGTCTCGCCCCTGCCGGTGGAAAACCACCTTAAGAATGATCTTATCGAACTCGAACGTGTCGTATTTCCAGCTCGTGCCTGTGCCAATGGATGCAGCAGGACGCATCTTGCCCAACATGCCGGCGCGCGCTGGCGGCGGCGCGCGCCCCCGCGCCCCCCGACCCCGCGCCCGCGCCGCTGCCGCCCGTCAACCATCTGTTCCAGTTCCACGGTGAGTGCCTCCCTCCGCCAGTGGCGGCGGCGCGCGCCCCCGCGCCCCCCGACCCCGCGCCCGCGCCGCTGCCGCCCGTCAACCATCTGTTCCAGTTCCACGGTGAGTGCCTCCCTCCGCCAGTGGCGGCGGCGCGCGCCCCCGCGCCCCCCGACCCCGCGCCCGCGCCGCTGCCGCCCGTCAACCATCTGTTCCAGTTCCACGGTGAGTGCCTCCCTCCGCCAGTGGCGGCGGCGCGCGCCCCCGCGCCCCCCGACCCCGCGCCCGCGCCGCTGCCGCCCGTCAACCATCTGTTCCAGTTCCACGGTGAGTGCCTCCCTCCGCCAGTGGCGGCGGCGCGCGCCCCCGCGCCCCCCGACCCCGCGCCCGCGCCGCTGCCGCCCGTCAACCATCTGTTCCAGTTCCACGGTGAGTGCCTCCCTCCGCCAGTGGCGGCGGCGCGCGCCCCCGCGCCCCCCGACCCCGCGCCCGCGCCGCTGCCGCCCGTCAACCATCTGTTCCAGTTCCACGGTGAGTGCCTCCCTCCGCCAGTGGCGGCGGCGCGCGCCCCCGCGCCCCCCGACCCCGCGCCCGCGCCGCTGCCGCCCGTCAACCATCTGTTCCAGTTCCACGGTGAGTGCCTCCCTCCGCCAGTGGCGGCGGCGCGCGCCCCCGCGCCCCCCGACCCCGCGCCCGCGCCGCTGCCGCCCGTCAACCATCTGTTCCAGTTCCACGGTGAGTGCCTCCCTCCGCCAGTGGCGGCGGCGCGCGCCCCCGCGCCCCCCGACCCCGCGCCCGCGCCGCTGCCGCCCGTCAACCATCTGTTCCAGTTCCACGGTGAGTGCCTCCCTCCGCCAGTGGCGGCGGCGCGCGCCCCCGCGCCCCCCGACCCCGCGCCCGCGCCGCTGCCGCCCGTCAACCATCTGTTCCAGTTCCACGGTGAGTGCCTCCCTCCGCCAGTGGCGGCGGCGCGCGCCCCCGCGCCCCCCGACCCCGCGCCCGCGCCGCTGCCGCCCGTCAACCATCTGTTCCAGTTCCACGGTGAGTGCCTCCCTCCGCCAGTGGCGGCGGCGCGCGCCCCCGCGCCCCCCGACCCCGCGCCCGCGCCGCTGCCGCCCGTCAACCATCTGTTCCAGTTCCACGGTGAGTGCCTCCCTCCGCCAGTGGCGGCGGCGCGCGCCCCCGCGCCCCCCGACCCCGCGCCCGCGCCGCTGCCGCCCGTCAACCATCTGTTCCAGTTCCACGGTGAGTGCCTCCCTCCGCCAGTGGCGGCGGCGCGCGCCCCCGCGCCCCCCGACCCCGCGCCCGCGCCGCTGCCGCCCGTCAACCATCTGTTCCAGTTCCACGGTGAGTGCCTCCCTCCGCCAGTGGCGGCGGCGCGCGCCCCCGCGCCCCCCGACCCCGCGCCCGCGCCGCTGCCGCCCGTCAACCATCTGTTCCAGTTCCACGGTGGGTGCCGCCATTACGTTATATTCGATCTACCGCTTGCGAATGGACGTCGAAACCGCTAGGTGCAACATGACATAAAGTCGCCGTCAATAGATTTTGCTAACTATGTAAACAAAAGGCGTAACTTTGTTTTGTCACTGTTTCTCCTTGAATTTGCACAACACCTCATCAAACACCACTGAAACCATACACTATTTAAACGGTCGTTGCCGTAAAATACAAAACCATACAATAAATAATTGAATCTTGGATATTTCATTAAAATTTTAAAATGGTTTTATACATAGGTTATTATGTCATAATGGAATGACGTTTTTGTTTCTTTTAAATTCTAAAATTGTCTATGATGATAGCGTTGTGACTAAAGTTGGTGATATTGTAAAGCTGCTACACACTACCTAACTTACGCTCTGTACCTAAGAAAATAAAATGAAATATTTAGACGGCATCATCGATAGAGGACTACGGATGAAATAACGGCACCCTTTGTGATAAATACTGGTGGATACATCATTTTCAAGTAACGATTCGTCTTCTGATTAAGCAAATTAAAAATACCTGTATCTTGTGTTCGCTACTTTAATAGTCCATATGTTTTGACATAAAAGAGTAAAGTAAGAGTCTTCCCCATCACTAGTAAATTCATCATTCAGAGACAATTTCAATATGGCGGTTTATTTACAAAGTTAGCAAATTCTATTGACGGCGACTTTAAAGCGTTTCGATAAGTATGACCTCTGGTGAGAAGGAACTCACCTTGTTATTTTTAAGTCATTAAGTATGTATAATTGTCCTTCCGGCCCACAATGTTGAATTGTGCGACAAGATTTCATAAAAAAACACAGTTCCACAGGTAGTCCGTAGAACAAAGGAAGTTAAATAAATTCGTGGAAATAATTACGCTTTTCAATTATCAGTAAAAACTTCGTGTAACACCCATTAAATAAAAAGGTTAATTGCAATTTGCAATCACCAACTACAAATTCTTTACAGTGTCAGACTACTGACGCGAAACGTCAATCGGACATAAATCACACTTGTACGGGAAATAAAATGTGGTAAATAAATACAAAATTATTGTGAAACTAGAGATACCAACCGAACAATGAAGAAGCTACAAAAACTCGGCGTGAGCGCCAAAACACGGCAACCAATCTTCCTGGCTCAGAACCGCTATGCTCAATATCGCGTTCTCGCAAACCAGACGCTTATTACTGATATTCAGTTGAGAACTCGAGAGGCATGACTCTGGCTCTTGAACGAACTTAAGTCTGAGTGACCGACCTATAAAATACTGCATTTTTCACCCAAATTGCGTTAATACCAAACCACCGGGAGCAAATCTGCTACCCTCGCCCACAGTAATACATGAAGTACACTAAAATTGTACAAGAAGACCCAAATCCAAAATACAAGTGCTTAAAAATATAATTGAAAGTGCAAGTCGCAGAAAGTTTCCAAGAAGCTGGCAAAATTCTCGTAAAATTCTAGAAACTTTTACATGAATTTTAAGAAACTTTCGATGTTGGAAAATTTTCAAGATTTTGGCTCAAAAGTTTGTAAATTTTTTGAAAGCTTCAATCGGTAGTGAGACGTGCAATCGTACATGCACTGGGGCTTGGTGCACTCGCCTTGTGCACTGTTCGCGCTCGTGCTCGTGTCCGCCGCACTCGTGCTGGCCGGCCGAAGGCCCGACCACGCCGACGACAACGGTACAGTCGCCATCAGATATATCTGAGCTGTCAGTGTACTCATCAATATTTGAACACGGCTCTATTTTCATAGCATTAGAGCCGTGTTCAGATATTTATGAGTACACTGACAGCTCAGATATATCTGATGGCGACTGTACATGTGCTGTTCAGGTGGTAACGACCGACCAAATTGGTCAGGTTTATCTTTACCTGATCGATTTGGTCAGGTTTTATCTTTGTGGTCCTGATTTTGGGAGTTTTTTTTTTCATTCTTTATGTGTTAGTATTATAGAACGGATAAGCTTGTTGAAGTGGCAACGGGCAGGGCATATAGTACGTAGAACAGATGGCCGTTGGGGCCGAAAGGTAAAAAGGAATGGAGACCACGAATCGAGATGGACAGATGATCTGGTTAAGGCTGCCGGCTCACGGTGGATGCAGGTTGCTTCCGACCGAATTAATTGGAAATCTATGGGAGAGGCCTGTGTCGAGCAGTGGACGTCCTATGGCTGAAATGATGATGATGATTATAGTACCTAATAGACGAATTTAATGTACCTACGCGGGTTTAAATACGTTACACAGATTTAGATTTACACCCATTATCTTTTAGGTCACTCTAGGCCAGGGGTCTCCAAACGTTTTCCCCAGAGGGCCATACAGCACCTTTAAAAATGACAAACATCAGCTGTAGATCTGTAGGTACTTTACTGTGCGACTTCTGTGAGAAGACTTCTGTACGTAGTACTATTCTTATTCTGTGCCGCGGGCCGTAGTTTGGAGACCGCTGCTCTAAGCTGTAAGATGTAAAATTGTGAACAACACCATAGACGGTAATTAATAAAGATTCAGGTCGCATATTTATGGCAGAAACACTTGCGGTCTGGACCATTCCTTGTTATACCGTTAGGTGTGTATTTATTGCACCTTATTTTTTAGGGTTCCGTAGCCAAAATGGCTAAAAAGGAACCCTTATAGTTTCGTCATGTCCGTCCGTATGTCACAGGCATTTTACTCAAAAACTACAAGACGTATACTGATGAAATTTGGAATATACATGTCTTGTAGGTACCGCTACTAAGTTTGCTAGTTAAATATTAAATTTAAAAAATCTAGAGGGGGTACTCCATACATGTAACAGAAGCTAAAACAATTTTTTTTTAGCAAGCATCAACGTGAGGTACATAATTCGATAGTTCTTTTAAAAACATTATAAGGCTTTTATTACTTTTTTTTTATTAAGTGAATACTTTCGGAAATAATCGCTCCGAAAGTTGCATAAATTGTGTCTCCCCCTTTTAACTTTTGAACCGTAAATCCAAAAAATATGAAAAAAATCAGGAGGGTAACGCTTAATAAATACATTCAACGAAAATTATTTTGAATAGTAACGAATAAACCGTTTTGAAGTTATTGCCGAAAAACTTCTCAACCAAAAGGTTTTAAGTGCCATTGATTTACACGGCATTTAAGACCTTTTGCCAGTTGTTTATTAACACGTTTTTTTTTGTACGTTGGTACAGAACCCTTCGTATGCGAGTCCAACTCGCACTTGGCCGGTTTTTTCATCCTATGTCCCGAGGTGGACGTAAACAGCTGCGACACAGTTTATACCATTGACGTATGGTTTATACTAAACTAATGCAGCTGCTTACGATCTTAATTTTTATTCAATAAAATTCTTTAATTTTGGGTCAGGGCCTTATCATACAGATGGGAGTGAACCGTTGTAAATGTGTCGTGTTGCAGGGTCGCGCTACGTGTCGTGGCTGCCGAGCTTCTCGGTGGAGGTGACGCGCGTGCGCCGCGAGCCGCTGCCGCCCGCGCAGCTCGACGCGCTCGCCAGGCAGGTGGGTGCGAGACCTTATACCCAAGGTCTTCCTTTTTTTTCAAAACGTAACAATAATCTAACCAAATTATATTCGGTGTCAGCGTAATTCGTCCCGTTAGTTTTTCGTTCAATTCGTATTTCGTGTCATTCTATATTCGTCACACATTCTTTATACATAAATAATGTGTGACGAATATAGAATGAGACGAACTTATATCAAATAACTATATCTCAACGTTTCCAGGTGCAGGCGATGTTCCCGATGTACGGTCTGGCGCCGCTGCTGGCCGACCTGGCGGCCACGCGCTCCGCCGACCTCACCGTCGACAACATCCTGGAGGGGCGCCTGCCGCCGCCGCCGCCGCCCCCCGACCCCGCCGTCGCCCCCGCCCCCACCCCCACCGCCGCCCCGCAGCCCGCGCCGCAGCCCGCCAGCGACACAGAGCCCGAACAGTGAGTTGCTGTTGTGCTATGATTTAGATGGAATAGGCTTGTGTCCTCAATTTTCTAACTGGTGTGAATGGATTCTACTATTTATGAGGAACAAATAGAGTAACTAGACCAACCGATATAGCTCTTTTGAATCACTCACTCGCGAGCTACACACGTCTAACAGAAATCGAACCGAAATGATTATTTTCCAGAGAAATAGCGAGCGAGTTTCCGCAAAGCTCGTTGGAGCGGGAATCGAACCTGCAGCGCCGCAAGCAGCTGCTGCTGGCGCGCGCGCGCCGCCGCTTCCTCACCGCGCACCCCGCCCCCGCGCCCGGCCCCGCCCTCGCGCCCGGCCCCGCCCCCGAGTCCGGCCCCGCCCCCGACCACAGCTGAGTCCCACACGCACGTACCGACACACACTGTACCGGGGTTATATTGGGCTGCATACAAAAATAACTCGTGTTTGTCAGTCATCCATGTGTCGCGTCACACGCATACTGAATCTAAGTACAGTTAGTTCAATGTACACTGTGACGACGAAAGCGTCAAATATATCGTCACACGCCTTTATACCTAGAGTAATAAAGGCGTGATGCGATATACTATATATAATGGCGGATGCTACAGACTAATTGATCTGACTGTACTTTAGGTTCTGCTCGGGCGCATAAGCAGGAGGAGGGATCTAGGTAAATGTGACGGCCTATGTTGAAAAGATGCAACATGTTATGAAAGTGCGACATTGGGAAGGGGGATCTAAAAATATAAAAAATTGTGGGCGTTATACGTGTACTTTGGCATAATAGGCTACTAGACTCATATCAAATTTGGTGCAATAAATGATTATTTTCTGTAGTATTTATTTAAGAAATCAATATTTTTCGATTACGGTTTATTAAAAGTGTTAGATGGCTACATATTTTTAATTGAAAATTTGTCTTATTTTTTTTATTTTCAACTATGAAAACGGTGTCGGCCATGGCCATGATGTGACGTAATAGGACCGTTATCTAACTTCATGTCGAACCTTACACGAGTGAAATCGCCATGTAGCTTTGCTGTGACATTGACATAAGTGACTTGGTGGTTTTTTTGAGATTGTGATCGTAATCGTTTTGATTGATTGATTATGATTACTATTAGCATTCTCCATAAACGCTGGATAAATGTCAAATGCTGGTTTTAGGCTTGAATTACGTCACACCGCAAATAATCTAAATCTAGCATCGTTTTCGCGCGGTTACGAAAGTTTAAGTTTTAAATTATAATTTTGCGGTTTTCTAGGCCGTGAAAAATAGGGTAATATTTTTTCCGTTATTCAGATAATTAATAATATAAGACAAACTTTAAAAATGGGTCAAGTAGCCTATTCGTTTCTTTGGATGGATGTTTTATTTCGACGATAAACTCATGCCACGGGGCGGCATTCGACTTCGGAGATTCAAAATTGGGTTTTGTATTTTACACAATTGAATGTTGATAAACCCCAACGGTTCCTATTTTCATCAAGCATAGGTTATGAAGGAACCGTCTCGTTTCACTAAAACGTTGAAAGAAGCGAAAGTACAGAGCGGCTCTATTCACCATAAAATCTCTTCAAGTTACGGTAGACTAAAGTAAACGCCATAATTAGGCAAACTAGTTTGACAGATAAAAATGTTGCCTGGCTCACAGAAAATTAAATAGTCATAGGTAAATATCGATAGTCACAGTCATAGGTCATTTCTTTATTTTTATTATATCGACAAAACATCTACCTCTGGCAACATTTGTGTTTGTGGAACTGTGAAACTAGTTCGCCTAATTATGGCGTTTACTTTATTATCGGCATGTCGTTACTTCTTATCTCTGTATTCTGCTCGCAGAGCTTTGACTTCAAACTCATCCTACGTTAGTGACGACCCTGTGACCTGACCGAGTCCATTTAGACTTGTCCGTTATTTAAAGCCATTAGTATCCTTTAAGTGGATTCGGCCAGCGCGGCTAGCACAACATGGCCGCGACATATATCGCTCATGACACAGCATGTAACAGCCAATGAGAACGCACGTGCATTGTGCTGCGTTACAGATGCGCGTTTGCTGTGTCATGACCGATATATGTCGCGGCGGTATTGTGCTAGCTGTAAATACATACACATCATAAATTGTACGTATATACGAGAGAGATTAGTTCATATTATTTTCGCATGTTCCTTGTTCAACTAGACTAGATCAAGTGAAGTGATAAATTATTTAGCGATTACAATGTAAAATGGTCTTCAAACAGACTTGAAAGTACGCTGTAAAATTTAAAAGTTATAGTGATTGTTTTTACTTTTATTATTTTTTAAACAGCGAGGAAATTGTGTCTGAGACGGTCCTGTGCAACGAATATGAAGCTAAATTACTGGATCAGTAGCGTAGACCCAGTATAAAGTGTGCTATTTGATGATTTCTTTCAAAAGTGTATACAAACGAGCATGTAACTTTATATGATGTTAACCCATTTAAAAGTTGATCTTGTGTTTTATTTGTATTTATGTAAATACACTCGGGCAGAGCCCTGAGCAGTAGGGTCATTCACAGCTCCGTCGTCAATGTCGTCTCTAATATAATTTGGACTGTGATAAGATAACAGTACGTAAACGGACGTCATGATTAGTAACGTGCACTCCATTAGGACAAAAATACGGGCTACCCTCTAATGTTTACACTACTAAGGGCCTTCTGGGTAAGCGTGCTCCATCTTAGACCTTGTCTTCACTTTCCATCAGGTGAGACCAAGACCAAACACAAACCCATCATTCATAAAAAACTGGTCAAGTGCGAGTCGGACTCGCGCACCGAGGTATCCGTACAAACTCATAAGTAGATAAATGAATAGTTTAAAAAAACTATATGGCGATTAGTTTAGTAGGAGCAAATAAGTATGTGTTAAGATTTTTGCAAATTTCTCAAAAACGGTGCAAGTTAGGAAAACCTTTATAATTTTCCTGTAATATTTAGGACTACATTAATAATTGGTAATTATTACAGATTTTTCTGTTCAGTAACTTCGAAGATAATAGGAGGAATGGTATTTTTTTTCAAGTTTTTCGCTATAAATCAAAAACTACTTATTTAAAAAAAAGGTGTTTTAATGTACAAATCAAGCCCTTTCATTTGATGCCCCACTCGATATAATAGCCCTACTTTCAACCACCACCACTTAAAAAAAACCACAAACCACTTAAAAAAAAGTTACAAGATTTTTTTTACATACAATAAGCTCGGGTTAGCGGTTCTTAACGTTATTCCAAATTTCAAGTCGATAGCATCAGACAGACGGACAGACAGAGTCGCACCAGAAGGGTTCCTTTTTTACCATTTTGGTACGGAACCCTAAAAAGGAGGGTGGAAATTAGTAGGGTAGGCGGTATCGTAACATACTACCTACCAGTGGCGTGGCCAGACCCCTCTTTCCCAGTGGGCACTTTGGGCAAGTGCCCAGGGCCCCGCGATCGATAGGGGCCCCCCTCAGATCAAATACAAAGTCATAGGGGCCCCATTATCCTAATATGCTCAGGGCCTCCAATAGCTTAAAGACGGCCCAGACCATCGTGACGTGACACGGTCCGCGCGCTGCCTTGTGAAGTTACTAAACGTTGACACTTTAGATAGTTACTTTATTTACCATACACGTAAATACAGCAGTGTGAGTGAGGAATTTAGAAGACGTAATCTCAAGTAGTTCAAGCTACGGCTGAAACCTAAATATACGCGTTTTCAACCCTTCGGGGGGAAAACGTTTCTGTTATACTGTGGTAATAGGGTAGAAATTAGAGGTTAGTTAGACATTGTCTTTATGGAGTGCAGGCCACTAGTCATGACGCTGTCGAAGTCGAAGCGACGAGCTTATCGACAACGAACGACATCCCTATTTCACCCATATTATATTGGGGCGAAATTCACGGCGGGGTTCTGAATGACCCTTTAGCCTGGGCCTCGACTAGCTGATAGTTGTCTTTAGAGTATCTTATTTCACCTTTTGTGATATTTTAATTAGCTTTATCAAATTTAAAATTTTAATGAGTAGCTGTGCTGAATTTTGAAAATTGCAGACCAAAGTTGATAGTGATCGAAACATTTGTGGTCATTGCAATTTTGACAAATATGCTCACTACTGCGGAGATGGGGCATACTTCTAAGTGGGATTTGTGCTGTCCCTCTCACTCTCCCATTGTATAATATTTAAGTGAAAGGGACGGCATGATTCGAGCTTGGGAGTAGGCCCGCAGACGTGGCGTCGCTTCGGCCGAAGGCCTTATGTAGTGGCTTCTAGCAGCAAACAACTTTATTTTTCTAAGTCTTTGAGAGTGTATTTTTGTATTAAAGTAAAAATGTCCATAATGCGATACATTTTGAGATACTAATCATTTTCATCCATTACGTATTTATTAGTAAGTTTTCTTGTATGACGGCAGATGCTGTAGTGACTTGAAGCTAATGTGCGCACACAGCTCTCGACATGCCTCCACATCGCTTCATCCTCGGTCAAGCTGACAGCTCGACCACGACGCCGACCATAGGTGTGAGCGAAAGGTCCGAGCGCGGTCTCTCGCTCCCACCTATGGCCACCGTTCGCTGCTGCCGCACGTGGTCGGGTCTTGAATGTGTATGTTCTTGTGAACAATCATAGACATTATGTTAAGGATGAGGCTTGACTAATGCAGTTTTTAACATAACACTGGACTTGATGTTACATAGTTTTAGTATTAACAGTTTTTAAATTAGACTACTTCTGAGACTCGGTTTTAAAAAGCATAGCTGAGGCGCTAAAATTTGAAGAATGTTAAAACTTGCGGTATGTTTCTTAACAACCTCATATATTATTATTATTACTCTTTGGTTGGTCTGTGAATGCCACTCTTAATTAAATTTAATGTGATACTAATTCGATCTTTATAAAGCCTAGTCTCAGAGTTAGATATGTTATTAACTTAAAACACATTTATATGATGCTTGAAGAGAGAATTTTTAGTCCAATTGGACAAAATAAAACTATGCCCTATGATTATATTTTGCAAAACATGTATTTGGGTAGGGTCGACAATATTGACTACAAATTATGTAAAAGTTGAAATCCCAATTTCAGTTTGTTTAATAGCAGGTCTAGAGTGATTTATACATTTAGTACTTAATGTTTGGCATTCATTTACTAGCCAGCCCGTTGATTTAATAATTATTACTTTAAGGAATATTTGATTGATTAATTATTGTAAAATTGATTCAAGACTAGTCAAAGAATAAAAATTAAAATAATTGAAATTATTTATGGTTTTTCTTTGCCTACTTTCCTGCTCCAGGTCTAAACTGCGGGGAAACTCAATAGTTTTATCTAAAGAAATGGTTTGTAGCTCAGGTATATTGTTTTCTATTTGTATAGTCAGTACGAACTCTTAAGGCCAAATTTTGTCAAACGAACACAAGCCAAAAACTACCTTACAGTCAGATCATAACATAGTTTCTGGCTTGCATTCGTTTGACAACATTTGGTCTTAAGAGTTCGTACGGACTAATACACATAAAAAGTCAATTCCTTAGTTATAATAATAATAATATAATCTTTATTTCAGGCAGTGTACCCATACATCAAATTAACAAAATATATAAAAATTCACATAAAAAAAATCACAAAAAACAAAATACCGGCAAAATAAATAAATGAGACATAAAAAGTACACATATCAATAATACTAGTTATGATAGTAATCTACAGTTACATGCTTTTATGCATAGTATAGCATACTGATGTATTTCAGAACTCGGTGATATAACTATAACCCCTTCATCCACGTTCGTAACTAAGACATAATTGGTTATGATTAAACATTTTTTTCTGTTGGAATTACAGTTTTTCAGCATTAGTCGGTTTCTGCATATCTATGGTCAAATATCACCTGTCCAAAGTTATGTTTAATAACTGGTTATGAAACAATGAAAAAAAAACCTTATTCATAATCAGTTATGAAATCTTGGTTATGAACGTGGACGAAGGAACTGTAACCACGCGAAATTAGCACATATCAGATATCAAGTTGCAGAAAACGAATCTTAGTATTGGGTAAACAGTGTATAAGGGACCCTCTAATTATTTAGCTTTTCACACTACTGCTGGACTGATCATGATGATATTTCGTATGTTAATATGGACATAGAACACTCTTTATCCCAGAGGACTTGAAATGAGGGGGTATAATAGTTAACAAGCCTAAGTTTCTAAAATCCTTGTGAAGATGTGTGTGGCTGTTTGGAGATTTGGATGTTTAGATCTTTGTTACTAAATAACAGTATAACAACTGGATTGAGATGAAATTTGGCATGCCAAGTAGACCAAGTCCTGAATTGAAACAACTGATACTTTGTGTCCGTCAAGATAGTGTACACCGTAAAGATATTCAGAATCTGATGCAGCCAATAAATAGTACCCAAATAGTACCGACGAAATACCTAGGTGAAAAAAATAGTACCCTTAAACTTTTCGAAATATAAGGCCTGTTCATGGTGTACACTACCGGGCGGCGGTGTACACCGGGTTTTTGGAAACGCTTTATATCTCAGAAAATAGTACCCTAGGGCCCTAAAATTTCATTTCTCTAAATATCATAGAAGCCGAGATATTCCATGACTTAACGGTGTACAAAATTTCACACCATCAAGCTGGCGTACCCAGGAATTTCTTATAGAAAGAGCTTACTATATCTCGGCTTCTACGATAGCTAGAGAAATGAAATTGATTGGGCCCTAGGGTACTATTTTTTGAGATATAAAGCGTTTCCAAAAACAATGACGTTCCAGAGATACAAATGGTGTACGCTAGCTTGACGCCCGGTAGCATACACCGTGAATAGGCCTTATATTTCAGAAAGTTTAAGGGTACTATTTTTTTCACCTAGGTATTTCGTCAGTACTATTTGGGTATTATTTATTGGCTGCATCAGATTTTGAATATCTTTACGGTGTACTCTATCTTCACGGACACATACTTTATATTCCGGTAAAGAGTTCCCTTGGGCCATTAACAGGAATAATGTGAAGCCGCAGGTAAACGCTAGTAGTTAATAAGCCGGATGCCTAAGGGAAACTAATAGCAAACATCGCTTAATGCGACTAACAAGTCTATGCAAACAAATTTGTGGGCAACAGCTAGTTAAGAATAAAACTGAGTATTTTGCACATAACAATATCACCTTTATTGGGTTGGGTTAGAAGAAGCAAATAGCGTTGCAGAATTATATTATTTATTTCTTAGAAAATATAAAAGATGGACTTAACCTATGAAGTTGATGACTACAATGTGCAGAACAAGATGAGCGAATATGAAGTCTGCAAACCCGCGCTCCGCACTCAATCCTTGGAATTCATGCTTGTTTTCGGGATTCACCTGGAGTCTCAGGCAGACTGAAATACAAAAACAACCGGTTTAAACTAAATTCATACAAGATCTACTCAGACAACGAGGACTCCCCTAGTTATTTGAGGATGTCAACAAAAAGTTTTCGTATGAACTTACCGCCAAGAACAAACGAGCTGACAGTGGAAATGAAGCCGCTCAAGAAGGAATTGAACGGGAATGTGCCGACAAGGCAGCAGTACACAAACTGTATCACAGCGGTCAAGAAAATGTACAGCAGATACGCATCGATGATCTTCAGCTTCTTGGAAGTCTTTGTGGTATACTCTTGGTATAATTTTGGAATCACAGACATTAAAGAAGTCATTTTTATTTATTTATATCAACTAATTTGTGAATAAAGTCGGCTTTTTCATAAAATTAATTGCGTACACGTCAGCCGTGTACCAACCAAAGACAATGTTTTTTTTTTATTAAGTGTGTATGTCAAAAGGTATTATCGGGACATATTTATAAACGCCCTAAAATAAATCCATTGGTATATTTTAGTGGTCACACTACATCAAACGTCAAAATTACAATAAGGCAGTTTTGGTTTCGTGAATTCTGCATGTCATCGAATTAAACAAAGTTTTGTACTCATTTCAATAGCTTAAACAAATTAGAATTTAAAACGACAATGTTGAACGTGCAAAGTAACTTCCCCGAGTACGCGGTGCCCGGTGCCATTCAGCATCGCTTCGACCCATATTCCGACAACGGCGGCAGCGTCGTCGCGATCGCCGGCGATGACTACGCGGTGATCGGCGCCGATACTCGTCTCAGCACGGGTTTCTCCATCTACACTCGCGAGCAGAAGAAGCTGTTCCAGCTGTCGTCGCGCACGGTGCTGGGCGCCACAGGGTGCTGGTGCGACACGCTGACGCTGACGCGGCTGCTCGCGGCGCGCATGCAGATGTACGAGCAGGAGCACAACAAGCCGATGACCACGCCCGCCGTCGCGCAGATGCTCTCTACCATGCTCTACTACAAACGCTTCTTCCCTTACTACATCTCCAACGTCCTAGCGGGGCTGGACGCGGACGGCAAGGGCTGCGTGTACAGTTACGACCCCATCGGGCACTGCGAGCGCTCCATGTACCGCGCCGGCGGCTCCGCTGGCGCCCAGCTGCAGCCCCTGCTTGACAACCAGATCGGTCTGAAGAATATGCAGAATGTAGTCGAAGCACCACTGCCCAAGGAGAAAGCTTTGGCCCTTATCAAAGATGTGTTCATCAGTGCGGCTGAGAGAGACATCTACACGGGAGACAGTATTTACATACTGATCATCACTGCCAGCGGTATTCAAGAGGAGAAATTTGCTCTGCGTAAAGATTAACTTTTTAGGATTGTAAAACTAGGTCTTGTAATTGTTAACCATTTTCCATACTAATTAAGTTAATTGGTATGGACAGGTTCATGGTTACTAGCCCTAAGTAAAACAAAAAAAAATGTATCTTATTGAAACCTTGTGATAGGTATTTTTAAATAAATAATATACATAACAAATAATTGTTTATTATTCAAAAAATTATAAGGTAACTACAGTAAAACTTATATATTTGTTCAGTTATTTACATTCCCAATAAAAACAAAAGCAGTAACATCTCATAGATTTATTTCTTGTACTTAGGCATAACAAATATATTCTCGGGGAAAGTTTTGTCGAACATGTCTCTAAGCGCGTCCTGGCCGGGCCCGTCGCCCACGAGCGCAGCCTTCAGCCGAGGTGGCGACGTGGTGCCGGCCACCAGCGGATGGATGTTGTAGCACACCTCCACGCGCTCTCCTGGCGGCACTGTCACTGACAGCTTCTTGTACCCTGAGAACATGTAGGCGTCTGTTCCCTCCACTGTCAGCGTCAGTCGCACTGGACTGTTGGATTTCCCATACAGTATACACTTCAATGGAACTGAAGTCTGCAGCTCTACTACTTCTGGGTACTGGACTTCAACGGCTATAGGACAGTCCTCTATGGATATCCCGGAGAGGGCAGTACTGCTCATGACGCAATGTCCACTCATATTGCTTTTTCGCCGCCATTTTATATTGTACAGCCCCACCCTTGTAGGGGGATCTTTGGGCTTGTATCTCGCTTGTATACAAATAGCATCTACAGCAGTATTCTTTTCGGCTACTTCTAAATTACTAATGCACGACTGAGGCTTGCTCTCATCAGCATATCGGAAACAATCTACTACTTCTAGCTCCGTATCTACTATCAACAGATCCCAAGGACTCAGGATTTTAACATGAGGCATGACAATAAGAGAGTCATCTATGAAGCACTTAGAAATAGGTTTGAAGTTCATTGCCACGAAATTTGTGGAGACTTCGAATGGCTTTACTACAGGTATTTTGGTCGTAAAGTCCTTGATGCATTCTAATTTAGCGACTTCTGGAAGATCAATAAAGTATGAGACTTTGATTTGGACAGTGGTGATAGATGTTCTGTTTGTCTTCAAGTAAAACGTGCTGGAGTGAGCTGACGACTTGTCGATACTGCCAGCCGATATCTGGAGAGGCTGGCTTTGTGGCTCGCCCTCGGCTAGACTCAGCTCAGTGACAGTCTCGGGATTCTGATTGTCGGGGGTGCTAACCAAGGCGACAGAGATTTTGACGTCGTACACAAAGGTGTTCTCGTCATTAGTGATGGTGAAGGCGGAGGGGAACCACTCGCCCTGCAGCGCGGGACTCTGGTTGCTCACGCTAATTGACAAGCGGCACTCGCGCGCCACGATGTAGGCCACGGTCGAAGGCACAATGCTATCAAACTCATAGTCCCCTTTCGGACTGTGAATAAAATGTAGTAACTCTGGATGAATAGCCGATTCCATGTTTTTGTTCTCTTCAATTTTAAAGTTCATGATTATTTTCCGTTTTCTATCATTGTCTAACGTGAAGGAAACATTCTTGATGGCAATCTCTGAGCCATTGTCCTTGGTGTTACACTTGAACTGACACAGAAACCTCTTCACCTTGCCTCCTTCCAGGGTGATGGTGTTGCCGCCGTCCGTGATCGGGATCTCGACGGTCTCCGCGCGGCTCGTCACCGTCACCAGAGCCTTCTTCACCTCGAGCACCGTGGCGTACGAGAGTCTCACGTAAACTTCTATTTCGATAGTTTCGTCCATTTTATATTTTTGCTGCCCAAACTTAGGTTTGACTTCGATGACGCTGGAGATGTTGGCCATGTCGACGGCCACGGCGAGCGGCTCGCGCTCGGCGGCGGCGCGCCACAGCTCCAGCGCGCGTCCCTGCGCCAGACCGGGCAGGTCGGGCTCCGCCGAGGGGATATTCATATTGAGCACAGCCATAATATTTTTAAATATCCTGTCCTTGTCGTTGTTTGGCACTTGTATGTGTTTGGAGAGAGCTTCAAGTGAGAGCTGGACGTAGTCTTGCACGACGGCGGAGAGGTACGCGCACTGCAGCGCGCGGTTGAGCACGTGCGAGGCGAGGAACCACCAGCGCTCGCGGCGGTAGTCCCACAGCATGTGGCTCAGCAGCGTGAGCGCCTTGCCATAGTCCGCGCAGTAGTAATACTCGTTGGCCATCTCCACCACCAATTGCTTGCGCATGCGCGGCGAGTGGAACGTCTTGAACTGCGATATTGCACTACCTAGGAAACTGATGACTACTGTGGAATGATTGAAGATCCTCTCGTTGTACTGGAGTGCCAGCACTGCTGCTTGCTCTCTCTGAGGGTCATGCGGGTCGGCACTGAGGCGCCCAGGCCGCCACGGTCTCTGCCCATAAAACTCAACAATGCCTTCCAGGGGATCAGGCGGGGGAGGGTACTGCGTTGCTTCAGTACAAACAGACCGCATCGCCTGTCTTCTCTTGACAGTATACTGTGCAGCATACTGGTAATAGAATCCTGGGTGTTGCGACTGTATTGCTGGAAGCCCAGCACGTATTGCTTCATCAAATAACTCTCCGAAGGCACTGTACTGCCTCGCAATCCAAGCATAATGCTCAAATAGCAGTTCTGTAGGGCCAATTCTATTTTTATACCTTTCAATGTGAGTTTTTAGCTGCGCTATGGCATCTCGGGCCATATTTAGTGCAAAGAGCAGTTTACAGAGCTTGTAGTTAATGTAACCGGCAACAGTTCTCACCTCATGCATGTTGGTGTCCACCGCTCGGGTCTCCAGTAAATTGTTGTAGGCATGCAAATAATGCTTGTGAGCGGTGCTCAGGTCCTGCTTTAATTCATTGAGGAAGCCCAGTTTAAATTGGTGCCGTACAAAAAGATACTGATGTGTGGTTTTATTGAGATGATCACGGTGTTGTTTGATGTTCTTAGTTTCATGGTGATAGTAGTTCTGTGCGATATCGTAGAAGGCGTTCTCGAGGCGCACTATGTAACCCATGAGGTGGTCATTGTGTGGCAGCACAAAGAGTGCTTTTGATTGTATTTCGCAGGCGGCACAGAGAGCCTGCGCGCGCTCGGCGCCGAGCAAGTACTCGGAGGGTGGCGGCGAGAGCCCGTCCTGCACGACGACGACGGCGACGCGCGTGGCGTGGCCCTCCACAGCGGCGCGGATGCTCTGCACACGCGACGCGCACTCGATGATCTTCTCGTTCCACTGCGGGTCGTTCCACTCCATGTCATAGAAGATGACGACGACGGCAGGCACCAGCGCCACGCGCTTGTGGATCCAGTTCTTCTTGAGCACGCCTTTGGGAATGTACCACTCGTAGGAGTTACGTTTCGGTTTGACGACGGGGAACTCGAACGTGTTGTGCAGCAGCTTGAAGCGCACGGCGGCGCGCTCGGCGCGGCGGTTGTTGCTGAAGGCGTCCCACACGGCCTTATGCACGGCGTTGTTCACCGTGTCCAGCCCCGACAGCCCCACCAGCGCCAGCGGCTTCAGGATCATCTCGGGCGGAAACTCCGTCGGGTCGCTTGGCTGCGTCGCCATCACGCTGCTGTCGTTTCACTATTACCGACACATTAACCGATCACCGAGCCAAGCGCTATTGAGAACTACGCGTCTCACAAAAAGCGTATCATTATTTCCTTGAATAATTAAAATAATTTGTGATTTCTACAATCTCCAACACCTCCATCATTCGTCAAATTGACAGTCAGTCAGCAGTAATGCGTTCCGTTCTACTTCGATTAAAAAACCGCACTGCGGTGCTCGGTTTTTAAACGGTTTTTTTATCATATTACTGAACGAAATATTGGTCCTTTCCACATATCTAATTTCTAAACGTACGCCCGTTACCTTACCTTTACCTGTCAGTTTTGACGTTTGTTAATTTTGCTTACAGATAGGCTATGGTGTGTTACTGTTATTAGTGTTTTATTACAAATTTTGCGAAAATATCACACATCTTTATCGAGTTTTACTTACTAATAGACACCATGACATCACAAGCTTTGGCGTCGCTCACAGCGACGTACACCGATTCAGAGGGCGAGGAAGACATCGAGGAACAGACACCCGAGAAGGACTCGGCCAGGTCTCACTCCGCGCCGCCGAGCCCGCGGCACGCTGAGGACGGCGACGGGCGCTCGTCGGCGCCCATAAGCCCCAAGAAACGCCTGGTTTCATACGTGGATGAGACGATGGTGTCGGACGAGGAGGCGCTGTCGCCGGCACCGGGCAGCCAGGACGACATGCGACGCCTCTCTATGGAGACCGACACGGACGACGCTGTGCCGCGCTCCGACCCCGACGACTCGCAGGACGGCGCCAGCATCCCACCCGAGCCCGCCAGCAAGTGCCCCAAGGAACTCCAGGACACCATTGCCAAGTTCTACAGCCGCATGATCAACGAGGGCTTGGACATGAACCGCATCATCCAAGACAAGAAAAATTTCAGGAACCCCAGCATTTATGAGAAACTCATCCAGTTCTGTGATATCAACGAGCTGGATACCAATTACCCGCCGGAAATCTATGATCCCTTGAAGTGGGGCAAAGAGTCCTATTATGATGAGTTGGCTCGGGTTCAAAAGGTGGAAATGGATAGGAGAGAAAAGGAGAAGAAAGAAAAACTGTCAAAGATAGACTTCATCTCTGGGGTGGCCAAGAAACCAGAGAGTGATGACGAGAAAAAGAGGAAATCAAAATGGGACCAGGCGGCCCCCAATACTGGCTCCTCCAAACCTACCATTAAGCAGCCGGGCCTGCTTCAGCAGCCTCTCACCAGCAACGTGACAGGCACCAAGGGCACGGTTATATCAGCTTTTGGATCTTTACCCAAAAAACCTAAAATCTGACCAGACCATTAATAATTTGTGTACAACTTTATCAACCTGATTTAATTGTGGTTCAGCTGAGGTTAAAGTGTTTATGCAGAGGAAAAACTGAACTCTTACCTAGAATTTTATTGAACTAAATCTCTGCCATGCTAGCGATATATGCAGTATTAGCAGTTTAGAAGTATAGGAAATGTCATCCTTACTCCAATCGAATACGGTTCACATTTCCTATACCTCTAGACTGTAATTACTGCATATATCACTAGCACGGCAGTCCTATATTCTAGATCTAATTGCTTGTGTAGGGTTTCAGAATTAATTATTATAATTCTGTGATCTTTCTTTTATTTATAAGTATGAAATACAAACAACATTATCAAATTGAATGGTATTATTTTTCATTCTATACCTTTTAGTTTCTTTACAACCATTATTTTACAATGTGGCCTTCATTGCAGAAGTACCTAAATTGTTTGAACTTTAAATCATGATTGACTTATGGAAGCAAGCTTCGCTGTATCATTGATACAGTGAATTTTCTATGCTAGCGAATTAAAATGTATATTATAACTTGTATGCATAGATTGTGCGAAAGTGATAAATTATATGCACTACTTATTATTAATTTAAGTAGAATATTCAATTGAATATTATTTTTTACACTTTTTCCTGATGTTGGATAACCTGTTTTGTAAGTCTCTTTAATCTAATGTGAATTAGTTCAAATTTGCCTTATCTGTCAAGTAACGTGAAACGGAACGTTTCGTCGCGTTGCGCAAAAAACGAAGCGCGGAGGGGGGGGGGGGGTGCTATATATACAAACAAAACACGTAAATGACGTAAATTTTATATTATATACGAAACCTTTGTTTGTGTTCATCAACTGGCGCAGTTCTCGCTTGTTTTGATTAAATCTGTGTTTGTTTACGTCGGGCAATGGCCGAGGCACCCGAGAGCGAGCCCGTGCCCTCCGCGAGCAGCGAGAATGAGGTCGAAGCCGCCCCCGTCGAGAAAGACGAGGAGGGCCCGCTGCCCGAGAAGCGCAGAAAGTTAGAGAAGGAGACGAGCGAGAAGCTCGAGCACAGGCTCGGCGGCATCCTGTGCTGCGCGGTCTGCCTCGACCTGCCGCCCGCCGCCGTCTACCAGGTATTCCTAAAACAGCTGATAGCGGCGACGACGCCATCAGCTGTTTTACCAAAACATTTTCTATCGCGTCCTTTCTTTGTTACGTAAGCTCGGGTTTGCGACGCCTCGCGCGACGCCCACAGGCGCCCGAGGCACCATTTTGTGCTCTCGGACATTGTTACGGCGCCACGAGCCTTTGTTTGTGAGCGCGCGCCCGCTGCGCCATTGCCCTTTGTTCCGCCCTTGAAGGGCGCATTGCTAAACTGTAATTAAATTTTAATGATTTGTTGTGTAATTGGGGCAAATGTACCCTATGTTCTGTACTATGTTATTGTTAAGACTGATAAACTAGTGTATGATGGTAGCTGTAATGGACCTAGCTATATGGACTCTTGTAGCATTTCGCTTGAATAAAGAAATGTTTAAGAGATTTGGCCCTTTTTCATTTAGACACCCCTCCCTGTTTCCCTCAGACAAACACCAACATAATGACCATGTAGTTAATTCCTCATTATTAAATGAAACATTTGCATTTATACTTATTTTTGATTATGCCAGTTCCTATGAACTTTAGATGTTTCTCCTACAGTAATTACCTAAATACATTCTATAAATGTAAATCAATTTTTATAGTAAGATTGAAATGCAAATATCAGATAGAAAGTAACTAGCTTTTTTTTTGGATGAATCATATGTCAATGGATGAATCATATTAGTTTACAAAATGATTATAGGAATATAAGACTTGAAATTCAGCACAATGAATACCAGCAAAATAATAAATTCAAATCATTAAGAAATAATTTTTATTTAAATATAGACAATTTTAATTATAGACCAGTCAAGAACATTTTAATTTATTTATTTTCTTACAGAACTCTATTTTCTTTGTAGTTTTTTTCAGGAGCCATGCAATGAGGGTCCGAGGTAGTCTCCATGAACACACAAAATACATAAACAAAAACGCATTTCATACAAATTTTGCCCATCTGGACAGATAGATGGATGGAGTTAATCTGGTAGTAATAGAATTGGTTATCTCCGACCAATACCACAAGTAGAAGAACTTTATTCATGCACACTACATCTAACAGACAGTATTATATATGTTATCTGATGGGATGAAGTGGCAAAGAATGTTTGACATACTGTTCCTATAGCTATAGATAGGTATGTTAAATATTTTTGATTACTTTGTTCTGTCAAATATGCAGGTGGCTATTGTTTTAGAAAGCACCCACAGAATAGTACCTATCTAAATTCTAAATATTGTCACAGAAAATGGTAAAATTTCTAAAGCATTGTCAACCAGCCTGTTGATGGTGATAATACAGTCAAGGAAATTTATTTATGTACCATTTCGTACTTTGTCATAGTGACAATGATATGGAATCTATCGGCTTTCATATTGATGATTGATGTGACAAGGTACAAAATGGTACATAAATCAATATCCTTGACTGTACATTTGAACAGTCAAAAAAATTGAAGAGTCAGTAGCTGACACTGGTATCAAACTTGAAGACATCTACACATTCTGTAGATATTTTCAGACTTGTAGGTTGCGTAAGTTCAGAGATATTGTTTGAGATTATTTAAGCTGCATTTCCATCATAGCTGCATAAGATAACTCAGCGGAGTGCAATGAGAAAAGCCACTTTTATTCCTAGTTCCAGCATTATAGTTCTGGTATTGGTGGATTTTTTTCCTTGTACAATGCTTGATTGCTGCATAGCTCTGGTAATGCAAAGCCTTTTTTGACAGTAGTAAAACTGGTTTATAGTTTCATACATTAAACTAGTTATAGCTAGTTTCTGTTGGTACGAATTTTCAAAGCTGATTTTGAAGCTCTGGGTATCGCGATCAGAATAGCAAGACAAGACAGTTGCGACATATCGCGCGGCACAGCATCTAACAGCCAATCAGAACCCGCATGTGCAACGCAGTGTATACGCGCGCCGTCATTGGCTGTTTACATGCTGTATCCAGGATACGTCACGGCCATCTTGTATGGTGTAAGCTGCAGTAAAAAGTAACCGCCCCGTTATACTACGCATGTATGACGGAGTGCTCCTTTTCTTTGCAGCCGACCATATTAGCAACTGTATCAGTAGCGTGGCGTCCAAAGAACTCCATTCCTTCCGGCTTGCCTAATAGCAGGCATTTGTGCACCTTATCCTACAGGTCTTAAGCTTGGCCAAGGATATCTTTTACGCCACGCCACCAGTACTAACAACATAAACCACGGCATCCACTAACGTATCTCCCCAACAGTGCAGCAACGGGCACCTGATGTGCGCGCCGTGCTTCACGCACCTGCTGGCGGACGCGCGGCTGCGCGACGAGGCGGCGACGTGCCCCAACTGCCGCGTGGAGATCTCCAAGACCTCGGCCTCGCGCAACCTGGCCGTCGAGAAGACGGTGTCGGAGCTGCCGTCTGAGTGCAAGTACTGCGCGCAGGTGTTCCCGAGACACTCGCTGCAGCATCACGAAGAGAAGACTTGCGAGGACAGGTCAGTTCTTTTTTCGTCATCAGCCTATTCAGTCCCACTGTTGGGTATTTTTTTTATAGTAATATTGACCTACGATTGAACACGGTACCGCCTGATGTTGAGCGACTACGAGGCCGAAGATGTAGCTCGCCAGTTTAGTGGATGCCTATGCGATGCCTGACTCGTGTCTTGGCATAGCATGTCTATGCCATAGGCCTACTTTCAGATAAGAGTGAATGGACTGTAGTCCCCACGCAGGCTCAGTGCGGGTTGGGAGTTAGAGATTTTTTTTAAACAGTTTTATTTAGCTTGACGCTTCCTTCAAAAGTTCAAATCTTGTGACAACTTTTTAAACTACTCCTACTAAAAGCGACTCTTTATGTTTGTACACACATTGACTTACTGTGACAGTAAGAAGATGATAATTTCGACCTGGTTGAGGGCCTCAAGATGGGGTCACGGGGTGGCCAATGAAACTATAATGGTGAACGATAAAACTTTTAAGCAAACTTTATTCCAAGTTATTCATTTTAATGGTTTGTGTGTCATTTCATCAGTGTACGTTTTATACGTTTAGAGCACTTTACCGGGTAAATGTTCTCCCGGTCTTCCAACCGCCATAAAAACTGTCTCAAAACTACCCTTTTAAAATGGATAAATGTGTGAATAATTGATTCATGTGGGAAGGGAACCAAACCAAATTAGAAATAGAACTGAAGAAAATATCCATTACAGAATGGCACATTAAAATGCTTGACATTTACTCGTATCTGCAGACCCGTTTTTCCCAGTGGGTACTTTGGGCAAGTGCCCAGGGCCCCGCGATCGATAGGGGTAGGGATCTAACAAAATAGTGTTCTGTCAAAGTCCTAGGCCCCATTATCCTAATATGCCCAGGGCCTCCAAAACGTTAAAGACAGCCCTGCGTATCTGTCGCGTTATATAGGTAGGTATCAGATACGAGGCATAGATATGGGGCAAGACATTGACCGCAGTAATAAGATAAGGCCGCCTAACGAGACTTCGGCCAAGGAATATCCACTTTTGAATTAAAGTTATTGTTTTTTTTATGTATTCATTAACTTATACTTGCCTACGTTACAATATACTAGTTTTAGGGAGGGCGAAGGCCCACCAGAAGAGGGCCGTGAGCATAGGAGTTGTTCAGTTCCATTTGATGAAGTTGCCACGGACTTAGGTCCTAATTCTGCCACTATCTTCCCCGTGGCACTACTATTTTGGCACAACTGCCCTACATATTAGGTAGGTTTAGATTCGCTAGATCGCTTCAGTTGCCCGAAAGGCAAACAGCCTAGAAGTAGGAGCTCCGTCGATTTCCAATAAGTTCGGTGGGTTTACAAAAGCTAGTTTGTGGATAAAAAATAACAGTGGTGCGAAAATAGTGGCACGGGGTTCCGCCACTGCTCTACCCCAGGACGACTGAACGGCAGTGAACGTGAGGTGTGTTCCCCAGGCAGTACAAGTTCTCGCAGGTGGTAGTGGGGGCGCCGCGCTGGCTGCCGCGGCTGGGGCGGCTGGGGCGGCTGGGGCGCCTGGCGCGCGGGCTGCTGGGGCTGGCGCCGCGGGCCCGGGCGCCCGCGCCGCCGCCGCGCCGCAGGTACCGAGCGCTAACACCGAGCCTGCACCGTGCTATACGCTATGGAGACTAAAACCTACTCGGATACGTCGGCGAACTTTGTACATTTGTGAAGTCGTAGAGATTACGTCCTAACCGTGTTAGTCGAGGCGGCGCTTGTCGAGCCCTCTATCCTATAGAATCATCCATCCATCTTATTTATCCTAGTTTCATCGGGGCCCTTAAAATCATAATGCCAGATAGGTCTTTCAGCCAGTAGATTTTATGGAATGTTAATATCAGAGTCACGAAATATTGCAATGGTACACCAAATGGTGGCAGTTGGACTAACCTCCCTTACTTATTGTCCAATCAGGGATTTGCTCAGATAGAACTATTCTATTTAAGTAGTCTAATACTACTACACTACTACTACTACTAATATACTTTGGGAGAGTAACAAAGTTTAACATTTTCACAACAAGACAAAAAATTTAAAACTACGCGCTTGGGTGTGAAGGTGTTAACTCGTGAGACACCAGCTATTCAAATTCAAAATTTAAAATCATTTATTAGCAAAGCAATATTTTTGTTTTAATTAACAAGAATTTCCGCAAGGTAACGCCCGATTCAATCAATTATATAAAATCATTTATTTCTGCAAGTAGGCCCTCAAGGGCTCTATTACATGTCTGATTCTAATCTTTTTTTTTGGCGGTTCTGATAATGACCTTCTGGTGAGAAGTAGCGCCGGAAGAAACTCACCAGTTTCTCTTTTCAAAAATATTAAGTACAACAAAATGACATTAATACATGAGATTTAATTAATACATTACATTAAACTTAAAACTACATTTTTAGAGATGGGTAGGGCCTCTAGGCGCCAAAACAAGACAATTAAAATAATAGAAAATAAATAGACAGTAAAATTACTGGAGATGTAAAGACTCTCCGTTGTCAAGATAATGTTGTGGAAGTGTAAAGGATCTCCAAACGTCAAAATACAAAATGGGAATGTTTGGAGTGGTAACGTGAAGCTATTGATTTTATGCCACACCTGGCCATAAAGTGACTTTCCGCCCGCTGCACGTACGGAAAAAGCCGCTTTCTGGCCAAGTGTAGACATAAGATGATGTACACAACACGGGAGGTAATAAAGAAAGCCCTCGATTCGCTTGCAGCTCGGGCCGCAAACTTCTGCGATCTCGGCCTTTCTTTGTATTACCACCCTAGTTGTGTAATGTACTGTAGTAACCTTAGTTTACTCAGGAAATTGTAGCTCGCCGACGTATCCGATGAAATATCAGTAAAATAACCATACTTGTAAGCCCCCTGTGTCATCTCGCTAACATACACACCCGGTGGGCCTAACTCTACATTAGTCTAGTACGACGAGCACGAGTCAGCCATAATACGGGGTGTTACTTTGAACGTAATACAACTCATGTTTTTCAAACTCATCTTCCTGATGCTAAAACCATGTGCTAGGTCTCGTGTTGTTAAAATCATCTTAATTAATATCATTGTTTTAATTTTCATGTTCTTTTAGTCTCATCGTGGTTACCCTACTTAAAACATTAAGAGAATCAAATTTGAATCTAATTTTGTAGTGAACACTTACCTTTTTGCTTATCTAGGCCGATAATTTATGAATAAAATGCATTCTGACACACTATTGAAATTATTTGTCATAAACAAACCAGGTCAGGTAAGCGTGACGTCATGATGGTCACTGCGAGATTTTAATTACTTCATTTTGTTAGCAAACATCAAAATGTTAATTACGACGTATTTTAATAACCCAATTCGTGCATTTTGTTTGCTGTCGTTAACTGAGCCAGAATTGCTTAATTTGTATTACGTTCAATGTAACACTCTGTATCACGCGGACACATGTAACAACCAATGTGAACACGCATTAATAATGTACGCGTGTCCTCGTTGGATGTCGCATGGCATGTCGCGGCCGATGTGTGCGAAGGGGGTGCAAAGTTAGCTCGCCGGGAGTAAGCTAAGGGAATGCTTGTCACAGTGCAGCTTGGTGATAGTGTCTCGGCCGCTGCGCATGCGCACTAACCGCGCATGGCTTGCCGGCAGTGGCGGACTAAGCCGGTCGGAGGTCTGGGGCCACGTAAATGTAGAAAGCTCAGTGCGTTTGGAAACGGTTACTGGTTAATAGTAAGTGGAAACGTATCCATCCAATGGTGCGAAGCGGAAATTTCGACAACTCGCGATCCATTCGGTTCACAGTTCGTCTTTTGATTTTTTTTTTCCTACGGTTGCGTTCTCTGGCGCAGCTGGGGGCTCCTGCTGACGTATGTAAACGCGGGATTTGTAGGCCTCCCCCCTAGACTGGAGGTCCGGGGCGGATCACCCACCCTGTCCCCCTTAGTCCGCCACTGCTTATCGGCCGAGTCTAGGCTTAGGCTGCTCTTCCACCGGAACTGCGAGCTAGCTAAGCGGTCAGTGAAGAAATGCACCAATCAACGTGCCTCTCGCTCTGCGCAGCCCGGCATTGGTGCATTTCCTCGCACACCGCTTCGCTATCGGCACTTGTGGTGGATGATCAGCCTTATCGCTATATTACATACATGTATTCAAATCCATTCATAGGACTTTTGGAGTACTTATAACATTTATTATCGACTCCGAACGCGGTGGCGGGCGCTCCGAAACAACCTTCATTTCCAAGTTTTAAAATATTTATATGAAGAACGAAAAAAAAACTTTACAGAATTATTATGGATTTTAGACGATAAAAATGCAACACTGTTGAAACAAAAGGTGAATGAATAGAACAATTAACTCTTATCATTATTCCTTGTGAAATTATTTGCTTGAATTGTAATGACAAGAACCAGCCGGTCTGAAGAATGACGTACCTGCGTATCGCCCCGTCGTGTCGTGAGCCGCTGTCGGTTCATATCATGTCGAGCACGCGTGCGGGGCGGGGTCAATGGCCGTGGTGATAACAGGTCTACACGGGGAGGTTAGATGTCAGTTTGTCTAATGCGCACTACGTTTTTTCCGGAGTTTTTAACCGACTTCCAAAAGAAGGACGGTTCTCAATTCGTCTGTATGTTTTTTATTTTTTTTTTTATTTTTTTTTTGTGTGTTTGTTCACCGATTACTTGAAGACGGCTGGACCGATTTGGAAAATTCCTTTTTTGTTTGAACGGGTAGACTTTCGAGGTGGTCCCATTGCAACCAAGTCAGGATCTGATGATGGAATCTTGGAGAAATCGAGGGAACTCTTCAAATATTATAGGCACACATATAGCGATTTCGGTATTTTTCGTAATTTCTTGTCCATCTCTTATTAGTAACAAGTTTTTAGTGTTAACCGACTTCAAAACAAAGAGTAAATTTGTATCTAGGTTTCTTCCCCGATTACTTGAAGACGGCTGAACCTATTTGGAAAATTCTTTTTTTGTTTAAAAGGGTATACCTCCGAGGTGGACCCATTGCAACCAAATCAGGATCTGATGATGGGATCTTGGAGAAATCAAGGGAACTCTTCAAATATCATAGGCACACATATGCGATTTTGGTATTTTTCTTACTTTCTCGTGCATTTCTTATCAGAAATAAGTTCCCAGTCTTAACAGACTTCAAAACAAAGAGCAATTTTTATGTAGGCTTGTTCCTCGGTTACTTGAAAACGTATAGACCGATTTGGTTTTTTTTCTTTTAACTAAATAGACTTAAGTCTATTTGGTTAAAATAATATTTTTCCAGCGCCACTAAAAATTTCAAAATAAAGTAAATTTTTAAAACAAAAAATAAAAACCGACTTCCAAAAACATAAACTAAAAACCAAAAAATAATATGTTAATTACCCCAAAGAAATGGATAATCAACGATTCATATATACATATACAGATATTTATACTTTTTAACGTGTTATTTTTGAAGTCGGTGCCAGCTAAGGAGCTCAACACAGCCAGCTTTACGTGGCAGGCACCAACTTCAAAAATAACACGTTAAAAAGTATAAATATCTGTATATGTATATATGAATCGTTGATTATCCATTTCTTTGGGGTAATTAACATATTATTTTTTGGTTTTTAGTTTATGTTTTTGGAAGTCGGTTTTTATTTTTTGTTTTATAAATATAGTCTATAGTTGGACACTTTACGATCAGTCAAAAAATTTAACAATACCCCAGAAACTGACAGAGCTCGCTAGGTGAGTTCGTCTGGCCAATAATGTGCAACGCAAAATCGGCCGGCATCTGAGCAAATGTTAGTAGCGCCTACTAGGCGGGTTGTCGGTCGTGAAAATGTTAATACTTATACATATGTGCACAGCCGTGTCATTTTAGGTTGCGTCCATTATAGCAGTTAGGGAATGCAACTCGATTATTTCTTGTATGGAAAAAAAGGTTTCGGTTAAAACTCGTTTTTTTTAGGGTTCCGTACCTCAAACGGAACGCTTATAGGATCACTCGTGTGTCTGTCTGTCTGTCACAGCCAATTTGCTACGAAAGTACTAGACCGATTGAGTTGAAATTTGGTACATACCTATATTAAAGTCAGTAACCCAAACACGGACGTGTAACGGAAATATATTCATTTTAAACACGGGGGCCGCTTTTGGGGGCTCAACTAAAAAATTTTAAAAAAAAGTTAGCAAACTATATCGTGTGACATACCTAGCAAATAAAAGAGCTCACTGTGAGAATCTCAAATATATATTTTTTTATAATTTTTATGTAAATAGTTTTCAAGTTATTTTAGAATATAGGCAAAAAATGACCACCACCCCCTTAACTCCGAAACTATTAGACCTAAAAATTTGAAAAAAATATGAAAAATAGTCCTACACCTATAGATTACAGGAAAACCTATAAGAAGTCTGTGCAATAAAGTATAATTGTGTTTAGCTTAAGTGTATTTGTGTTGTGGTTTGTCTTCCCCGACGACTTCCACAACGGTCTCACGTCTCCTGCCTCCATCGACTTACGTAATCAATGAATGGCAGTTTGCTCTATGATGATATGGGCGCGAAAGATAGCTTAGATGTAAGACGCTCATTCTTCGATACAATACATAGTACATTACTCAACTAAGGTGGTAAAACAAAGAAAGGTCGAGATCGCAGATGTTTGCGGCCCGAGCTGCAAGCGATGGACGTAAATATGCGATCGAGGGCTTTCTTTTTTACCTCCCGTGTTGTGTACATCATTTTATGTCTACACTTGGCCAGAAAGCGGCTTTTTCCGTACGCGCAACGTGCGGAAAAAGTCACATTATGGCGAGGTGTGGCATAAATTTATATTTTTAACATTTTTAGGTGCAAACTGTCAGTCGTAATGCACTTGAACTCAATAAATAATATAAGCTAATTTGAAATAGCTTGTGTTGGCGTTGGAAGACGTGTCATATACATTTTATTCCGATTTGTGAATCTAATTGTGTTCCATGAGTAGTAACAAGTAGGTAGTTACATATCGATTGGCAGCATTGGACCGTGACCCCGTGTCACGCTCGTCTGACTCCCGTTGCCTCGCCCCGCACATCAGAGCGTATCTGCAACGCTCTACACCGAGCGTTTCAACCGCTCATGCCTAAATACCGCATTCTCAAAATACCAGATTTTTCAAAATTCTCAAGACTCTCGATTAATCGGATTCCTGTCTTACCACATTCCCGTTACACTAGATTATAAAATCGTATGTTACTCAAGGATCTAAATGACTTTGTTGGATATATTATTTTAGGAATTGAGTATTTTAAAAATCTGGTATTTTAGGAATGAGCTGTTTCAACTGCCTTCAGTTTCCTGGTCGGATTCTTAACCTGTAGGTTCAGAAATCGGAATACAATTTTTAGTTATTATTTATTACATGAGTCAGGACTCCAGGTATTATCGAGATCGAACTGTATTATGCGACACCAACCATGCGATTCATCCGCTAAAAACCTCCGAATATGAAACGGAATCCTTACAGGATCTCTTGTGTGTTTGTCTGTCACTGCCAATTTACTCTGAATCTACTAGTTTCTCAAAAGTAACAGATACTTCATATTTCAAGATCTTATTTTATAAATTTATTTATTTATTTACGACAAGTTTTACAGCATATATTTCACTATCACTATGATATAATTGTCCAGACAAGCGTTTAGAGACATAGTGTGCAGTAACAGCCCAAAAAGACAAGGCCTGTGCTAGGGTTATAGTTACGTGTTACGTGACACAATTTATAGAGAGCGATCGGTTACTTAATTTACTTCTCTTATATGGCCAATTAATAAAGATATTACCTATAAGAATGTGTGATTGCAACTTACTCTAATTGCTACTCGTAAATATATTTTTATTGCGTTAGTATCTACCTAGCTACCTAACAGTAGCGTGGCGTCCAAAGAACTCGATTCCCACCGGCTTGCCTAATATCAGGCATATGAGCACCTTATTATACAGCTCTTAAGGAAAATGTACCCCAAATCTGCACCGGCTTGCCCAAGGATGTCTTTTACGCCACGCCACTGTACCTAGCTACCTAAAGATACATAAATGATATTATGTAACATATATATGGTTTAAATATGGTAACAAATATACATAAATCCAAAGGGCGAGGGGGGAAAATTACTATTAGGCAAATAATTTTTGATAAAAAAAGCTTATTAAATCTTACAGCAACAGAAGGCAACGTAGCGCATCCGTCGCGCGTATTCGTCCCGTTACGACAATGTTAAAAGACCATGAGTTTGAAACAGAATATCCAAAAATGCCGAAATTAGGTTATGTTTGTATTTTGGAAACGAGTCTTGGGAAATATGTAGGATACTCGGTTTGAAGCGATGTTACCTTTAGAAGTGAGTGACTCGGGCACGTCCTCAGACTGACCGGGTGCCGCTACGCGTCGATCGGGTGCGGGTGGCGCGGGCCGGCGCACGAGGCGGGCCCGCACGCGGCGGGCTGCGCGCACCCCGGCAAGAGCGCCGCCGACCTGCTCGACCACCTCGCCGAGCGCGACCGCGCCGTGCGCGACGCCAACGCCGTCTACACACAGGTCCTCGACCTGCTGTCCTACGAGAAGATCACCATCAACGGTGAGTAGAACCTAGAACCGCAGAGGACGAGAACCAGTTTTCAGTACCTTAATTTATTTTTTATGGATGATGGGTTCGTGACCTTCGTCTCATCTGATGAGTGAAGACTAGGTCTAAGATGGAACACGCTTACACTTTACAATCTAAAAATAATTTTTGCTACATATGAGAATTAAGGGGCTACGGCGTAGCACATGTAGCGAAACTTGGTAGTGAATGTGTACGAGCATCTTATCCTAATCTTGAAAAAGTTTCGCCAAACGCCAAATTGATTTCAGGTTTAGGTACCTCACAGGTTTTACTCCACTACTCCCGCAGTAGCAGTTTTCATAAGTCCGCTGTGTTATCCGTCACGGTTTGTTTCACAGACCTGCAACTGAAGCCGTATCGCACTGAAGAGTTCGTCCACAAGCTGTACTACGAGACGTCGCGGTTCAACGCGTTCGGGCACCAGTGGGTCGTCAAGGCGTTCGTCAACCGCAACCAGCGCGACCCCACGCAGAGCACGCAGCGCGAGATCACCTACCAGGTGAGATACAGACTGCAACTGACGTTCGGGCACCAGTGGGTCGTCAAGGCGTTCGTCAACCGCAACCAGCGCGACCCCACGCAGAGCACGCAGCGCGAGATCACCTACCAGGTGAGATACAGACTGCAACTGACGTTCGGGCACCAGTGGGTCGTCAAGGCGTTCGTCAACCGCAACCGGCGCGACCCCACGCAGAGCACGCAGCGCGAGATCACCTACCAGGTGAGATACAGACTGCAACTGACGTTCGGGCACCAGTGGGTCGTCAAGGCGTTCGTCAACCGCAACCGGCGCGACCCCACGCAGAGCACGCAGCGCGAGATCACCTACCAGGTGAGATACAGACTGCAACTGACGTTCGGGCACCAGTGGGTCGTCAAGGCGTTCGTCAACCGCAACCGGCGCGACCCCACGCAGAGCACGCAGCGCGAGATCACCTACCAGGTGAGATACAGACTGCAACTGACGTTCGGGCACCAGTGGGTCGTCAAGGCGTTCGTCAACCGCAACCGGCGCGACCCCACGCAGAGCACGCAGCGCGAGATCACCTAACAGGTGAGATAGACACAGGAGCCCAGTTACAGCAAAGTATAAAGACAAACAAGAGTACGATCCGTAGAACTTTGTTTGTAGTGCGTTCGTACACGGCGCGCACACATACAAGCGCGATGTACCTTTTGTAGGAAGAGACACTACTGCCATTATACTGTGACGTAACTGTCTGTGTTCGCAGCTAATCCTGAAGAGCAAGACGCTGTCGCCGCTGCAGGTGCAGTGGGTGGGGCTCCGCGGGCCGTACGGCGAGGCGGCCGTGCGGGCGCGAGTGCAGCAACACGTGTTCGCCGAGGACGACGCCGAGGCGCCGCCGCAGCCCCTGCCGCTGCACGACCACGCCGACACCAACCGCCTGCTCGCCAACAAGGCTATACACTTCAGGTGAGACACACGCACACGCACACACACGCCGAGGCGCCGCCGCAGCCCCTGCCGCTGCACGACCACGCCGACACCAACCGCCTGCTCGCCAGCAAGGCTATACACTTCAGGTGAGACACACGCACACGCACACACACGCCGAGGCGCCGCCGCAGCCCCTGCCGCTGCACGACCACGCCGACACCAACCGCCTGCTCGCCAACAAGGCTATACACTTCAGGTGAGACACACGCACACGCACACACACGCCGAGGCGCCGCTGCACGACCACGCCGACACCAACCGCCTGCTCGCCAGCAAGGCTATACACTTCAGGTGAGACACACGCACACGCACACACACGCCGAGGCGCCGCCGCAGCCCCTGCCGCTGCACGACCACGCCGACACCAACCGCCTGTTCGCCAACAAGGCTATACACTTCAGGTGAGACACACGCACACGCACACACACGCCGAGGCGCCGCCGCAGCCCCTGCCGCTGCACGACCACGCCGACACCAACCGCCTGCTCGCCAACAAGGCTATACACTTCAGGTGAGACACACGCACACGCACACACACGCCGAGGCGCCGCCGCAGCCCCTGCCGCTGCACGACCACGCCGACACCAACCGCCTGCTCGCCAACAAGGCTATACACTTCAGGTGAGACACACGCACACGCACACACACGCCGAGGCGCCGCCGCAGCCCCTGCCGCTGCACGACCACGCCGACACCAACCGCCTGCTCGCCAACAAGGCTATACACTTCAGGTGAGACACACGCACACGCACACACACGCCGAGGCGCCGCCGCAGCCCCTGCCGCTGCACGACCACGCCGACACCAACCGCCTGCTCGCCAACAAGGCTATACACTTCAGGTGAGACACACGCACACGCACACACACGCCGAGGCGCCGCCGCAGCCCCTGCCGCTGCACGACCACGCCGACACCAACCGCCTGCTCGCCAGCAAGGCTATACACTTCAGGTGAGACACACGCACACGCACACACACGCCGAGGCGCCGCCGCAGCCCCTGCCGCTGCACGACCACGCCGACACCAACCGCCTGCTCGCCAACAAGGCTATACACTTCAGGTGAGACACACGCACACGCACACACACGCCGAGGCGCCGCCGCAGCCCCTGCCGCTGCACGACCACGCCGACACCAACCGCCTGCTCGCCAACAAGGCTATACACTTCAGGTGAGACACACGCACACGCACACACACGCCGAGGCGCCGCCGCAGCCCCTGCCGCTGCACGACCACGCCGACACCAACCGCCTGCTCGCCAACAAGGCTATACACTTCAGGTGAGACACACGCACACGCACACACACGCCGAGGCGCCGCCGCAGCCCCTGCCGCTGCACGACCACGCCGACACCAACCGCCTGCTCGCCAGCAAGGCTATACACTTCAGGTGAGACACACGCACACGCACACACACGCCGAGGCGCCGCCGCAGCCCCTGCCGCTGCACGACCACGCCGACACCAACCGCCTGCTCGCCAGCAAGGCTATACACTTCAGGTGAGACACACGCACACGCACACACACGCCGAGGCGCCGCCGCAGCCCCTGCCGCTGCACGACCACGCCGACACCAACCGCCTGCTCGCCAACAAGGCTATACACTTCAGGTGAGACACACGCACACACACACACACACGCCGAGGCGCCGCCGCAGCCCCTGCCGCTGCACGACCACGCCGACACCAACCGCCTGCTCGCCAACAAGGCTATACACTTCAGGTGAGACACACGCACACACACACACACACGCCGAGGCGCCGCCGCAGCCCCTGCCGCTGCACGACCACGCCGACACCAACCGCCTGCTCGCCAACAAGGCTATACACTTCAGGTGAGACACACGCACACGCACACACACGCCGAGGCGCCGCCGCAGCCCCTGCCGCTGCACGACCACGCCGACACCAACCGCCTGCTCGCCAACAAGGCTATACACTTCAGGTGAGACACACGCACACACACACACACACGCCGAGGCGCCGCCGCAGCCCCTGCCGCTGCACGACCACGCCGACACCAACCGCCTGCTCGCCAACAAGGCTATACACTTCAGGTGAGACACACACACACACACACGCACGCACACACGCACGCACACACGCACGCACACACGCACGCGCCGCCGCATTCGCTGCTGTGGATTGGATCCGATCCGATTATCCCGGATTAGAGCCTTGTCACGCTTGCGACTTGCGTGCGAGCTGCGCATTCGCATTGACCATGCGTTTTCGTCTGCCGAAAGGCGAGACGCGAGTCCAACAAAATGATTGGAACTGCTGCGTTTTGCTGGGGCGGGTCAGACAGAGCTCTAACAGCATTCTGAAGGTGATTGCGGACAGGTACGACTGTCCTATACTCGTGCACTGGATCGGGCAAATCAAATGGGTAGCCTCACGTTCCCCGAATTAGAACAAATTGTAAATTTTAATTGTAATTTATTGTAATTTATTTTCTTTTTATGTTATTTTTGTAATATGTACTAACTTAATTTAATCAATAATTGTTACTAACAACTATGGAGCCTGTGATCCGAAATAAAGCATATATTATTATTATTATTTGCGCACCCTTTTCGAACGTGAAAAGAATTCGTCACCGTACTGTCAGTTGGTGGAACTACTATTCCTATAGATAGTCTGTTCTTTTAGGAATTTAAAAAAGATAAACCACGCGACTCGATTCAATCAAAGTAAGGTTTTGTATCTGTGGCGCAATACCAATGGCTGAGTATGATTTTTTTTATTTTATTATAGCATCAACGACTGCTTTTTTAAATACCTCAAAGAACAAACTATAGATGGCAAAGAAATATATAGAGGTAGAAGGAAAAAGTGTATGTGTGTAGTGTAACCTCGCGTGCTAGAAAGAAGTGGTGACCTACTTTGCACGCCGTTAACTTCAGTTGCCGTCATTATTATTATCAGATTTGAAAATCTGATAATAATGGTAATTAATTCTTCAAATACCACCAAATGAAATGAAAAATATATGTTTTCCACCACTAAATAACACTTGGCGTCAAACGCCAACCGAACGTTACACGCTTGGTTGCCATACAAATCGACGAACCCTTCTATCTCGATATATTTCTGTGATACACGAATCCTATCTCGATATATTTCTGTGATAGACAAATCCTATCTCGATATATTTCTGTGATACACGAATCCTATCTCGATATATTTCTGTTATAGACGGATCCTTCTACCTCGATATATTTCTGTGATACACGAATCCTATCTCGATATATTTCTGTGATAGACGAATCCTATCTCGATATATTTCTGTGATACACGAATCCTATCTCGATATATTTCTGTTATAGACGGATCCTTCTACCTCGATATATTTCTGTGATACACGAATCCTATCTCGATATATTTCTGTGATAGACGAATCCTATCTCGATATATTTCTGTGATAGACGAATCCTATCTCGATATATTTCTGTGATAGACGAATTCTTCTATCTCGATATATTTCTGTGATACACGAATCCTTCTATCTCGACATATTTCTGTGATAGAGGGCCTCAACTTTCTGTTGTCCGCAGACTCATAATGTTCCTGACGTCGAAGTGACGGGCTGTGGCGCCGGAGCCCCGCTGGCTGCTGCGCACGCGCCGCCTGCTGCTGCTCGCGCAAAGCTACTTCGTGCTCATACACCGCCAGCTCACCAGCCGTCTCCACCAATACGATTAACCACATGTTATGGTAACAATTATCTAAGGTGTTCGAATGTTTGTTCATTCTCTTTAGGCACATTCGGACACCTTAGATAATTCTTACTATACCTTTCTGTGGAACCCGATTCAAATAGCAGATTCATAAGATCATCTGTGTAAGAACGGCCGCACATTGAGCCACTAGTAGCGGCTACTGACCGCGATCACAAGTGGCTCAGTGCGGCCGCGCATTGGGCCACTAAACGCGGCCGCAAGTGGATCAGTGCGGCCGCACATTGGGCCACTAAACGCGGCCGCAAGTGGCACAGTGCGGCCGCACATTGGGCCACTAAACGCGGCCGCAAGTGGCACAGTGCGGCCGCACATTGGGCCACTAAACGCGGCCGCAAGTGGCACAGTGCGGCCGCACATTGGGCCACTAAACGCGGCCGCAAGTGGCACAGTGCGGCCGCACATTGGGCCACTAAACGCGGCCGCAAGTGGCACAGTGCGGCCGCACATTGGGCCACTAAACGCGGCGACACGAACGGCCGGTGTGCGCCGATATTACCTACTGGCCCATAAAAGTCAGCAACCACTCAATCGTTCGCTTAATGCCTTAGGGAGGCTCCGTGGTACCTTTTCATTTTATCACCTTTGTGTATTTCTAAAATGCTACTTAATAACGATTCTCCAGTGGCATTCAACTTTCCATTTTTCAAGCATTTATCGAACTAAAGTTTGCCAAAATACGCTGTAAATAAATGTATGTGGAAAAACTAAGATGGTATTTAAAGGCGGCGGTAAAGTCAAAATGCAGACGTACAGTCGGCATCAGTATTCGCAAAACAAATTAAGGTCTTACAAAAATCGACATAACAAAACTAGCTTACATTCGTACTAGTTAATAAGGGTTTCAGAGTATACTGACCACCAACACAATTACACCAACTAAATAGTTACACAGATTCCGAAACTTACAAACTAAGAGTGCTTTCACTTTATCCGATACGATATCGGTATCGGACACCGATGGCCGACAGCCGATATCGTGTGATGTCTTCACATATCTCCGATAAAATCGTTCCGATTCAGCCATTTTCAGAAGCTTTGTGTGGACAATAGCAGATTGTGTGGATAATACAAAACTTTATTTGCTGTATCATATTTGAGCCGCAAAAAAAGATCCGTCAACACCTAATGACAGGAGCTACTGGATACATTCCATCCCACACACACACACACAAACACAATATAGTATACACGTATAGCACACATACAAACATTATCGTCCGACAGCTATCGGACGATTGTGCCGCCAACATATCGATGTCCGTTCCGATATCCGATATCGGAATGAACACTGTGAAAGGCAGGTACATATTTCATACATTTTACTTGCCCCGATATCGTATCGGATAATGTGAAAGTGCTCTAACTTCCAGCTATAAGATATCTATCTCCCTCTTTCTAGCTCTTTCAGTCTATCATCAGTCTCACTATTATACCTAACAAATTGCATTCAGATTGTACCATCTGCAGATCATGAACGCTAAGTTTGCGTAGCTGCTTTTGTTGCTGACTGTACCTCAACAAATTTTGATTTTATTAATAGCATTTCTCTACTAAATGTAAGAATGTCTGATGATTGGAAGCAAAGCAGCTATGACTTTTTATTCTTTTTATTATCAATTGACGTCTAAAAGGAGGCTCTCAAACCGACTGTTTTGATTAAATTTATTATTTGTGTGTATATTATTGTAAATACTTCAAACTTTTACAAGAGTGGTCTCAAGTAAGAAGTCGGTCTATGTAAAGAAAAAATATTTTATTAGATTTTACTTTATGGTTTTATATTTTATTTTAAAGCAAAGTGTTCGAGATTAGACTATATTTGAGTACAAATTTATATTTATTGGAAATTATTATTAGTTTTAATTGATGCGTGCCGTTTTAGAGTTAATTAGTTTATTAATGCATGGAAACAGGAATTATGATTATGAACCTTGTGTCGTTTACGGAGAGCTTAAAATCATGTAAAAACTCAGTACACTCAAGTACATGAATGTTATATTTTGAATTATATTACGCTTTATTGAGTCGTATGACATTGTTTATATAGTTTTGGAAGGACTTTCTGTGTCGGGTCAAGTTAAGAGATTAAAGTTTCGAGTTTATTTTACCGGATCCTTTTCACGGAGGTACGTCACTAGACGGCGATACTGAGATGCACAGATATCATGACTAACAGATGTTAAAAAAATATCAAGATCTTGGTAATACTCTACATCTGTTCTGTAAATAATCTGTGATGAGATCTATCATCAGTGTTGCCAACGTAACTTCATCGCCACAGTCCATGGCAGAAAGTTTGTGTCCGTCAAGATAGCGTACACCGTAAAGATATTCAGAATCTGATGCAGCCAATAAATAGTACCCAAATAGTACCGACGAAATACCTAGGTGAAAAAAATAGTACCCTTAAACTTTTCGAAATATAAGGCCTGTTCACGGTGTACGCTACCGGCGTCAAGCTGGCGTACACCGTTTGTATCTCTGGAACGGCTTTGTTTTTGGAAACGCTTTATATATCAAAAAATAGTACCCAAATAGTACCCTAGGGCCCTAAAATTTTATTTCTCTAGCTATCGTAGAAGCCGAGATATAGTGAGCTCTTTCTATAAGGAATTCCCGGGTACGCCAGCTTGACGGTGTGAAATTTTGTACACCGTTAAGTTATGGAATATCTCGGCTTCTACGATAGCTAGAGAAATAAAATTTTAGGGCCCTAGGGTACTAATTGGGTACTATTTTTTGAGATATAAATCGTTTCCAAAAACAAAGCCGTTCCAGAGATACAAACGGTGTACGCCAGCTTGACGCCCGGTAGCGTACACCGTGAACAGGCCTTATATTTCGAAAAGTTTAAGGGTACTATTTTTTTCACCTAGGTATTTCGTCGGTACTATTTGGGTACTATTTATTGGCTGCATCAGATTCTGAATATCTTTACGGTGTACGCTATCTTGACGGACACGAAAGTTTGTATAGTATAGTGACTTGTGCCTCAGCGAGACGGGTCCGTATAGGTGTGTGCGTGGTTAATGTATTTACACTAGAGTGTGCCTGTGTGTAATTAGTCGTAACCGAATGACTCGACGTGTTTATTCATATTTGGCTGCTTAGTGGATAATAAATAACTAAGTTATTGAACAAGGATTTTGAATTTTATACCAACAGCAAGTAACGTAAATAAATGTACCTATGATGGTACAGGCCTGTACCATTGGTACTAGACGACGTATATCACATACAGTGCCAAGCTCTCGAATTTTCTAACAAAATGAACCCGATAGCACTGAATGCGATATACATACCTAGATAGATAGAATAACAACCAAACAAAACTTGGGAGTAAATAGGTATTAGTACTCAACACACCATTGCCCTTATCAGGATTTGAACTCCGCATAGTGTATAGGAGTCTTTAAAGGCAATTTATTCGACGTTTCGGACGACAGGTCCATTCACGTAACAACACGTCGAGGTATTCGTTCAACAAGTCGTCTCTACACAAAGAAGTCTTGATTTCTTTTAACGAACATCTCCCACTGGTTGATGTAATGAAACAACAGTGAACTAGTAACGTAAGTATATTGCATCAATACGGTTTGTGTCGCACGCGCATCTTATGCAGAGAGGATGCGAGCTTGTGACCGGCGCCATTTTGTTCATCCTGTGCGCCCGCCGCCCACACGCTCACCAGCCCCGCCTCGCCCGCCGTCACCAGGATGTCTCGCTGTATAATAAAACATATTGAGCTCATTAAGATCCTGAAGGTTTCGGTGTAAAACAATACATTAACCTGTAGCCGCACACCATATATGCAAAATTGATAATGAAATCTGAATTTACGTGACCAGTACGTCTAGCATAACTGGCCGTGACTTAGTTTCTCGCGCGACAGAGCATCACCTGTCACTGTCACACTATATTGAGTGGATAGAGATAGGTAGCAATTGTCGCGCGACAAAGAGTCGCGTGTCACAGTTGTGCTAGAGGTACAGAAATAGCGTTACTTTTTTTTCTAATTTCAAAATAAACAAAACGAATGCCTTTTTTTGGTTAAATGCTCAAATCAATGGAAGTACATAAGACCTTTGGGAGTCAGGAGGTTATTGTTTCACTAAGTTTACATATTTGGTACAAAACAGCAGATTTCTAATAAACAATGCTTTCGAAATTGTATAATCGTACAGGTACTATCGACATTTGTATAGCTAATTTGGAAACGGAACAAGATTTTGGGCAACCGTTTCTCCTTAAATGTTGAATTATCTTCAAAAATTAAGTGAACGATAGAAATCGAACAAAAAAATAGGGTGACTACTTTCCTACTTTTCAAAATGTATGTAAGTGAATTACAGAACAATTTTAAGATATAACAATAAATTTTGCATTAATAAGAACCGAATTACAATTAGGGAATGCAATCTCGATCTCGCGAGATCGATATCTATCATGGGATTCATAAAAATATATATATATATAGCGCATCTTGCACAAATGTATATCAATAACTTATTTATTATTGATATAAATTACAAATTATGGCCATAAAAGTCTAAACAATTTTATGGTTTAGAAAAAAGTTGTCGACTAAATGAAAATCGGATGAAATTAAAAATTCGATGGAACTCTTTCGACGTAAGCAGGCAGGCCCGCGTTTTCGTGCACTACTAAAATGCACAAGTGAACTGAAAATATTTGACTACCAACGCCATCTAGGCGACGCTGATTACATAAATTCGTAAACACAGAGTTAAGTCAAAGAAAAAAATGATTGAATATTGGATTATACAAATAAAATCTCAAAAATGTGGGTTTAAGGTTTAAACGCACTAAACAGCGTGGTTCTGCGCAATTCTTCTTGTTTTCGTGCTAACATTTAGCAGCGTCCTTTCTCACCCATGCAAAATGAATCTAGTCGGGTTCTTGCCACTGAATGTGTTGTACCATTTCATAAAAGGAAGTGAAGTGTCGCGACGCGCAGAGCCGCTTAGTGCGTTTGCACCTTTATAATTGGGTACTTGACTGTAACTGAAATTTGTAAACATTATATATAAGATCCTGTTGAAATAAGCATAATAAGGAAATATATTCAAGTTTTGAGTTTGATACCTAACGTGTAACTTTTTTTATGAGCCTCCAAAGTTGAGCGGGAAAGTCCATTTTAAAAGTATAAAATTATTAAAAACTATTAAATAACCCATAAAATTTTTAGTAACTTTTGTTATGACACCGTTACGATAAACGCAAGTTTTAACATAGTTGCAGAACAAAGTTATTGATTTCCCCAAACAACGTATGAGTAGTGACGTCACTGTATAACGGGATTCAGTGGGGAGCGTTTCGACACGTATTTGGGAAAGTCTAAAAATGTTATTTTAACATTGTAGTATCTCGGTGAGTTTACGATATTGAAGTGGTTTCTTCAATAATATTTGTATTATTGAGAGATGTTTCTATAACATATCACAGAAAAAAGTTGTCAAGTAGCCAATTATAATATAATACTGCGGTTCCACTGAGGCGGAGACGAGCGGAGCAGAGATGAGATGTGTAAGGATCGACCAGACCAATCACGTTAGTGTTCGTTGTTTCCATTGAAGCAGAGTCGAGACGAGATGTGGATTTCAACTAATGTAATTTGTCGACTCTACAAATTTTCTTTCGGCTCCGCTCGTCTCTGCCGCAGCGGGGTTGCAGCCTAAATGCATATTAAAAACAAGAGATAAAACGTGGCATCTAGGATCGAATAGTATAACTAAAGTGCTAGTTTTAAAATTTAGGTTTGACACTAGATGGCGATAGTAGTAGTTTTAGATACTAATTAATATTATGAATATCATGAGTATGTTATTTGCGTAATCCAGTATTCTGGCCAAGTGTAGACATAAAATGACGTACACAACACGGGAGGTAATAAAGAAAGCCCTCGATCGCATATTCACGTCCCTCGCTTGCAGCTCGGGCCGCAAACTTCTGCGATCTCGGCCTTTCTTTGTATTACCACCCTAGTTGTGTAATGTACTATTTCTGTTTGATGATCGAGCACAATATCATACATCACTTTGAAACTTTGTGACTGAATTTATGTAACACTACTAGCGACATCTAGTGCCAAATAGCAGAACTTAAGTTTCTTTCAATGTTTTTTTGTTCCGATACTGAAAGACTACTAAAAAAATGCCAAATTTGGCAAATTAGTGGGCCTATATTTATTTTTCTGTTTACATCATCTATTCTGTGCCTCTCATTCGGAAAGCCGTTTCTTCCCTCGCGCCTCGCGGGAGGGATAAAAGTGGCATGTTTCTGTTTTAGAACTTTAATATCACGCTTTCAGTTTCCGGTCATTATATTGTGAAAGAGTGAGAGGTGAGAAGATGGATGTTAGGCCTTCTTCTGTGTAATTTTCCATTCTTTGTTCATTATTTAATTTTATTATGTTTAAGTTGTATCTTAGTTTCACAGTGCTTTGGTTATACTGTTATGCTGTGAAATTTAATGAATAAAAAATAAAATAAATATTGGTTTTGCTTTGTTGAGTGAGAAAATACCCCTGTTATACCTGCTTTTGTCGTTCTGAAAATAGGCAGAAAAAAAATTGACGTTGCCAACATTGCTCAATAGATGGCACTGAGTGTCTGATACATCGCGCTATCGTTTGGTTGTAATGAAAATACTAGAATGGCTCATCTCATTCCCCACTGCTGTGTACGTCGAACACGGACATGCAGGAAGCTCCGTGGGAATTTTTGAAGGCCGTGGAGGAACTAAAGGCCGTAGCAGGATAAGGGAAGAAAAAATGCCCTTGAATGATTAAGAGCTGTTTATTTTTTCTATAGTTGCTTTCATTTAGTTGTATAGTTGTGCAAAGTTTGGTTGAAAAATTCCCAGTGGTTCAGCCGGGAAAAAATAAAAACAAAATTTATGAAATTTCACGTATCTCTAAAACTATAAATCTTTATCATAATATCTTTAATTCATTTTGGTAAATTGATAGGTATGTATGCCTTAAAAGAAAATTGAGTCTCTATCTTTGCAATTTCTGTAAAAAACACGTAAGTCAAAATTTCAAAAAAAAGTTTTTTTGATACCTGAAGGAGTGACCACTCTAAGTGACATTTCTAAAAAAGCCTTATTTAACGATCTGTCAGTCATATAAGTTTGACGGTTAAAATCGAAAAGCAACAGTGTCAAAATTAAAAAACTATGTTGGTCGGATTCTGTTACATTTTATTCTTATACTATTCTAATCTAATACAGCCAAAGAACTTAAAAATAAATCTTCTTTGTAAGAAATTAAAAATAAATCAATTATTGACATTCCCATTAATATTGGCTTGAAAATATACAGGGTGGTTTTCGATAATCTGTACATATGAAAAGGGGTGAAATTTCGGCCAATTTTATCGGTAAAACTGATTTTAATTTTTGTTTGTGGTCATTCGTTTTTTTTTACAGATTTTTAAACTTTCAGTGAAATTTTCGGCAGTACATCTGTTTGCCACGGTATAACTTTTGAACTAATTGCTTAAAATTGTAAGAAAAAATTGCAGGGTCATGGCAATAGACACGTTATTTAGTAGCAATAACAATAAACCACCGACTTGAAGAAAAACTCGTCAAAAAAAATTATAATTGTGAAAAACGGCTGCAAAACTTCAGTTTTTTTTACGGAAAACACCGTTTTTCTCGAAAGTTTGCGAATATTGTGACCATTTTTTCATGCTTATCTTCGTTTAGCACTTAATTGTGATCTTACAAACATTTTTTTCTTACAGCTTTGAACAATAAGATCAAAAGTTATACTGCGTCAAACAGATGTACTGCCCAAAAGGCCGTAGCAGGATAAGGGAGGAAAAAATGCCCTTGAATGATTAAGAGCTGTTTATTTTTTTCTATAGTTGTTTGCATTTAGTTGTATAACTGTGCAAAGTTTGGTTGAAAAATTCCCAGTGGTTCAGCCGGAAAAAAATAAAAACAAAATTTATGAAATTTGACTTATCTCTAAAACTATAAATCTTTATCATAATATCTTTAATTCGTTTTGGTTAATTAAATAGTATGTATGCTTTAAAAGAAAATTGAGTCTGTATCTTTACAATTTCTGTAAAAAACATGTAAGTCAAAATTTAAAAAAACGTTTTTTTGATTCCTGAAGGAGTGACCACTCTAAGTGACATTTCTAAAGAAGCCTTATTTAACGATTTGTCAGTCATATAAGTTTGACGGTTAAAATCGAAAAGCAACAGTGTCAAAATTAAAAAACTATGTTGGTCGGATTCTGTTACATTTTATTCCTATACTATTCTAATACTGCCAAAGAACTTAAACATAAATATTCTTTGTAAAGAACTAAAAATAAAATAAATTTATGGCATTTACTCGAAAATGTACCAACTTAAAAATGTCTTTTACTTCTTATTTTAATCACTATCGCTATCTTCATTAACGGTGAAATATTTGGTAAAACGATAAGTAAGGCTTAATTAGAAATGATGATGATTACCTATTTGAAAAAAAAGTTTTATAAGTTAAAAGGCGACAATTAATACAAATATATTTTTAAGCCAAAATTAATGGAATGGTCAAAAATTTATTTATTTTTAATTCTTTACAAAGAAGATTTATTTTTAAGTTCTTTGGCTGTATTAGAATAGTATAAGAATAAAATAAAAACCGACTTCCAAAAACTTAAACTAAAAACCAAAAAATAATATGTTAATTACCCCAAAGAAATGGATAATCAACGATTCATATATACATATACAGATATTTATAGTTTTTAACCTGTTATTTTTGAAGTTGGTGCCTGCCACGCAAAACTGAGTTGAGCTCCTTAGCTGGCACCGACTTCAATCGTCGGTTTTTATTTTTTGTTTTAAAAATTTACTTTATTTTTAAATTATTAGTTTACTTTATTTTTAAATTTTAACTAAATAGACTTAAAAAGAAAAAAAATCCAAATCGGTTTAGACGTTTTCAAGTAACCGAGGAACACACCGACATAAAAATTGCTCTTTGTTTTAAAGTCGGTTAAGACTGTAAACTTATTTCTAATAAGAAATGCACGAAAAAGTAAGAAAAATACTAAAATCGCTATATGTGTGCCTATGATATTTGAAGAGTTCCCTCGATTTCTCCAAGATCCCATCATCAGATCCTGACTTGGTTGCAATGGGACCACCTCGGAAGTCTGCCCTTTCAAACAAAAAAGGAATTTTCCAAATCGGTTAAAAATATAACAAAATCCGACCAACATAGTTTTTTAATTTTGACACTGTTGCTTTTCGATTTTAACCGTCAAACTTATATGACTGACAGATTGTTAAATAAAGCTTCTTTAGAAATGTCACTTAAAGTGGTCACTCCTTCAGGAATCAAAAAAACTTTTTTTTGAAAATTTGACTTACGTGTTTTTTACAGAAATTGTAAAGATACAGACTCAATTTTCTTTTAAGGCATACATACTATTTAATTAACCAAAACGAATTAAAGATATTATGATAAAGATTTATAGTTTTAGAGATACGTCAAATTTCATAAATTTCGTTTTTATTTTTTTCCGGCTGAACCACTAGGAATTTTTCAACCAATCTTTGCACAATTATACAACTAAATGCAAGCAACTATAGAACAAATAAACAGCTCTTAATCATTCAAGGGCATTTTTTCCTCCCTTATCCTGCTACGGCCTTTATAGTTCTTGAATTCTTTTAATGATTTAATTAAACCATTAAGAATCCTCCACGGGTAAATAGTATGCAAGTCGGTGGAAATAGACTTCTGATGACACCCCCGGTACTGACTTGGATTATACATCACATCTCAAAACTTTTTGTTGGGGGAGAATAATTGGTAAATCTGGTTCATTTATTTTGTATGAATATTATCATGAATTAGATTCTAGTGATTTTGTTAATCTTACAATAAATATCTACCGTAAGGTCGGGTTACTTTCGCCCTGGGGGGTAACTTTGGCCATAGGGATTAACTCGATTCAGGTTTTATTACTGCATTTAAATTACGGCACATTGCCATGTGGTTGGTTTTAGCTGACCGTTCATGTTTTTATATTTATTATCAGACCTTATAGATTTGAGATATGTGATTTACAAAGTGGGCAAAGTTACCCTACATTTGGCCAAAGTACCCCGACCTTACGGTATCATTGTTTTATTTATTTCGTATGAAAAGAATCTTTTAAGTCCTCTATTATAAAATGTAGAAAGCACTTTGTTATAATACTTATAGTATAGGTAAATAAATAATACATTACACAACTAGGGTGGTAACCCAAAGAAAGGCCGAGATCGCAGAAGTTTGCGGCCCGAGCTGTAAGCGAGGGACGTAAATATGTCTCCCGTGTTGTGTACATAATATTATGTCTACACTTGGCCAGAAAGCGGCTTTTTCCGTACGCGCTGCGTGCGGAAAAAGCCACTTTATGGCCAGGTGTGGCATAAATAATAATAAAGACATTTTTGTTGTGCACCACGGCAAACAATACCTATTTTATTTTGGTTTTATTTATTTGGAGAACAAACAGAGATACCTAACCTACTCGAAATACTATATTATTTCAACAATGTATAAAATCAGATGCCATTATTAACGCCATAACTACCCGTAATTTAAATTCAAATTCAAAAACATTTATTACCAAAAACATAATTAAAAGTACATTACAAAACCGTGAAACTCAATCTGTGTAATGTGATGAATTAACAGTAACTCTTCGTTACTGTTTACGACATGTGACGCACGGATTTGGGTTATAGCGAGTAAGCATTATTATATTATAAAAAGATGTAACTAGCTTTAAGACACGTCTTTGTCTTTGGTCTTCGTCTTAGTCTTTGTCTTGTACGGAATACAACGAATATCATCATGAAGGAGTATTACTTCAAACCCCCATAGACTCCACCTCCAACTTCTCTATTACATGGCGACCCATACCAGCGAACCAAAGAAAATAAAGAAAAAATAACCAGATAATCAGAAGAAATCAAGAAAGAAAATCAAACAAATCGAGTGTGAAGAAAAGTATTTACAACAATAAAATTATTGAAGACTCAAGAAAAAAGTTATGAAGAATGAAGCCTAAAATCATGTTTAAAAAAGAAACTTAAAATTAAAATCAAAAAATAATATGAAGCAAGAAGAAAATCACTATGAAAGAAGCCAGCAAGTCTCAAGAAAAGAAGAGCGTTGTCCAGGGTTATCCCGGCTCGCAATTCAAGAGGTGTCCAGGGTTATCCCGGCCCATTTCAAGAGGTGTCCAGGGAAATCCCGGCCCATGTTCGAGGGAGTCCAGGGTTAGCCCGGCCCGTCATCGAGCATCGACAGCATCAATCAACCCGCCCGCTAACGTGACCCTCGGCCCGCCCCGACGCTACCTAGCGCAGTGTCAGCATGACTCACTTACCAGTAGATTGATTCCGATTAATGTAAGTTTTTAATTATAACAATATTGTAATGTAATTTGATTAGTCAATACCCATACGATTTAATTTTTTTAAATAGTTACGAATTAAGAATAATAACAGTAGTTCAGTTGAAATAAAATATATATTGATATATTATTCAGATACTTAACGTAATGTGATTGCGAATTGTTTAGCGGATATTGTGTTGCAATTTATCATACATGATTTAAAATATTTAAATAGAAGTAAAAATGTATATTATCTCAATGATAAAAGTGATATAGGTATTTCGCAATATGATATAGTATGTAGAACAGTATTCCGCACGGTCAGCACGCAGCGGTCATCGCGCTCGTGCGCCGCGCCCGCGGCCGCGTTAATACGTCGGCATGTGTCCATTATAGTAAGATTTTAGTTTGACCTACTTATCAAAAAATTGTATTGACTGTTTATTTCAGTAATAATATTTTGTCCAGATTTATTTATATTTTTAAATTAATGACTTTAACCACACCAGATATACCCGCAATTTTAGGCCTGATCAACCTAGAGTTCGGGATAGCATCAAATTACTTAAATTATTTAAATAACAATATAACTTGAATAATTAATATATATACAAAAGGATTAAACCTTCAATCCGGGTACGGTACATATTATTGTGATTTTTGTGTTAGGGAAGTTAGAGCACTAGTCCTTCGTGTTGGCTCATGGTGTTTTGGACTACCGTGCCCTCCGTGAAAACCGTTGGAGACTTATAACGTCTTAATGTATTTGTGACTCTAAGTACAGGCAACCGGGAGTTAGGCCTGATATGCCGGTAATTAAGGGTGACCATGCCCTTGGGTAACCATTCCCATTTGTGTTTTTGAGAGGATTGAAGGGTGACCATACCCTTGGGAAACTATTCCCATTTGTTTTTTTTTATTAGGAGCTAAGGACTCCGATGGCATTAGATATTTTATCATTGGGTAAATGTACCGATACCTAGGAAATGTTTACTAATGTGTACGATTATAATTTATGGCTAAATAAAAGTTATTTTGAATTAAATTTTAACACCTTCTTGACCGATATGGACAGTAATGTTGATAAACTTATGTATTAACTAAATGTTGTAATTTATGTAATTTCAGTTATTATAATATGTTTAAATGTTTTAGTTCATTTTATAAAATAAAGTGTTAGTTTAAATGCTACAAATAAGATTGAAACAAAAATGTAAAACTCAACTGCGTTCGTCACATTTTTTTTTTTGTTGCATGAGGGGGTGAAGAGTGAACTTTCGGGGGAGATGTAATGTGATGAATTAACAGTAACTCTTCGTTACTGTTTACGACATGTGACGCACGGATTTGGGTTATAGCGAGTAAGCATTATTATATTATAAAAAGATGTAACTAGCTTTAAGACACGTCTTTGTCTTTGGTCTTCGTCTTAGTCTTTGTCTTGTACGGAATACAACGAATATCATCATGAAGGAGTATTACTTCAAACCCCCATAGTCCCCATCTGCAACTTCTACTATTACATCTGTAATAAGAATTTTATTTTTGTTGACAACCCTAGCGGTGGGCGTGGCGACCAGAAAGATCGCGCTTTATGAGTTAGAGCGAGACGGTAGCATTCGGCGCATTTTTGTAACCCGAGCGTAGGCTTTGTTAGACAGTGCGAGTTCTGTACACAGTAGGTACCTACTAATACTTATTCTGTGGCGCAATTTTGAGGTTGTAACCTCTGTCATCTCTAGAGTTATTTTAAAATGAGTTTGAAGGATTTTCTCTCAAGAATATTGGCTATTGTACTTGATCATACTTATATAGAAGTCTTCACATTTCTGAATTCCATGGAACGGAAAGCAGGATTCGCAGCCAAAAATCTTGCCACTATTATCGATTATCGAGTCGATTCGTGGTAAATTGGAACTATCTGCTTTGATAAAAATTTCGATTCGTGGTAAATTGGAACTATCTGCTTTGATAAAAATTTCGATTCGTGGTAAATTGGAACTGTCTGCTTTGATAAAAATTTCGATTCGTGGTAAATTGGAACTGTCTGCTTTGATAAAAATTTCGATTCGTGGTAAATTGGAACTATCTGCTTTGATAAAAATTTCAGCATGGCTAGACGATTGCGTTCTATAATATTTATTAAAAAAAAATTAAATATTATCTTTTATTAGCAAAAATTTGCAAATTTTCCGAATAACACAACACGGTGACAAGTCGACACGTTTGTCATCTTTGTTTAAATAAAATTACGTCACACTTTGTGATTGGTGGTGCGTGACATATAGATTAAAAATCAAAATTTTATCTTTAAAAATTAACCCTATTAAAACTACCCCAGAAACCGATCTAACAGAGTTTTTAATTACTCATTGATAGTTTTCTTCTCTATTCATTTTAGCAAGGACCATTAAAACAAGAGGACTGTCATTCTCCATACAAAAAGCTGTTCCCCGAATTTACAACGCCATCTATGTATAAGCTTGGTAAAAGAATTATATTATTTACAATTATTCAACTTTACAAACGTGACAGAGTATTTAAATGTTAGAATTTATTTATTATTAACTGTTTATGAACTAATTGTTACTATACTATGTTTCTTTGTTCAATTATAACATCGTTAAATGTTTAGTTTATTAGCGCCATCTAGTTTTTGCCCGGAAATCCCCTAGCCGTCGAGACACGATCCAAAGTATGGAGAATGACAGTCCTCTTGTTTTAATGGTCCTTGATTTTAGGATCTAAAATGCACCAAATATATTCGCAAGGATTTTAGCGAATACGAATGAGAATATTGAACACTAGCACTGGTTTTGTTTGAAGCAGTAGCTTACCTCGTTGTTGTAAGCGCAGCAGCGCACGAGCTGCTTGTTGGCGACGAAGTCCGTGGTGGGCTGCAGGCGCCTGCTCGTCGCCGTCACCGACCGCAGCACGCTCCTGCGCATCACAGTGGGGATGACGACTGACTCAAAACTATATTTATTTTATTTACATGGAGAACCAACAGCTTAATAGTATATTACACAACTAGGGTAGTAATACAAAGAAAGGCCGAGATCGCAGATGTTTGCGGCCCGAGCCGTAGGCGAGGGACGTACATATGCGATCGAGGGCTTTCTTTATTACCTCTCGTGTTGTGTACAGCATTTTATGTCTACATTTGGCCAGGAAGCGGCTTTTTCCGTGCGCGTAGCGTGCGGAATGTTTCGATATATAGTCTAAAATAATAGACACTTTTTTTTAGCTGCCCAATCTCAACCTATTGATACAAACTGACCTCCAAAATACTGAAAAGTGACTAAACCCTCCAAATTCTACAGAAAAAAAAATCACTGGTTTGATATTATGTTTGAGAACATGAAACAATAATAAGCACGTGTTTCGTTATATCGGCTCAAAATCACATTTTCCTAAAATGAAACACCCTCGAAGGGCTCAAACTTTGCAGGGTGTTTTTTTTGTTGGGTTCCTTTCCTTGTAAAAAAAATAAAAAAATATCTTTATTTCAGAACATTGAGCATTCCATACATTGTTAGTACCCTACGTTACAGTTTAATTAGTTGTAAAGGCTCGTCCAGAAATCATGTGATCAAATTTGGGCTATTTTTGACCTCCCCCCCCATTCAAGATCACTTGTAATTTTTGTAATTATTATGAGCCAGGTACCAACTGATGTTTTAAAGTTGATAAATGATATTTGGATAAATACGCTTAGAAAATATTTTGGTTTTGGCTTTTCTCATTGCGTAAAAAAATTACACGTGATGTCTTCTCGGACCCCCCCCCCCCCCCATCCCTCATCGTGATATTTTTCTGACCCCCACACCCCTTTAGACGATCACATGATTTCTGGACGAGCCCTAAGTAGCTGCAGTAAGCTTACCCGGTGCCGGCGTGTGAGCCTGCCAGCATGACACACTCGCCATCTGCCGAGCGGTATGTGTCCACCAGGTAACAGTCGTCGCCGCGGCTCCTCTGCAACACACATCCTTACTCTTCAAGTACATTACACAACTAGGGTGGTAAAACAAAGAAAGGCCGAGATCGCAGATGCTTGTGGCCCGAGTTGCTTATTTGAAATAAGAAGTTATAATTAATGATTACTCTAAATATTAGAGGCTAAATGATTAATATGTTTATTAAAAAATTAAGTCTGACGGATTATGATTGTCATTTTTTTCTTCCCACTTAAACATGACCTTATATGGAAGTTTCGGTTCTGGTTTCGTCCGGAACTGAGACCAAATCCGAAATTCTGTTTCGGTTTCGGCCGTGAATACTAGTTTCGGTCGGACACTTTTTTTTAAGACTAACTCGCAACCATTATTGGGCAAAGCGATCGTCTGACCGGGTGGTCGGCCGTGGCGTTCCCTGGGGTCGAACCAGGTCGCTAGCCGGCGCACCCTGAGTGGATCGGACAGGGTCGCTCGTCCCGGTCCACGTCGACAGGGTCGGACTAGGCGGTCGGCCACTATCATGATGTGGTCGATCTGTCCTAGAACCTGACCTAACATGGGGGGACGGCGGGGCAGAGGCCCCCATCAGGGGGGCTCGGGAGGCGAAGCCCCATGGAAAAACTCTTTTTTTTAGGGTAGGGGAGGTTAGATTCAACATTTTGGGATTTTCAGTTCAACATTTTGTAAATTCAACATTTTGGGACTCAACATTTTGCAAATTCAACATTCTAGGATTCAACATTTTGCAAATTCAACATTATAAGAATTCAACATTTTACGAATTCAACATTGTGGGCCGGAAGGATCGCCACATACCTTGATGGTGCGTGAGATCTTGTCGCGGTCGTAGCTCCGCAGTCGGTCGCCGCTGTCCGCGTCCCACACCTGCAGGTCGCTGCTCTGCGTCACGCACGATACCTGCAACAACACCCATGCTTATGAACAGTAATATATTTCACACCCTACGGCGGAATAATTAGGAATGGCCCAGATTGCAGGCCTTTGTATTCATAAATATACGCTTTACTAATTACTACCCGTGGCATATCCACAACTTTACGTCTTCCCTTGGGAAGGAAAGCCGTTCTTCACGCGCAAGAGATATCCTAACATTTATTGACGACCGCTTTAGCTTAGTTGGTAGTGACCCTGCCTATGAAGCAAGAGGTCCTGGGTTCGAATCCCGGTAAGGGCATTTATTTGTGTGATGACGAATATTTGTTCCTGAGTCATGGATGTTTTCTATGTATTTAAGTATTTGTATGTATGTATCTATTAAATATATCGTCGTCTAGTATCCATAACACAAGCCTTATTGAGCTTACTATGGGACTAGTTCGATTTGTGTAAGATTGTCCCCTAATATTATTTATTTATTTATTATTTATTTATTTATTGAACATTGGCAGAGCCGGATTTACTCTTAGTATCGTAAATGGCCCCATATAGGTAATGGGACAATGGGGTAGTGGGGAAAAAATATGTAATAAATCAGCCAAGTGCGAATTGGATTCGCACACGCCTTCGTGTTCCGTACCACCGTCGAGTAACCTTTTATTTTTAATTTTATTATTTGCTGTTATAGCGGCAATAGAAATACACATTCTGTGAAAATTTCAAGTCTTTAAATAACTATTAGTGCAACAACGAGTGGTTTGTCATCTCACGGTCTGTCCTTCTCCGTTCCACCCAGCTTCGCGTATGTTCAACGCGTTTTCTGAATGGTGACTGAATCAAAAACGCGCCATTTTACCTCACCTGTAAGTCGCTGAGCCAAGGAAGGGAGATTCCACCAGGAGAAACACAGACAGCAGAGGAACATGTACCACACATACTCGTGTCAGAGGTAACGAAAGCCATCAACTCACAAAAAACAGAGAAAGCACCTGGCCCCGATACAATACCAAATGAATTGATGAAAGGCACAATCGAAGAAATAAGTCCAGCCCTAACAAAGACGTTCAATGACATATTACTCACGGGACTAGTCCCAGACCGATGGGGAGAGTCATACATTACTCTTTTACATAAAAAAGGAGCAAGGGACAATATAGACAACTATAGACCGATAAGCCTGATATCTAACATTTACAAAGTCTTTGCAAAGGTGATTCTAGAAAGATTAACAAATGTACTAGACGGGAATCAACCCATTGAACAAGCGGGATTTAGAAAGAATTACAGCACAATAGACCATATCCACACCATTAAGCAAATTATGGAAAAATACAATGAATACCAGAAACCGCTATACATAGCCTTCATCGATTACTCCAAGGCTTTCGACAGTTTGATTCACGACCACATCTGGGCAAGCCTCAAAGAGCAAGGAGTAAACAACACATATATCAACCTAATCAAAAACATCTATAGAAAAAGTAAAAGCTGCATAAAACTAGAGTCTAAAGGAGACCCATTCCCCATAAATAGAGGTGTGAGGCAAGGTGACCCACTGTCTCCCAAACTGTTTTCCGCGGTACTGGAAGGGATCTTCAGAAAACTAGACTGGGAAAACTACGGACTTAACATCAATGGTAGCCGACTAAATCATTTGAGATTTGCTGACGACCTGATATTGCTAGAAGAGAATCCGAAGGCACTCCAAGTAATGTTACAAGCCTTGACCAGCAAGAGCAATGAAGCAGGACTTGAAATTAACACAAGCAAATCAAAACTGATGACCAACTACACAGAAGTGGAAATAGAAATTAACGGAAACAAGTTTGAATATGTCAAGGAGTACGTATACTTAGGACAAATTATTGCACCAACTAATATGATGACAAAGGACATAGAGAAAAGAATAGCTATGGGATGGAAGAAATATTGGGCTTTAAAAGAAATCATGAAAAACAAAGACTTAAATATGCATGTAAAGAGTAAGACTTTCAACACATGCATACTTCCGTGCATGACATATGGTTGCGAGACCTGGTCGCTTAACGAGAAACACAGAGAGACAGATGCAAAATGCCAGAGATCTATGGAAAGAAGTATGCTGGGTATAAAACTAAGCGACAAAATAAGGAGCACTGAAATAAGGAAGAAAACAAAAGTCACAGATATACTTTCCCGAATTGACCATCTGAAGTGGGGATGGACAGGTCACATGCTACGTTGCCGGACAAATAAATGGAGCAAGCAGGTCACGTTATGGTATCCAAGAGACGGCACTAGAAAGAGGGGACGCCCGGCAACACGCTGGGAAGATGATTTGAGATTAACCCTGGGTCCACTCTGGACAAGGGTAGCACTAGACAGAGCACAATGGAAACGGTTGGAGGAGGCCTATGCCAAAAGGCACACCGAACTACGCGACATATTATAGATATGAATTTACTGGTAAAAAGTCTCATAAGTTCGGAAATAAAGGCTACTATTATTATTATAAGTCGCTGAGCCAGGCGAGTCTCTCGACGTTGAACAAGTAGGTGAGGGCGTCGTCCTCCGAGGGCTCGCGGATGTTGTATATGTTGAATAACGGGCACATGTGTAAACATCTCACCTGTGAGTCGCTCAGCCAGGTGAGCTTCTCGACGGAGTTCTCGACGTTGAGCGAGTAGGTGAGGGCGTCGTCCTCCGAGGGCTCGAGGATGTTGTATATGTTGTATAATGGGCACATGTGTTAACATCTCACCTGCGAGTCGCTGAGCCAGGTGAGCTTCTCGACGGAGTTCTGGACGTTGAGCGAGTAGGTGAGGGCGTCGTCCTCCGAGGGCTCGAGGAGGTTGTATATGTTGTATAATGGGCACATGTGTTAACATCTCACCTGCGAGTCGCTGAGCCAGGTGAGCTTCTCGACGGAGTTCTCGACGTTGAGCGAGTAGGTGAGGGCGTCGTCCTCCGAGGGCTCGCGGATGTTGTATATGTTGAATAACGGGCACATGTGTAACCATCTCACCTGTGAGTCACTGAGCCAGGTGAGCTTCTCGACGGAGTTCTGGACGTTGAGCGAGTAGGTGAGGGCGTCGTCCTCCGAGGGCTCGAGGATGTTGTATATGTTGTATAATGGGCACATGTGTTAACATCTCACCTGCGAGTCGCTGAGCCAGGTGAGCTTCTCGACGGAGTTCTGGACGTTGAGCGAGTAGGTGAGGGCGTCGTCCTCCGAGGGCTCGAGGATGTTGTATATGTTGTATAATGGGCACATGTGTTAACATCTCACCTGCGAGTCGCTGAGCCAGGTGAGCTTCTCGACGGAGTTCTCGAAGTTGAGCGAGTAGGTGAGGGCGTCGTCCTCCGAGGGCTCGCGGATGTTGTATATGTTGAATAACGGGCACATGTGTAAACATCTCACCTGTGAGTCGCTGAGCCAGGTGAGCTTCTCGACGGAGTTCTGGACGTTGAGCGAGTAGGTGAGGGCGTCGTCCTCCGAGGGCTCGAGGATGTTGTATATGTTGTATAATGGGCACATGTGTTAACATCTCACCTGCGAGTCGCTGAGCCAGGTGAGCTTCTCGACGGAGTTCTGGACGTTGAGCGAGTAGGTGAGGGCGTCGTCCTCCGAGGGCTCGAGGAGGTTGTATATGTTGTATAATGGGCACATGTGTTAACATCTCACCTGCGAGTCGCTGAGCCAGGTGAGCTTCTCGACGGAGTTCTCGACGTTGAGCGAGTAGGTGAGGGCGTCGTCCTCCGAGGGCTCGCGGATGTTGTATATGTTGAATAACGGGCACATGTGTAACCATCTCACCTGTGAGTCACTGAGCCAGGTGAGCTTCTCGACGGAGTTCTGGACGTTGAGCGAGTAGGTGAGGGCGTCGTCCTCCGAGGGCTCGAGGATGTTGTATATGTTGTATAATGGGCACATGTGTTAACATCTCACCTGCGAGTCGCTGAGCCAGGTGAGCTTCTCGACGGAGTTCTGGACGTTGAGCGAGTAGGTGAGGGCGTCGTCCTCCGAGGGCTCGAGGATGTTGTATATGTTGTATAATGGGCACATGTGTTAACATCTCACCTGCGAGTCGCTGAGCCAGGTGAGCTTCTCGACGGAGTTCTGGACGTTGAGCGAGTAGGTGAGGGCGTCGTCCTCCGAGGGCTCGAGGAGGTTGTATATGTTGTATAATGGGCACATGTGTTAACATCTCACCTGCGAGTCGCTGAGCCAGGTGAGCTTCTCGACGGAGTTCTCGACGTTGAGCGAGTAGGTGAGGGCGTCGTCCTCCGAGGGCTCGCGGATGTTGTATATGTTGAATAACGGGCACATGTGTAACCATCTCACCTGTGAGTCACTGAGCCAGGTGAGCTTCTCGACGGAGTTCTGGACGTTGAGCGAGTAGGTGAGGGCGTCGTCCTCCGAGGGCTCGAGGATGTTGTATATGTTGTATAATGGGCACATGTGTTAACATCTCACCTGCGAGTCGCTGAGCCAGGTGAGCTTCTCGACGGAGTTCTGGACGTTGAGCGAGTAGGTGAGGGCGTCGTCCTCCGAGGGCTCGAGGATGTTGTATATGTTGTATAATGGGCACATGTGTTAACATCTCACCTGCGAGTCGCTGAGCCAGGTGAGCTTCTCGACGGAGTTCTGGACGTTGAGCGAGTAGGTGAGGGCGTCGTCCTCCGAGGGCTCGAGGAGGTTGTATATGTTGTATAATGGGCACATGTGTTAACATCTCACCTGCGAGTCGCTGAGCCAGGTGAGCTTCTCGACGGAGTTCTCGACGTTGAGCGAGTAGGTGAGGGCGTCGTCCTCCGAGGGCTCGCGGATGTTGTATATGTTGAATAACGGGCACATGTGTAACCATCTCACCTGTGAGTCACTGAGCCAGGTGAGCTTCTCGACGGAGTTCTGGACGTTGAGCGAGTAGGTGAGGGCGTCGTCCTCCGAGGGCTCGAGGATGTTGTATATGTTGTATAATGGGCACATGTGTTAACATCTCACCTGCGAGTCGCTGAGCCAGGTGAGCTTCTCGACGGAGTTCTGGACGTTGAGCGAGTAGGTGAGGGCGTCGTCCTCCGAGGGCTCGAGGATGTTGTATATGTTGTATAATGGGCACATGTGTTAACATCTCACCTGCGAGTCGCTGAGCCAGGTGAGCTTCTCGACGGAGTTCTCGAAGTTGAGCGAGTAGGTGAGGGCGTCGTCCTCCGAGGGCTCGCGGATGTTGTATATGTTGAATAACGGGCACATGTGTAAACATCTCACCTGTGAGTCGCTGAGCCAGGTGAGCTTCTCGACGGAGTTCTGGACGTTGAGCGAGTAGGTGAGGGCGTCGTCCTCCGAGGGCTCGAGGATGTTGTATATGTTGTATAATGGGCACATGTGTTAACATCTCACCTGCGAGTCGCTGAGCCAGGTGAGCTTCTCGACGGAGTTCTGGACGTTGAGCGAGTAGGTGAGGGCGTCGTCCTCCGAGGGCTCGAGGAGGTTGTATATGTTGTATAATGGGCACATGTGTTAACATCTCACCTGCGAGTCGCTGAGCCAGGTGAGCTTCTCGACGGAGTTCTCGACGTTGAGCGAGTAGGTGAGGGCGTCGTCCTCCGAGGGCTCGCGGATGTTGTATATGTTGAATAACGGGCACATGTGTAACCATCTCACCTGTGAGTCACTGAGCCAGGTGAGCTTCTCGACGGAGTTCTGGACGTTGAGCGAGTAGGTGAGGGCGTCGTCCTCCGAGGGCTCGAGGATGTTGTATATGTTGTATAATGGGCACATGTGTTAACATCTCACCTGCGAGTCGCTGAGCCAGGTGAGCTTCTCGACGGAGTTCTGGACGTTGAGCGAGTAGGTGAGGGCGTCGTCCTCCGAGGGCTCGAGGATGTTGTATATGTTGTATAATGGGCACATGTGTTAACATCTCACCTGCGAGTCGCTGAGCCAGGTGAGCTTCTCGACGGAGTTCTCGAAGTTGAGCGAGTAGGTGAGGGCGTCGTCCTCCGAGGGCTCGCGGATGTTGTATATGTTGAATAACGGGCACATGTGTAAACATCTCACCTGTGAGTCGCTGAGCCAGGTGAGCTTCTCGACGGAGTTCTGGACGTTGAGCGAGTAGGTGAGGGCGTCGTCCTCCGAGGGCTCGAGGATGTTGTATATGTTGTATAATGGGCACATGTGTTAACATCTCACCTGCGAGTCGCTGAGCCAGGTGAGCTTCTCGACGGAGTTCTCGACGTTGAGCGAGTAGGTGAGGGCGCCGTCCTCCGAGGGCTCGCGGATGTTGTATATGTTGAATAACGGGCACATGTGTAAACATCTCACCTGTGAGTCGCTGAGCCAGGTGAGCTTCTCGACGGAGTTCTGGACGTTGAGCGAGTAGGTGAGGGCGTCGTCCTCCGAGGGCTCGACGATGTTGTATATGTTGTATAATGGGCACATGTGTTAACATCTCACCTGGGAGTCGCTGAGCCAGGTGAGCTTCTCGACGGAGTTCTGGACGTTGAGCGAGTAGGTGAGGGCGTCGTCCTCCGAGGGCTCGAGGATGTTGTATATGTTGTATAATGGGCACATGTGTTAACATCTCACCTGCGAGTCGCTGAGCCAGGTGAGCTTCTCGACGGAGTTCTCGACGTTGAGCGAGTAGGTGAGGGCGTCGTCCTCCGAGGGCTCGAGGAGGTTGTATATGTTGAATAACGGGCACATGTGTAAACATCTCACCTGTGAGTCGCTGAGCCAGGTGAGCTTCTCGACGGAGTTCTCGACGTTGAGCGAGTAGGTGAGGGCGTCGTCCTCCGAGGGCTCGAGGATGTTGTATATGTTGTATAATGGGCACATGTGTAAACATCTCACCTGTGAGTCGCTGAGCCAGGTGAGCTTCTCGACGGAGTTCTCGACGTTGAGCGAGTAGGTGAGGGCGTTGTCCTCCGAGGGCTCGAGGATGTTGTATATGTTGTATAATGGGCACATGTGTAAACATCTCACCTGTGAGTCGCTGAGCCAGGTGAGCTTCTCGACGGAGTTCTCGACGTTGAGCGAGTAGGTGAGGGCGTCGTCCTCCGAGGGCTCGAGGATGTTGTATATGTTGTATAGTGGGCACATGTGTAAACATCTCACCTGTGAGTCGCTGAGCCAGGTGAGCTTCTCGACGGAGTTCTCGACGTTGAGCGAGTAGGTGAGGGCGTCGTCCTCCGAGGGCTCGCGGATGTTGTATATGTTGAATAACGGGCACATGTGTAAACATCTCACCTGTGAGTCGCTGAGCCAGGTGAGCTTCTCGACGGAGTTCTCGACGTTGAGCGAGTAGGTGAGGGCGTCGTCCTCCGAGGGCTCGCGGATGTTGTATATGTTGAATAACGGGCACATGTGTAAACATCTCACCTGTGAGTCGCTGAGCCAGGTGAGCTTCTCGACGGAGTTCTCGACGTTGAGCGAGTAGGTGAGGGCGTCGTCCTCCGAGGGCTCGCGGATGTTGTATATGTTGAATAACGGGCACATGTGTAAACATCTCACCTGTGAGTCGCTGAGCCAGGTGAGCTTCTCGACGGAGTTCTCGACGTTGAGCGAGTAGGTGAGGGCGTCGTCCTCCGAGGGCTCGCGGATGTTGTATATGTTGAATAACGGGCACATGTGTAAACATCTCACCTGTGAGTCGCTGAGCCAGGTGAGCTTCTCGACGGAGTTCTCGACGTTGAGCGAGTAGGTGAGGGCGTCGTCCTCTGAGGGCTCGCGGATGTTGTATATGTTGAATAACGGGCACATGTGTAAACATCTCACCTGTGAGTCGCTGAGCCAGGTGAGCTTCTCGACGGAGTTCTCGACGTTGAGCGAGTAGGTGAGGGCGTCGTCCTCCGAGGGCTCGAGGATGTTGTATATGTTGAGCAGCCCGTCGTCCGCGCCCGACGCCAGGACACTCGGCTTCTTCTTGTGGAATTTCACCTGGAATGGGGGAACATGAAGTTAGATTCCTAGTTCCCATCAAGCCGCCAAGCTTCCTAGCAAGGAAAGCTTGGATGTAGGCAGGGCTGGGCAGTATTTGAAATATTTGTAATTGAAATACGTATTTGAAATACAAATACGTATTTGGTATTTGTATTTCAATTACTTCCTAAGAATGTAATTTGTAATTGGTATTTCAAATACCTGATGTTGAGGTATTTTGTAATTAGTATTTCAAATATCTATGGCTTCAAAATACATTCGAACAAAATACATTGCAATTCATGCTCAACATGGTGCCTTATTTTTAGTTTTCGTCATTGTAAAATCGTTGATGGCACGAAAATAAGTTTGAATGATTTTATCCGGGCTGTTTTGGAAGCGTACATTGCTGGTTAGAGTTAATGAATTTATTTTGATTTGTTGTCAAATACCCTATTCTTGTGGATTTATTGCTTTATTCCACTTTTAGGGTTCCGTAACTCAAAAGGAAAACACGGAGCCCCTATATAATCACTTTTTTGTCCTTCTGTCTATCTGTCTTTCAAGACTGTTTATCTCGGGAACGTGTAGAGGTATTGAGTTGAAAATAAAAACATTGAGGTATACTCTGGTCGCCAGTTCCTTGAAGCTGTGAAAAAGCAAACTACTAACGTAACGTAAAAAAAGATATGGCAGTTTATGTCACAAAAAAAAACGTATATTTCGACACCCTCAAGGAAACCAAAATTTATTGGGTAGGGTATTTACCGTTGACCTAGAGTTATGAAATTTGGCAAGTCATACCGTCTTATACTACACTACAAATATAGGGAAAAATCTGTAAACTATACATTTGTAATTGAATCATTTTATTTATTTTATTTTATTTTATTTATTTATTTTAGGGATAACAAACAACTTATACAATATATATTACTATCTATGTTACAGTTAGTGTTGCTTAATGTACAGTCAACAACATTATCCACGAATTACTGTAAAGTAATGGTTGCCTAAAGTTGAACGGTTGTGTAAATTAACTATGGTTACTAGTTACTATAATAGTTTACATTTCATGTTTACGCAGGTCAGACCGATTAATACGGGATCATAAAACATATAGTATATATTTAAAGACTTTATTTTTAAATTCAAGTATATGTAAGGAACCCTCGGTGGGCGAGTCCGAATCGCACTTGTCTGGTTTTAATATGAAAAATTGAGTGTTAGTGGCAGAAAAAAAATCGCCATGTCTTAATGGTTTGTATGTATGTAAACACTTTATTGCAAAAAATAAGACAAAGTACCTACAGGGTTTGCCAGTGTCCTTATACGATTTTCGCTGGCATACATAGTTTTGGAGTAAAATTGCTTAAAAAATATCGCGAGTCGGACTCGCCCGAGGGTTCCATACAAATTTGTAGGTACCTACATATATTAAAGTTTACATTTTGATTCCCTTAGTAAAGTCTTATTTTTTTAATTTAACTATAAAGATTTCAGTTTTTCCCTATACTTGTAGTAAGACGGTCAATACCGTCTTAAATACTACAAGTATAGGGAAAAATGTATTACTTGCCAAATTTCATAGTTCTAAGTCAACGGAAAGTACCCTTTGAATTTTGATTTCCAGAGTGTCGAAATTTACGTTCTTTGCGGCATATACGGCCGTATCTTTTTTTCACGTTAACTTAGAAGTTAGATTTTTCACAGTTTCAAGGGACTGTAGACCTGAGTATATGGTTTTATTTTCAGCTCGATACATTCAGATGTTCCCGAGATAAAGGGTCTTAACAGACGGACAGACAGACAACAGTGATCCTATAAGAGTTCCGTTTTTTTCCTTTTGAGGTACGGAACCCTAAAAAGTGTTGAATTGAATCCGAACTTCTCACCTCACCCGCTACTACTCACGCAAGGCTTCTTGATACGAGTATATTGATGGTTCTCAATGTCAAAGCACTCAAGACTATCCAAGGAACAACTGTGCCGAGAATCAGCTCTGAATATAAATGGGCAAGGTGGACACAAAGTTTGAAAGAGCATACCTGCTTTTTGGAGTTTCTTGAAATTCAAAACCTTAATTCTCGGTACCTATCACACTTACAGTAAAAATTAAAAGAATCTAATTCATAGCAAATTTAATGTAGTTAATTTGTGCCAAAGATGTTACTGTGAAAAATGCATATAGCACGAATCCAAAAAAGTTCAAAAATGGCGTAGGTGTAAATTTGGATTGGATTCACTTCAGTCACAGTCATACCAACAAATTAGAACAACATCATGCTTTGCGATTTTAGCATTTTAACGCGTCGATTTCCACTGCCCTCAATGTATTTTGTAATTTGTATTTTGTATTTCAATTAAAACTAATCAAAATACTATATTTTGTATCTTGTATTTCAACTACACGACCTCAAAGTATTTTGTATTTCGTATTTCAAATACCTGTGGAAAAGTATTTTGTAATTTGTATTTCAACTAAATCAAATCATGTATTTTGCCCAGCCCTGGATGTAGGGTTCCAGGGTCCGAATGAATCAGTTTATTACTACCTAACGTCTGTACTGCTTTACCGCGATTGCAATAAATCAGCGGTCGCCGCGAGTCAATTTCGTTAGCTACTATGTGGCTCTTGGCTGCTAAAAGGTTGCGAACGGCTGCAATAAATGATTAAGGTGATTCGAGTTGGTTTTCAATACAAAACAAAGAATGACCACACCACAGACTTCTAATGTCATTTCACGCAAATAAAATGAATCAAGCTATAAAATAAAACGCATTTAGAACCTAACTGATGCCTGGCAGGAAACAATAACCCTCTTTATGTTTGTTGCACTTGGCTGTTGCAGGATATGTCCACACCCACCTGTGTGATATCATCCGTGTGGGAGTTCCAGTACCCGCCCAGAGGCTTGGTGACGCGCTGGTCCCAGAACACGAGGTAGGCGTCGCTCTGCACCGTCTGGCTGCCCGCGCACAGCACTCGGCTGTTGCACGATATGTCCATGCACAGATACGGCCGGACCAGCGTTTCCTCCTCATCTGGAGTGTAAGATTAGAAAGCTTAAAATTATAATAAAACAACGTAAACGTGTGTGGTAATGATAATCGCAGAAACTGAAGACAATATTAAGTTTATTTTGACGCCTCGCCTAGAGACCTTTTACATCTCTGAAAATGTAACGTATTAATGAAATCGAATGTAAAAATTTCATATTCTTTTTTTTTTTAAATGTTAAATATTACAACATACCTATATTTAACATTTAAAAAAAAGAGAAACTGGTGTCTCTTCTGGCGCTTCTTCTCACCAGAAGGTCACTACCCGAAGCACCAAAAGAAAAGTAATAATACGTATTTAGAATCAGACTTGTAAAAGAGCCCTTGAGGGCCAACTTGCAGAAATAAACTATTTTATTTATTTATTATTTAAGTTTACAAGTCGATACCTTAAGTAAGTACAAATATGCAAAATGCAGAAAGTCTTTCAAAGTTGGGAAAATACTCCAAAATTTTAGGAAACTTTCACGGGAATTAAATAAACTTACCTTTTTAGAAAAGAAATTTTAGGAAATAACTGAGATTTTACATAATGGAAAGTTTTGCAATTTGTGACACTGCACCAGCACATCAGTAGCCATAAGAGAACCCTACCTTTGTACTCCTGCACACAGCTCCCGCTGGCCCTGGTGTCCCACAGCTTGACGAGCCCATCCTGCCCGCACGAGTGCAGCAGGTGCTCCTCCTTGCGCAGGAACACCACCTCCGTGACCTGAATTTATGTTTTATTTAGCGTAAACAAGCACGTCACTAAGTTATTAACTCACTGGATACAGGCATTACCAGTTGTCCCAACTGCCTGTCTGATTAAATAATATAATAATAATAAATACATTATAACAAAAAGAAGTTAAACATCAAATCCTGCCAAATCCGCTTCGGCCGCCATCACAATCATGTATCGCAACCAGTTGCAAAGGCAGAATTTTCCTCCTTTGTTGGCAACTAGTTGTGAATGAAGAACATTTTATATTAACACAACCAGTTGCCAAATAAGAATATTTTTAACAGTATAGTTGCAACAAAATGTTTTTCTTTCTTAATATACAACCAGGCTGAATAAAATATTTGAGCGTTAATAAATAATGCAAGGATCATCTCTCTTGCACATTAAAACATTGTCAGAAACTTAGGTAACCTTTTTGATGGTCACGATCCAACGATTTGGTTTGTCCTAATAGTGTCACAATAAAAAGTAATATGTCAAACTAGTTGCGATAAGCTTTCTTAAATAAAACATGGATTTCCCAAGGTTGACAAAGTTTTTATACCTTATCTATTTTTATCTATCATATAACTTCTTCGTTGTGTAGCCAGAAAAGAAAAATATGTTTGGCAACTGGTTGCGAAACTTAGTTGCCATGATGGAAAATGGACAACATCTCGCAACTGGTTGCGTATTAAGACAAAATATTTGACTACCGCTACTAGTTGCCAACAAACGAGGAAAATTCTTCCTTTATCATACATGATATAACTAACCCAACTTTATTTTATATATAAAGATGATAAACAATATTGAAGCTACACATGATTTAATCAAAAGTTGTTGTCACTCGATAATCCTTTGCGGCAATAATCGTTTGTAATAATCGTTACTAATGAATCTAAAAATGCTGGAAACACACCTGAAATTGACCCACATAAAAGAATTACCATTTTCACACTTGCACTTTAAATACTGAACAATTGGACTTAAGAAGTAGAAGTTCACCTCCTTCTTGTGGCCGCTGAGCCGGCACACCTTGGTGAGTGATGTGTTGCTTAGTCTGTACACCTCAATGCTGTTGTCTTGTAAGCTTACGGCTATATTTAGTGACCTGAAAATTGATATATGACTAGTTAGATCAATTATAAAAGATTTGACAGTTAAATATTGCAGTTATGTTTTATATTTGACTTTTTAAAAAAAGCTCATGCCATTTTAATATAGTCAATCGTAGTTTTTCTATTGGATATGAGCATTTCAAGCTGTGATTAATCAGACAAACATTTAAAATGTAACCTTGTATAGTACTAAGAAAACTGAAGTTATTTATGGGCATAGTTCAAAAGCAAGGGATTTAAGGGAAGTTAATAATAGATAGTTACTTACTTTGTAGTAGCTAACTTGTTTATATACGATTGTTTAAGGGATACTGCAGTTTCTGTTAACAAGTTATATTTTTTACTAAATAACTGTTCTAATTCCTCTGGGTCTACTATATCTTTGTCTTCTTCTTCTGTATCGATTATGTCAGCCATTGTTTGAGGATTATGAACTAGTTTTCACGAAAACTAATTATAAAACTACATGTAAACAAACAGCAACGCACGTGTTCTAGAAATTTGACATCAAATTCTATAATGGCACATTGACATCAAATTCTATAATGTCACATTGACAAATCATGGACCCAAATCAATTAAAACCGGTATTACCGATTCGCCATTTCATTCTGTTCTGATCGTTTTTAATCACTGCTCAAACAACATTTGTTTTTTTAGGATTTCATTTTTTAATTACACCCACAGATTAATAACTAGTTATTACACCTACACATTGTCAATATTGTCTATCAGTCTCATTTGAACACATGTGCAGATTGGCAGACAATATTGTGCAATTATATTATAGGTGGGTAGACTGCCTTATTATTCGTTACCTTTAAATTGAACGCGGGGAAAACCCTACACAATATAACGATATTAAAATAGAGTAAGGTTAGTCTCTTTTCGTCTAAAAAGGAAATTGTCTACGGAAAAATAATGGTTATATTATTAAAATGAGACTCCAATAAAAACTATTATGTATGGTAATACTTTATTGCATGAAAGCTTAAATACATTATTATAAATGTATTTTATTATTAATTCAATTTACTTAATGTCTATTATTTATTTATTATGTCTGGGCTCTGATCTCTTCCAGATGCAGTAGTTATTTATAGGTGGTCCTCCGGAGGGTGGGGCGGTAGCGCGGGCCGACGCGCTCGATGTCGCCGGCGGCGAGGCGCGCGGCGAGCGTGCGCAGCGGCAGCGGGCTGATGCTCTCCAGCGACGACACCTGGTCCGAGAACGCCCAGCGGATGTTGCGCTCCATGCGGATGTGGTCTGCCAAATATACATAGCTATAGGCTTGCTGGGGTAAAGGTAGTTCAATGGAAACCAAATTAATGACAAATGTACGGACATATCGTCTGAAGTATGTGTACACTTAAGGTGCAGCATTTCCTACACTACATTTTTTTTGTCATTGGGGGCAAACGAGCAGACGGATCGTCTGATGGTAAGCGATTACCGCCGCCGATGGACACCTGCAACACCAGAGGAGTCACAAGTGCATTGCCTCCTTTTTAGGTGGTAGTGCCAGTAGTACGCTCTTTTCTTGAAGGATTATATAGTGATTTCTCGTAAATAAAGTAGGCAACGTAACCCTAAGTAGCTTTTAGTAAAAAACGACAAAGTGACGATGAAGTTTGACGAAAGTGATGTTGCCCTGAGTTGCTTATAATTTGTGAGAAAAAAAAACCATTAGGGGCCCGTTTCACGAAGCTACAAGTTACAAATTACAAGTGGAAGTCACTTTCTATCAAAAGGTATTGAAAAGAGACTTCCGCTTGTAACTTGTAGCTTTGTGAAACGGGCCCTAGATATTAGCAAAAAAGATGCATCTTGAAAGAAGAAATCTGCTCACTATTTAGGACAGCTAAGTAGAATCGCATTGTACTTCGATGGCACCTATGTATATGTACCTGTATCTATTTAAACAATAAAGGTGATAAAAAACCTTCGAAGGTTTGTTGTGGAAGTCTTTCGGAGTGGCATTCTCTTTTGTTAACATTTTCGGGATTCGGGTTAAAGGATGATGACCAGTGTTCGAATTTCGGGTACAATTTGGGGTTCAACGTTATACTGAAATATGGATGGATGCATCATGTTTGAGAAGTCTATATCGTCACTATTTTGAACAAAACTCGTATCTAAAAACGTCGTACTTAGAGAAAAACGTCAAAGTTACATACAAAGTTACATACACTTACTGCGTTTTTACCTGAAGTCGGTGTCAGATACGAGTTTTTTTAAAGTAGTGACGATATCCCGATTTGCACCCAAGATCCAAACACTGATGATGACGGATGTACCGATGGCGGGGTCGACAATGGCGAAGGCGCGCTTGAGCGCGTCGACGGCGACCGGGCGCGCGCCGTGCGTCTTCCCGCCCAGCTCCCCCACCACCTCGCGCAGGTACTTGTCCTGGGCCAGCTGCCGCTGCCGGTACAGCTCCCGGGCGAACTCCACGCGGTCGAAGCCTTCCTCGTTCTGACCAAAAACAGGGTTTACGAGATTATCGAACCCAATATATGAAGGTCCGCATGATACGCGCATCAGGGTGCGTCTTCACTGACGTGGAGCCGGGCGGAACGGACCGTGAGTTGACCGATCACAGTGCTCGACCTCTCTATTCCGCGTCAGTGGAACTCGCAACCCGTCAACTCGCAGTCCGTTCCGCCCAGCTCCGCGTCAGTGGAGACGCACCCTTATGATGCGTAATCGTGGATCCCGGTTCCTTCATATCCTTACCTTAAATTCTAAACAAACGTCTACTCTTATCTCGGCTTTAGGGTGGGACGGCCTGAAGACGCAGGAAGGCCAATAAAAATATGGTACCAAAAGGGCACCAAATGCATTCACTCGCCCGAGGCCCCTGGACGGTTAAGGACGGCCCTGGGCGTACTTTTATCCGTGCTAACCGTACAGGTGACATCGTTACGTTACCTCCTGGAAGAGTTTGTCGAGGTTGACCTCGCTGCTGGTGAGCTTGAGCTTGAGCTGGCGGCGCAGCACGTCCGTCAGGTTGCGGATGTCCACCTCGCTCTTCAGCGGGAATACCGCGCGCGCCACCTTCTCGAACTCCTCTATAGATATCGTCTGGAAAAGTATGAGACTTCATTCAAGTTTCCGTCTCTGTAAATGATGGAACACATTCTCAATCGTTTCTGGATCACTTCTACGAGTAATGAAGGCTTGTTTAAATGAGCATACTTAGATGTGTGTTACATCGCTAATGGAAGGATAGGTACAAGAGAATGTTGTAGATAGAGTCACCCCACTAAGGTCTGGCTGGCAAACGCCACCATATTAAACTAATACTAAAGAAGGACTAACAGTAGATTGCTGTACTCCGAAGCCCTTCGTTATAGTTCCTGACGTGCCCTACCTCTTGCTCTCTTGTATAATATTTGGGTGAGCGGCTCGGAGTCGTACGATACAAACTTCGAACGCAAGGTTTTGGAAAATAGGGTCAGCTCGACTGGCACTACGACGAGATCATGTACAGCCTCTGCCGGCACAAAGTGTGACTGTACCTCCCCATCCCTGCTGGCGCGGCGAAGCTGGTCGCGCAGCGCGCGCCACTGCTCTTGCAGCGCCCAGTAGATGTGCTCGCTGAGGTGGCCGTGCAGCACGCCCCAGAACAGCTTCACCTGCGGCTCGTCCAGCATCTGCTCGGCGCCCGCGCACAGGTTGTACGCCCATTCCGCGCGCACCGACACTTGCTGATATCTGGAATAGTTTATAGTACTTCGAATTTTCCAAGTTCTCTGTGATCTTTAAAGTTGAGATGCGAATTTAGAACTATGTTATGTTTGCGACCAAAGAACGTGGACGAAATATTCAGTTTTCATGAGCATGACCCAGTGCCGCAACCATTAACTCATGTTCGCAAGAATTTAAGGACCTAGAGCTATGTGGCAAGGTAGTTCTGTCGAGTTCTTTGGCTCACTTACGCCAGCTGTTTCTCGGGGCAGAGACTCGTTTTCCGAACCGGTCATACTCTTTTCTGGCGTTCATGTGCTGCCTAAATTGAAGACTAGACAGGTTAGAGTTTGTAACCTGTCCTCGAAGTACTTGGTGAGGTAGTCCTGCATGGAGAGCTTGGGCTGCTGCGCCTTGCCGCGCCACACGTCCGTGATGAGCACGCTGACCTCGCGCCGCGACAGCCGCAGGTTGCGCACCTTGCCCAGGTAGCGCAGGTACGGTGGGATCACCGGGTCCATGCCCTACAAGCAGTGGCCTGGGTCACGGAGGTACAGGTACAATTTTACACGTCTAAAACGGGGCACAGATGGCGAGCTGATAGTCTTGCGCCGTAATGGGCCAGGACTATTTACGCGTGATCCGCCTGATGCAGTGGTAAAAGGATGAAAGCCACGCATATGTGTGGCTGCGTCTAGTTTCAGTAAAGTCTCACAGAGAATCTGGGATAGACGTCACGAGTCGTGAGTTGCAGAAAAAAATAAGAATAGTCCCGACTTCAAAAATTTAAAATATAAGATGAGGATACTATTTACCAGGCCATCGAAATACTCCAAGTGGTCGCTTTCTGCCGCTGGCCCCAGCTCTTTCAAAAGGACTCTCAGAGCATCTCTGGACGATAGACCACTCGCTAGTTGCCACCATCTGGACAAGATAGTTAACTTTGTGATACCATGTAGGTAGGTTTGTAGATAGGTAGGTAGGTATAGTAAAGTGCCGAGTGCAGCATGTGCTGAGCTGCTGTGACGTACTCAGTATAGCACTAGTCTGAATCTCGAAACTGTCCTAAAGTAATAAAACAACTAAAATGGATTAAGCCACGTTTTTACGTCCCGTCGACACTATACGTGTAATAATCGGGAAAACCGAAGACAACATTTTGTCCTAAGTATTTAGTAAACAAGCGTTACCCTAAAAATGCACAGTTTTTGCTAACAGCTAAGTATTTCCTCATCAAGACGTTTAGGCTGCGGCTCCACTGAGATGGAGACGAGCAGAGCGGAGAGAAGACGTGTAGGGTCAACCAATCACATTAGTTAGTTGAATGCGCATCTCGTCTCCACTCCACTTTAATGGAAACAGCGAACAATAATGTAATTACATTAGTGTTCGCTGTTTCCATTTCCAAGCGGAGTGGAGATCGATCCCTACACGTCTCTTCTCCGCTCCGCTCGTCTCCGCCTCAGTGGAGCCGCAGCCTTAAACATCACTTAGCCAAGTTTTGCCCTAAGTTACCTTATTCACGAGAAAATATCAGTTTTGGCTAGAAGGTGCATCTAGAAGATTATAAACTTGCTTACTATTACTACCTTAGGCAGTTCTGGAGAATCAGGCTGCAGATGTGCGAGGCGGGACATGTGAGCGGCGGGTTGTGGTGGTGTGGTGCAAGCACTGACCTGTCCCGGCCTCCGCTGATGAAGTCCGCGCAGATCTCCCAGTGCGGGCGCGGCGTGCCGGCGCGCTCCAGCTCGCGACACCGCTCCTTGCACTCCGCTAGCTCTTCTTCTACGCTCTTCTTGGACGCTAGACAAAGAACGAGCCCGCTTGAAGTTTGACGGGATAGTAAAAAGATAATTTTTCTTTTGGAACATTTCATACTGCTTACCTTTGCTTAGGGACGGTTTCTCGAAGTATGGTAGTGGCACTTTCAGGCCAGATACAGGCCAGACCCTCGCGCTTTCGCACGCAAAGGCTCGTCTTAGTGCTTTTTATTTTTATATATGTATTTTAACTTTAATTTGACAGTCATACTTAGTTTAAAATTCATGTTAATTGACATTGTGTAATTTAATTAGTATACCGTATTTTTAATATTATGCAATAAATGTAATCTAGCGTAAGAATTTCCATGCAATCATTATTTAATTACATGTCTGTCTACGTGTTCTATCGCTTATCCACTTACAGATTTATCATTCTTGTATACCGAGTGATCAGTGTGATAAAGTCATTGATAAAATAACTTCACACTTTATTTCAGATTTCCAGAAAAACATTACGTTTTTTCCATTTCCCTTACATTTTACGTTTATTACGTTTTCCCTATTTTGTTTATATTTTACGTTTGGCTAGTCGGGCCACAGAGCAATTAGGTGCTTATATGCAATTCACGGACGACCCAAAAGCATTGAAAATGACTCCCAAATCTTGCCTTAAAGTTCTCTGAACTGGAGGAGATCGTTTTTTAGCGATAAGATATAGATATTGTTTAACCTTGTATAAGTTTACATTATATATGTTCTTTTTTAAAGTATTATCATTGTATTGTATCGTAAAGTCATCAGTCAATTTTAACTGACCCTACTCTTTCTCTTATAAGTGTAATGTAATTTATGAATGACCACGTCTAGGGCTCGTTTGTACTTGCATCCTGTTCTGCCATGTTGTGCATCGCGCTGAACTGACAGACGCTCTACATACGGCTAATCTATGGATGAGGGATGACGCACCTTAGGCATGGGTTATAACACTTATAAGTACAACCAGATGAAAATCCCTCTCAAGGTGGTCCGGGCCAAGCGACCTGGTTCGATCCCAGGGAACGCCACGGCCCCCACCTGGTCCGATTTTTACAACAGTTAGTAAGACTTGTCTCCGCCACGTTTGTAGCTCGCTGGCCTGACAGCTGTACACACGGCTAGGCTACGGATGACGCACCTAGGGCTCGCTTGTGCTTGTCCTGCAGCGCGGCCAGGTCGGCGGCGAGCGCCGCAGCGCGCTTGTCGAGCTCCGCCCACTTGGTCTCGAGGCAGTCGAACTCGCGCTGCGGCACCGTGGCTGTGTACTGCTCCGCCATCTTGTGCAGCTCGCACTGAGCTGAAGATAGCTGCTCTCTGCACAGGAATAGGGTTAATAAAAGGGTTAGCTCAAACGGCCGCGAGTTCATTTATCGCGTAACATCATCTGTCTCTCTGGCACCGTACAGAATGGAAAGTGAAGCTGTTGGTCGTGCGACTAAGAATCACGCGACGTGGATGTGATATGTACTGGTTTGAATGGTTTGTGTGGGTATGGCTCCTATAGGTGCCTGTTCACCCACGAGAGTCTGTCAATTTCCTTCCTTTCAGTAAGATTATCAGGGGGGCCTCCAACCTTAGAGATACCTTCCGTATTATGATTATGCTAAATTGCCGATCAAGTCCATCAGACCCAAAGCAATCTAGGTAGGTAGTAGGTACTTTATTAGGTAGGTAAACAATAGACTGTAATCATGTACTTAAATAGGTAAGTTGGTATGATAATATTATAGAAATTATTTTCCCTGTTATCACTTCAAAGAAATTAGATAAGACTCGTGCCTCGTGTTTGCTAAGTATAATTTATGCAATGCTCAAATAAAAACGTTAAATATTTCTTATAATTCCTTATCAGTCATCAACTCATCACAGTTGCTACTATATTTATAAAGGAACATGCGACTATCTATACTAATAGGTACCGTGCATGTACGTAAGTCGTTGTTATCTCAACAAAATAAAATAAACAACAGGTTGAAAAGCGTCGAAAACTATAGGTGCTTGCATGTCAAAAACGAGATCAAAGATCGGAGAAACAAGACCCAGCGTGCAAGTTCTACGAGGCCTTGAGGAAATTGCTGATTGTTCCATTCCATCGGAGGTGTGGCTAGGGCTACTTTGACTTACTTCTTAGAGATAGTAGCTCGAGGCATTCCGAACTCTACTCGCCTGTCCACACCAGTACGTCTAGCATAACTGTCTGCGACTTCGTTTCTCGCGCGACAGAGCATCATCTGTCGTGCTAGAGGTACAACACCTCTAGCACAACTGTGACACGCGACTCTTTGTCGCGCGACAAATGCTACCTATCTCTATCCACTCAATATCGTGTGACAGTGGCAGGTGATGCTCTGTCGCGCGAGACACAAAGTCGCGGCCAGTTATGCTAGACGTACAGGAGTCGAATAATATGAAATTATTACTTAAATTACATGATTGAGCCATTTGAGCCCTATATACATAAAAGAACATAAAATAATTCAAAATATTGGGCTATTTCAGGGCTCTTGCAAAATACCGATCGAGCCCTGGCTAGACACACTACCTGCAGCGGTCGAGCGCGATGCGCAGCATGACGGGGTCGGCGCGCGCGTCGGCGGCGGGCGGCGCGGCGGCCAGCGCGCGCAGGCGCAGCTGCAGCGCCACGTTCTCGAAGTAGAGCGTGTAGCGCGCGTCCCGCTCGCGCGCTAGCCCGAGGTACTCCGAGAACTGCTCGTCTTTCATCTAGATGTTCAATATGAGTAGCATAAGAGCGCAAAAACATGGTTCAGTCGTTTTTTTCCACTCTTATAGTCGTGGATATACAACAGTTTTTTTACCGGTTTAAGCCGAATCCGCGTCGATATAGGTAGATGTGGACCCTTAGGGGGCGTTTCCACTTACGCGGAGCTGACCGCGGAGAGAAACGGATCGTGAGTGACGTGAGTTGACCAATCACAGTGTTCGAAATCTCCACTGCACCCAGCAACACGTAACCGAATTCAACTTCTAAGGACAATGAGACTGCCAGGATAACAGGCAGCCCCGAATCTATGACTTTTCCAAGACGGGGCAGAAATTGGAAGTCGCGCCCCTTCTTACATTACATTATTTGAATAATTTCACAAAAGTATAATTTGGCGCCCCCCCTGAAACTGCCGCTGGAGCGGGTGCCCCGGTTTGCAACGGCCAAGCCCCCCGCCCCCAAGATCCGGGCTAGATAACAACAGGACCATTCCCAGCTCTGCAAATAGGGAATTATTCCATCCGTCCTCAAAACATGTACCTATTTGAGAAAATATGGTAGGTATACCGTGCCATTGTTGGCTTGACTTGGCGGGGGCACTACAGTTCCTCCATATAGGTACGAGTTTCACTCATTCTTCTCTTCACTCATTAGTTTCAGTAAGTGTATTACTAGGAGTAGCAAAAAAATAGGTAGCATAACAAAAACTCTCAACTTTTCCAATTTCCTTCTTCAGCTTGGTGATCTGGAGGGAGAGGTCATGATTCTGCGCGCGCAGCTCTTCGGCTTCCCTTTCTAGCGCCTTCGTCGTGTCGTCCCTGTGCTCCTTGCGCGCTGACACGCCGAACACCTTCTAGAACGCGATGCTCTATTTAGTACCTTGCAGTAGCGAGGCGTCCAAAGAACATGATTCCTACCGGCTTGCCTTTCAGGTATTTGAGCGCTTTATTCAGCTCTTAAGGAAAATGTACACGAAATCTGTATCGGCTTGCCCAAGGATACCTATCTTTTATGCCACGCCACTGGTACCTTGTCAGTTTAATTCAGTAGCAGTTCCAGTCAGGGTACGACTGGTCGCGACTTCGTTTTGTCACACGACAGACAACCTAACTTTAAACTATAATACATTCAGGGCCGAGAACCTAACGTGACCCAACTATCAGAATCAGAAATAATTTATTGTAAAATTGTGCATATACAACGATTTTCAAATAAATATAGAGCGGGTATCACAACAAATCGTTTTACGGTATCGGTTTACCTAGTTACGATATGCTTCCAAAGAATCTTGAAATACTTTGGCCATGTGGTGAGAAGAGATCCACAGAATTTAGAAAAACTTCTGGTGGTAGGAAAAGTGGAGGGAACAAGACCACGCGGACGATCTCCCAGGCGATGGACGAGCCAAGTGAGAACTATAACTGGTCTTCTTATTACCGCTGCCTTGAGAAAAGCCGAAGACAGAAACGGTTGGCGAAAGATAGTGAAGACCTCAGTGAAGGTCTTTCGAACTGGACACGACCTTCAGTAAAGATGAGTACGAAGAAGATCGTGATCGAGTTCGTTTTGTAAGAAAATTTTGAGCTTGGCACTGAAAGTGTTAATTTAATTGGCCAATGCAAGAATTACTATACTATAAAAATACCAAAATCGCTATATCGCTGGCTCAATATTAGGTACAGGGTTTTATGTTACATTTCCGGGGTAGTTAAAATTAGACTTACATCACTCTGATATTTTTCAAATTTCAACTCGTTAAAAGTAAAACATAGAACCCTGTAATATTGAGCCAGCGATATGAGGCCTATAATATTTGAAGAGTTTCCTCAATTTCTCCAAGATCCCATCAGATCCTTATCTAGTGGCAATGGACCACGTGAGAGGTAGGTACCCTTTCAAACAAACTATAATTAAAAATATAATTACAATTAATTATAAATACAAAAAATATTTGTACGTCACACCTGACCATAAATCCCACTTCTGGCCAGGGGGACACGTAAAATTTTGTACCTACGTACCACGGGTGGTAATAAAGCTCCCCCGCTCTCCCGGGGCCTCAGATCGCATATTTATCGCCCTTGCGATCTGGGACATTCTTTGTTTTACCGCCCTAGCTAAGTAATGTATAATAAAAAGCGGTCCAACCGTCTTCAAGTAATCGGGTAACATAGTATGTCAATGTACTTAGAGCAACGCGGACTTTGTGATGTAACATTAACCCGTCATCTCCCGAGCCCGGTAATAACCGCCGGCCATTTTGGCCAGTTAAACCGACGCCGGGCGATGACGGGTTAAAACACACAGTCTGTGAAAATTTCAAGTCTCTACCTCTTACGGTTCAAAAGATACCGCCCTGACGGACAGACAGCAGAGGCCTAGTAATAGGGTTCCGTTGGCACCCTTGGGGTACGGAACTCTAAAAAAGATTCCGGTGAACTGAGAACCTTTCTCTTTTTTGAAGGCGGTCAACAATACGAATTCATGAAATGCCTGTTGACGAATGCTCAAAAAAATTATGACGCTTACAAGCAAATCTGGTACCGCTTTGCCACATGTCAATAAAGTCGATAAGATAATTCGTTGCATCTTCTCATTATATGCTTATTACTGAAATTTCATTGACATTTACAAACATGAAGTAAAGTGGTACCTTTTGTCTGGGAATGACATATAAGAGGGGAGGCCGCTGCCGCCAAGCACTGCCCAGGCAGCACACAAGCCGGATAACTGGCCAATAATTTAACCTTATGCAGGGTTAAGCTTTATTATATATGTATAGAAGCTGTTCGTATTGCCAAGTTCTGTATTAAAGTTTTTTTTTGCTATAATAATACTATTAGCTGAGTTAGTTCTGTAATTTGCCGATTTTATTTCTTAAAGCTGAATAGTCAGCAAAAAAAGACCTGTTACTCAAGAGTTTGTGTAGCCTTTTGTATAACACTGGTATAAGATGTCATTATCAAGCATAGTGCTGCATAATTGAGGTTCTGTTCTCTTTTAGTTGTATTACACACCACATCTAGACAGTTACACAGCTGCTGTATAAGGTAGGCGTTGTTTCTGTTATGAAGCATATAGTGACTTAACAGAAATAAGGTAGCTGTTATAACTACTTTATGCCGCTTTAAGTACGAAATTACCGTCATGTGCAGCTAACTGTGGTAAAAGCAAAAGTTACAGATTCTTATGCAGAAGTTTGCTGGGTATTTAAGAAAAGTAGACATTTTTTAAGCAAGAAGAACTATTCTGGAACATTTGTCAGCGTTTATGCAGCTAGTAATTTGACAATCCTAATTGTTTGATTTAAAGTACGAGTATGTATGATTATAGAACAGTTATCGAAAATATGTTGTGTGCAGACCACTTTCAACCAGAGAACAACTGAATAAGTGGACACATAAGGCCTGTTATGTAGACATTAGACGAATAGCCGCTGTGCCAGCAGATTTTATTCATAATGATTGTCGCCATAATGAATAACATAACCTATTAATTGATGTGAAATTTTATACTCGAATACTCAATTATAATAACGAAATCGGTATAATATTCTTGTAAAAAGTATACCAAGTTTATTTTGGAACCCTTAAATTGCATACAACATAAAAATATTTCACTTGTAAAAACTAACCAATAGACGAAATGTTGTTTATTTCTTAAAAACCCGGCTTATCAGGTCGGCGCGTGAAAATTTTACACGAAATGTATATATAAATACACGGTAAAGTTGCATGCGCACCTACAATTTATCACTTTAAGCATTCAATAAGGGTAAAATATTTACTTACCGGGACATTAATAACTCCGCCATTTAATTCACTCACCAAAAAAATGCGTGCACTTTTGTATTCGAATCTGTCAACTTCAACTTAATTTGACATTTCTTGATAAAAACGCTGTGTATCATCTGAATATCTGAGCTTTGAAGGACATAAGCATACAGTTCATTCATCATTCATTCATCGTCTGGATAACAGAGCTGTAATACTTGCATAAAAGAAAAAAATGCTTTTATGCAGAAGATACTCAGCTTGTCGTACAATTATTCAAAACTTATTCAACTGTTACATTGCTATTACACAGCTATTAGCTCTATGATTTTGTGCCCAAACTGCTTGAATAACGTCTGGGTAAGCGCTTAACCAGCTAATTACGGTAGTCTTATTCAGCAATTAGTTTCTATGACTGCTGTTAAAGAAAACTTACTCAGAAGGTTTGTGCTGGCTGGGTGAGGGGTGACACAGCGGACCGCATACCTTGGGAATTTGGGAATGCAGTACCGGTATTACTTGGATATCATTTTGTGACATTATTTTACTGTATACTTCGATTGTAATATTATTTACTTTGTGATCTTCATGCCATACGAATAAATAAAACCGGTATTACTTGTACGGGCCAGTACCAGTATTGCATGCCCTACGCATAACATATGCCGATGGCTGCACCCCCCTCCCCTGGGCGAAAAAAATCAAAATACCGACCTCCTTTACTTACGCCTGGCTAAAACTGAGTATTAGGAATACCTATTCATAATGTTCTGAGTGTAAGATGCCTGTGGAGTGTGGAAAGGGCAACGTTATTTCGTGTTGCTGCGGCGCTTAAATCGTTTAGACCCGAGACTCGATTTATGGCTCCACCACGCATGCGTTAAGAGAAAGTAAGTTTCGCCTCACGCGTGCCGAACTTGGGTAATCAGATGCTGGAAGTGGGTCAAAATTCATTCACAGCTCGAATCGAGTGAATTCCTACACGGTGGACAATTCTTTATAGGAAATGGCTACATTAGTGAACCCATTTTATTTACTGAATCATTTGACTGACTTCGTAATGCCATATTATTGGAGCAATGTTCATATTTTTCGAGGAGGTAATAAGTTTCGAATGTAATAAACTAGGTAGGTACTAAATATATAAATCTGCCTAAGTATTTATGAATTCGAAAAAACAAAAAAGGAGAACTACATAGTTAATTACAATTAATTAATTGGGTATTATTAGGTAATTACTTTTTAATGATAATGAATGTTAATAAACAAACTAAAACAAACATGTTTGATTTATGATAAAATTTTATTATAATGTAATAACAACCAAAATTATTTAACACATAATAATTCTTACAGATAAGTCAGATAACAATATTATAAACAGCATGTGTACATTATAAAGTAAACTACTTGATTAATAAGGCGCATTTAGTGGAGTGCAGCACTTGTAAATAGAGAGCTATTATTTGTTTGAACATTATTCCGTCTTATCACACCAGCTTTGTACTTGTTTTCGTACGCGCATGATATCTTCCGCGTATGTCCGACAGCAGCCACCAACATACTTTACGCCCAGGTCTAGCCAGTCATGGACAAAACCATCCAGCCGCTGCTGCTTATCACCCTCGGTCCAGCCGATATCTTTATGATACTTTTCCCCTGAATTAGGGTATACTATAAGAGGGATGGCATCCATCCTGTCGTCATTGATGCCACCCAGCAAGTGTGCGATGTTCGCTGGAGAGCAGCAATTGACACCTACAGCTATAATTTGATCTGGATTCAAGTCATAACATTTCTTGGCCACCGTTTGATAATCTTCTCCATGAGCGATATGTTTCTCATCCTTGCAACTGAAAGACAGCCATGCTTTAGTGCCAGGGTACTCTTTTAACAATTTCACAAGCATTATAGCCTCTTTTTCACAAGGTATAGTCTCAAATGCCAGTAGATCTACACCAGAGTCAATCAACGCCTCAATGCGAGGTCTATGCCAATCTCTCATCGTTTCTACTGACGTGGTGTCGGCGTAGGCGCCGTTATACTCTGAGCCGTCGTGTAAGTGGGCGCCATATGGCCCAACCGAGCCTGCTATCAAGGGGTTACGGTCTAGACAGCCGTTGTTGACGCATTCCTCGAGGTATTTATTCTTAGCTTCTTTTGCGAGTCTTACCGCGCTCTTGATCAAGTTCAAGCCCTCCTCAGGCGACATCTCGAGGTATTTGACGAACCCTCCGACGGAGGCCTGGTAGGTGTTGGTCATGATGATGTCGGAGCCGGCCTTGAGGAAGTCATGGTGGGTCATGAACACGTCGAGCGGGCGGGTCTGCAGGAAGCGCGCGGTCCACAGCGGGTCGCCGTCGACGTTGTCGCCGACGTGGCAGGACAGCTGCGACGAGAACCCTCCATCGAGAACTTTAATCGTTGATAAACACTCTGCCATTTTACGCGCCAACTACGTTCGTCTAGTGTATAATATCTAACACACTTCCGAAGCTCCCTATACAGAATGAGTGGAGATAATTATGTTTCCGCTTTTATTATCAATCGTTTATCGCGTTATATTTAGTTTTGAAAATGTAAACAAAAATAAATGATACGAAAAAAGTGAACGTCACTTAACGTCAGTTTGACACTTGACATTTTTCTTATCCGGTTTGTTGTTTGAAGCATGACTTAAAACGACCACTTCAAGTTTTGATAAACCTTTGTTCAGAACTTTGAGATAATAGCATCAAGTATACTTACATCTTGAGTTATGAACAGTGATATTCGTTCATCTCTGATACGTAGAGCATTATCATAAGCTTGTTTTATATTATTAAGTGTATTGGAATATGTGACGCCATATTCTATGAGGTCGTTAAAAGCTTCTTGGTATATCTAAAAAACAAAAATATATATTTATAATATCAACGAAGTTAACGCAAACTTTTAAAATTAGGCTTTGTTCTAACGTACCTCTAATACTTCATTGTAATATAATTGTTTAATTTCCAAAACTTCACTAGAAGGTCTTTTTACTTTTCCCAATTTCAGAGCTACTTTACTATTAATTTCTTTTAAATATTTTGGCACATTACTTTTAGAGTTAGCCGGATACATGTTTTATTAACGAAAGAAGAAGGGATTTTCAAATAGATAAAACTGTACGAGAAAAGTAAAACTAGTTCAAAGGGCTTGAACTTATCTTTGAAGTGGTTTGTTGTAGTGATTATCTCAAACTCAATACTGAAATGTACTAGAAGCTTGATGTTAAAATGATTGGTCGAATACCTAAAAACCTAATTATTATTCTTAAATTATTTCTAAATTAAAGCAAATCACGATCCATTTTTTTCCTTACGTACCTCTTTTAAGCGAAGTTAAATTGCGCGGTTTAAGCCGTATCTACAACGTTTACGGTTTTGTCTATAGTCATGGCGGCAGTGCTGCTACCTGTGCTACGACTTTGGAACTAGTGGATGTGACGTCATTGACATTACTGTCCGACGGGAATGGAAAATCAGAAATGGCTGCGTTAGGTAGTGGACGGGGAACGATGGATTCCCAAAATCAAGTGCAAAGTGATACAGCTGTAGACCGTTTAAAACTGCTTTATCCTAATGTGAATGAGGAAGAAACCCCCTTGCCGCGATCATGGAGTGCAAAGGACAAGTTCAGCTACATCGGGCTGTCGCAAAATAATCTTCGAGTGCACTACAAAGGTAGGAACTTTCGTTTGTTTATGGATTGAGTAACTCGCTAAACTTCATTAAAACACTTAATACCTAATCTGATTCTTACGACGACGCGTGTAACTACGTAGTTATGTAGCAGAATATCTGACGTGTCATAATTCTTCCGTAGAGTTGTGATGCATTGGATACAATCGCAGAGTCAAACAAAGAAATCAGCTGATCGTATACTTTGCATCAACATTCTGAAATAAACTGTAACCACTCGTTCCCTTGAGCATCGTCTGTAGTGGCGTCGTGTGCGCGATCTGTTTCGTTTTATTATCGCAAAACGTTAGATTTCGTACAAGGTCTTTCTAAGGTTCCGTACGTAGCATATTTGGGATGTTGTCAGGTGCTTCAACGCAAGACAGATTTGAAGGGAATCCTAAATTCAAAATCGCACAGATTTTGGATCACACATCTTACGAATACTAGATTAAATTTAGAGTATTTGTCTCATTACTATTCTCATGAGACTGAGCAGTATCTGATTAACACAATTATTATATAAATTTCAATTAAATCACTCAATAGGCAGTCGGAGACAGAATCAGTTAAGTTAAATATACCTATTAATGTAAACAGCTGTTATGGCTTGGGTATTAATTTTCATAATGAACCTTTTAATAAGATTTAGATAATGCAGTAATGTGTTTGGTCCACTGCATCTATTTAGATATAACTGTACATATCCAACCAATGTGTGGCATTGTATTGTATTACATTATCAACCACATTGGTAAACATAGACACACATTGCATCATAACAACCATAAGTAGTCATATTATACTACTTAAATGTACCATTATTTAACAGACTACCAAACTTTGCTTAGTTGCTAATGTTGAAACCGGAAACCATTCACTAAAAACTTAGTTCAATTCAAAGCAGTTTCATTTTAACAATATGAAAATAAATGGTTAGGGCGCATAAGGTCCCACACGCAAAATGTCCCTTGGTCCCTTTAGCAGAACGTCCCTTTTATAAATGTCCCGTTCTTAAAACGGCCCTTCTGCATAATGTCCCGTTCTCAAAATGTCCCTTGACATAAAATACGTCCCGTTCGCAGAACGTCCCTTTCGCAAAATGTCCCGTTCTCAAAACGTTCCTTTCGCAAAATGTCCCGTTCTCAAAACGTTCCTTTCGCAAAATGTCCCGTTCGCAAAATGTCCCGTTCGCAAAACGTACCTTTTGCAAAATTGGCTGTTATTTTATTAGCTTAGTTTTTAACCGACTTCAAAAAAAGAGGCCATGAGTTCAACCCGTATGTAAGTATTACTAGCATTTACCCGCGGCTTTGCCCGCGTTGTTCCCGTTACTGTCCCAAAAGAAATATTTACCGGGATGTAAAGTAGGTACCTACCCTATGTTTCGATCCAGGTCTAGTTGCATGCAAAATTTAATAATATAAATTTAATAAACATCCAAATATCCAAACCTTCAATCATCGTCACAAACTTTCACATCACACTCACTCACACTAATATTATAAATGTGAAAGTTTGAGTTTGAGAAGATGTTTGGATTTTGGATATTTGGATGTTTGTTAATAAATAACGGGGTAACAACTTGATGTATTGATCTGAAATTAGGCGTGCAGACCAAATGGAAAAATGGAACATATCACCTCCTACTTTCAAGCTGGTCAAAGACAAACTATAAGGTAGAGATACTAGAGATTGGATGTAGGAAGTCTAGTTTCGTTGCCAGCTCCAAACCGATATTATTTTTCCCATTTGGAAGCCAGCTTCAAAACCTAGCTACGAGATGGGAATTCCAGATTCCTATTTGGTAGCTGGCTACAAGATGGGAAAACACGATTCCCATTTCGTAGCCAGCTAATACTCGTAAATCTGGCTACGAGATGAGAATATCGTTCCCATTTGGTAGCTGGCTACAAGATGGGAAAACACGATTCCCATTTCGTAGCCAGCTAATACTCGTAAATCTGGCTACGAGATGGGAATATCGTTCCCATTTGGTAGCTGGCTACAAGATGGGAAAACACGATTCCCATTTCATAGCCAGCTACTAAATCTGGCTACGAGATAGGACTAAAGGGATAAGACAAGAATTTTGCAGGCGGGACATTTTGCGAATGGGTCATTTGGTCGTTTTGCGAAAGGCGCATTTCACAAACGGGACGTTTTGCGAAAGGGGCTTTTACAGTAGGGACATTTTGCGAAAGGGATGGGACCTTTTGAGAAAGGGACGCTTTGCGAATGGGGTATTTTGCACAAGGGGCCATTTGCAAAGAAGACGTTTTGCGCATAGGACGTAATTTTGGTGGAGGGACATTTTGCGAGTGGGACGTTATGCGCCCTAACCAAATAAATGCTGAATAATTCTAAAACGCTAGTCAAAAAGGTTACATCAGATTGATTTATTTTTAAAGCCAGCTCCAGACCTTTTTTTTTTTTTTTTTTTTGTTGACCCAGGAGAAATCCGTAACGAATCCCACCCAGCTCGGGAGAAGCTGGGAGGGTATGTCCGACTTCCACGGACTAAAACTCCTGGGGTGTTCCGCCACTCGCTGTTGGACGGGGTTCCGGGAACGCTTTCGCTCTCCACCAGGTCCCCGTCAGCGTTGCCCTTTCGGGCCCGACTTCAGGCGATGTTAGCTTTCTCCGCTTCAGGCACCCCGGAACACTGGGGGCCTTTCAGCTCACGACCTCTTGGTGCAGGTGATGGTACTCCCGACCCATTACCCGCAGGTCCTCGTTAAGGCGGCAGCATGCGGCCTGCAAAGGCCCGGCGCCGCCTGCCTGGTCTTCTCCGACGTTGTGGAGGGGCCGTAGCGTCATCCTCACGCTCTCGCTCCGCCACCTCCTTACGCGACATGACGATGTCACTGAAGACCGTGGCTGCCGCCCAGGCCTCCTCACTGCCGGCCATTCTGCTGATTAAGGTCGACAGCGAGAGGTCCCCTCCAACGGCTGCGGACAAGGCTGCGCGTGGCTCCGCCCAAGCAGGGCACTCAGCGCGTGTGTGTTGAGCCGTGTCCACAGCTCGGCCACAGTGGTGGCACGTTGCCGTCAACTCCCTACCCACCACCTCACACAGGTACCTGCCAAAGCAGCCGTGCCCGGTAGGGCTTGCATTCCGGAATTCCGGAATTCGGAAATTCCGGAATTCCGGCCGATTTTTCCGATGTTACAGTTCCGGAATTCATGTACTTAAAATTCCGGAATTAAAACCAGTGTAATAGAGACAATTAAGACGGTTATTTTACAAAATTACGTCGTTATAAAATAGACGAACGCTAATTATCTTCTTGCCCAGTCTTCGTATCATATGCGTTATGCGTCCGACACAATAAAGTATTGTTTTAAGTATTGAATAATGGCTTAATATTTATAAAAAAATCCTTGGCACTGGAGAAGGTCCCAATAAATAACATTTCCAGCAACGCCGGCCTGATAAAACCTTAAGAGAGTTTTTTCCAAACTTTCCTTAAGAACTCTCTAAAACTTAAATAAAAACAGGAATGTTTTATAATTTAGTAGTACACCACGAAAGGATGTCCTACAACCGGATAAGTCCGAGTCGGACTCGCCCATCGAGGGTTCCGTACAAATATTTTAAATAAAAAGATTATATTTTGTTAATAATTTAATTGCAAGTGTAGTTTTCAAATTTTTCCCTATACTTGTAGCATAAGACTATAATACTTGCTATCATACATAGCTTCATAGTTCTAGATCAACGGAAAGAACCCATCAATTTTAATTCCCTTGAGAGTGTCATTTGTGGCATAAACGGCCTTATCTTTTTTTTTCGTTAACTTAGAAGTTTGTATTTTCACAGATTTAAAGGACTATAGATCTGAGTATATGGTTTTATTGTCAACTCGATACCTTCACGCGTTCCTGAGATAAAGGGTCTTGACAGACAGACGGACGGCAAAGTGATTCTATAAGGGTTCTGTATTTTCCTTTTGAGTTACGTAACCCTAAAAACGACGAAATAAGGGCCACCCTAATTACTTGATGTCGAATTACAGGATTTGTGATAGTTAATAATACGGTGATAAATTAATTGCTATTTTCTTGCATTTATTTGAAATTTTTTAAACAATTATGACTCAAGTGTTGTACTTGGAATACTATATACGTATTTGTTGATTGTATTCTGAGCGCTGATTCTTATTTAAATATATTTTAATCCAATTTCTCATACTGGAAAACTAAACTAATAAATTCCGGAACCAGTTCCGGAATTCCGGAATTGAAGGTAAAAATCGAACCCAATTCCGGAATTGGAAATTCGACCGATTTTGCAAGCCCTAGTGCCCGGTGAGGAGCTGTGTGAGGCGGAAAGTGGGTGCGCCGTGTTTTCGTTCGACCCACTCTTTAAGAATGGGGCGAACAGCGGCCACCAGTTCCCGGCTAGCTCCCGGGATATCCAGTCTCTCCGACCACTTCCGGAAGAGACCGTCACGAGCCTCTTCTCGCCATTGCCGGACCTCAAGCGGATGAGGGTAGTTCTCTGCTGTTCTTGCTGCCACCAGCCGCCAGTACACCACTGAGTGGATCTCGGCTTCGAGATCCCATGGTGGGCTGCCGGCCAGCAGACAGGCTGCTACATATGAGACGGTACGGTACGCTCGAGCCGCTCTGAGCGCCATAGCCCGCTGCGGACGCCGCAGCAGGGCCACGTTACGAGTGCCCAGAGAGTCCGCCCATATTGGCGCCCCATATAGCGCCATTGAGCGCACCACCCCCATATACAGGCGTCGACACACCCCGCCCGGTCCTCCTATGTTGGGAAGGATTCGCCCAAACGCTCCGGCTGCAGCCACCAGTTTTGGGGCCAAGCGCCGGAAGTGCTCCTCAAACTTCCATCTGCCGTCGAGGACGAGTCCTAGGTACTTCATCGTCGACCCGACGGCGATGTTAGCTCCGCCCACCGTGATGCTTGTTCCCGGAGGTGGCGCATTTCGAGACCCATGAAAGACTAGGGCCTCGGATTTGTGTAGGGCCACCTCCAGGCCCAATGCCCGGATCCGGTGCACCACATGTGCCACGCCCGCAGTGGCGAGGTAGGCCACCTCCCGATGCGTACTGCCACGGGCCAATACGAGGGTGTCGTCGGCGTAACAGGTAACGCTGACCCCTCGCAGCGTGGCCCCGCGCAACACCCAGTCGTAGCCAATGTTCCACAGGAGTGGCCCTAAGACAGAACCCTGTGGAACACCGCACGACATTGCCCGCCTGCGCCAACCCTCTTTTGTCGGATAGGTGACGTCTCTTCCCGCAAAGTAGTCTGCGATGGTGTTCTGCAGGTACTCGGGCACGTTATGATACCGCAGTGCCGCCTTTATGGTCTCCCAGGGCAGGGTGTTAAAGGCATTGGAGATATCTAACGATACTGCCAACACCACCCCACCCCGGGAGGTCTCCTCCTCCGCGAGATCCCTTACTTGGGCAATCGCATCCAGCGTAGAGCGCCCAGGCCTAAAACCATATTGGCATTCGCTCAGGCCCGGCTCCATGCTCCTGACGAGACGGGCAGCGAGCACACGCTCAAAAAGCTTGCTGGTCTCGTCGAGGAGCACAATGGGACGGTAAGCCGACGGCTGATAGCCAGCTCCAGACCTTGTCCTAACCTGCATCAACCTGCGGGCTGCAGCCGGCCAGGGGTTATCACATCAGCAGATAACGTCACACTCAACTCAGATATAGTAACCTTGAGTCCATTAAGAACGATTTCTGTCTCAGTCAATATATTAGAAAATATTTTAATCAAATATGTATTTTGGAAGTCGGCTCCCAACCTGGCGGTATGCATAATACATCTTCACAACATAAAAAAAATATGCCTTGAAGTTGCCTTACATGTCTGATTTTATTATCACAGTTTTGCCTCTCTTTTACTCCTTATATCTTCCATAAACAAATATAAAGTATGACAGGCATTGTCACATTTCTTGACATCCATGGAAAACTTGGGAATATACAATTTTGATGAACTTGGACTTTATACCTACATCTATACAGCTTTAGGCCAAAGGTGCATTTACTTGTCATAATGTTCACAAAGTTAGCCATGGAGGTAGGTAACATTTGACTGGACATGTTCAGTCCTTCAGTCTCTTATTTCAGTTGTATCAGTATCCTCTTAGCCTGCTGTAAACTTTGTAGTACTCAAAGTGTGCAGTTTATTTCAAAGTTTACTTAAATTTTAAGTCAGAAATTCAGAACCAAATTGTTTCCAATAAATGCAGTATGGTGGCTAAAATACAAAATTGTATGTAACTTCTGAAAGACAACCATGTATTCCATATTTTACAGAGGGAATATAATTAAAGAATGTGAAAGTTGATAAACATGCATTTATCATTGGCTGTTTTGACATCAAAACTAATGGAACGTCCAATGTCTGCTCTACATGACGAAAATATCTTTTTCTGTTATTTGAGTCTTTCATTATATTTTATAACTTGTATACCAATCCTAATAAACCATGTTCGGATCTTGGGTACAATTTGGGGTATACTTATGACTTCAAACGTTATACAGAAACATGGATGTTCCCCAGGATTTCAGTAATGGATTATTACTATAGATGCATATAACAAAAAAAATACATCATAACATCCATGTTTCTGTATAACGTTTGAAGCCTTATACCTCAAGTGGCACCCAAGATCCGATAACTGCTAATAAAGATTATATATATCTGATTAGATCACAGGCATGTATCTAATCTTAATTTATCAGGACATCATTAAGCTTCGACCTATTTATACGTATCTTGCGGCCTCGAAATTAGACATCGTCATGTTTTTTTTTACGATATAGGGGGCAAACGAGCAGACGGTTCACCTGATGGTTTAATTTCAACAACATTCCTATACCAGTTGCATGCATACTAGGGCGTAGCTAGGATTTTGTTAAGGGGGGGCAGGCTTAGACAGACCAAGAATATATCTAAGGTAAATGCTGCATGAGCAATGGGACAGCATCTTCTGGGGGGGGGGGGGGCAGCTCCCCCACCCCTGCCCGAACCTCGCTACGCCCATGCCATGCACATATTATGTACTACTAATGTCGTAGATTCGATGTTTGAAGGCCTTTTTTTTATTCTACTAAAGTTATTATTCTTTAATAATTTTTTCGCGACCTATATAGTTCATACTTCATTATTTACCTAAGATATCGGTATTGGTATCGCCGATTATTAACTACAATATATTGGTATCGGTATCGTATCGGCAAAACAATGTATCGTTACATCCCTAATATATAGGTACCATTAGCTTTTCGGTGAAGGGAAAACATCGTGAGAAAACCTGCATACATCCGCGGAAAAATTCAAAGTTGCGTGTAATCCGCACTGGGCCAGCGTGGGGACTGCAGCCCACTCACTCACATCTATGAGGTTAAGCCTATGCCAAAGTATAAAGACAGGCAAGTAGTCAAACTTCGGCCGCTTAGGAACGCGCGATACGTATTCAAGGTCGACGCGCAGACAATGCGATCCGTACTGGGGTATTCTTACGCTTTCGTTAAAGTTTGCTTAAGTCGGGCGATGTACCTATTGTAGCAATAAAAAATACTGCTATTATACTGTGCCTATCAGTGGCGTGGCGTAAAAATATCCTTGGGCGAGCCGGTGCAGATTAGGCGTAAATTTTACTTAAGAGCAGTAGAATAAGGTGCTCAAATGTCTGATATTAGGCAAGCCGGTAGGAATCGAGTTCTTTGGACGCCACGCTACTGGTGCCTATGCCCAGCAGTGGGGCGTCTATAGACTGATGATATTGATAAACATCAACTGAATTGTATCCTTCGACATTTTATAAAAGAGTCGATCGCGAACGTGGCCGCAATCAATAGCGCACACCCGCCATTATGTAATATCGAAATTAATAGTCTGCCTGTCTGTCCCGTCAGCGACAGTCCAGCCAGGGCCATTTGGATAAGCCTAGCAATTATTCTTTAGTATAGCATAAATTATGTCACAATTGTTGTAATTCTTATTTGAAAAGAGAAACTGGTGAGTTTCTTCCGGCGCTTCTCACCAGAAGGTCATTCTCCGAGGCGCCAATGTAATCAGACATGTAAATGAGCCCTTGAGGCCTACTTGCAGAAATAAATAATTTGCTCGACTTGGCGGAGGCACGCGTGCCCCCAGATTTCATTTGATTATAAAGTCTTGCCTAAAATCGCCTAAAGAGTCAGCGTAGAATGAGGCAAATTTTAAGCACGTTATATTTCCGTTGTACAAATAGGTAGTTACAGTACAAGATTGGATTTCTAAGAGGTGGCTCAAACGACATTCCATTTTACAGCAAAGTCTATTTGATTGAGAGACATACGTATACTTATATGTATATTTTATGTTTATGTATTAACTACGTTTCAATATTAATTTATTTCAATCTTGCATACCTGCAACGCGTCAGACAGATAGTTTGTTACTGGTATTAAATGCTTGAGACTGCCAATAGTCTTCTACAGTTCATTGTAATCTAAGTAGTAAAGAAGCCTCTTTCTCCTTTTTTGTACAAATTATTGACGAGAAAACACCAGTTTTCGAGAAAAGGAGCATCTTAAACTGTAGAAACTTATATAGATACAAGAAATCAAAGTACATAGAAAAATTAAACGGCACTCACTTGAGTCCAGACCGGGAATCGAACACGGTACATCTGGATTTCCGGCCCAGCGACTCAACCACTCGTCCACCGGAGCACCCAGTAAGCGCCCTCAATTTTGCCATCTACTTTGACTTCTGTATCATTCTGTTTTTAAGTTTTCTATGTACTTTGATTTATTGTATCTATACTTATATGTAACATAAAATTTGGTGTAATTTACCCGCATTAAAAAACCAATGAAGAGACAAAATGTTTCTTTCATATAAAGTGTAGAAACTTGTTTACTACTTACATCTAAGGAGAAACCGCCTGTAGAGCGGATAATACAGAAAATTGGCGTAATAATACATGAAGCTCTTACTCGGTTGCTGTATCATTTATAAAGGCACGATAAATGTCCTCTATCTCTATTCATGATCGCTGCGGGTGAAAAACGATGATAGGAACATCTCGTATGGCCAATAAAAGGCAAATCGGTTTAACCGAGCTCAATCAAAGGCCGCACATTCCGGGAACGGACGAGTCGGCTCTGGTCGGGGTTTTGTAGCATTTAAAGGAGTGAACACACCGTTACTCTGACGGCCCGTTTACGCAAAATGTAGAGGTGGAAAACGTGACGCCAACGATGCGTCACAGCACAGCCACAGCGTATGTACGCAGCGTCAAGCTTCGTTTTGGTCAATCCTTAACGCTCACTCCCAAATTTCATACAAAATGAATACTATAGTCGGGATCTCGGCACTGAACGTGTTACATAGAAATGCCCGATTATAATTCGATTATGATTGTTTACTTTGGATATTATTTGGTTACTAGCTTAGTATTTCAGTGCTCATAGTTGAATGACGCAAATATTTGAACGAAATATGTAAATCCAATTCATTAAAATCCATAGGATTAAGCGAATCCCGACTACACTTCGATTCTCATTGTTCATGCTCGGAAATCTGCCTGTCACATCGAAAATATTCATCTTACGTCTCTTAATTGGGGCGTAGGTATTCAAACGGCAGCCTTGCTAATCCTCACATTTACCACCCGCTCATTCGCAGAATACCCCAGTCCTAAAATACCAGGTTCTCGATATATCCGATTCTTCGTATACCAGATTCCCAAAATAATACATCCAGCAAAATCATTTAGTTTAGATCCTTGAGTAACCTACGATTTTATAATCTAGCTAGTGTAACGGGAATGTGGTAAGACAGGAATCTGATAAATCGAGAATCTGGTATGTTGAAAAATCTGGTATTTTGGGAATGTGTTATTTAGGGCATGAGCGTTACCACCAGCTTTTTGTTCCGAGATAGGTATAGTCACCATCAGATACATCGGAGCAAACAGGGCGCTCACAAACATCTGAACACGACTCTATTGTCAAGGCGTTAGGTGCCTGCTCAGATATTTTTGAGCACCCTGAAGTGTATCTGATGGCGACTGTACACCTCCGACACATCATCAAAAAAGTCAAAACTTTTTTATTTGTGAGAATTATGGTACAATGTAGGTGACAGTGGCGTGGCGTTAAAGATATCCTTGGGCAAGCCGATGCAGCTTTAGTGTACATTTTCCTTAAGAGCTGTAGAATAAGGTGCTCAAATACCTGATATTAGTCAAGCCGGTAGGAATCGAGTTCTTTGGATGCCACGCCACTGGTAGGTGATAAATATTTCTCAACAACCATTACTATGGCATGCAAAATTTAAAATGTTAATTAACAAACAAACTTGATGAATTTAAAATAAAACTTATTATACTATAATAGATATCATAGCTCATTGCTGGTATGGGTACTGGAGAGATTAATGAGGAGTGTCTTTTCAAAAGGTCTTATTTTTCTATGGTTTTCATAGAGAAATAAGCCCTTTTGAAAAGACACTCCTCACTTGATTTCCATTAAGATTTGGCACGTTAGTGTTAAAATTCTTCGAGCCTATGCTCGGAGTCCCTGTGGGCACTGCGTCAGATAGTCTACACGTTTTACGATCATAAGTTTAGTGGAGCAAGGCTCCGACGCACTGCGGGTGATTCCAAAGGTTGTCCGCTGAAAGTCGAACGGTCCGCAATGTTGGCCGAGGCAGAATTTTGTTCATCGATCTTGAATTCTTGACAAACAATACACTGAAACATTTGCGGAGTATTTTGCTTTCATTTAATTCATGTATTAAAAAGGTGTAGTCTACTTGGATTAGATCTCATAGTGATAGTTGACAACTGGGAATAACTTTTATTCATATCATCTAAAATAAATTACAATAAAATAAACCCTAAAGATAAAACAGCTCCCCCATGTCTCTTCCGAGCCGTAGGATGCCCAGAAAACTGGCCGCATTGTCACGCTGAATGACAATGCCGATTCGCTGTGCTATATAAGAATGAGTTGACATGTATTCTTTCATTTTACCCAAGCTGCGCTTTCCATAATTACAAGTCTGCGGCGTGAGCTCATTGCACCCATCGGGAGTCGAGTGTCTCGGTCAAAGTGCAAAGAACACTGTAAATGCACGGAACTGGGTATTGAACTCATAAAGTTTGACACTAAAGTCTGATTCGGAACTACAATCGTGCCATTTCAGTTAAGTATAGACAGGTACGATTGTAGTACTATCTTTACCAAAATTTCATCATGTAATTGAATTGCTTTAGAATTTTCTCTCCTATACAAACGTTCCGTTAATTTCCCGCTCGAGCGTACTACAATAGCAGGATTCCGATGGTGAAACGAAGTGACAGCTGGCATTTTCACACGTTGTATACCCCTTTGTTGAGTTATTATAAATTTGATACTCAAAATGTTCGCTTTTCGAGGAAACAATGAGGGGTTTTAGCTTTCACGCCACTCAAATATGAATTTTTCTGCCATTATAATGTTTGATCAGTTCCGATAGCTACAGCGTTCCCGAGTTAATCGCGGAAGTGTACTCGAGGGTTGTCTACATCCTTTATGGAGACCTCTCGTCCCGGGCGCGCCGGATGCCCGGCGGGCCGGGCCCCGGGTCGTATCGACCCGCAGACGGTTGTTGACCGGGCCTGCACCTCATGCACTTTCCTAATTCCGCGTCTAGACTTAGGCCAAAGACCGGAGCAGACAACAATGCCCGACACCCCCCCGCTAATGCAAATAACTTGCAATAGAAGTTGGAGTGTCTGGTGTAGTGACGTTTTATTTCGGCGCTCGGATCTTGTTTTGTTTCGTGGGATGGTCGAGCAGCGCTGTGCGAGGTTGTCGACCGGGAACCAGTTGATCGACGAGTTCTCGGGCCGCGGTGCGCTCCTGACTGATGGCCGCGCGTCCTTTACGGTTGACGTCTCGCTGGTGTCCTTTGCCCTTATATGCGGACACACTTAGGTATTCTATATTTGTTGGGGCACTATAAAACGAGTTTCGGAAACTGGTTGTAATTTGCGCTGCTAATGAACTTGTTGAGTTTAAAAATTGCGATGAATCATTTAAAATACTCGGCGAAAACGGTAAATGAAGGCGGCTCAATTATAAGTATTAATCTAGGAGCTATCCGTCGCTGCGGTGCGAGGCCTTCGGCGGGAATTAGTTGCGACGCGGCAGAATTTTAATGAGATCGACATAGCGACAACGATGCAATGACTGGCGATATTGACATTGTCTTTCGGCCGTTTGTTTGTTTGCAGTTGTTTTATTCAGTCACGATTATCCCCTTGTTATGACTTATGTATGACGACACATCTGAGTGCCGCTCCGCCTTATTTGGTAACTACGTTAATAATTGGTTAAAGAGCGCTACGTTGTTACTTAATTGAATTGTCTATTCAATTACATCGTTACTATGTCCGAGCAAAACAAAAGGCCAATAAATGAAACTGAATAATGTCAAGTAAAGTCGCTTGCACATTGTAACTGAATTAAGTACGCTCCAAGGTTCCGTTTGGATTATTACTGCGTGCGTGGGCGCTTAAGCAGATGTAGAAATATTGATTCAATTAACGGATAGGCTGCGGTAGCAGATTTCACTGGCAAGCATCGCGTTCCGTGTGAAGTGTGCCCCGGCTGAGCAACGGTACGAGAGCAGTCGTTATGGGACACATGCGATGCTCCTGTCCCGATGTACCGCGAGTTTATTGACCTGATTACGGGAGGACCGTTCTCAAAGCGTATCTGTTGGCTCAAACATGAAATGCGATTCGCGAAAAGCGAGTGTGTTTTCGTGAACATTCCAGAAGGATTTGCATAAATCTCCGTTTATCGTGCTCGCGTTGACCCACAGCGGAAATGAATAACGTATGACTTTCCAATAACTCCTCAAGGTGAATATGAAGCACGTGTTAGTAAGAGCGATGATCCCCTCATCAAGTCAATTCGAGTAGGTAAACGATGTCTGTTTTGTTGTGAATTAAACCCTCATTTTGCTCATTTTATATTCGTTAGTTAAAATACTTGGCCGAATTTTATTTTGGGAGGGGATGTGACAGTGTCCATTCTTGGAATACAAAAGCTACTAGCGCGCTGGCAACGCTCGTTAAAGGGCCAAGACAGATAGAAATTGCTTCAGAGGCCATTTTATAATCAAACCCTATTTCATCTCGGCGTGTGGTCTGTGCCGGAGACAAACATGACTCAACCCACCGCAAACAGGCCTACTGTCTAAACTAGGTTCAATCTCATACCTCTCTCCCTTATTCCCATTCTTCATGCCTATTAAAATGCAAATGAAAATAATGCAAGTAAAGTTACCTTTTTCTCCTATGGAAAACTAAATTAAAATAAATTAGTGACCTTTCAAAATTACATTAAATTATCTTGGTGAAATTAGAATGACTAGTAAATATGAATACACATTTATTGAAATAATTATCAAAATCGGATGTGCCCTTGAGTAGTTACAAGCGGACATAGGAACGGACATACATACATATATACATTACATACATACATAAATACATACATATAGGTCAAACACATAACCCTCCTTTGGGCCGAAGTGTAACGTGAGTGATCCGTTTTTAATTCAATATGTTTGAGTCTCACGGTGGTTTTCTTTTCTACACATATCATTAGTCGAAAGACGCCGCTGGACTTCGCCCAAATAACATTGTTATTGGAATGCACTCAGCTGAGGACAAAGTGAGCGTGGTAGTGTCCGACCGAAACTAGCTTTAACGGCCGAAACCGATTTTTTTTTTAAATAACATATTAATAATTTAGTCTCTAATATTTAGTTAGAGTAATCATTAATATAACATATTCTAACTTCTTATTTCAAATAGTTTATCTGTGCTATTTGAATACTAGACTGTCCGATCGCAGTTCGAAACCAATCAAATTCAGTTTCGGTTTCGGCCGGGTGGCAGCCAGGCCGAAACCGAAATTTCGTTCGGACTCTAGAGCGTGGACAAAGCCGTGCCAGTTCTCACGGTTTATATGGAAGGCGTGCGTCTTACTGGAATCGGGTAAACCATCGTTAACGTAACAGGACTGCCGGTCATCGGCCTGATGGCTGAAGCCTTCATAAAGGATGCAACAGTTCTAAAATGAGCGCGATTGGCGTGTCTTGGACAGTGGAGTGCGATCGATAGTGTCATTGCACGGTTAGCTTGCGGGTTGGTTTCTGTAATTAAGTCGTCGGAAATACTCGCGACGCAGCATCGACACGACACGCAAACGAAACAAATTAACCAGTCGCATTGTTCTATGAATTGATCCGCCAATCAGAGCGGCAGTGTTTTGCAGATTTCGTGAGGCGCGGTTGCTGTGTTGAATTTGCGATGAGGCTTGTCGGTTTCAACAGATATCGCACTTTTTTATCTTTATAATATCGATTTTGGTGGTCCTATCATACTGAATTTCGCTAACTTTGAATAGCCTGAAATTTCCCTTTTCATTTTGGTTTTCTTGCAAAATAGTAGTAGTATTAGAAAACTAGACGTTTAGTGTCGTTTTTAGGACACTAAACGTCCAGTTTTCGTTTAGTTTAGGACTGGAAGCTTTATCTTGGTAACAGGGACCCTGCAAGTAGAATGAACCTCCCCTAAAGCATTCCCACCCTATCTACGATATAGGTTCATCAAAAACCAACCAAACAGAGCACTTAAAGGTGACAAACAACTCCTTTAAGGTTGCATGTGTCGATTTTGCGCGACGACGATTACTTCCCTTCAGGAATTTGCTCTTTTGACCCTTATTAAAAACTAGTTGCATACCTACTTGTCATTACTATGACTCAGGTTAAACAACGTCACTTCACGCCCTTCGCAGCCGAAAACAAAATTGTTTTCGACGGTGTCTCATTAAATCCAGTCAGCGCTCCCAGTCCCTGTAGCATTGCGTGAGTGCATTCGCTGAACCCTCCGACATACCTCAAGCTCCTCGCAGAAAGATCTTTATTTGTAAAGGAATAAGGCTCATAATAAGCTGGCACCAGCCGAGAAGGCTTCAGAGCCTCCTTATTAACGCACGCCGGAAAATTGGCCCTAAAGCCGGAGCCTTTCAGTTGAATTATATGAAATTCTCTCGGTTATGAATTTTAAAATGTGCAAGCGAATTTTCTGAATAGAACGTGTACCAATCTGGCAAGCCAATAAGTCGACAAAGGGCGCCCATCGGCGTTCTGTTTTTATGTTTCTATGTGTATTTGTTGTCTTTTGTCCAACGAATCAGATTTTGGCTAATCTGATATTAATAACGAATATCTCGGGCAAAGGGGTTCTCTTGCAATTTCCAATGAGTGCTCGTGTCATTTCCAAACCAGACGGCCGGCAGGATTAATCAATAGTACTCATGATGAACTGAACGTACTACATAGTACGTTCGCTCTTTGAAGTACAAAACGCGAAGGGCAATGTATAAAACCTCTTTCAGGACTTCAGATTAGGTTTATTCAGTGCTATATTATGTAGATGAGGAGTTGCTGAACAAGCATAATTCATCTTGAGTTTGATTTAATTATATATTTTGATATGTTACAAGTCTTGGGATCAAAAATAATGATATGCGGTCTGGGGCTTTTTTTATTACCGCCCGTGCTGTGTTTTACGTCTTTCCTTGGTCAAAAAGTGAGATTTTCTTTCTGCGCAGCGTGTGGAAAAACACTTAAGGCGTAGAGTGACGTAAAAATACATAAACTTTTTTAAACTCATTTTCTTCTACTAAATTCAAACCACGTCCGAACAAATTAAACCATTTCGAATGCCATTTGCTACCGAGACGTATTTTATTAGTAACATTGCATACAAAATGTCGTCTTCCTTCGCAGATATCTTGAGTAAGTGAATCATGTAAAACATGTCACCGAGGGTACATACGGTCCCTAAACAGAGGGCATTGACTCCTGGGGTCATGCCACGAGGGCCATCCCCTCGGTCCCTCGAGCAGCCCTCGCTTCCCATTCAAATGCATGGGAGCTAACGGGATGTGTGGCGTTGCGAAGTTCCTTGTGTGAGTACAGTTTTGATGGGTGATGATAGGTCACGGTTGAATGTGACTTTTTAGCGATAACACATGCAGTGTCGAGATTCCGGGACTACCGGGTTCATTTTGTATGAAAATTGGGGACTTTGCACTGAAAGTGATAACCGACTCGGCATTACCTTTTAAGGGTCCCGTACCAAAATGGTAAAAAAGGAACCCTTATGGTGCGGCTCTCCCTGTCTGTTTTACAAGCATTTTATAAAGTTGCAATATTTGTTCGGGTCAAATCTTGTCTGCTGAATTAGAGCCACTTCCCCTTTTCCTAGATAGTAGAACTTCTACCTTTTGGTTTTCTACGTGGCAACTTGTCTAGAATCTTCAAACTCCCCGAAGAGAATTAAACCATAGGTTTTATACATATTATGAATGATTGCAAGGGTAAACGCCTCTATTTGTCAAAAGGAAGGGGCATTTGAAGGAAAATGCGAATAAACGTAAATACTGTCTCATATTAATAAAAAGCACTGATAACTTTGATAGATAGATAGACAATGAAATATTACTTTTTAGCAGTAAGTTTTTCGGTTTGGCATTGTGCCGTAACACCAAACGACAAAGACTTAAAACAGTTATTTCATTTTTTTATAGACAAACCGAGGCACTGACGAACCATTGTTTCCGTTTTCCGTATTAGTTAAACTATGTATGGAAATCAGTTAGTTCACTGCTTGTTATCTCAAATTGCCCGACTACGTCACTCACGTCAATATGGCGTGATGGCAAAGCTATACCTGAGTTTGATGTTTTGCTCTAGTTAGAATAGACGGGCCCGTCAACGACTCATATTTATCTACTTGCCAATTCGTTGCTTGTCTACTGTTCTTTGATCTTTATTTTTCTGATAACGTTGCTTTATCAAGATATATACATATATGCGCATCCGAGTTATTAAAATATGCGAATTGAGTAGAATGGTTTTACAGTCTTGTCTACCCGTTCTTTTAAGGCTCTCGTTCAATTCCGTTGTTCTCGAATGACTAACCCCTCGGACAGTTAATTCGTGATATTTTCTATAAATCACAACATACAATAAATGCTCGATAATTAAATAACTTTACATCTCAAAACTTTTTTGTTGTAGGATAACTGCGTTTCGAGACTTGCATCTTTTTACATGTAATGTTTTTGATGGGTTTATTGTCTACACCAAGCACTTCCTTTCCTTTCTGTTGTTTCGTTAGTTAAAACGATTGAATAATGAGCCTCCTGTTTCAAAGTTCTTGGTCATTTTAGAATTTTCCAATAGATTTCCTGCCCTGTCTAGACTAAGCCAATTCTTGCACCAATGGCTCTATACCTTTGTCTGGTTGTTTTGGTCCGTTAAGCTAATAAACCACAGCTCTTTCTGTGTGCATTGGACCCTTTGCAATTTCCCAATAAATTTGCATTCTTGTCTAGACCGAGCCTTGCTCGGATGACTAACTCATCAAGTCCTTTGTGCATTGTGTCTCGTCGTTAACTGATGAACCATCACTCGGCCGAAGTACACTGGGTCGTTAAATGCCCACAGGTCGCTTCTAAGAGATTGTCTGCTGGCTCACTTCTAATTGACGACTGTTTGGAGCTAGCTCTCGCGATTGTGAAGTGTCGATGATTAGAATTATTATCGGTCCGTGTTATTGGGTTATCGTCGCCATACGATTGTTAAATTTAGCAAGTCATGTTCGTTTGATCGTTTGATCAGTATATCCCCCGTGGCAGTACTATTTTGGCACAACTGGCCTACATATTAGGTTTAGGTTAGTCGCTTCAGTTGCCCGAAGGGCAAACAGCTTAGAAGTAGGAGCTCCGCGAAGCGGAGCTCGGTCGATTCCCAATACGGTCGGTGGGTTTACAAAATTTAGTTTGTGGATAAAAATAACATTGGTGCCAATGCCAATATAGTAGTACCACGGGGAAGGAACGGTTTGATCTCATATTTCTGCATCCGCGCTAAGCTGTAAAAAGATCTGAGGAATAAGGGTATCACATAAATTTTATCTTTGACAGGTTTTTTTTGTAGCTTTCATTCTCACAGAGTATTTGCCAATGTCTGCGTGTAGAGACTGCATATGAAATTGTTCAGTAGAAGAATTTAGAATTTTTATCTAGGGACTTTAATAACTAATTCAACTGTCTCCTTCCCTTATGTATTATTGGATATTCTTTCCCAGTATTTTCCTCAAGAGAGCAGAGATCTTCGCCGCCCAGCTAGTCCGCGCAGTGGTAGAGGCTTATGAAAGCATTACCGGCGCCCGATCCTATTAGATAGCGAGCCAATTAGCTCGTTGCTGTGCCCATGGAGACTGAATGCGAAAGCGTATTTTTTTTTCAAGTACACGACAAGATAGCGGTATGTTTAGAATGGATGGAGACTCGAATGCCTAGTTTTTTGGGAAAAATACTTCGAGATTAGAAGGATATTTTCCCCGCGAAAACATCCCTAACAGCACAGATATATTAGTGTAATTTAGTGATGAAAAACATACATTTTCCATTTCATATGGTGGTATTTGAGCAATTAATTATACCTTTCATTATTATCAGCTTTTTCAAATTTGCGATAATAATGTTGACGGCGACTGAAGTTGACGGCTAGCATAGGTCCCCGGCACTTCTATTTAGCACGCGAGGTACTTACATACACTATTTCCTTCTATATTATGTCTCGATATTCTGTGCCACGACATTTAAAATATGATTTCAATTCAAGCAAAACTCATTAAATTTGACTAAATGCATTCACTTAACTCCCTGTACTCACTCAGTTTTAGTTTCAACCGGATGGCAGCTGAAACCTGTTTTTTCGCCGAAACTAGACCGAAACCGAAATTTCGGTCGGACTCTAATCGAGATATCTCGCGCCCGACTTGTAAACTTGTCAGCTTTAGAGAAAAGACCTTCATACTACGAATCTATGACTAGGTTCCTTTTCTCTGCAGCTGGCTGTGTCAGCCGCGTACCATGCTAGCCCGACAGGAGCACTCCCAGCCTTCCCTAAGTGGGCATCAGCCCCGTTCTGCGCCACTTGATAATCATGTGCTCAACGCAACTGATCATTGAATAATGCGCGCCGCATTGTTCTGTTGTTCTTGCGCGTACATTGTTTCCAAGCAATCTTTATTGTTGCGCTGCGCTGGTAACTTATGAGTATAACAATGTTACATTAAATTATTAGTTTACCTTTTTATTCGAATGTCAAGGTGAGTTTTCGCGACAGTGACGATTCGGTGACGAATAAAGTAGGGTCAGCATACGAAAATATTGAGCATGCTGAACGTCAAAAACTACCCTAATAACCATTGTCGGGCCAATATTCAGCGTTTTTACGGCGTTTTATTTTCGTCATTATTGTCTCAGTAAATATTGTTAAAAAAACGATGCCTAGAGTCAACTTTTTATGAAACCGAAAACAGTCCCGAGTTTAAGTCTAGTTTTATCAAAATTGTGAGGATGTTTGGATGTTTAGATGTTTGGATGTTTGTTACCTAATAACGGGATAACAACTGAATGGATCAAGCTGAAATTTGGCATGTAAGTAGTCCAAGTCCTGGATTGAAACATAGGATACTTTATATCCCGGTAAAGAGTTCCTTTGGGACAATAACAGGAACAACGCGGGCAAAGCCGCGGGAAAATGCTAGTAGTAAATAATCGTCGGACAATAATGATTGTCAAACCGCGCGGTCAAAACGCTCGGAGAATCGCCCTGTCATTAGTTTAGTAAGAAGGCTTTGACTTGAATAAGAATAACAACGTGTTTTTAAGTGTCGTAGTCGTGTCCTTGCGAACTTGTTATTTGATTTTAATTGAAATATGTATTGTTATTATCAACTTTGATATTTATTTCTCAGGCAACGTCCATATCACAAGTATTCACAAGCTAGTAGGTTAAACTGAAAACGAACTCGTATAAAATTTTAGTACTACAACTTAAAAAGTTTTTCATTTTGAAATATAAGGTTCTAAGTACGCTGAATATTTTCACAAACTGACTGTACTTAGGTGGCAATGGCTTGACTGTTAGCTCGGTCCATTCAATCGATAGTGAACGCATAACAGCGTCAATAGTTATACAGCGATAATGGGTGAAAACCTACATTATTCTAGATTGCGCCGTATTTTTATCAGTACTCCATTTACATGAATTACTTACCGAGCTTCGGGTTACTTGCGTTGAGTCAACATACATATTATTTACTAAAGGATGCCTGCAAGTTCATTTGCGAAGTGAAATAAGTTAATTGTCTGATTTTACTTTGCCGTAAGCGGGTAAAAACTATTCTATATTTTAACCGGGGTCAAAATCGACCTGTAGGTACCAGTGGCGTGGCGTGAAAGATATCCTTGGGCATGCCGGTTCAGATTTGGCGTACATTTTCCTTAGGAGCTGTAGAAGAAGGTGCTCAAATGCCTGATATTAGGCAAGCCGATAGGAATCGAGTTCTTTGGACGCCACGCTACTACAGTAGTAGGTAGGTACACCAAATTTACGTTTTTGGAGAAACTTAATGTAGAGTATCTGGATCCTAGGTGTTGACATCTCCAGCGACGTTCAGTTCCGAAGTCACCTAGAAGAGAAAGCGAAGCTGGCATCCAAAAAACTTGGTGTCCTGAATAGAGCGAAGCGGTACTTCACTCCTGGGCAAAGACTGTTGCTGTACAAATCACAGGTCCGACCCCATATGGAGTACTGCTGTCATCTGTGGGCTGGGGCGCCAGCATACCAGCTTGGCCCTTGACTCGGTCCAAAGACGCGCTGTGCGAATAATCGACGATCCCGTACTCACAAGCGGTATTGAACCCTTAAGTCTAAGGAGAGACTTCGCCTCCTTATGTGTGTTCTACCGCTTGTATAATGGGCTGTGTTCTGAGGAATTGTTTGACATGATGCCTACGGCCACCTTCTACCACCGCACTGCTCGCCATCGGCAGGGTATTCATTCACACACGTTGGAACCAAAATGGTCGCGCACCGTGCGGTTCCAAAGAAATTTCCTACCGCGCACAATCCGAATGTGGAATGAGCTCCCTGCCGCGGTTTTCCCAGAAGGCTACAGTATGGAGTTCTTCAAGAGGGGAGTGAATAGGTTCTTAAAGGGTCGGCAACGCGCACGTAATGCCCCTGGTGTTGCAAGCGTCCATAGGCTGCGGTGACTGCTTACCATCAGGCAGGCCGTACGCTTGTTTGCCACCCTAGTTGTATAAAAAAAAAATGTAGGTATAGTTGCGGGATGGAAAGTTTCGATACTTTTCGACTCCTATGTCATTGACATACAAACTGCGTCTCCTTCCGTGTGTATACAAACATAGGATTGCTACGATTTTATTAAATAAATACCTAGTTCATGAGATTCTATTTCAACGCGTTCGGCTGCCGAACCCAATTGTTAATTAATTATAATCATGTATGTTACTTTTGTTCCATTGTGAATTTAATTTGTGGCAAAAACATGACATGACTGTCAGTCTTTTTGCGTTTTACAAATCAATTTCGCAAGCATGACATTGCTACATCGTTTATTCTTGATAATTTCTTGTTAAGTATATTATATGCAAATTCTGAATCTAGATTTCGAACTGATAGCACTTTATGACGATACGGTAATTCAAGAGAGACGAATCTTTACCGATATTTAGGTACACGAGCTATGGAAAGCATTTTTGAAAAATCGTCTCGTTAATTATTATCAACTTTTGACAATCTACCCTGCTAAGGTCCTGTGAGTGCTTTTTGTTTTTTAAAATTACAACCTTCTAGAAAAGTTCAAATCAAATTTCGAATTAGATAGTAATGAAGCCAATAGAAATCAAACTCAAAAGTTGCACAGGAATAACACGTTTGATCAAATCTACCGCCACCGCTGCTATTATGAAAAGTACATGAGCGCGAAGGGCGCCGCGGGCGGAGCCGGGTCACGGTCCCTAGATTACGAAAGGCGTAATTACAATTTCCGTGTACAAATCGACGATAACTAGAGACCAATGCGGGCTAGCGGACATATATCGGACAATAAACGACTGATTACAAGGAATAGCGCTTAACTGGTGGCGGGACACCGTCAGAGAGAAGCTGGTTCCACGGGGACTTAATGACCCTCAGCAATGAGGAACATGAGGCGAGGAGGAAGAACGCCTTACTGGTCTCAATTGCATGATGGTAGTATTCATGGAACAGACTGGTTCCATAGACAGAAGACAGTGACGACATGAAGTAAATGGAGAACCAAAAACATAAGCATTTTTGTAATCCTCAAATCGATATGAATTGCTGCTCTGAATTTTATCGAACACGGTTAAGAACCACTGCAAGCAAAACCAAAAACAAACACGAGAGATAAGCTTCAGGCTTATAACAGACCTCTGCGTCGGGGGCTTGAAAATTTGTGTTTTATGAAATCCTGCTGAATCTTTGATGAAGTAAGTTTCCGAGACAGATTTACAAAACTAAAGAAAAGTTTAAGAAAAACCGAAAGTTTTGAAATGCAGAAGGTATGAAAGACACGTCGAAACGTGATATTCGCGGAAATAAAAGAAAAACGCTACGTTGAATGATCGACTATATTTTATCCTGATAGACGACGCGACGCCAACTATTACGGCTGCAAGACAAAAGCCTTTGTAACACCTGACAAAAAGGGCCATCGCGATATTGATAAAGTTTAACACTGAATAGGGCCGTTAGTTACACTAGTAAAGGGATAGGATTTTGCTAGAGTTGATTTAACAGAATAAGACTGTCGGCGATGAGCCAATAGCGCACAGTTTGGATTGGAAACTGCAAAATGGTTTGTTCGAATGCTTCCCGTTTCCTGACCATTGCTCAAATAAGTCCGAAGGTTGTCCGTGATTGTATATAATTGTTTAGCGTTAATATTCTGAACTAGTCACGATTACAATCACGAAGTGGTTAGGATTTTGCTTTTGCGATCCATCAAATCTTTAGGGATATTGGCGAGAGTTACATTACAATACGATTCTATTCTCAAAGACAAGTTATTATCTGACTTAGAGGAATTCCCATTTTGACGTGACATGACAACACACTTCTCAGTTCAGCATGTCAACCATTCTTCACGGTTTTTAGTAGCGCTTAGAACAAAGGATTCCTTTGTCTCCTAAGTCAACGCGATGTAACTCGCCTTCGACTAAGATTGAATGCGCATCTAGCAACAAAGCCACAGAGGGCCCAGCGTAATCGATGCTAAAGGGCCGTCCTTGCTTTGGGAGCGGGCCGAAATGGTGCATCTAGCAACTAGGTCAAGCTCGGCGCGTCGGGTCGGCTGCCACGTGTTGCCCCACTCCCCTCGAAACCCGACAAGCTAAAAGAGCTCCTAATACACATACAATCAAGTCTCATTTCGCTTGTGACGGCGACTCACAGTTGGCCTTGTCTGTCGCCTGCTATCGCCGACGTCTATTCCAATATCGACTCAGACACACAGTGACAAGGTACGATTTTCCATGCTACTATTGGTAGCTGTTCGATGTTTTGATGGTGTATTTGCATTATTACAAAAATACGGAAGTCAGGGAGGTTTATTATTTATGGCGGTTGTTGTTAAGTCACAGACTATTGTCATTTAAATCTCTAGGACGCAGGACGTTGACCTTGTTCTTGAAGTGATAATCGCGCATAGCGTGTTTGTTCAGTTGTTTATTTTAATTGTGGCATAAGTGACCCAGTTTCATAATGGAAATCAATAATGAAATCCCAGCGGATATATTTCGGGGAATACGTTGTTTGTAGGATAACCCGGAGTTCGCATGGTCGATATCAGTTCGCTTTTACCAGACACTCCTGTTACAGTTAGATATAATCATATTGTTCAAGGCTATATCTTGAAGCATTGTTATTCTCATTGTTGGACTGGCCAAAAGGTCCTTTAATTGCCCCATTATTTTTATATCGTTGCTTTGTTGCGGAAAACTTATTGCCCTGCTCCCCTATGTTTATCAAACTTGGCGCTAACATACCAAATAAAAACAAAGTGGCTTAGCGTCGCGTGTTCGATTTTCCCCTTTCCTACGCTTCTGACAGGGAGAGGAAATATGGATGCAGCGTAAGAGGCACACCTAACGGTCTCAGAAGGCGGCCATGAAAACAACTTTCCCCGAGTTACATCACTGCGGGAGCGACAGTCTTCTGTTTCAATTTTTTTTTATGAAATAGGGGCAAGCGAGGAGATGGGTCGCCTGATGGTAAGCAATCACCGTCGCCCATCCCCCAACATCAGACCTGCAACACCAGAAGAGTCACAAGTGCGTTGCCGACCTTTCAGGTGGGAGTACGCTCTTTATTAGCAGAACTATGAATGTCAGCAGATCTACTAACTAGTGTCACAAGCAGCAGTGCTTTGCGTTGTAGGTAATCTACAGTAATTTAACAGAATGGCAACAACGGGATGGCAAAAGAAAAAGTGGAAGGCAATTAAAAGGATGAGCAGACGGCATAAAGACATTTGGCGGAGTGAATTGGACAAGGAATGTAACTAACATGAAGAATTGGAAATTGCTGGAAGAGGGACACGCTGATTACGTAACACCAAAAGAAGGCCCAAACAAGTATTATTAGTAAAATGGCTTAGTATTCATACTGTGGTAGATAATATATAACTGACATTGGTTTGAACGCGTCAAGTTGGTGATACTGACTCCGTGCTAAAATGAACAGTCCTCGAGTCGAGACTGACCATTCTAACGTTTTATTAACCAAATTGAGTTCTTCTGACACTAACGTACTAAACAAATGTATTTTAGTTCTGATGTCGACTGTAAAGAAGGAGAGTAACGGTTATTGTTTTAGCATAGTGCTCTCAGTGTCAGATTAACCCGAAATAGAAACCGTCTTTGGCGTTATTAATCCGGATGTTTTGCTCTAAAAGAATTGACCTGCCTGAAAAATGGTCGGTTGTAGCCAGTAAAATCTCTGTCTCACAATAGATTTCTATATTTTTTTTACATAATTATACTTATTTATTATACAATAAAAATCCAGAAGATACAACTAGTAGCCGACCTCTGATTAACCTTATTCTAGTGTACATGCATAAATACGGAAATTGGACGTAGTTCGTTATTGGAAGTGGATTTAAGCCACACACTTTGCTAAAACAAATGATTGCATTTTGTTGATGACTTTTCGTGGATTGGATCTGAAACTCCCATTATGGGATGGACTCGTGGAATTTTCTGTCCAATACACGTTCGGGCGGGACTTTATAAAGGTGCAGTAAGCCAAGAAAGTGTTCCACTTTTCGACTTTATTGAGTGGTATTAGGTTCAAAAATTGGTAGATCACTTTCTTGTCTTAGTGTTTTAGAATTTACCCGCGGCTTCGTCTGAGTTCTTGTCATTTATCCCAAGAGAACTCCGTAAGTAGTAGGTACCATGTTTTATCCAACTTCGTCTACTTTTATGCCAATTATATTGTCTCCGTCCATTCAATTGTTACCGCGATATTTAGTAAGTATTAAACATCGCGAAAAACTTCCACATTTACCAAATTAGTAGGATACCAGCCAAGCAAGTTAATTTTGCAGTTATCTTGCCTTTCAGCGCCCCAGTTGCTAGGGGCCTTGGCCGCGGACCCCGGCCCTCGGGGATCCGGCACATTGCCCCTCAAATTTATGGAAACTTTGGGGGCTTAAATATGATTTAGGGATAATGCATCCGGAAATATTTGCTTTCCTTTTTCACTATTGAATCTATACCTAAGTGTATTGCGTGGAATTGTAAAAGCTACTAGTTGCCTGTAAATTAGGCAAACTAAGTCGACTTTTGTGATTTTTTTTAAAACTTCAAACGGAGTCAGATTTAAAAAAAAAAAATTCTGTATTCATTTATTTAGGTATGCAATTAAGAGTGGCTGTATGATATTCTATTGGAATCACTCGTTATTGAAAGGGCAGGAGTTGAGTTAAATAGATATGACATTAAACATCAACCTTGATTTTTCTTCTTGAGTCTTGTTGAGATTGCACGGACACGGCAATTTTTGCGAATGTTTTATTGCGTCCCAATTTTTTGTCGGTATCTCTGATATCCGAATAGCAGTGGAAGAAAAGCGCATTCCAGCATAGATACCTACCACGAGTCGGGAATCAGACGACTCGGACAATTAGGTCTGTCCGTAGAATGTGCAAAACGAAAATAACGTGCTCCATCAAATTGCGGTATATATCCTTTGGTGTTATTCGCTTCTTCAATATTAGAATAGCAGATGTGAACGGTAAATAAATAGTTGAATACTGCACCGCCATTTTGTTTGAGGGCGCTCTATTTACATTAGTCGTTTTTAGTGCTTAACTGTATTCTGACGACACACGTATTGTCTAAATCGTCCCTCCATGGCTAACAGGTCTGCTGGTTTTAGGGATTGCAAACCGATTAACCGGTTAATCGGCAGTTTTTGGCAACGGTTAAAAACCGGCTATCGAGTCCAGGAACCGGTTTTAACCGACTTGTTGAAAACTATAGTAAATGGCCTAAATTACATTATTTTTATATGATTGCTTTATGATTATTTATTTGTTTTTTTTTTTGCAAGTCCATATACCTTTAAAAATTTAGTTGCGATGCAGGCCGTATGTTTTATTTTCCGTCTGGTCAAATTGTTCCGATTTACCGTCAGTAATATTTCGATTATTGTTATTTTTTTCTTCACTTAGGTTGATTTTGTAAACGATATTTTAAAGTGGGTTTTATTAACATACACTCACGAAAAATACAAGCATTGATAAAAATCATAAGACCGGTTATTCACCGGCCGGTTTATTGGTATCATTTCGGTTATTAACCGGTTTTAAAATTTGACCGGTTATTACATTCCCTAGTTGGTCTCCGTTTGGAGTTATAAACCTAGTGAGTAACGCCTAGCCTACTATTTTCTATCCTCTTACCCTTATTAGGGAAGAAATTGGGGGGTAGGCAGTGTTTTTTTTATTAAAGGAGTGCGTGAGGTGAGGAGGAGTGTGTGGGGAGTTATTAGAGTTGCTAATATTTCAGCAATCATCATCATCATTTGATGGCGTACATGGAAGCGAGAATGACAAACTAGCAATCGACCTCCACATTTCATCATCACCAGTTTGCATTTTTACGCGTTTCTTTGCTCAAAAATATTTTCTGTCTACGGTTTTGATACGGCAAAATGTTATTTATTTTGATAATCAGCGCAAATCAGTGGGTATTTCTGTATCTCTCCTGTCGTGCATTATGCGAAGTACCTACAGTTCAGCGAAGGGCCGGTGGGACGTTATGAAAGGGTCTGGAAATCCCTATTAATAGATTCGAGAATTATCTCTGATCCACATTTACTGGAGTATTTTGGACTTAGTCGAAGTTGCTAGGACTTTCTGTTCACTTCCTCATCTTATGTTGTTACGGGCCTTTTACGCTTACACTTTGATACAATAGGACCTTTAGACGAGTTGCTCTTTCTTTTATTGATAGAGCGATAGGGATCCTCCAACGATGGTTCCATCTTTTTATTCAAACGACGGTTTATTTTGTGCCCATTTAATATAATGATTTATGAAAATGTTGCTTGTGATTTAAGAAGATAGATCTATTGGTGACGCTCTATAAATCGGTACAATCACTTTTAAGTCTCCCACAAATTTAACGTCTACATCTATATTATAGTATTGAACTTTGTGATGCCCTTGTTCTCTCTAAGCTCAATTACGCTGACACAGTATTTGGTGAGTGTTTGCTGTCTCGTTCCAAGAAATTGATTCAGCGCTTACAAAATGCCTGTGCAAGGTTTTGTTTTCCCATCCCACCTCGAGCGCATGTTACTCCTTTTTTCAACAAAAGCAAGCTTCTCAAAATGGAGGCCCGCCGGACTATGCATCTTGCCACACTCCTTTTTGGCATTATTAATTTTAAACAGCCTTCGTATCTTTTCCAGAAGCTTCGTTTCGCAACTCCTAAACCCAGACGAATTCCTTGTCTTATCAGTCCCCGACATAGAAGTGCATCATTTCGTGGCAGCTTCAGTTATTCCGCCACGAAATGCTGGAATAATATCCCGCCACCAATTAGAAATGTCTCATCTTTACACGTTTTTAAAAAAAAGCTTAAAAATTATTTGTTAGATCAACAAATTCATCCAGCAGCGCCTTCTTATGTCCGGGGTGCGACATAACAAAGACTATTTATCACATAAGTATTTGTGAACCGATCTCTCGGTAAATTATTTATTTCTTTATATTTATACTTTATTGCATTATGCGAGTATTTTCAATGGATTATTTGAGGTACAACTTGGTAATATATATTTTTGATGTCTGTAGTTCTTAAGTTCAATATTTTTTTATTCCTGTAAAGTGTAACTGCGTAACGTGCAGTTTTGTTTCGCCCTACATTTGGAGCCACATAATACCAGCGTTGAGCCACCTTCTGTGACTTGACACCAAGCTGAGTGGACTCCTTTTTCGCAGAAAAAAAAAATCGATGTATACTCTCTTTCTGTTATAAATGTATCTGTGTGTTTTGTATGCGAAATAAATGTATATTCATTCATATTCATTCATTCATTCATTCATTCATTCATATAGATGTAAATCTGTCAAAAATGTCTATGTATTATGTCTTATTTAGTGCCAAGCCAATAACTGAGTTTGCCCTACTTCGTGTCAAAGTTTACGTTGAGTTTAGGTATTTGCAGTGTAGGGGGGTATCGTGAGTGATACGGGCTGTCTCACTCAGCAGAGCTCGTTACTGGGCGAGGGCTAAACTCTGCTTACGGGAAATCCGCTAGCCGTTGGCAAATTTGGGTATTGACAGGGGCGTATTTACCCTAGGGCCATCCGGGCCATGGCCCGGGGCGCCAATCGGCTAGGGGCGCCAATCGGCCACGAGCCGGTTGCCTTTAATTCTGGTGTTGGCACCATTCAACTGACTTTTACTTCTCACCTTTTTTATTTTATTGAAAATACGGTCGTCCATTATTAAAAACATACAGCGTGGTAAGTACAATAAGTACCTATAGATATGCTCCAAATAAGTGCGCGGTCGGGCGGGGCGTAGAGTGAAGAGAGGGCGGTTTCTCAATATTGAAGCCTGTTTTGCAAAACAACGCAAGTATCCAGTAACCTTGTCACCTGAAAGTACGGGGTACTTTACGAAAATCTAGTAGTTCTGATTTTTTGCAGACTTGTTTATGATGTTGAATGAATAATCTAAGTTTGTGACCTCGAGCGCCAAACGCAACTTTATCAAAAATCTAAAAAATCGCGAAAATTTCGGTTTTCAGAATTTGGTGATTGTAACCCTAAAGAACTAATTTTTGATAGTACCTTCTCAAGACATTTTTAAAGTACACTAAATTTTCTACAATATGAAATAATAAAATTATCTCTGTAGACCCAATAGTTTCCGAGATAAAGGTCTTCAAAATTCGTAATTTTTTCGAACTTTGCAATTTTGGTGAGGACATTGACTTGCTGATCATCGTCACTGCGATCGGTGCCACCCTTCCAAGAGGGCTAAAATAACTAAATTTATTGATTTTGAACAACTCAATTTACTAACTAATAAACGTATTAACTTTTTTTGTCCTTACCTTTTTTTATTTCATTATTCGTAGCTTAGCTTGTCATTAAACATCATCGTTCACACTTCTCATTTTCTTTGTTAACATCCCATAACGTACAAGGCTTCGATAGTATAACAGGGGCTACAAAGAATCAGGGTTAAAATTCATTCAGAACGACAGAATATTGCAAAAAAATGCGAAGTTCGAAAAAGTGATAAACTTTGAAAGGCTTTATCTCGGAAACTATTGGGTCTACAGAGACAATTCTAGTCTCATGGGTATTGTAAATTTAGTCTACCTGAAAAACGTCATGAAAAGGTACCTTCCCAATTTTTTACGGTTTTTTCGATTTTTGACAAAGTTAAGTTCCGCTCTCGAGGCAAAGTATAAAGACGAACAAGTAGTCTGACTTCGGCCGTTTAGGAGCGCGCGACACTTATTCACACAGACGCGCGATAGCTCGTCTGTGTGAGTGCGATCCATACTAGAGCATTCTTATTTCTTTGCTTATTATATTATACCTACTGTACCAACTGGATTATTATAAGTCTGCAAAAAATCAGTACTACCAGATTTGTCCCAAGCTCTGATGTATAAAGTTACTGGATTATAAGTAATTAAATCATCATTAATGGCATTGTAAACAAATTAGTACACCGCAAAAAAAAAAATAAGTAGACGTAGAGTGTTTTTTTATTTAAATATTTTTTTTCCTTGACTTCTGGGGCGGCGAAACATTATTGGCCCGGGGCGCCAAATTTCAAAATACGCCCCTGGGTATTGATCGGAAGGGGTGTACGACTTTCAGCGTCTGATATGAATAATACGAGATTTTTGAACTTGGTTTTGCCAGTAGAGGAAGTTGCGTACGAAATCGATACGGGATTAGAATATTTTTGCTCTGCCTGAGCTGGCAGTTGCCAAGTTGGCAATTTTTGCAGTCTTGCACCGGCCGGCCAGACGCGGTGTCTCCCGTTTATGTATTTTTAACTTCACCTCCTGCTCCCAGCGCCGTCGATCGTCGAACTTGCCTTGTTTGTGCACTCCGCCCAATAGAATGGCCAATAAGTTCGGTGTACTTTGATTTATTGCAGAAAGCTTTCAGTGGACAGAAATATGGTTTCCCTTTACCTTAACTTTTAAACTACTTCAGTTCTTAAACTGAAAAGTTTGAAGGCACGCCGTGTTCTTGAAGCCGTTATACAAAAGGAATTCCCGTCCAAATCGCGTGTTTTCAAGAGAGTCCCGTCTGTCTGTCTTGTTTGAAGACTAACCGTGTTATCAGGCCCGTTATTATACAAAGGAAGCCTTGCTATTCGCGAGTCTGATAGTCCCGTGGATATTGAAGGCGATATTTGTTTAGGTGTTTAACGTGTTCACAAATTAGCGTGCTGGATGTGGGCCGAAGCCAACCAACGGCAGGTCAAGTTCACGCCGGTCACAGTGCCGGCAGACGATTGCAAATCTTATTACGACTGCGCACGTTCTATCTCCAACACCGATTTATAATTCTTTAAATCGCACTCGTGTGTGCCTTAACTGTACTTTAGCGTTTTACGGTCATTAATATGCATTTCAGAGACCTGTTATAACACGAATCCCAAAGTCACCTCGCCTGCTATTCTTTTAGCGATTGCAGTTTATAGCCATATCCTTCGCGTGCGATGCTCTTCTGGCATTTTGTCTGTATCTCTTACTTACGTTTTTACGTTCGGACATAAATTAAGTTTATACAAGAAATATTGTTGATTATTGATACAATGAACACAAGAGGACACGAGAGCGTGCATCCGGACTTGGCACAATATGTGGTAGGTCCGCTATCATGATTTTCAAAAATAAATAGAAGTCTTGTTGGTATGTACACTTATACATCTATCTTGAGTAGGGGTTTTCCGGGCCCGAAAGGTTGCTATCAGGCGGTACCGCCGTTCCCCGGGGCGGCGATTGCACCGATCTCAATATAGATTTGTGTCAAGGTCGGAGATAAAATCGTACCTGTTATTTTCTTACTTCACGTATTAAGTCGACTGCTCCTATCGTATTGGCCTCGCCATCTCTTAAAAGGTTATTTACGTTGTTTACCAGTGTTTCGGTAGAGAGAATTCTATTTATACGAAGAAATTGAATTGCTGTTTACTGAAGACGTTGTTATAATAAGGGTGTATTTTTATTCAGCCTTTATGACTTACGGACTATAAGATTTATTCATAGCTCGACTGCCCACGCTCGAAAGGTTTCTTTGCTCTGTCGACAGCGGTTCGTCCGGGATACAAAGAAGCCCAGTTCCATTAGTAACTTATTGTGCGTGACCATTTTCTCGACTACATGGAGAAGTCCTTATTGGTAAAGTTTAGGTACATGAATTACTCCTGTAAGGTGTCCAATATCAGAAGAAACTGGCACAATTTGCTTCGCTTTATTGTAATATCCTTGAATCTATGTATTTCTTTAAATTCGATTGCCTTGTTACTTACTACCCACTGTCACGTCAGCCGAAGACTTTACGAGTTACTTATTGCATTTCGTTTAGCAGCGTTATGGGAAATAATTTGTTACGAACGATAGAAAGGCAATCGTTATTGATTTAGTATTAGGGCTTGATTTTTTGCTAAACACCGACGTAGGGAAGGTTGAAGTGTTATTACTGTTAACTGCTTTTATTTCTCGCTTGCTTCTCCGGTGACCCTCATTCAAAACTTTGAACATTCTGAGTTATTTTTTTTGTTTTTAAGGGTTTGGACAAAATTACGTGGATTACTTTGGTCCCTTCATTATTATGTGGTGTAACTGTTTTATTTAAAATGTTAAGGTTGTTCTTTTGTAGCTACGTAGTACGCAAAAAAGGCGCAGTTTAAAGTTGATTCCTGCCAGGATTTTCTAAATTTGGATTTACTGCACTTGGCAACTGATACATTAGTTTCTCCTCCTTTTATTTACTGTATAGAGGTTCAGATGTAGGATAAAATTGATTAGAGGCAGTTCGAATAACGCCAGAAAGCGATATTTACGATATTAACTGGATAGCGCGTGTAACGTAAGTAGAGTCTCCTTGAACGAGCGACCCGACACCGCTCGGCCGCTCCCAAGGGGCTGTCGCTAAGCTGAGGAGTGATCCTTTCATCTGTTTTCAAAGGGATATCTAAAGATTACTGTGCGATGCTTAATTATTTGATAACTGGTAAATGAGCAGATTAGGGTACGCAGTACCGGCACCGTTCTAGAGAACCGGGATTTTCGGTATTGGCCGACAATAGAACCGGGACTTCACGGTACTTTCGGGACGGGTTTTCAAAGACTTTCGATACTTCAGTTCGATGAGATTCAGTTGGTTTTATAATAAAGACAGTTACACATTGCATTAAGAGCACATTTATTAATATAATTTAATTAATAATCACAATTTTACGGACCAGTGGAGTAGGCGGGGGTGAGTCGCCGCTGGTCGCCATTACCACGGTCGCCACCCGTGTGTGGTTAAGATTTAACTACGCGCTTCTTCGTTTCAAATTATACGTCTTTTTTCTCCATTTTTCTCACTGTTTGAATTACGGTAGACAGAACTCAATATAGCACACCAGAAAACAAAAATTAAATGAAAAATGCTGCTTAAATGTGTTTGCCGAAAGTACAGGGACTTTTATTTTCACGTCCCGGTTCTGTACTCGGCTCAAAATACTGGGAAATCCCGGTACTTTCGGTTCCGGTATGTCCCGGGAGCAAACCCTAGAGCAGATGTACAATATTACGGAAAATCATTGATGAAAGTTGATACGAGAGGATGTAGAAATACGTTATCGTCCTTTGAATGCTCTATTTACTACGTCTTTCGTCTTTCTCCAATCATAGCGCAATGCTTGAGAGAGAAGGCGTTGTGCATTTGTGGGTCAGTCCACGTCCAGATTTAACTTAATTTCTGGGCCAGTATATCGACTCGTTCTGCGGTAAGTAAGATTACGGCCGCATTGTTCTTGGCTTTCTCGTCTGAGTGGCGACCTATATTTTACCCGGCGCGTGTGCACAGGGGTTTATCGAAGAACGATAATACATATGGTCCAAGTACCACCTTGTTTTGGCATAATTTTATTTGTCCGAATGATCTATTTGCCCGAATACTATTTACGCATAATTGTTATTTTACAGTAAATATTTACTTTTCAGAATAATTATAAAAGAAACCTAACCTAACTTAATATGTTCTAAGTGGCTGATGTAAAAGATTTTACAAAACATTTTCCGTCAAAGCTAGAGAAAAATTATGCGAAGTAAAATTCGGGCTAACAATACATTCGGACAAATAAAACGTCAAATAAAGGGAACCCTTTGGCATGGTTATTTAGCATTAATTTTAATTTACAGAATAAGTAATAGGCTAATAGCACTACGTAAAGAAGCTTCTCTTTCTAACAAAACTGACGGTAGACTCCGACCACACCGGATGGAACACACCGCATCCGATCGTCTTTTTCTATCGCATAACGCGTGCTCTCTCTGGTAGCTGGTTAAGCCTCCCCGGCGAGGCAAAATTTGGACTAGTACCAAAAACCGCGGGAGTGCACCACTCCAGCCATAGCCCTCAGACATAGAATAACAACAGGCACGTATGCTCGTGACGTGTGCATTGCAAATGGAACCGGGAATCTTGTTAGTTAGCCGTGTCACCGCTAATTCTCTCCCGTTAAGCGTTGCGTCGGCGGGCGTGTCTCGAGTTGACGTGTGTGTAATCTAATTTAGACTAATCACCGCAAGGACGGCAACTAGGAATCGAGAACCACTGCGATCTGTTTCGTTAATTGTTAAATTAATCGTGATTATTAATCGTCACTGCATACTGCGTTAATGTGCACCGCGATTATACGCGTCATTTAGTCCTAGTATTCAACTTGTTTGTAATCTGCTGAGGTCATGCTGGTTTGTCGAAGTACTCGACAACATGATCACCAGCACCTACTTCCACTATTACATTTAAAACTTCAATTTCAATCAGTTTTTACTACGCTTACTAAGCCGTTGAATTAATGCGGTTAATTTTACTCATGTCATCATTATCGTATACGTAGACTTTGATTCAGCCAATGATCTTAATTCTCACACTTCATTCATATATTCTTTCGATAAAGATGCGTTTTGATCGAGCCCTCTAGGAAACTTGGAATCAAACGAATGGTTCAGGTCAAGGTTATTTAATTTTGAAGCATAATACCGCTGTAATGTGTCAGTAAAATCCAAAATGGACTCTTTTAATCCGAACTGTATTATAATACATCTTACCTTTCGTCCTACTTTATAATTAGGCCAAACTTATCGATTTCGCTACAGCTTCCTAATGAGATTCTTAAATGTTTAATTATTCAGTCCCTCCAAACGAGCCTCTGACTCGGAGCGAGCTGCGGGCGAGTAAGAAGCGAAGTTCCATACAAATGTCGCTGGTCGACTGGTTTTGTATAGAAACTCGCCCACAAATCGCAAGTATGAGAAGGCCCTTACTCTCGTGGTTATTAATCCCTCGGAATCGCTGTTACTGTTCAATAATATACAAGTATTGTACACTGTGTGTGATGTCCCTGTGTTGCTGTTACGAGACGTCTTAACTTGTATTGTATGAGATAGTTGTATTGAATATAGTTACTAACAGTTTTCTGCCACTAATATGTCCCCAATTTGGCCTTTTCCTTGAGAGGTCATTTTCATAAAATGAGTTTGGTTTTTGCCTTTTTCATTTGTGATACATTTCGTACTATATCATTCGTTGGCCATTCATTAAATTGCTTCGAATGAATTTAGCGTTTTTACTCATAAACTACATACACATAATATATGTTTAACTATTAGCATAATATTATACTAGTGTGTAGTGTTATATTAGTGTTACCTCGGCTCCATAGCACCACTTGCTCTCTCGCGTCATACGCGTCGGCGCACGCGCCCGCGCCGCTCCGCAATGCATGTCGAGCAGATAAGTCGACTCGCTTTTACCAATATTACCTATTTTACGCTTTGCCACAACTTTGTCCCTAGAACTCCCTATCATACGTTATACAAGTTACGATATCGATTTAGATGCCTGTATTCGAAGTACTCTTTTATACTCTAAAGTTGTGGTCAAACGTAAAATATATACGAAAAGCTTGATTCGAGGATTCATCGTGGCAGCCAGAAGCGTAGGTGGTGTATATGGGGCCCCAAGATGTTCTGTATAATGGACCATGGTTTTCTCTATTTGTTGGAAGGTGGGACGCAGGGTCCGGGACGGAGGCCCCACCTGCCATATCTCCACTTACGCCTCTGGATGTATCGTATGTGAATACATATAATCTTTAGGACTGTAGCAGGAACGTGTTTATCGATATCGATGGTTTAAATGACAGTTTCCCTAGTTGGAGTTTATGTAATGTTTTTGGGATCGTCATTTTGGATCGATGTTCATAAAGACTGTGCTAAAGTCTAGTTTTTCCCCTGACCTGTGACTAACTGCTTGCTCGAGGTACTTTTTAAGGCAAACATCGGTTGTATTTCATGTACCTATGATGTCTGCTTTAGAGAGTCATCGCTGGAAACTCGGCAGAATCGCAAATTAACGCATACCTCGCGGTCTCAAAGTGGATTGAAATAAAATATGTCTAATTTTCTACGAAGGGCCATCAATGGATTCGATATTCACTTTCTATAACTCTAGAACTAGGATCCATGAGTACTTATGCATAGATCTGATGTATTACAATTTTTGTAGAATTGGATCTGAGTGTGTACAAAAAATGTTAGTAAAAAGTTAAAAACACACTCAATTCCATTGATGGTTTCAACGTATAGAAAGCGAACTCCGCCACATAAATGGATCCTGGCAGTGGATCCTCGTAGACGGAGAAGACCGCGTTATTTATATGCGTTTGCGACTGAATTCTGCTGTATTTTTGGCGTTGTGTGCGTCATAGTTTTACCCCTTGATGTTGCTTACACTTACACGTTTTCCTTGTAATGTTTTCTATCTTTTTAGTATTTTATTACATTTTCTCCATATTTTCGTGCTCTTATTTCTGTATTTCTCTGTTAGTAATTACATTTTGAATCTTAAACTAACAAAACGGGTACAACACTAGTTCACTGTATTGCGCCGGAGCAAGATGACAAAATATAGTCAACTGTACAACAAATTCACTTTTACTTATGATATGCGTAATTGCGTAGTGCATCATTGGCATAATTTAATTGTCGTGCCACGAGAGCATCAGGATACTCAAAACAAATGCTTGTGGTCGAAGTTGAACATTTTAGATTTCTTTGAACGAAGTGGGGTTTTTATAAATAATCCAGCGCTAGCGTGATTAATACCCGACACGTGTCAGACTTGGGCGCGCTGCGCATGAGTCGAAGTAGACACAAACAAGTAGGTTAACTTCCGTCCTGAGTTATTGTTATCTTAATGAATTAAGAGCTGGTGACTTAGCGTAATTCTGCAGGCTAATGATGCTAGGCTTTGTCCGTCCGTCACCTTATAACCAGTATGTAAGTGTGAGAGTGACGGATGTTTTATCTATTTTATCATTTATTTTTCGATCGATAAAGCCATAATAGGCATAAGCTTGAAGTATTGGCTTATCTACTTATACCTTGCATCCATATTTGTTCTCGAGATTTCTCTGTTTCTATTCTCTCAAACTCTGATTACTATCTCTAGCGCGCGACTTTATGCCACGTGACAAATACTTACTGGCTAGGTCTATTCAATACGGTATAAGTGATTGATCAGGCTATGTCGCGCGACAAACGCACTCGCCGCAAATAATAACTAGCCCGGCTGGTGTTAAAATACGAACGCGGGAACGACGCAGCCTGGACAAACAAGGTTTTTGGGTGCTACCGTACGAAGCATACGACTCTACAATATCGACGGCTGGTGGATTGGATTGGATGGTGTGGTTCCTCTTTCCTATTGATAACTATAGGCAAGCGGCTGGTGTCCGTAGACCCTCGGAGAGCTACTACGATCTCCGTTTACATTTCTTATCCTTAAGTGTCTATAGGCCACACTACAGATGGCTCTGAATGTGTTGTGGTTAGGGTTGCCAGATTCAGGCATTTCAGTTCCGGGACAAATGCACCCCCCCACCCCGATCGCAAAATAACAAAAAACGGTTACTTCACGACCATATATCCCCGGGTGTCATTCATTGTAGCTACGCAACTGTCGAATTCGGTCGATAGAAGATATAAAAAAAACTAGAAGTAGGTAGGTATTCGAAATCCGGGACTATAAAGTGTAATTCCTGGACACGGGGCAAGAACATTAATTCCGGGACAATCCTGGACATCCGGCAACCCTAGTTGTGGTAGATGGTAGATGACGCGTACACCTGCAAGCGGCTTGGCGTACCGTTGCGTGATGTTGACCTACTGCTCTTGTTTGCACTGCGACCGCGTGGTTGCCCGTCGATCTCGAGTTCGATACGTTATTCATGACTTCCTCGTGTTACGGAATTAACGATTACGTTCCTTTTACGAGCTCTTTGCCATATTTGCCCCGCGAGTATCTACGTCATTAAAAGGCTTTTAATTAGATTATTAATTTGTAATTAACTCGTAGAGTGACTCAATTATGCCATACGATTAAATAAATTAGATTCTAGTACAGGAGAGAGTAATTTACAAATAAATCAAATTACATTGTCAGTAAATCGCTCCAATATTAGCTGCTATTTACAAGCCTTTTGTATCTTTCCGGATCAAAATTTGCCTGTCATTTATCGACCTTTCCGTGTCATCTGAATCATACTTTTGTAACTTTGGTGTCAATTCAAGGACTGTGCGCCTATGATAGTAAGTAAGTCCGCTGTCATTTAAACCCTGAAAGTTATTAACCTCGGCGATGTATGCAACTCTGACTTGGCGCACCCCCCGCTTCATGCCCTCTTATGGTTGCTCTGTCGAACTGTATGCTTGTGCTTAGGAAGTGGTTCCTAAAGTTGACTGGATTGCGAGTACCGCGACCTACTTAATAATAGTACATTACCCAACTAGGGTGGGAATACAAAGAAAGGTCGAGATCGCAGAAGTTTGCGGCCCGAGCTGCAAGCGAGGGACGTAAATATGCGATCGTGGGCTTTCTTTATTACCTCCCGTGTTGTGTACATCATTTTATGTCTACACTTGGCCAGAAAGCGGCTTTTTCCGTACGCGCAGCGTGCGGAAAAAGCCACTTTATGGCCAGGTGTGGCATAAAAATCTTTCTTTTTCGGGATTCACTTTGATTCGATATGCTTAGATTCCCTAGCGGCGAGTCGGGGAACTAAGTAATGACAATGACGTCTTATAGTACAAGGCTTTTTCGCTGTCCGGCCGTTATCTTTGTCGGGCGGTGTAGGCTCCTGTATCGGGGCCCACTCACTAGCTCACGACCCACCAGTGGGTTGCGGCCCATAGTTAGGGAAATGCTGCCTTAGATTATACCATAGGTTCCCAAACTTTTTTGACTTGCCGCCTACTTGGCGCATGGCTGGCAGGCATGATTAAAAACTTTCAGCGCCCCCCATGACGAAAAAATCCAGTGAAGGTTTCGACGTGGGCGGGGTGGGGGGATGGGTTGCAATCGGGCTGACTCAGTATGGAGAGGCCCCTGCATGTGAGCAAGCCGGAAATCGATTTCTAACTTATTAAGACTAATTAAATTATATTGCAGTATTAATTCGATTGTAGCATCATTTAACTATTTCAATGATGCTACAATTGAATTAATATGTAGAAATCCATTGCACTGTAGTTGAAATTTTTATTTAAGTTCTTATTTTCAAAAACGATAGCGCCTCCCTGGATGGCATCAACGCCCCCTAATTTCTTCCAGGGCTTCTACCGCTCCCTTGGGAATTCTCAACGCCCGCTAGGGGGGCGGTGGGAACCACTTGGGAACCTATGGATTAGGACTGTGTCCTAGTGAGTCAGTCGGGATGCGCGACACGTGCAGTTATGTCATCGCGTGCATTTGGCGCTGTTGCTACGGCATAAACTCGAGCGTCACGGCGCAAGGTTAGGTCTAGCGTTTGGCTAACTGGCTATAGGTTTCACATCATCATTTTTAATGAGCCGATCGCCGATATGATACCTTGACTTCAGAATTGTACCTTGTTTGTGCCCGTGAGGGTTACGTTACGAAATATTAACCATAGCTTTGCCCCAAATCAACTTTCATCAGCCTATACACGTCCCACTGTTGGGCACAGGCCTACTCCTATACAGGGTGTCCAGTAATTAATGGACAACCTTCTAACTACTAAGAGGGCCCCTTAGTCTGGTTCAGAAAATCGACTTTAAGGTTTAGTAAAAGTCCCTTGTTTTTCGAGATTTTCACACTTTTCTTAATTTTCAGTTGAGAAGAGATGAAAATGAACACTAAATCAGGGCTCGGATACCGGTATTCTCTCCATACAAAAAAAAAACTGTATTTTTCCGTTCTTTGGTTTATTATTTCATGTTTTAATCGGACAATCTAATAATACCTAAATAAATATACATATTATGATGTCCGGTATATCTTTATTTTCTCCGATTAGGCTTTTTACAATATATATATAAAAAGTAAAATACAAACTGAAATTACAAAATATAAACACATTATAAAAAACCGGTCAAGTGCGAGTCGGACTCGCGCACCGAGGGTTCCGTACAAACTCATAAGTAGATACGCGAATAGTTCAAGAAAAACTGTACGTCGATTTGTTTAGAAGAAGCAAATAAATATATGTTATGATTTTTGCAAATTTCTAAAAAACATTGCAAGTTAAAACAGTTATATTTTTCCTGTAATATTTAGAACCTGACGTGTAATGATTCTATTTAATAGCAAGGACGATTAAATCAAGAGGACTGTCATTCTCCATACGAAAAGCTGTTCCCCGAATTTACAACGCCATCTATGTATAAGCTTGGTAAAATAATTATTTACAATTTTTCAACTTTGCAAACGTGACATAGTATTTAAATGTTAGAATTTATTTATTATTAGCTGTTTACGAACTAATTGTTGTTCAATTATAACATCGTTAAATCCCCTAGCGTGAAACAGGCCATCGCTTAGTTTTGCTACTCTCCGCTAGATGGATTAATGGATGGATTAAGTTTATGTAAATTTCTAAAAAAGTATTAAAGTTAGGAAGACCGTTCTATTTTTCCTGTAATGTTCAGGTTGATATTGATAATTAGTAATTATGACACATTTTTCTGATCAGTAACTTCGGAGATAATAGGGGGGGAATGGTACATAAAAATGTATAAATCAAAAACTACTTATTTAAGAAAAAAAATAAAAATGGTGTTTTAATCTACAAATTAAGCCCTTTCATTTGATACCCCGCTCAATATAATAGCCCTACTTTCAATTTTAAAAGTCCCATTACGGAGCCTTTTAAAAAAAAAGTAAAAAAGGTACAAGATATTTTTTATGTCCAATAAGCTCGGGTTAGCTACTTTTAACAGTATTCCAAATTTCAAATCGATAGCATCAGTAGTTCCTGAGATATCTGGCTGTGACAGACGGACAGACAGACAGACAGACAGACAGACAGACAGACAGACAGAGTCGCACCATAAGGGTTCCTTTTTTACCATTTTGGTACGGAACCCTAAAAACCTAACCTAGGGTGCCGCCGGCAGCGGGGCGGGGCCCAGGCTACCGGTGGTTAGGGCCGCAGAGAGAGGAACCTCCTGACGATGCGCGCCGTGTCCAGAAGAACCGCTTTCTGTATCTGACCCTTGATCCACCCATCTAGCGAGAGTCTCTTGAGATGGTGATCGAGACTTCGCTATAAGTCCGTTCGCCGAAACGACTATCGGAACAATGATCGTCGAATCAACATCCCACATGGCGGTAATCTCGTGAGCCAAGTAAAGGTACTTGCTGAGGTTGTCCTTCTCGGCCTTCACGAGGTTCTCGTCATGGGGGATGGTGATGTCGACGAGCACTGCACGGCGCTTGGATCGATCTATCAGCACGATATCAGGCTTATTGGCTACAATAGTCCTGTCCATGATGATAGACCGATCCCAATCCCAAAAACCCAATATTATTATTATTAATAATAAGAAATCATTACTTAAATATATGATTGAGCCCTACATAAAAAACATAAAATAATTCAAAATATTAGGCTATTTCGGGGTTTTTTCAAAATACCTACTGCACTAAACAATAAGATTCATGAAAATCTCAAAGCTATACAAAATCACTATATTCAGTAGAGCTAGCACAACCAGCAGCGACTTTGTTTCGTTTACCTGTCACATGTCACTCTATATTTAATGGAACGAAATAGGCAGTAAATATTTGTCGCGCGACAAAGAGTCGCGTGTCACAGTTGTGCTAGAGGTACAAGTCCAATATTATATAACGCAATATCTTGTAATGATATGTCTATGCAGTATGTAATGTAATATAATTTTGACACGATACGTCGATGTAATTACTCGTAATTAATTAATAATATCTTCTTTCAATTCGAGAACATGCCATTAGTTTCTTTGTCGTGCGGCTTTTTCTCACTAGCTTGAAGTCGTACTCATCCCGTCAGCCCTGCTTGGGACGACCAGCCAAGACGACCAGCATCGTCCTGTAAAGTTGTATACACAAACAAATAAAAACATAACAAGGATTGGGTTAGACAAATCTCAACACAACTGGATAACGGCAAAGCCCGAAGCATCTTAGATGGAACTTAGACCTTCCATGCACTAACGGTGCGTCCGCGTCGCGCGGGGGCAACGGTACGCTAACGATTGTCTAATTCGGTCCACGAATCCGCCATGTTGTTTTTCTTGCGTCCGCGCATTGTTCTCTCAATCTGATTTATTGACGCCGTATTAACGATAATCGATTTTTAATGGCTGTTAGTTTTACTACTTAATTTTTACAATAATGTAGCCTACATCTCAAGTCGTTAGTTGCAATGTATGGTTAGGTCCTCTTTCTTTCTCCGTTCTTTACAGAGCGGTCTTGGCACAGAAAGAAATGGCCGTAGGTAATTGTTTCTATTGTCAGGTACAGATGCACCTCGACGTAATCTTTTTCTAAAATGGAAAATATGAAATCTGATAGACTTTCAAATGAGGACCATCTCTGTCTATCTTGCATGAGTGACTTCTGACGTGATCTGAATCCCTTAAGGTTTTATTATGTTTGTTTTATATTATAAGCAATTGACTTACGTCGTTACTTTGTTATTGTTTTATCTTTACTTGGCTTTCCATCAACCATGACTATAACTCAAGTTTATCAGATTGTAGAGTCTGTGTGGAAAGAGAATAGGATTTAGATTGGCGGGCGCTGTAATGCTTTTCTACCGTATGGTATTTTCTGTTCTGTGGCCATACTGGTTAGGTTAGTTCCGTTTTTCGCCACGCCTATTCTCTTTCCGCACAGACTACTAGACCGGCTGCTTGAATGAAGGTTGGCTCTCACTCAAACAGTTTGTACCAAAAAAGTAACCTTTTCCTATCTATTTGAACTGAGCCCCACGGAATTACTTATTCAGCCTGTCGGTAAACCTTTCCCTTGAATGCTACATGTTTCGAATTTCGCTGACGCGTGAACCTTATTCTACGTATGCCACCCTAACGAATCCATTTGTATTTACCTAGCGTAACATACACATTACACCAGTGGCGTGGCGTAAAATATATCCTTGGGCAAGCCGGTGCAGATTTGGCGTACATTTTCCTTAAGAGCTGTAGAATAAGGAGCTCAAATACCTCATAATAGGCAACCCGGTAGGAATCGAGTTCTTTGAACGCCACGCCACTGCATTACACACACAACAATATACTTTTATTTATACATACTGTCCCAAAACTCAACGATAAGCCGGCACCAGAGGATGGAGCTACTTATGATTAGTCGAGAAAAAATAAGGAAAAAAATATATCTCAAATTATTTTTTCTCGACTAATCATAAGTAGCCGGCACCAGAGGATGGAGCTACTTATGATTAGTCGAGAAAAAATAATTTGAGATATATTTTTTTCCTTATTTTTTCTCGACTAATCATAAGTAGCTCCATCCTCTGGTGCCGGCTTATCGTTGAGTTTTGGGACACGTTGTATACATATAAATATAATAAAACTGTAGGAAGATTATGTTGCTGCGCGGATCACGCAAAAACTACCGGACCCGATAGCCATGAAATTTGGTATACAGGTGGATTACGACCCCGCTTAAGACATAGCATACTTTTTATCCAACTACGGCGACCTCCGCGATCGAGGTTGCGGGCATCTTCTAGTCTAGTATAAGGACTCAGACGAGAATTGCATTTGCCTTGGGATGTTTATCTACTAGGCAGGAAATGGCGGTCGGCCTTCAAAGTTTAATGTTTGTCCATCTCATTCCATTACATAAAATATAGCTTTACCAGTTTACCTTATTGATAATATTTAGATTATTCCACAACGCATTTGGGTTTTGTTATATCCCGAATAGGTGATACAATTTTATCTGTGGTATAACTAATTAATAATTAACTAAATATAATTAATAATTATCGAATATTGATCTCATTTAAATTTTTAATTGTATACATTTATTATTTTATTGCCTACTGTCTAATTTAACTTAAGTATAGCACAATTGAATTTAATGGTACTAACATAATTTTTAAGTGTGTACTAACAAACTATGGATCTGTGACATCTGGAAATAAACGTTATATTATTATTATAACTATTTGTGTAATCCCTAATATTGATATACATACCTATTATTGCATTTTATACAGCACGTAGGAAAATATTGTTTACTGCAAGATATAATTCAAAATCAAAGTACCTACTGTCTTCACTTTAACCATATTAAAATGCACCTGTGAATGTCAAGCTGTACCACCGGTTCCAGTGTGAAACCTCTGTCCCGAGAAGAACCGGCTAAAAAACTCGGCGAGGTATAATTTTTTCAAAACAGTCTTACAATATTCATAACTTAATGACTACACAGTTTTTCCACTCGTTATATTGTCTATCATCATGCAAAATAAGCGCATATCAGTATAGTTGCGGAAAACCAGCCCGCGCAAACCTATATTGTCTATCTTCACAGTTCTATCGTGACTCAGGATTTTCTATTGACCTAATAGTAGTGACATCTAGAAACTGAAATGTTCTTACAGAAAATTGAACCAGTCTTCAACTTTGCATTGTCTTCAACTGCATTGCTGAGTAAAGATCATTTCGGTTGCACATCTATCTTCGTATTTCTTTTTTTTGCGTAATACCTCATATGTAACTAATAATTTGCTATCAGAATACTTAATTCTATTCTAATTTTCATGGGAAAATCCTGCAGCGACCGAATGAACTTTGTTCGTCGCCTGCTCAGCTTTCTTGCTTTGCTTCTAGCAACTCGATTCGCTCTGTAATCATGCCTAGCTGCTTTTATTGTAGGCACAATAGGCTTGGAAGCCATTAGTGGCAGTGACTCAACCTTTCCGAGTTATCGTGGGTCAAGACCAAGACACCGGCCGTTGATCTCTGGAACATTTCTCCGGCTGGTAACTTGTTTACCGAAGCTTTTTATCTTATGATACGTTTTATAGCTCGGCAGTGCAGCCGCATCACGATTTATCGCGAAGTTTGCAAACCATTCTACGGCTATTTTACTTACAGCAGCTTGCAGAACGGCACTCATTCGTAAATTTAACACATACACTGTACCTATTATCAGAAAGAAAGAAAGACATTTTATTTGGATCGATTACACCAATATTGAACATGTATAAGTTGCACTTAGGTCTATGGAAGCGTGTACAATATTGAAGTGTGCCCAAAAAGGAGGCCACTCAGTATGTGTCAGGGCACAGGGTGCCGATGACGCTGATTTTCAGTGGAAACACCAGCACCAACAGGAGTGGAATGGCATTGCGGGCCTGAGGCATTCGAAGCTCTTCATGGGAAGAGAAACTGTGGAAGTACAGCAGAAGGCAACTCATGCTCATAACCCCAGGGTGTTTACAGGCCACTTCGGGGTCAAAGGACTCCTGGCCAAGTTGGGACTTTCTGACAACACAGATTGTAGAATGTGTGGCGAGGAAGCAGAGACAATGAAACTCATATTGTGTGAATGTCACGCTCTCGCCAGACAAAGAATGAAGGAATTTGGCACGGGCTATCCGGAGCCAAATGAAATCCAGGCACTACCGCTGGGTTCCATCACCCGATTTATGGAGTTGATGGAGCAAGCCACTGCGTAGATGCGGTAAGGGGTAATTACACAAAAGATCCCATTGGGTCGAAGGTTATCCGAAAGGAAGGACCCCTAATACCAAGATAAGATCTGCCTATGCACTCTAGTCCTGAAAGTGTCCGGGTTATTTGCGTACATAAATAATATCCAACAGCATCCAAAATGTTAAAGTATGGAGCGTTATCTGCGCGCACGCACGTGGCGGTTCGTTAACCTGTTGTTTTGCGCGTGTGTGGATAGCTCCAGGCACGCCCACGCGCGCGGGCGCCGCCCGATTGGTCCTCCGTAATGCGCCATTGTTACGGGCCAGCGGTTTGTTGGTAAACTTGGTGTTTTGGTCAGCTTGGTCTCGATCGCGTGTTGAAGCGACTCGAGTCGGTCGGTTTCCATAGAAACATAAAGAGGGTCATTGTTTGCTTCTGAGATATGTCTTATTTTATAGTTTGATAAATTTGGTCCGCGCTAAATTACATGAGAAATCTCAAAAAATCAGAATTAACGTGCAATTGGGACTTTAAGGACAGCGCCACCTATCAGCATCATTTGAAACTGAACTTTTTTTACTAAAATTATTATTTTTTTGTTTTTTGAGAGTTTTCATCATCTCATGTCATTTCGTAAATAAAATGTATCAAGTTCCTGGGTATCAAGCTGTAAAATAAAACATTTCAAACATAATTGATGCCGTAGAAGCAAATAGTCACGCTGTTTTGGTTTGTATGGAAAATAGACCGACTCGAATTACCTTACTCTTGCTATATCGTGCGTTATGTATTTGTATATGTAGGTATGTAAACACTTTATTGCACATAAGATCATTCAAATTAATGGTTACGTTTACGTACATTGTACAAAGGCGAAATTATAGTAAGGGATATTATGACGCCCTCCCATCATCATAATATCCCTTACTATAAGTTCGTCTTTGTGCAATGTACTCGTGTTATTAAAGCCCTCGGCTTCGTCTCGGGCTTCTAACAAACACTCGTTTGTAATTCCTTCCTTACCGCCCTAGATACACAATGTACTATTCCAACCTTAACGTTGTTTCAACTTTCGTTTCGGTTGCGTTGTAAATTGTATTTAATTACTTAGTGCTTTGTAGATTTGCATTGTTTGCTTCAAGTGTTGGCACTGGCGCATCCAAAAAGGGCGGTGTGGGTGTTAACGGTTCCGACACACTTTCTCTTGGTACTCAATTCGCCTGTTGACTCGATTTTCTTTCTGTCGTAAATCGATTCTACTATTTGTGAGGAACAAATATCTATATGACACCTAATACATTTGTATAAGTATAACAGCCACAAATTGTAATCAAAAGTAGCAGATCGATTCCGAAATTGACTTTAATTTTTCTTTAAGACGATAAAAAAATATCGTTTTTTTTTAAACTTTGTGGTCTCGATAACTTTATATTTTTTATACATTTTTGGTTTATTTCTTTTGTGTTATGATAATTTAGTATTTTCCATTCCAATCCATGTGACTATATTATGTTGTAAAATTCAACATTAGTCAACATCCGAATTTATAATTAGTTCAATCGCAAGTTGCAGGACACTCGACTCTGAAGAAATGTGTGGTTTAGTAATATGTGGGAGAATAAAGAGAATAGCGATAGTAGTAGGACTTGTAGGCAATAGTAGATTGTGTCACAAGGGAGCAAAATGATGTATTTACGGCGAGGGTGCACATTGAATCCTGAACGAACCGAAGGATTCTAAAGTAAATAGTTGTACTACCTTCTACCACATAGGTACTGCGTTTCACACCAACTATTAGGAAAATTCAAATAAAACGCTACTAAAATAACGAAATGAGATGTTAAATTGGAACAATGCTGTACGTCTAGCATAACTGGCCGCGACTTCGTTTCCCGCGTGACAGAGCATCACCTGTCACTGTCGCACGATATTGAGTGGACAGAGATAGGTAGCATTTGTCGCGCGAGAAAGAGTCGCGTGTCACAGTTGTGCTAGAGGTACTGATATGTTAAATTTATAGTCTTATTATTATTCTATAAATTGATAATCAAATGTTCAGATGTCACATTTTGTCAAGTTATTTGTGTCAGATTTCTAAAAATCGCTACGTGGCCGCATTGCATATTTAGTTTAGACAATTTGCTCTCCGGCGATTGGCCGTCACAACATGGACAGTCATCAAAATACCTTAGATTGAGTACGCTATATTAATGTATCTGTTATAATAATTACATCTTACATCTTTTGTACATTACTATGTTTTACAAATAAATTTTATTATTCTATTCTAATAGCCAGCCTACGTAGTATGATGGTTCTGGCATTTGTAATTTTGCAGCGGCTTGCTCCGTCAGCTGTCTAAGGGCCCGTGACGTCCGCGCCGATTATAGCATAACTGGGTAGTTCTCTGCGATTTTATACCGCGATTTTTTTGTCATTACCATCGCCACTATTATTGGCGGTTTTATAAAAGCAATCAGGATCATTATGATAAAAATAGCAGAGGCACGCGACTTCTACAAGATAACCAAAAACGACTCCATAGTTTATACGGAGCTCATCTATAATGTGGCGATGGTAATGATGCGATTGGTGCGACTTTTTAGTCGCAGAGAACTACCCAACTCAGTCTCTTTCCAAAACGACCTATTTCTTTCTTCACTCCACTTGTAAAATCGACCTTAAGTTTCTTAAGACAAGGCTTACTTTAGAGGAACTCAAATGGAAATAGGTCCTTTTAAAGAATTCCTGAACTGGTTCCTCGCTCGCCGTAGTTCTAATTCATATCCGATATTGAATCGCTGAGGAAGTAAAGCGATAGGATTAGCCAGAGGACAATGCGCCGGAGAACAGGAAGGTGGATTTGCGGGTTTTAGAGAATTAGACAAGCTTTGGACGGCTGTATGTGTGACAAGCGGCGTACCCTTCGAGAACCTTGCAGATCCCGGGTGTAAGATAGCCGTGTCTTGGTATACATATAAACTCAACAATAATTACGTCGATTCGTTGCTACGATCGAACCAACCAACACATTTTTTCGCCTTTTATTTTATTAGGATTTATCAGCGTCTGGCAGGTTTCTCACTAGAAGAGGCACTTAAGCCTAGTCCTTCTGTGAAGCTTCGGCGTAGATGGAACATAAGTTTCATCAAATGTCCAACCGAAACTAGTTTTCACGGTCGAAACCGAAACCGAATTTCGGCTTTGATCTTAGTTTCGGCCGAAATCGAAACTTCCATATAAGGTCATGTTGTGTCGTGGAAAGAAAAAAAATACAATGATAATCAGTCTTCATTACTACACATTTAGAGTCTGATATTTGAAGTAATCATTAATATAACATATTCTAACTTGTTATCTATATTAATAATTTAGCCGGGCCCTACGGTAGACCTGAACGAAAAGCGTCTCAAAAATTAAAGCGTAAAAAAATAACACTTTCGAATCGACAACTTATATTCGCAAAATTCGTATAACGCAGAAATAAGCGTATAAAGATGTAAAATAATGCGAATAATACCAAAAACAGTCGGCCATGTTTGCTTGCGTCAATTCGAGTTCGTTCGGAAATTGTCACAGTTTAGTGCAGGGGTACGTAGCATGCGACTATAATATAACTGCGGGCGCGGCTGTACATACTTGGCATGGGTAAGAAACCCGTTTTTTATTTTAATTAGAATAATCATACGTTTCCATAATTTTATTTCAAAGAAAACAATCTTTAAACGGGAAAATATTAATAAGTTACTGACATAACTGAAAAATAATATAATAATATTGTACAATATTATTGACACATAACCCAAAAAAAGTAACAAACGTTGGCAAAGGTGTCAGATAAATTTCTAAACGAAAAAAAAGGAATAGGCACATTTGTTTTTAATCCCTCTGATGGTGAAGTGGTAAGTTAGGGCGAAACTCTGTAGGGGCTTTTTAAGTTTTCTTAAATTTATTCTGACATCAAAAACAAATTAAATTATACCCGTTTTTGGTACAAAGATAGAAATTTGAAAATCAATGTTTATCATTTAGGTGAAAACAAAAAAATTACCAGGCGTTTGAAATATTCGACCATAATAAAAATAATGCAGGTCTGAATGTTTTTACGGTTCCGTATCAAAATTGTAAAAAAGGAACCGTTATGGTGTGACTCTGTTTGTCTGTCCGTCTCTCATAGGTCAGTCAGATATCTCAAACGATTGCTGCGATCGATTTGAAATTTGGAATAGTTTTAAAAGTCGCTAACCTGAGCTACCTACTGGACATAAAAAAAATCTCTTATACCTTATTTTACTTTTTTTAGGGGGCCGAAATGGGAGGTCGAAAATTTCAAGTTGTGCTATTGTTTTAAGTGGGGTATCAAAAGGATGGAGTTTATTTGTAGATTCCAATACCATTTTAAGTTTTTTTCTTAAGCATTTACTTTTAGATTTAGGACGAAAAAAGTTCAAAAAAATACCATTCCCCTCCTTCCATTATTAATACATATCTTCGAAGTTACTGAACAGAAGAATCTGTAATAATTGTCAATAATTAATATCAACCTAAATATTATTTAAAAAAATAACGGTTTTCCTAACTTACACAGTTTTTTAGAAATTTGGAAAAATCGTAACACTTACTTATTTGCTCCTACTAAACTAAGCGCCATACAGTTTTTCTTAAAATATTCACGCATCTATTTACGAGTTTTTCATGTTTGAGGTAGGAATAAGAACGTTCAAATATGATTTCAAAAATTTATTTTCTACCTACGGGGAGCAACAATGCCGGTTAATTTTACCTCCATAAGATGATTCCGTAGTTTTTGAAGAACATGGTAAAATTAATAAGACAAAATTTAAGGTTTGTCAAATCACGCACGCAGCAATCAAACCCAATCAGGAACGTAGTAAGCGTAAAAAACTGACAGAGCGGGAGGGCCTATATAATCCGGCACACGAGGCATTCTAATCCGGCCCGCGTATAGAAGCCTCCCCTGCCTGCACAGTAAAGTACCTACAGATGTGAGACACACAGCACCCCCAGGACGAAAAAGATTATACGTAACTTCAAGTCGACCATGTCATGTAGCCCGCGCGACATTTTCAAAGGTGCTGTACGGCCCTCTGGGAAAAAAGTTTGGAAACCCCTGATGTGAATGCTTACCCCTTAGGTTGAAGTAAGACTACGCCGGCCACGTCTGTAGTAAGTATCCACATAGGCGGGCTAAACTGGCTTCGAACTGGGTGTGACATGTTGAATGGACAGGACCGGACTGGGCTCCGACTCCCCACGAGTCCGGGGCCCAATAACAACAACCACAAGCCGGGGGCCCGGCCCGTGCGGGCCCCGCGGCGGCTAGGAAAACTGGAAAACACCACCTTAACTATATGGCCAGTCCGACGACGCTAGAACAGGCCGCGGCGAAGATAGTGGGACGACCTGAATGTATTTCTTAACGGCTGTCCAAAGTTAGCTCGGGACCGGGACGGCTGTCATATTTTGTAATTCACTGTCATATTTTGGACGAGGGCTTAAATTAAATATTTAGACCATGTTGGGGTGGGGTGAGCCTGAGGTACAGGCTGGGTGGCGAGGACGTAGCATGCCACGGTGAAAATAGCAGGACAACCTAGACGTATTTTTAACGGCTGGTCAGGGTGGTCCTTTGGACCAGAACCATTGCAAGCGGGATAGATTTGCCCTTCAGCTTCAGTGGGACATTAATAATTAGACTTAAAAAATAGGATTTGGCTCTAGAAGGGGTAAAATTATGAATAGGAATCTGTTATTTCAGATATTTGAAAGTAAAACTTGGTATATAAATTACATACCTAATACATTAAATATTCGTGATGTTCCCTCAATTTCAACAAAACATAATTACATAGAGAACCCACTTTCTTAGATGTCGGTTAAAAATAAAAGGCTTCGAAAGATAAATAACAAAATGTACCTAATTGAAAAGATTCTTGGTAATGCTATTTCTAAGGAGGTGAAAGGGTTAAATGGGGTTTGTAATTTTTTACATTTTACCCGGGCGAAGCCGGGTTTTCAGCTAGTAACAGATAAATCAGTGCTTTTTGAAAATAAGGACTTCGATCGCAGCGCGTAGCCACCCCTCAAGTTCAGTTTCGGCTGAATGGTAGCCAAACCAGAAACTAAACTAAGCCGGAACCCGTATTAACCGAAACTAAAGCGAAATCGAAACGGAAAGTTCCGTCGGACTCTAGTTTCATCTGAACTTTATTTTCTTTTTCAAGTTACTAATTACATGTTACTTAATTGCGAACCCACTTAAAAGCTTTCTATCTAGTAATTTAATATGGATTACCGCTAAGTAACGCCTGATTCAATTAATTACCTTATTTTGAGCCGTTACAATAGCTCTAGACAATTTTCTGCACTTAATAAGTTGAGAATTCGACTAATCAGAACATTTCTCCTCATCTCAATTACCTCGCACGTTATAAGACACTCAAGGGTAGCTGTCGCGTTGATCTCGCTAATTGTCATCGGATATTGAGTAAAGGATGCGTGTAACATGAGCGGCGAGCGTAGTAAGGCCGGATGCAAACTGGTGTGTTCTGGATTTACACCATCGCGGTCTTCGTAGCCTTAGCCCGACTTACCCTTTGCCAAGCAACTGTCGAACAATTTGTCCAAATTGGTCAGTTATATCTATGGTAATCGGTCCGGTGGCTTTTGCCTGATGCGCGAACAAAAGACCAGATGAACATTCCAAAAACTATTTTTTTGCGTTTATTTTTCAGTTATTTTTTCACGTGCAAAACTGACACAGTCGCAGCCACAGAAATATATCGAGATAAAAGGAAATAGTTCGTCGATTTGTATGGTAATCATAATCAAGCGTGTAACGATTTTCGCTTGGCGTTTGGCGATTTTCGCTTGGCGTTTGGCGATTTTCGCTTGGCGTTTGACGATTTTCGTTTGGCGTTTGACGCTAAAGGTGTGATTTAGTGATGGAAATCATAAATTTTCCATTTTATTTGGTGGTATTTGAACAATTAATTATACCATTATTTTTATATTGACGACAACTGAAGTTAACGATGTGCAAAGTAGGTCGCCGCCACTTCTTTCTAGCACGCGAGGTACATACACTTTTTCGTTCTACCTCGATATAGTTCTGTGGTCGCAGCACTAGCAACCTTGATTACGTGCTGAAGCCTGCGTTACATCAGACCCGACAATGGCCATTGTTAGCTAAGATCCCTTCGCAAGCGGCGGAAACCGTGACCTTCCATCCTAGCTGGCTCTCCTGAAGTTATCCACGTTTATGGTATATCCTAATTGGCACGGGCCTGCGTTGGCAGAGCACAATATTTTTTCCTTGAGCTTCCTGGTCAAGGGAAGACGTGAAATTGGGGACACACCACGGGTGGTAATTAGTAAAGCCTCAGATCGTATATTGTATGATTTGCAAGTGCAACCCCTGCGATCTGGGTCATTTCTAATTATTCCGCCCTAGGTGTGTAATATACTATTTTAGCAGCTGTTCAGAATAAATCGGATACTCTATACTTTTGACACGGGCTACTTGAGCGCTCAGTCTTAATCAACACGGTTTTTTTAATTGTAAAAATGGTAAACGAGCAGACAAGCCACTTGATGGGACATGGTTTTCGCCTCCCATGGATATATACAGCGCCAGAAGAAGAGCTGCCTATACCTTTCCGATCTTGCCGACTGGATTGTAGCTATCTGAACTGAGTAAATTCTGTTACAATATCTTTTTTCTAAGCAGTTCAGTCCGCCATTCAATCAAGTTCTGCATTAAAATGTCGATGTTTAACGGATTTTATTTCCGATGTGTTTAGCTTTTCGCTGACATCTCGCGTAGCTTCTTAGCTGACCGAAGTACCACCGGTGTAATAGTTATAATGTGTTGTTGCAGGGCATGGCAAGACACACAAGGACGCGGCGAGCGTCCGCGCCACACACCCCATCCCCGCGGCCTGCGGGCTGTACTACTTCGAGGTGCGGATCGTGTCCAAGGGCCGCGACGGGTACATGGGCATCGGCCTCTCGGCCCACGGCGTCAACATGAACCGACTTCCTGGTGAGACTGCCATTATGTTATTCACCTTTTCATTGAGAAAAACAGATTACCTGTGCTGTGCCACTAAAAACTACCAGCATGTGCGATGCCTTGTGAAAAGTGCGTCAGGATTTCGTCATGAATGCATTAACCTTACGGCTAACGGATTTGTCCTGTGGTGATACGGTATTTGCCACTTTTTCAGATTCTTAGGACAAGTCCAGGTCAGGGCTATGCGATACGGTTATTTCATTCCTAGCCGTGCGTACAGCCCTGTCTCCTAAATCTTCTTGAGTCAATTGATGTCTCTCCGGTCATAAAGTATCTCTTTCTAAACCTACCTTATTGGCGTCAGCCATCTTGCAGCAGTCGCTTGGTACACAGTACACAGTGGCTAGTTTGATTCATTGGACGGATATTGCATAGTTGCAAGAAGGACATAGGAAGTGCATAGTGGCAGCATTGGTACAAGCGTAAAATGTAATTGAGGTATACGTGGGATGCAGGGGTAAAGTACGACAAAGTTGCCTTCACCTAGTCCGATCCACTCAAGGTGGTCCGGCCAGCGACCTGGTTCGACCCCAGGGAACGCCACGGCTCCTACCGGGTCCGATTTTTGATACATCCAGTAAGGATTGCAAGTTAGTCAGGCTTAAAAAAAAAACCGTTGCCTTTTCTCCTATCTTCTCTCCTCTCGGTTCTATAATTAGTTGTACACCTATAACGTCCAACGAAAGCAAGTTACTATCATGCTCAACAGTTATGTTCCACGTAACTGACTTAGAGACGTGATGTTCCAGGCTGGGACAAGCACTCATACGGTTACCACGGCGACGACGGGCACTCGTTCTGCTCGTCGGGCACCGGCCAGCCGTACGGGCCCACCTTCACGACCGGCGACGTCATCGGCTGCGGCGTCAACCTCGTCGACAACACCTGCTTCTACACAAAGAACGGACATCACCTCGGCATCGCCTTCCGCGGGCTGCCGGTGAGTCTTCCAATCAATACATATTCTTCCGGCGGTTTTAACCAGGTCGTCAGACTATCTCGTTGCGTGCCACGCTGCGGCTTCCGCTCCGTGATCTCTATTCGAGAACCTTAACACCATAACGTATCATCGGCCATCGGTTGTTCGAGCTATGCGGCCAGCCCGTCTCAGGATTTCCTCATCCGATTCGATCACGTAAGACGATTCCAAGCTCTCTTCATAGCACCTCGAGCGACTCAGAGCGGGTTCGTGTTTTCACCAGAGATCATTTCACGACGAATGGCGCGCGCTCGATACTCGTAGTTCAGTGTAGACATGCGCGAAACAGTGCTTCAAAAAGTAATGCTATATCACATCACTTTTCCGAAAACGTAATATAACACTGAGATATAACATCACTCGAAACATGATCCGTACATAGTCGATGACGATACGCAGCGGCTCGGGCGCGCGCGAGATAGCAGCATCACAGCTATCACCTACATTACGCAGCGCGTGTTCCCTGGACCCTAGGGCGTCTTTTGAAACTATTACGCGCGCTTCACTCGGTCGGTCGCTCTCACTCGCGCTCGGGCAATGTTATTTAAAGGATGTTTTTTTTTATTCACGATAGGTAAGCATTTGACTTTGATCTCATCTGTTGGTATAATATATTTAAGTGAAGATGAAGTCGATGATCGAGCATGCTTACCTAGATAGTGCCTATTCACTCTCGACTTGAAGAGATCCAAGTTATATTTTTCCGGGAAGAGGTCTGCTGGAAGAGAGTTCCACTCCTTAGCTGTCCTAATAAGGAAAGTGGAAGCAAAGCGCTTTGTGCGAGTCGTTGGTATAACGACAACGTAAGGGTGAATAAATAAATATAAAATAAAATAATTTATTTCAAGGGCTCTTTTACAAGTCTGATTCTAAATACATATGTATTATTTCTTTTGGCGCTTCGGGTACTGACCTTCTGGTGTGAAGAAGCGCCGGAAGAAACTCACCAGTTTCTCTTTTGAACCAAAAAGTATTACAACAATATGGCGTTAATATAAGATTTCATTAATACATTACATTAAACTTAAAACTACATTTATTAAAACCATATTTATAGAGATGTAAAGGGTCTCTCTATGCGTCCAAACAAGACAAATAAAAAATAGAAAATAAATTGATACTAAAATTAATGGAGATGTAAAGAGTCTCCGTTGTCAAAATATTATGTTTTGGAGGTGTAAAGGATCTCCTGGGTGAAACCCAAGTCTACGCCTAGTCCCATAATGACGAAATGGAGATGGCGGAATCAGTTCATGCAATCCCAACGCACACTCGCCGAAATGAAATGTTTGGAGTGATGCTTGATTTCTCGGAGGGATGTGTAATATGTCATTACGCGGTTGTGTTATATGTCATTTGTAATATTAATCGCGTTACTTACTCACGTCTAGTTCAGCGGGCGAATGTGCGGGCGGTGTTAATCAGCGGTGGTGTGTGATTGCAGCCCAACCTGTACCCGACGGTGGGGCTGCAGACGCCGGGCGAGGTGGTGGACGCCAACTTCGGGCAGCAGCCGTTCGTGTTCGACATCGAGGACATGCTGCGCGAGCTGCGCGCGCGCACCCGCCTCACCATCGACGAGTTCCCGCTGCCCGACGCGCAGGGCCAGTGGCAGCAGGTCTTGCACAGGTCGGTCATGTTCGTGTTCGACATCGAGGACATGCTGCGCGAGCTGCGCGCGCGCACCCGCCTCACCATCGACGAGTTCCCGCTGCCCGACGCGCAGGGCCAGTGGCAGCAGGTCTTGCACAGGTCGGTCATGTTCGTGTTCCACATCGAGGACATGCTGCGCGAGCTGCGCGCGCGCACCCGCCTCACCATCGACGAGTTCCCGCTGCCCGACGCGCAGGGCCAGTGGCAGCAGGTCTTGCACAGGTCGGTCATGTTCGTGTTCCACATCGAGGACATGCTGCGCGAGCTGCGCGCGCGCACCCGCCTCACCATCGACGAGTTCCCGCTGCCCGACGCGCAGGGCCAGTGGCAGCAGGTCTTGCACAGGTCGGTCATGTTCGTGTTCCACATCGAGGACATGCTGCGCGAGCTGCGCGCGCGCACCCGCCTCACCATCGACGAGTTCCCGCTGCCCGACGCGCAGGGCCAGTGGCAGCAGGTCTTGCACAGGTCGGTCATGTTCGTGTTCCACATCGAGGACATGCTGCGCGAGCTGCGCGCGCGCACCCGCCTCACCATCGACGAGTTCCCGCTGCCCGACGCGCAGGGCCAGTGGCAGCAGGTCTTGCACAGGTCGGTCATGTTCGTGTTCCACATCGAGGACATGCTGCGCGAGCTGCGCGCGCGCACCCGCCTCACCATCGACGAGTTCCCGCTGCCCGACGCGCAGGGCCAGTGGCAGCAGGTCTTGCACAGGTCGGTCATGTTCGTGTTCCACATCGAGGACATGCTGCGCGAGCTGCGCGCGCGCACCCGCCTCACCATCGACGAGTTCCCGCTGCCCGACGCGCAGGGCCAGTGGCAGCAGGTCTTGCACAGGTCGGTCATGCCGGGAAGCTTACCGCACGAGTCACGAGTCGATGTGTCATTGACGCGCGAATGTCGTCAACGACTCCACGATGATCTTCGCAATCTTTTGAGGAGGCTTCCAGGGTCTGCTGATGCTCATAACGGGCTCTTGCTGATTTAAAACGCTATATGCCACTTTATGTGTTGAGGAGGAGGCTCCCCGGAGTCCTCTTTGGGGAACTTTCTTTTTCTATTTATCTGCTCAATTGCAAATAAAAAAAGTCCACACAAATCTGATTCGCCGCCGCAAACTACCTCAAATCGGATATCGTTTTAGCTTTACGATGCCACTGCCAGACCCAAAGACAGACATGCCCTTTTTTGCATCAAAAACCCATAATTAAGACCACAGACCTAGAGCTCAAAAAAAGGGGTTACATTGTTCAGTTTTCTCTCAGTCCTCCTGACTATAATGTTTATGCCACACCTGGCCAAAAAGTGGCTTTTAAAAAGCCGCTTTCTGACCAAGTGTAGACGTAAAATAATGTACACAACACGGTAGTTAATAAAGAAAGCCCTCCATCGTATATTCACGTCCCTCGCTTGCAGCTCGGGCCGCAAACTTGTGCGATCTCGGCCTTTCTTTGTATTACCACCCTAGTTGTGTAATGAAGTATTGTTATGATGTTGCAGGATGGTGTCGACGTACCTGGTGCACCACGGGTACTGCAGCACGGCGCAGGCGTTCTCGCGCGCCACCAGCCAGCCCATACAGGAGGACATTACCTCGATAAAGAACAGACAGAGTGAGTCACAACCGGCAGTTCTCTATGCGCTTCTCGACTTGTGAACGCCCAGTGCAAATTCACTATAAATTATCTTAAGTTATAGAAAGTCGTAATATCTTGGGGTCTAGGAATTTGTGATCCTGTAATTGGCTCTTTATTACCAGTTAAGTCATTATTAATATAGTTTAAGCTGTTGGTTCTCCATGTAAATAAAATAAATAAATAAATAAAAGACTATTTTACGTGTCCCGGACTAGTAATTCGTCTATTCCGAACGAGTCGTTTGTCTTTGGACGCGTTAGACAGAACGGATAATTTATGTGTCGTGGACGAGTGATATTCATATCCCGATCGTATTTTTCTTTCTTCAGACGATTACCTGTAATCTGGGATGTACTGGTGTAATTTTTTTTGTAGGTGTAGGTTTTTGTAGGTAATGAGTAATTTATACTAATTTGTGTGCTCCTAAAGATCTATTTTTTTGTCTGGAATGTGCAACGTATGCCCCGGATGAGTAATTTTTGTGTCCCTAACGAGTAATTATTGTGCCACAAGTAAATAACTGTGTGTCCGTGTGTTGCAGAAGTGTCAAAGCTGGTGATATCGGGGCGGATCGGCGAGGCGGTGGAGCTGACGCGGCGGCTGTACCCGGGGCTGCTGGAGCGCGAGCGGGAGCTGCTGTTCATGTTGCAGTGCCGGCAGTTCGTCGAGATGGTCAACGGCACCGAGCAGGGCGAGGTAGGTGACCATCGGCAGTACGACCGACCCTATACAACCTGCAATACTCCAACCAGCTATTCTTTAAGTGTACTCCGCGGAGCCCTGGGTCTCCGTAAGATCTCTGCAAGGGTTCCGCCAAAATAATATTTTGTTACGTGGGGGCGGGGAGTGTATTTGTGGCAGCGCCATTTTGAAGTTTTTTCTCTACTCTCGTAAAAATAAGACAGTTTGGGGCTCCGAGAAATAGTTAATGTTTCAAAAGGAGTCCGTCGACAACAGTGCAGTGATATATCCCAGATAACGCTGACAAAGTATAAAGACAGACAAATAGTTACTCTTCGGCCGTTTAGGAGCGCGCGGTACCTATTCAAGGTCGAGGCACAGATGGTGCGAGTAGGGAATGCAATCGGTTAACCGTTTTCATACAAATAACCGAGATTTAACCGGTTAACCGGTTATTCTTCATACTAAAAATAACCGTTTGCATTCCCTAGGTGCGAGCCGTACTGGCGCATCCGTACAACTTTGCTTGTAGTCCGTTTGTTCACGGCGCGCACGCATGCAAGCCGCGGACCTTGACCTTTTGCAGGAAGAAAAGTTACAGCTATTATACTGTGGTGTTGGATCTTCTACAAAATTTCGAAAGAAGAATTTCGCGCTGTTACTGGTGTCAGCTACTAGTTATTGTAATTTTTGTGAATGTGTGCAATAGGGCAGTATTTTAATAAGTGGTGTTTATGTGTGCAGAGTATCGGCGAGAACGGCGCGGGCAGCAACGGCGTGGCCACGTCCGTCATCTCGCACACCAGCCGCGCGCCCCGGCATACTAACGGTCAGTGCTCTTCATTACCGCTCTCTGGCCAAGTGTAGACATAAAATGATGTACACAACACGGGAGGTAATAAAGAAAGCCCTCGATCACATATTTACGTCCCTCGCCTGCGGCTCGGGGCGCAAACATCTGCGATCTCGGCCTTTCTTTCTATTACCACCCTAGTTGTGTAATGTTATACCCTACATGAGTACTTAACAAGCTGTAATTAGTACCTTTTAACTTCCTTGAAAGTGTAACTTAGTTATAAGTTTTTGCAAATTTTATTGTAAAGCAAAAGGGTAGCTGTTGGGACTGTTGTATTCACAATTTATCAACTTTGTATTATCATGGATACAGTTATGCAATAAACGATATTCTATTCTATAACTAGGTGTTCTGGCGAATGATTAGTATTTTATGCCACACCTGGCCATAAAGTGGCTTTTTCCGCACGCTGCGCGTACGGAAAAAGCCGCTTTCTGGCCAAGCGTAGACATAAAATGATGTACACAACACGGAAGGTAATAAAGAAAGCCCTCGATCGCATATTTACGTCCCACGCTTGAAGCTTGGGCCGCAAACATCTGCGATCTCGGCCTTTCTTTGTATTACCACCCTAGTTGTGTAATGTACTATTGTGTTGCAGGCGTGTCGGAGGCGCGGAAGGACTCGGACGTGGAGATGTCGCCGTCGCCGCCCGAGCCCGCGCCCGCCAACGGCGCCGTGCACGGTACGTACCGTCCGCCCGGGCCCGACTGTGGACCTGGACTCAAAGGACGTAAACGCCGTACGTTCTAATGGAGCTTACGCTCTTTGAGTGTAAAGGTATCGATATGTGTCGCGTCTGCACTGCGCATCGCGTAAACAAGGAATGGCGGGTCCATATTGCGTTGCATAATAATTTTAGTCGCATAATAATATTGTTTGTCGTAATTATTTTTTCTGTAAAACCGTTAACTTATCAGGATTATAAAGCAGACCTGACCTAATCTGATAGGTTCTACAGAGCGACTTCATAAAGTCGAAAGTTTTCAGAGGAAAATATGTGACAAACAAAATTAAATGTTATGATTCTGAATAATTATGCAGTCAGATATGCATCCGCCTATATCACGAGTAGAGATGTGCCATATTCCCCGTGGGCATATTCCCCGTGTGTATAGGGCATATTCCCACCTCGGAAATATTCCCCATACAAGTGGGTAATATTCCCGGGGATGGCACATCTCTAATCACGAGTAATACCCGATATGTTTTAAAACTGTTACTATACTGTCCCTTGGACATGTGAGAACAGCCCTTGCGACGTGCAGCTTTGGTATTACAAATTGTTAAGGAGGAATGGTTATTGGAGTCAATGATGGTAGGTTTTATTAGGGCTTCTAATCCCGCAGTCTATGTTTAATCAAAGTGTCTGTGAGACTGAATATTTCCGGGATCCTGGAGATGGTTGGGATCCCGTAAATAAAATAAAATCATAACATATATTGAAATGCACAGTCTGTTACTCGAACGATCGAGCATTTAATTATTATTATAAACAGTTTGAAGGCATGTTTGCGGGACAGTATAGGGCATAAATGGAGATAAAATGATCTCCATTTGTGCTAAAACGGTTTTAAAAAGATTTTGTTATTATTTAAATAACAGTTACTCCATAGCGGGTATGTATGACATACGTTACATTTACACTGTGCAGTTGTCGTGTATGGATAATGTATGAACAGAACATATTCTTGTTCATAATATGACTGTGACGTAGGTTCTATGAACTTATTATTAAGCGAAATGAATATTCTTACAACTATAACCCTTCTCTATAGAAGCTATATATCACCATCGGTGAATTAGTATTAAAACAGGACGAGTTCACTCGTTGACAGCATGGAAAGGGTTAAAAAGGGGACCAATAAATCCTATGGGGTAAATTAAAAATGGGTTTCAAAATTTATTATATCTATCCGTACACTTTACACACAAATGTTGATTGTTATTATTTATAATAGTAATATTATTAATTACGATGATTTATCTTTATTAACATGGTATTAATGATGTGTACTTTATTAATGTTATTATTTGTATGTACTTCTGCAGTTGATTTCTGATTATGTATTATTTGCACACCGCGCCATTCATACATATAATTTTGTTAGAATCATACATATAACATTTGACATTATTTATTTTATTTGCTAGTTGCTTTGTGTTGCCTGGGCGTACATTATATTAAGTGGATATTAAATAACAATTAACCACGTTCATGTATGGTGCAGGACAAATATGATTTATTATATTATATGTATGGATCCAAGATTCCAATGATTTATCATCTTATAATTTATGTAATTTTATTTTTGACAGATACAAAACCTTAACCGCGCAGTTCGCTGCCAATAAAATAACTATTTAGGAATTAGGATCGAAATAATCTAAAGATCCTGAAATATGGATCCGAAACTTCTACGTGAAGAAATTGCGTTTAAATATCAGTTTGCATGTTTTAGTTTGCGCCGCTTGCTCGCACCGGCATTAGAGGCATCTCATCGCACCTAGTTGCATGCTTACTATTTATTTACCTTATAGTGGATCATCGCTTGCTTACCATCTCCGCGGATACCTCAGTTATCAGGATCCACAGGAGTTTCATTGATTACCCTTCCTAAAATTATCAAAGGATCCCTGGCTTCTTACTATGGCTCACTAGGATACGCAGGGATCAAAGGATCTTATTTGGATCCTAGTAACTCAACCATGTGGATCCGTGGCTGATTCCGCGCAGCTTTCGTACGACGGCACTATGGCTTGGCACAGTAATGTGACATTTGCCTGAAACCTGTTGTATATCTTAATTACAATTATAGCCGTAAAATGACCCCCCCCGGCTAAGCCCAATATATTTTGAATTCGATTTGAGATATGGTCGATGGTGCAATGTCACATTATGTGTCCGGTCTGAAGGAAAATGTAAGCCAACTGTCATCCGAGCAGACAACTCGTGGCGCTTACTGAGTCAAAATATATCTCTGTGTTGATAGGCGCTGGATATTGCGTCCCAATCCTATAATTACTAGACCTTCCTGATTTACATAATCGACATGATAGCTTATTTAAATAGTAGAGGCGCCGTCACGTTCTGACAAACTGTGTGTGAGAGGGACGGATGCTTTATCATTTATTTATCGCGCGCGATAAAGCGTAGCATCATAAGTCTACGGGTCTTCAATTAGTCATAATTCCAATACCAATACTATGATAGCAATGGATCCTGTAGATATTCTACGTTAGCTGACTATCAAACAAAATTTGGATTCAAGAGAATTTACACCAAAGACGGATGCAATGATTATCTTTACTTTGATCTTAAATGGCATCAATGATATCTCGTGTTAGTTATCTTGTTAATCCTAAACGTAAAATTTCGGAATCGTAACAAAACATTCTCATAAAAAGTTATGCTGGGTGTAGGTTACATATTGAAAAGATAATGAGAAAGCTAATAAGAGCCCGCAATCCGGACGGATAGAAGTTTTAATCGAAACTGACACTAATAGCTGAACGTAGTTATGCAATAACGTTCCGTTCCACATGCAAGTTTAGACTTGTAAAATTGTAATCAGCAATTTTATTATCGTCAAACAAATGCAATATCCAGCGCTATTGACGACAGTGGAGTTTAGTGTCGAGTGTGACGGGTTGCGTGTTCCTGACGTGACGGGTGCGGGGTGTGGGTTGTAGGTCTGGAGCTGCCGCTGGTGAAGGGCATGCCCGGCGTCACGGCCAGCGTCGCGGCGCTCATGCCGGACTTCCACGCGGGTGGGTATCAGGCCGCTGGCCCGGGGCGAACACCGTGACGTGGCTTGTTGTCGAATGTGACGAGATGTCGAATGTTGTGACGAGCTGTCGAATATTTGTGACCAGCTATCGAATATTGAGACGAATTGTCGAATGTTGTGACGAATCGTCGATTATTGTGACGTTCTTACGTATATTTCATTCATGTATGAAATACAATCATAATGTCATCTTGGTGATGGATTGCGTAATTTTCGTGATAAGTCATTGATACAGATGGCGAGATGTCGAATATTCTAACGGATCGTCAACATTAATAATATTTTTTTCGAATGTTCTAATAAGTGATCGTTACTAATGAACGTCCGAATAATAATATGACTGGTTTTACGGATTTATAAAGTGCGCCTCACTGTGTTCGTCACGTCAGCAGCCACAGGTACGATGAGTTGATGGGCTCGCTTCAGTGTCATGGCCATGATGATGATTCCTTGGCTTACGACTCCCATTTGCTTGGCTATTCAAGTCTAGCAAATGTTGATAGCTAGTCGAGGAATCCAATGATTTCATCGTTATTATTCCTTTTTTCGTCATTATTCCGAATTTTTCCTTTCTCCTTTTGAATTATATTTGTCTTTTTTGACATTATACATTTTTCTTTATTACTTTAATTTTTTTACTAAGTATTCTAAAATAATCTATTGTATATTTATGTATTCTAATCGAATTATTTTAATAGCTTGTTGATTTTTCTTCTAACTAACACTATTTTGTGTGTGTGTTCTTTATCTTCTTGGCTGACTCTTGAGAAATATTTTACCCTTTATCTCTTTTTTCCTTAACTTTCCCTGCCTATATCTATTAGTTTTTCATAGCATATCAGTAATTATAATTCCATCATAAACAGTAAGTATCCTTAGCTTGGGGACGTAAGTATTTTAGTTAAGTTTTATTTGTGAAACCGTTTTCAACTTGCTTGGAGGTTTTGTAGTGTAGAGGTGTGTAAGTTGAGAATTGTTTTTGCATGGTATCGTATGACCTTAATTTAGTGGAATAAAACAAGTAACTGTTCTAAAGAATGTGAAATATTTTGATCTTTCGGTATGTCCTAAGCAACTTTGAATCCAATTTGGCCATTAGGATCCATCTTCAGGATCCTTTAGTTATACAGTGACGTGAAATGTTGGTACACTAAAATTCATCAGTGGAGTGGACTGTTCTCTCATGTAGGTAAACTTGGATTCAAAACGCAGCTGTGCAAACGTTTTGCTTCACTGAGATTCACCAATGTATGCTTCTAATACTCCGAAGAAGAATCCTAAGAAGGATCCGTGAATACTGTCATTTCATGGATGTATAACCTTATGGCATTAAGTTCGCATTTTGTACGCTAAGTTTTCCTTTGTGTAATACTGTTTAAACAGACAGAGGACAGTAGAGTAAAATAAATTGATGGATCCAAATAGTAAACGCCAGCATTTTGAATTCAAATGTTCCCGAAAGGCCACTGAACTCCATTGGTGGATTTTAATGTGGATAAAGTTCACAAGCCTCTATTAATGGATCCTGACAATTGATCCTTTGAAACACAGAGGAGTCTTTGTATCCTTGCAATCATTCTTCCGCCTTTGTCATAGTAACGTCATAAAATTACAGATTTGCAGTAGCAATGCAGAGCAAAATGCAATGATTGCTTTCATATCAGCTAAATATTAGTAAAAATTGATTTCAAGACTATTTAGAAATCGTATGAACTTAAATACACAATATAAAGATTGGACTTTTTTTTTAATTTATTTATCTCAAAAACACTTGGTACATTTGTTTTCCTTTAAACTCGCCAAACACGCGTGTATTGGCGATAAATTGCACTCACTTTAAAGTTAGTCTTGTAGATACGTAGTTTAGGGAAAAGGATCTAAGCCACAAAAAGCCATCAGTGAAATGTCAACCTTTTGTTTAAGCATTTAAATTCTTGATTGATTCTTGTGGGTTGGATCCTTTTCCCTAAACTTCGTCCGATTATCATTTTCGTTTGTGAATTTTGGCGGATGAATTATTGTCAGGATCAAGTTGCACGTTGACTGGACTAGCGGTGAGCATGCGACAAGGTGCGTAGCATGCGGTGTGGCTTGCTATCTATCTACGTATACAGTGTATGTATGACTAAGACAATATCTTCATCTAGGGTTGGGACTTTTCGGGGCAGTTTGGAAATAAAGCGCAGCCGCAGTGGAGTCGATGTTACCTAGTTTTTATGATTGAATGAATAAATTATTTTCAATTTCTAAAGTAGGTACCTATTTACTTACCTAAATAAAATTAAATTATATTTAGATGGATTATAATATGTATGTTTTATCTTGTAATCTCCTCAGAGTATCGGTATAAATCTTTAATCGCGTAATATTTGTTCCTGATCAAAAAGTTTATAACTAATAGTTTTATAATATGGTATATTGAGACGATAAGTCATGTATAAATTGTCAAATTTGGACAACTGTTTATCCCATTTGTATGAATTCAATTTCGTAGTGGATAACTGTTGCTTTGTACTTACTAAAGTATTTTTTCCACCTACACGTTAACAACATATAAAAATACGTACATAGGTTTATAGGTATTAACAATTTATTGAATAGGTTTGTGGGATTACGCGTCAAAGGTCCTAACTTATATTGCAAAATGAATATAGATCAAATTCAATCATAAAAAGTAGGTAGCGACTGCATTGTACTCTGTCTAAACTGCCACGAAAATCCTAATCCTACATATCCATTGGTAACGGGGATCCATGCATGGGTGTGCCAGCCCTCTTACTCGACTTCCTGCACATAGCCTGGGTCTATACTCCAAAAGTCTTCGTTCCAAGTTCGTCTAGTGCCGTCTCCCTCGCTCTCTTGTTATTCAACATTTGAGTTAGCGGAAGGGCAAGATACTTTGAACGCAGCGTTTTGGCGTATAGGCACTAGGTTACGCTAGAGGTTCTTTAGTAAAAATGTCAGGTCAATCAAATAGTGATGTGCCGTTCGGGAATATTCCCAATATATGAACATGTTTGTAGATACTTCCCAAAAACTCCACATTTATAGTGTCAAATTACTGGTTTACATGTAGTCGATTTTGTGTCATTGAGTACCTACATTTGCTGTATAATACTGTATTGTGGTTTAGGTATAGCTGGATCGCCGATTGTTGGTTCAGGAGTAAAGGAAACTCGTGACAAATAATTAGCGGTAATACTGTAAAACAAAGACTAGTTTAGCTGTGGCTCTGCTTTTACAGGTGTCGTTGCCAAAAAAAGTATAAAAGTACCTAACACCTCAAAAAATCCAACGATGTATCTGTCTTTGATTTGAAGTATTTCAACCCATTAGTATACAGTGCGTCCCACGGCTATGCCACATGGAGAGAAAGTACCTTGAATATTGTAGATGGAACATTTTACTGAAAGAAGACATTATTTTATTTTTAAAAGTAAGTAATACTGCATTCAAAGTTTTTTTTTTAAATTACTTGTTTTGTATGAGAATTAATTTTCTTTACATTTAATTCAAATATTTTACGCTATTCCTTTTCTTTTTTGAGATACTATGTTACTTAAGAGGAATTAGAACATCTTTGAATGCAGTATGACTTATTTTAAAAAATAAAATAAAGTTCCCTTTCAGCAAAACATCCTATCTAGAATATTTGAAGTACTTTCCATCCATGTGGCACAGCCGTGGGACGTCCTGTATAGCCTTGCAACATCCACGCACTTGAAAAGGGACGGGTGTTTTACGATTAAGAGAAACGTTAGTGTGCGACAGAGACGGACTGATATTTTTACCCAAGAACCAGGCCTCGACGGTGTTCCTCTGTTCTGAATGAACCCAAACCCAGCACCGTTTGTTCAATCAAAATTTAACATCTTTGTAAATGTTACTTGATTTCGGGATGACATGTTGCGAATGTTTCAAGTTTGTGACATGAAGACGTTTATCGAGTGTGTTGGTCAATTTTGGCGAAAGCTACCATTGAAGTCCAAAATTTAGATCAGAATTGTTAACCATCGAAACTCAAGACGTCTTTAGACGCTCAAAATCGATTGCAACTCGAACGCGGTTTGTTAACTGTCAATATACATGTAATTAACCCACTTGTTATTCGGGAGCACTATTTGCGTTTAACCTTCTAAAGATCTCCATCTAGGGTTGCCAGATTCAGGAATTTCATTTTCGGGACAATCCGAGGGTTACGAATTCAGTCGGTAGGCAGACTATCTTTCTAACTAAACTGACGTTTGAGTTCGACCACTAGACGGAACGCACCAGATCCGATCGTCTCTCTCTATAGCATAACGTGTGCTCTTTCTGGTCACTGACTAAGCCACCAACCACTCCTGACAAAACCTACTTGGCTTGTCTATTTTTTTAACTCAAATCTTGCAAGCTGAAATTAGCCCTTAGGTAGGTGCGATACAAAACACGAGTGAACAAGAATGGGGACGTATCGTATCTACTCGTAACATAATGAAAAAAAAAAAAAGAAAAACTAGTAGAAGGTATTCTAAATCCAGGACTATAAAGTGTAATTCCTGGACACGGGACAAGAATGGTAATTCCGGGACAATCCCGGATTTCCCGGACATCTGGCAACCCTATCTACATCTGTTCACCAAATCATTTCAGTCTCGTCTAAGATCTTTAGGCCAAGTTCTGAAAACCGGAGAAAGACTGCTCTTGCCTTTTAGTCATTGAAAGCTGCAACTCATTGTAAAGGAAAACAAAGGCAGAGTCGGACGCATATCGTCGACCGTAGGCTGAATTAGCGTAAGGGATATTGTTTTGCCTGTCCCTTACCGTAATTCAGCCTACGGTTGACGATATGTACAACTCCTAATAGGTACCAACTGAACATTGGTACCCGAGCATACCTGTGCTAGCCCATGACGGTCATGACATATTTCATGTGTAAGGCACGAACCACAAATCGCGTTTCGTCCGGGAGATTTAAATGTCTCTGTGTCACGTAAATAACCACAATTAGTATGAGATTTTCAAGTGTCTACACGAAAATGAGCGAGTCTTATTACAACCACATTTTTGAAAAAAAAAACCATAAGTAATACTAAACACTAAGAATGCTCACCAGCGCGGCGGATCCACCGCGGCGGAAAGGCGCTCGCCACGCCTTGAGAGCGTTCTTTGTGTTTATTGGTTTTTATAATTTTTTCTACAACAATGTGGTTGTAATAAGACTTTCGTACAATTTTTATGCAGACACTTGAAAATCTAGTACTAATTGTAGTTATTTACGTCACACAGACATTTAAATCTCGCGGGTTCCGCGCGTCTTCCGCGCGGCGGGCGCATCGGACGAAACGCGATTTATGGTTCGTGCCTAACAGCGCTTAATAGTCAATGAGGACGCGCGTTACATGGCGGCGTTCCTATTGACTATTTTATACCGTGTCTCGCGCGATATATGTCGCGGGTATCTTGTGTTAACCGTGCTGGTAAAGAGAAACGAGTTCATTATCTTCTCTACCCGGGATATAGTACTAAACTTAGCCAAACACAGCTACGAGTTGTCTTGATTACGAGTCAAGGACGAAACATCACGCTCTGTGCTAATCGGAAACTAAATTCAGTGATTCTACATTGGGAGACGTCTTTCTTCGATAGATTTACCAACAATAATTGCCATAGGTAGCGCGATTTCGCGAATTTTAAAAGCTATTTATGCAGATATGTTACGGTTTTCGTGTCTAATAAGCCGTTAAAGTCGGATACTCAAGTTTAAAAAGTGGGAATATGCGTTAGTGTCATACTAATCATACTATGTTTATGATCATGCAAAATAGCACTACCTATTCTGAGTTTTATACATCTGAAGGGTTACCACAGCTGTCCACGCGACTCTCACGACGTTGAATTCAACGGGACCATGGTACAACATAATTTTATTTGTCCGAATGTTCTGTTTGCCCGAATACTATTTACTTTAATTGTTATTTTACAGATAGTATTGACTTTTCAGAATAATAATAAAATACACCCAACCTGTGTTATAAGTGGCTGATGTAAAAGATTTTGTAAAATATTTTCCGTTAAAGCTAGAGAAAAATTATGCGAAATAAAATTCGGGCTAACAATACATTCAAACAAATAAAACGTATGCCAAATAAAGGGAACCCTGTGACAGCTAATGGGAACGCGCATCAGTAACACAGATTAATGTACGCGTGTTTTCGTTGGCTGTTACCGTCCAGCCATGACCTTGGTGACGAGCGACGACCATAGGTGGAGCGAAAAGCGTGATCTCACGCTCCCGCCTAGGGCCGTCGCTTGTCGCCGAACTCATAACCGGGCAGATAGATGCTGGGTTGCAAGCTATCCGCGCCAGCTGGCTGGTATTGAACCATGCAGCGCTAGAGCATTAGTCTTGACTAATGGTTGTCGTGGTCGGTCTCTGGAGCCCTGTGTGGTGCCGTTGTTGACGTGTGTCGGGTGCAGACGCGGAGGGCTGCGGCAGCCGCGCGTCGGTGGAGCGCATGCTGGCGTTCGGCCGCGAGCTGTACGCCGCCAGCCAGAAGCTCAGCCAGGACGCCTACCACAAGGCCATGCTTGAGGTAACAACCACTTTATAGCCTACTCTAAGTATACATAAATGTAGTCACACTAATGCCTGAGTGGCGATCGTCCAGCGTCGCGTCTGACGGGGCGGGCAGAGTCAAATCCTGGTATGGGCAAATATTTGTGTGATGAACACGAATATTTGCTATCGAGTAATGGACGTTTTCTAATATCGTCGTCTAGTACCCATAGTACAAGCATTGCTTAGTTTGGGACTAGGTTAATTCGTGAAAGATTGCCTCCTAATATTTATTTATATTAATTGATCGCTAATTATGAGATAGTTTCAACTTAAGCCAGAATTCATAGCGTACTTTTGGTGGTATTCCAGGACGCGTTCAGTCTTCTGGCATACAGCAACCCGTGGGACAGCCCCGTGGGCTGGCAGCTGCAGCCCGTGCAGCGCGAGCCCGTGTGCGAGGCGCTCAACTCCGCCATATTAGGTACTGGCAATTGGCTACTTGATAATTTTTTCTGCGATATTAGGAAGATTTCACAATAATAGAAATATTAGTGAAAAAACTATTTCAATATCATAAAAACTCACTGATATATAACGATGTTAAAATCACATTAGGAGCATTCCACCAGAATGTCCGAACAAGACGCCATTTTTAGGGTTAAATATTTTTAGGGGGGGGCACTGCATACATGTTAAAGACAGTAAATTTTTTTTGTCAGTAAATATCAACGTGTTATCACGTGTATAGTTCGATAGCTCTTTAAAAAACACTCTAAGGTTCCTAAGTAATGTTTTTGATTAAGTGAATGTATTTGGAAATAATCGCTCCGAAAGTTGTGTAAATTGTGTCCCCCCCCCTCTATTTTCTAAACCGTGCATCCGAAAAATATGAAAAAAATCACGAAGGTAACGCTTAATTAATACTTTCAACGAAAATTATTTTCAACAAGATCGAATGTACCGTTTTTGAGTTATTGCCGATAAACTGCGCTTCTCAACAAAAGGACCTAATTGCTATGAAGATACGCTTTTTTGTTGTTGTACTTTTTTTACATCGTATTTTTTACCTTATAGCAACGGCTATGGAACCCTACACTGAGCATGGTCCGACATGCTCTTGGCCAGTTTTTCATACTTCTGACAAAACATATTTTTTTTTGTATTATGAGCCAGGTATAAATACACTTGTTGAGTAATTTTGTTCTGTTTGGCTTTTCCGTTGTGTAAAAAAATTACACGTGATGTCTTCTCGGACCCCCCCTCATCGTGATATTTTTCTGACCCTCCCCCCATAAATGATTTCCGGACGAGCCGTAACCCGGGTGACGTGTATTTCAGAATCGCAAGGCATGCAGTGGACGTCGCCGGTGGAGGCGTGCGTGACGCACTCGCGCGAGCTGCTGCGGCGCATGTCGCGCGCGGGGCTCGGCGCCTGCGCCTTCGCCGACCTGCCCGCGCTGCTGCGCCGCTGACCGCGCGTCCCGGGCCCCGAGGCCGCGCCCAAGCCCGAGCCCGCCAAGCGCCGCGCCACGAGCGCCAAACGCGCCCGGCCGCACAAGCACCGCCCCGCGAGGCGCAACTAGCCCGCTCTAAACTAGGGCAGGGGTTCCCGAACTGTGCCCCGTAGAAAGTAAATAGAGGCGCCGTGAGTCGTGAGTCTATCGTTATCTCGTCTGCTGACAAGCAAAACTCACTAACAAGGAAGGGTACCCGACTGTCCGACTCAGATTTGATTCATTTTGATATATGTTATAGAGTAGTCTAAAATAGCAGACACGTATTTTTTTTAGCTGCCCGAGTTCAATTTTTTAGGAGATATTGTCCTTCAAAGTACTGAAAAGTGACTAAACCCTCCAACTTCTACAGAAAAAAATTCAAGCAAGTTTCTAGTTAATGACTGGTTTCATTATATGTTAGAGAACATGAAAAAAAACACCCTCAAAGGGCTCAAACTTTGAAGGGTGTTTTTTTTAGGAAAATATGAGTTTGAGGTGAAATGGCAAAACACGTATCTGTTCTTTTTTATTCGGACAATATCTCCTAAAAAGTTGAACTTAGGCAGCTAAAAAAAATACGTGTCTACTATTTTAGACTACTCTATAATAACATATATCAAAATGAATCAAATTGGAGTCGAACATTTGGGTACCTTTCCTTGTAAGTAACAAATACTACTTAAAGCGAAGTTCGTAGATACGAAGAGCGGTGACAGAAGTTTTAGTGGATTTTGCTTGTCAGCAGACGATCTGAAACCACAAATATTCGCGGGTACCTATAAAGCGACGACTATTCTGAGCGAACTGGGGTAGGGCGCCATGACGGAGTACTAAAGTAAATGCACCACGGGCTGAATAAGATTGGGAACCCCTGAAGTTCAGGGGGGTAAACTAGGGTGTGCAGTACCGGTAAATTTTAGTATGTCAGTACCGGGAATTCCCGGTTCTCATACAAAAATTTCCCGGTACTGGAAACCCTACTGTAAACGCGTCCCCGGACAGTCGGAGGAGCCGTCGCTTACGTTCTCTGTCCCTTGCTGAACGAGTACCGTGCTGCGCTAGGCCGGTGTAAAAGGCCGTCTTTTAGTCTTGTAGATTACTCGATTAACTTGATTGTTTAATTCTGTCATATATTACTGAACGCTTGAACACTTCGATATTATGGCGACGGCTCCTCCAACGTAGGTATTGCATAATGAAGTAAGAGTTTCTTATAGATAGTATACCGTCCCCACGTGTCGTTACGTATTTCAAATGTCTACCACACTGTAATTGAGGAGTGTCTTTTCAAAAGGGCTTATTTTTGTATGGTTTTCATATAGTAATAAGTTCTTTTGAAAAGACACTCCTCAATTGTTCAAGCTCTAGTAGCACACAAGCTATAAAACAGCTTTATACCGCCCTTATATAATAAGAATTATCTAAGGTGTCCGAATGTTTGTTCATACTCTTTACGAACATTCGGACACGTTAGATAATTCTTATTATACCGCCAGGTTTGAGCGCTATGCGGCCTGTCACTTATACAGCTTGTGTGATATTTGAGTGGTACTTGGAATTATTATTGCAGCCAATTGATTATAATTATTCAAATTTTCGGAATCGATCAAAGTTAAATCGATGGAAGAATTATTTCTATGTTATTGTTTGATAATGTTTCAACCAGACTATGAATTAATTCGTCGTAAATTTCACTCTGGACGATTTCGAATTCTTGAAAATCGGTTGAAACGCAAGGCAAATACACCAAAATAATGAAAGAGGTGTTCGCGAATGTTAAGCCGCTGGTATGTGTTCCGTATCTGTCTCTATGATTAAAATCAATGATCGTTTGATAAAGGAAGAAAGTTTTGAACTGACAATAAATTTATGTCATGGACCATAGTTTTAAACTGAAAATTTGACTTAGGTATTGTCTTATACTTATGTAACTGATTGGATTTAAATATTTTATGTCTACACTTGGCCATAAAGTGGGTTTTACCGCACGCTACGCGTACGGAAAAAGCCGCTTTCTGGCCAAGTGCAGACATAAAATGATGTACAGAACACGGGAGGTTAATAAAGAAAGCCCTCGATCGCATATTTACGTCGCTCGCTTGCAGCTCGGGCCGTAAACATCTGCGATCTCTGCCTTTCTTTATATTACCACCATAGTTGTGTAATGTATAACCTGTGGCCTATCTTTGATCCAGTACTGAATTTTGAATGTTTACGCTTGAAATCAGTTTAGTAAAGCTGAGAAAAAGTTTTTACTTCATTATGCAATCATATAACCTTTGTGTGCGGCGCGGATGTAATGTGATAGCGGGGCCGACGGTGTGACTTTGTAAATAAAGATCAATTTACTTTAACGAATTAACGCACACTCAATGCCTTAAGTGACCGTTGTGAAGTGTGAAGTGTACTAGTGAAGTGAGAGCAGTGAAACTGAAAATGCTGAGCAAATCCTCAATGTTGGAGTTATTTTAATCGATGACGGCGCGGCGGTGTCTAATGTCAGATTGTTTTTATTTAAGACAGTGTTCATTATATCAATTAAGGTATGGTTATGTTTTATATCATACATTTAAACGTTTTATACGCCATTTTACGGTGACAGCAAGGATTAGACGCGATTTATGATGCCGCCGCCCTACTAATTATAATTATTGAGTTGGATATCGTTGGTACTTTGTTTCAGAACATAAGTTTTACGCAGAGTAGTGTTAGACGCGACCGGCGACCGTCGGGGGATGTTTGGAAATTTAGCAATTTTGATTTTGGGACGCGTCGGGTCGCGCGGTCGGTCGGCCCATGAGAACCTAATGTTCCAACACTGTTTCCTATTTCAAAATCGGAATTCCACAAGTTTTTCTCTGAAACCGATACTTTCAGGATTGTCATGAAAATTAAATCTGTACCTACTTTAACTTAGTTTTAAAACTAGTAATTCGCCGGGAGCAGTGATCTTTTATCTTCCCGACTACCGGAAGATCGGATATATAAACCCCTTTTGGCGACCCCTTTAGCTTAGTTGGTAGTGACCTTGCCTACGAAGCAGGAGGTCCTGGGTTCGAATCCCGGTAAGGGCATTTATTTGTGTGATGAACACGAATATTTGTTCCTGAGTCATGGATGTTTTCTATGTATTTAAGTATTTGTATGTATTAAATATATCGTCGTCTAGTATCCATAACACAAGCCTTATTGAGTTTACTATGGGGCTAGTTCGATTTGTGTAAGACTGTCCCCCAATATGTATTATTATTATAAACGGTAATCAAGTTAAATAATAACCACACAAATATACATACATAAAAGTCGATGTCATTAATCTGCTTTCAGAAAATATGCTTGGGAATTCCGGATTTTGGAAAATTTGGGGAAGGTAATGGAAGTCTATAGGGAACCAGCCGTGAGATCTAGATATGTAAAGATATATTTAACGCGAGGTGTAACGGACAGCGTAGAGTAGACTCGCGCTGCGGTAGCCACGAGGGAGCGGGAGCGCCTCGGAGCCGAGTCCAACTACTGTTTATATTTAAACTGTGTCCCAAATTGTATTCAGTTATAGTCAGGTGTAAAAATATGAAAATGGGTCTTGCAAACCGTCTCATTTCTGTGGACGCGTAGTCGAGATGCCTGCAAATTTTTGTGGCGGTTTAATCTATTTGGTAGTGATCCCGGACTTGTAATAAAAAATCTGATATTCCATTAAAATCAGCAGGGATTTCGACAAAAATGTGTCCAAAGAAGTGAGGCGGTTTAAACGCTCGATTTATGACCCAAATGCTGAACCTATGGCCGTATTATCGGAACACGAGTATTCGTGTTGACAGCTCTCTTTTTGAATGACAAAGAACTTCCTTGATACTGTGGTCGTAGGGTATAAAATAAGTCCGAATACACTTTCTGCAGTAACGCCAAATAGCAGTGTTCGCACTGTTGTGTTCCGGTGTGGGGGAAAGGCAGCCGCATACTAGCATAGAGGCACCTTAGTCGTCAGGGTTGGCAACGCATTTGTAATATTAAGATTGCAAATGTCCATGGGCCTCAGAAGTCAGTTACCATCAGGTGACCTGTGTGCTCGTTTGCCATGAAATAAAGAATTATAATAATAATAACTTCGTACCATATTTACATGTTTTTCCACTTGACTGTACTAATTGCCGATTGCCAATAGTACCTCTCAATAGCTAACCGGTGTAATGATTCAAACAAATATCTTTATTGACAAGCGATTGGTATCTCCGTTTAGAAAGGAAGCAATCTCAAAACTGCATCTCAACTGTGTTTAGAATCAACATGTAAATAATAATATACGCTATTTTATTTCAATAAAGTGATAATTTGATATAAATCTGTATATAACGTTTTCATCACACTTGCTCGAAAATGGTTTCATTACACGTAGGTTTTGCGGGCCGTAAATGACCTATTACGCCCTAGGGCGTAATGGTTTTCTTTTTAAATTTGAAACGCTGGTTCTGTTTTACTCTTATTTGTCATGTTCAAAGGAAACGCCAACGTACTTTTTTAACTGAAATATTTATTTAAAGAGAACTGTTATTGCAAATACATGTAAACACATTTTTCTGTAACATTAATTAAATGTTTAAATAGTGCATTTCAGTATTTTGCAAAAATAAAATCAACCATTTTAAGTCTTTGCCGCTATGGTTTCCGAACGTGACGTGAATTCGCATTGTCTATGGATAATGTCACTAATGTCACTGTCAGTTTAACAATTTTATTTAGGTTAAGTAAGGTTATTTTAATCAGATTTCCTCACAAGTGTGATGAAAAACATTGTGTGTGCCACGGGCGGTAAAGGAATTACAAACTCGTGTTATTAAAGCCCTCGGCTTCGCCTCGGCCTTGTAACAAACACTCGTTTGTAATTCCTTACTTACCGCCCTTGATACACAATGTACTATTTATGCATACGGTTAGCCATTCGTTTATTTTGTAAATGGCCTATTTCATGAGTTTTTAAACAATATGAAATGTGTTCATAAAATCATAACTTTAGTATACTCAGTCTGGGTTTAATCAACGTAAATGAGAAAAATATAATTTCAATTGCTTATGTTTATTTTATCAGCACGTGAAATGATAATATGTTGAAAATAATTTTAATTACACACATTATTACACAGTCAATCTTGTAATTATAGAAAAGCTCAGGGGGTCTATATTGTCTTCCATCATTTTTAAAAGTGATACTGTATTGTTGGTCATAATTATTGAAAGTCATACACCCTATTTAAGTTTTCAGAATTGTTATAAAACAAACCTAACCTAACCTGTAGTTTTCTATATACTAACGTTTTAAAATATTCTAAAAATATTACCGTTTTAGAGAAACAAATACTTTATGATTTTCGATAATTACTTACTTTTTTTTTCGATGATTAACTAATGACTAAATACAGTAGCTATGACTTATAACTTTATGGGAAACAGGCGATCCTGAGTGCAGGCTACAGTACAAAATACTTTTTAATGTCAATAATGCTATCTTCGGCCTCAGGCTTAAAACATTTTTAGTTTGTGATTCTATACCGCCCTTAATACATTATGTACTAATGCGCAATCCTCGGTGATTGCGACGTTTGACTTGTGAAGGCCTTTTATAAAAATAAAACCCAGGGTATGTTTGAATTATAAATAGCATTGTTAATATAATTTAACTAAATAGACAATTGAACTGGTTATTAACAAACAATTACTATATTGTTGAACTTTTTATCATACGGACTCGACTCCGCCGGGCCCTGCCAAAATTAACATAGTTATATGATACGCGAGACTCCTGCGTGTATATGCTTAGTATAGATGCCGCCGCTTTTAACCGGGTTACCAGTTTGCACCTCATTTGTATGACACTACATAGACGACAGGTGCAAACTGAGTGACATTTGCATTAAAAGCAGCGGCGGCGGCGGCGCGCGCGCCATCGGCCGCAATCAGCAATAATAGCTTTGACTGTGTTAACTTTTGTATCGAGTTAATTAAAGCTTCATGTATATATCAGCGTTTTGTATCGCGCTTGTGATTGTTTGCGCGAGCCCGCGGCGAGGCGCGCCCGCCGCCGCCCGAGTACGTTCTGTAAATGATCCACAATATTGTTCTTATATTGTATTGTTTTCTTTTTTAATAATATATTGTGTTTAAACGGCGTTTTTGTGTTTTATTAACTTTCCTGCGTGACCGTCAAGGTGGCGTACACCGTAAAGATGTCCAAAATCTGATGCTGCCAATAAATAGTACCCAATAGTAGAAAACAAAGCCATTCCAGAGATACAAGCGGTGTACGCCAGCTTGACGCCCGGTAGCGTACACCGTGAACAGGCCTTATATTTAGAAAAGTTTAAGGGTACTATTTTTTTCACCTAGGTATTTCGTCGGTACTATTTGGGTACTATTTATTGGCAGAATCAGATTTTGGATATCTTTACGGTGCACGGTGTACGTCATCTTGACGGTCACTTTCCTGCACCCTTCACGTACGCTAGTACGGAAGTTGAATAAGGCTAGATATCTCAGCCGTATATGTAAAACCCGGCTAACCCCTATGCAATTATAGAGATTAGCCTAGTTTCAGTCATATGACGGCAGATCTGCACACTACACACCAGTGGCGTGGCGTTAAAAATGTTGGTTTAAAAGATTTGGCGTACATTTTCCTTAAGAGCAATAAGGAGCAAGAGGAATAAGGAGGTCAAATGCATCATGATATTAGGCAAGCCGGTAGGAATAGAGTTGTTTGGACGCCACGCTACTGCTACACACTACGCTTTGCGAGGTAACGGAGCGGTGCACGGAGAAAAAATGCACCAATGCCACAGTATAATAGCACTAATTTTTCTTCCTACAAAAAGTACATCGCGCGCTTGAACGTCTGCGCGCCGTGCACGAACGCACTACAAGCAACGTCTTAAGAATCTGTAAGAATGCTCCAGTATGGATCGCACTCTCTGTGTGAATACGCTCCTAAATGGCGGAAGTTGGACAATTTTTTTTTGTGCTTGAACAAATGCTAGCTCTTTGAGCTGTTGCAACTATCGGTCTTCGTGGCGGTAGGCATGCCTCGGCAAAACCTCGGCACCACGGGAGTTAATCATCGGCGTGCAAGGACACTCGAACCGAAGTGGGGAGTGTACCTAGCGAATATGTGATACAGTAGTTCGTCTTGTAGGTAGTGGTTCTAAGCTAAGTTTTTATGTGATGTCGAGAGGATTTAGTGTGGGACTACCGCGGTGGCCGTCCCCGCCGGCAGAGACGACGGCGTGCACGTGGAGTGGACCCGGCGCCGTTCGGGTTGTCGTTTTGTTGTCTGTTTAAGTAGTAGTCGGCGTCATGTACTACAGCAGTGTCAGTGTCGTTTTCACTGACGACGTTATCGGGGTACCATCTGTTGATGGTGGCCGTGATGACGTCGTCGAGTTGGACTACTTGTTCATCTTTATAGGGAACGTGCACGAACTATAGGTGGCAGCACTAAACGACAAAAGAGACACGGGCGGACAATAAAGGAAACTATCACCTCTGTCAAATCAAGCTGTCAATGACAATATGGAAGTGTCAATGTCAAATATATATGGTAAGTCGTAGCTACACTGGCGGTAATTTACGGCGTTTCCGTCAATGTGGCCCCAGCACGAGCGGGTACTTTAGATTGACGGCACCAGCTGGCAGCACCTTCGTCGTGCACGTTCCCTATACCAATGCTGCGTTGTGCCGAGCGAGGATAGGCACTTTGATTGTTAGGTTTTTCCCGCTGATCAGTGCAGACTAGCATAAAGATGCAACACACCAAGCAATATCATACGGAAGAGATGCCAATAGATGGGTCTCGCTCCAGGCGGGTGTTCTGCCTGGCAGTGGCGTGGCATTGAAGAAATCCTTGGGCAAGCCGGAGTAGCTTTGGCTTCAATTTTATTTAAGAGCACTAGAATAAAGTGCTGAACTGCCTAATATTAAGCAAGCCGATGGGAATCATGTCCTATGGACGCCGCGCCGCTGGTGCCTGGGTACCTACGAAAAAGCTCGACTTGTCACGGTTGCTTTCCCAAGGAAAGTCTGTTTACATGTGAGATGCAAGGAAAGTTTCCCTGCATCTCACAGGTAAACAGACTTAAATAAGTTACAATACGCCTACAGTTAGACATACGCAAAATGTGTCACTAAAGTGAAAAGAGTGATATGAATCCTTAGCTCTATCATCAAAGATCAAAGTAGGTAGGTACGTGGAAAAATCGAGAGGTACCGGGTCCTAGGTATACATTCTTAGAAAAAATCGGAAGTGTTTGGCATCAGAAAAAAAGTTAGTCAAATTACTTTAACTGGTACTTGTGAAAACAGACAGTTTAATAATTCTTACCGACTTGAAAATTTGCATTTTCAACAAAAAATATATTTAATTATCGCACACGCCATCATCTCTCGATCCTACCGAAACTCGAATCCAAAACTTTATTTAAACGTATTTAATAGGTACAGTTTTAAAAGAGCGCTAATGCTACTCGATTCCATCACACCATTAAACTGACAAAATTATAATGAAAACGTAATCCAGCACGATTTACCGCCGCCGATATAAATCGCCGACGACCGGGGCGCGATCACTTCCGTTCAAATTTATCGACTTTATCCAATAACTGCCCCCAATTACCATAATTATTCAATGACTCGTTATTTTCTCTTAAAAAAGGCCTATTTTAACAGCCAAAGTATGCGGCTTGTGTCGTTTTGTAGAAGCAGTTATCTGCGTTCTATACGAAAAGGTTTGTCGTAAAATCATTGTAATCACCTTATTGGGTCGGCAGGAGTCATTCGGACGCGATTTCGGATTATTCTAGTCGTAGGTAATGGTCGTTAGTCACGGCACGGTGCGTTAGTTTCAATAGTTTGAATACGAGGGATCGGGAATTTAATGAAGATTATTTTAAATAAGTCGTTAAACCTTTCATGGAACCAGTTGGAGGGAGCTGTAAAAGAGGCAACCATCGAACCCAAATAATGTAGCAATTTTTATATAGGTACATATACAGGTCAAAATTTTCACGGATCAGAAGACCACTTTTGTAAGTTATTTTAATTGAAAGTTAAGACTTTTGAGAAAAAATACCTCAACTGTTTTTCTAAAACATAAAGGTCAATCGATCATAAAATAAAATATAATTCAAACTTCAGTCTGTAAAGCCTCTTTTGGTTAAAAGTTTTAAACGTATACGTACCTATAGCCAAATGTTGAAACCAATTTCCGTGTAAAACTTGAGATGGGGTAGGTACGTCAGTAGTTGGATATCTGAAACAGTGGCAAATAAAACGGGCACGTGGCTGTGGCGATAGCGGTCCGCAGAAATTGAATGAAAACATTGAATATTTATTCTGAGACGATGCCGCGCTGCAGCGCCCAGGGCGCGCAAAGAATGCCAGGGCAGAGGGTAACCGCAGAAATCGAGATAGGAGGAAACAGTTCGGGGAATCAAGCGAGTAACGTTTTGCGTTTGCCGTTTGACGTCAAGAGTGTAATTTAGTGATGGAAAACATTCATTTTCCATTGCATTTGGTGGTATTGGAACATTTATGCTCATGTATAGAGCCTAAGTACCATACGCAAATATTTCACATAAACTCATCACTACATAGTATAAAACAAAGGCGCTTTCTCTGTCCCTATGTCCCTATGTATGCTTAAATCTTTAAAACTACGCAACGGATTTTGATGCGGTTTTTTTTTAATAGATAGAGTGATTGAAGAGGAAGGTTTATATGTATAATACATGCATAATATAATAGAGAAACACCGTGCGAAGCCGGGGTCGCTAGTAATATACAGGGTGTCCCTAAAACCAACTTTGATACGAAAAAGGCTGATAGACCAGCTCATCAGACACCAGATTAAGTAAATTTGACCTCAGTAAAAATTTCTTAATTTTCGAGATATTGACGTTTTTGCAAAACTCGTGCTAAGTGATACCCTGACTCGGTTATTTGAGTGTCATGACTAAAATATCAAGTATTTTTCAAATCTTTTTTTTAATATGAGTAGCCAGATAACTATGCTATTGAACGTAATTTCTATTTTTGTTAATTTTTTCATGGTGTGGCCACAGTAGAATATAAAAATTTTTTTTTCAGATTTTTCCAAATTTCACGTTTGATTTCGAATGAAGGTGGTGAAAAAAAAATGTACCAACACAACCTGGCACATGACGTAAAAAAATGACGCATTTTTTGTAGTTCAAAGTTGGTTTTAGGGACACCCTGTATAATTATCACATTAGTACCTACAAACTTATATTATTATTATTATATAATAACAAATTATGACGGCGTTGCCCTGGTTGTTCGGCGTAATGTTAGTTTTAAAGGTACTGGCGAAAGATCAGCGCCGCATCATGCTGAGTCAGCGCCTATTCTATACCACGACAGATGACTCTCGGTGGGTATTCTCAAATTTGTCTGTTCTGTCAATAAAGCTTATAGTGTGATGCTGTCTATGTCAGGTATGTTTGTTGATGAATAAAGTTTTTTTTTTATCTATCTGTCGCCGCCAACTAGCTTAATTAGCTATTTGGTTAGCTGCCTAACCTTTTCATTATACGGCGCCATTTAGTTAAGTGCCTGGATGAACATCGGGCCGTCTAGCCCTTCAATCAAACTGCTAGGCAAACGACTTTCGCTCGACGACATTAAATAACCCGCCCAGCAGAGTCCGTCAAATTTTAGTTGTATAAATCTATTCTGCCCTAGAACCTGATCTCACAAGATCTCCTTTTTAGGGTTCCGTAGCCAAAATGGCTAAAAAGGAACCCTTATAGTTTCGTCATGTCCGTCCGTCCGTCCGTCCGTCCGTCCGTCCGTCCGTCCGTCCGTCCGTATGTCACAGGCATTTTACTCAAAAACTACAAGACCTATACTGATGAAATTTGGAATATAGGTGTCTTGTAGATGCCGCAACTAAGTTTGGTAGTTAAATAATAAAAATAAAAAAATCTAGGGGGGGCACTCCATACATGTAACAGAAGCAAAAAAAAATTTTTTTCACAAAATGTCAATGTGTGGTACATAGTTCGACAGCTCTTTTGAAAACATTTTAAGGTTCTTAAGTAATGTTTTTGATTAAGTGAATACCTTTGGAAATAATCGCTCCGAAAGTGGTGAAAATTGTGTCCCCCCCCCTCTATCTTCTAAACCGTGAGTCCGAAAAATATAAAAAAAATTACAAAGATAACGCTTAATTAATACTTTCAACGAAAATTATTTTCAACAAGATCGGATTAACCGTTTTTGAGTTATTGCCGATAAACTGCGCTTCTCAACAAAAGGGCGTAATTGCTATGAAGATACGCTCTTTTGTTGTTGTACTTTTTTTACATCGTATTTTTTACCTTACAGTTACGGCTATGGAACCCTACACTGAGCATGGTCCGACATGCTCTTGGCCAGTTATTTTTTTAGGTTAGGTTTGTTAGTCAGCTTGTGTCCCTCAGAGCATAAATAGAAGCCCCGCACAGCGGGGCTTCGTTGACCTGCTGGCGGGTCATAGTTGTTTAGAAAGAAAACTCTAATCTCCTCATAGTTGCCCTACTAAACGAACGGCCTAAGTATTGACCAGCCATATCGTTAATTGATATATTGACGCATTGACTAAATTTCATCCAGGCAGTTAACTAAATGGCGCCGTTTAGTGAAAAGGCTAGGCAGTTAACCAAATGGCAAATTAAACCAGTTAGCTGCAACATATCTACCACGTTAGCTTTATAAGGGCCAAAATATCAGTCAGTCTCCATGTCTGCGTGCGTTAGTCTCTACCGGTTCGGGATCATCTTGCGGCTCTCTCCTTTTAATATTTGATCTGCATATTTATAAATCCGCGGACTGTCCTGCCCGCGGCGTGTTTGCGGATTTGTGTTATATTTGTAGTTTATTTCGTGAGGATTGTACGCTTGTTACGGACAGTGCATCATGCTCCGCCGACAAAGGACCAAGCTCGTTTGAGCTTTGGAAACAAAAAGAGTACGGACTTTATTTGGCTACTTACAAAGTATGGAACTTTAGCTTGCAAAAGTTATGAAAAAGTGGAGCGAAATATTAAAATTAGAGCTTGAATAAATACTGAGTTTAAGTACAAGATTTTATTTTAGATTCACCTACGTGCTAACAAGTCCAGTTTGTAATTATGATATATATTCTAATAATACTTACTTAATTAAAACGCCCCTTCTATCCTGCAAAATAATACTGATCAAAGTTGTTTGTACAGCGTCGACGCACGATCGCACGTCTGTGTGAGTGTGTTCCATACTGGAGCATTCTTGCCCACTCTTAAATCTTTGCTTGTAGTGTGGTCGTACACGGGGCGCACACATTCAAGCGCGCCATGTACTTTTGGTAGGAACAAAAATTACCGTATTATACTGTGCTTTTAGACCAATAAATAAGAAAGACTCCAGTGACGTGGCGTAAAAGATATCCTTGGGTAAGCCGGTGCAGATTTGGCGTACATGTTCCTTAAAAGCTGTAGAATAAGGTGCTCAAATGCTTGATATTAGGCAAGCCGGTAGGAATCGAGTTCTTTGGACGCCACGCTACTGCAAGGCTCCGAAATACGCGTCGAGGGCGCCTTTAAAATACGCCGTATGCATACACCCTAAAAAGCCAAATAAATGCTCATTGATTCGGCTAATCAATAGAAAGCGTGCACAACCAAGGTGCCGGCAATCCGAATCTTGGACTCTATTATGCTGGGGCCACATTAACGCCGTTATTATCGCGATTAAGGATGAATAAAGTTAGTGTAGCCACGACTTACTACTCGTATACTTTAAACAGGAATATATAGAGGTCGAAGGAAAACGTGTATGTACCTCGCGTGCTTTCATATAAGCCCAAAAGCATGACTTGTCTTCTCTTCTCAAAACTAAGTGCCTAGGGGCCCTGGATCTCTAAATACGAGCCTGTTTGTCCCAGGCGCGCTATGCACCGCTGTAATTCCTCCCGCAAACTCCTTGGCTCCGGCAGGGCACGAGCCCCGGCTGGCCGTGTCGGCACAGCAGGCGCCGCAGCAGCCGCCCGCGGTGGGACTCCGGCGTGAGCGTCACCTCGAGCTGGCTGCTCAGGCGCAGGGTACCGTTCCCGGCAGGCCAGGGGACGGGGAGCAGCGGGGTGCGGTAGGGGGTGGGGTCCCTGGAAAATCATCAGTACCTTAGTGCACAAATCGTAAAGGGGTCAATTGCAGAAAAAATGTACCTTTTCAACTGATCATGGTGTGTCTTATACCATTTTACTCAGAATTACGAGCACTTTTCATTTATGAAATAAAAAAAGGAGTGCAAAATGGCCCAAATTTCCGTACAAATATTGAATTTCTTAGTTTCGTTACGCCCAAACTAAATATAGGGGAAAATCGTAACGAAACTGAGATTTTATTTTTTCTGTTTCGTTACGATTTTCCCCTTGCTCGTGATTCTAAGTAAAATGGTATAAGACACAACATGATCAGACAAAAAAAGTAAAAGGTACATTTTTCTGCAATTGACCCAAAGCTGGAATTACATTGGAAATAAGTTTACGTTTTTTTTGAGACAAGCTTTTATTGCCGATTACTTTCTTTTGTATAATCGCAAACTGCATCGAAACTAATCAAACGAGCCCAAACACGGTGAATTTGTCTTATGTAATTTAGATTATCCTATGGCTAGTTGGCTGCCATCCGGCTCCATCATCAGATCAGCTTCACGTCATAATAATGTAGCACTGTTATTTGATTTAGGTACATATCCTTGCAAAATTGTAGCTCAATCGGAAACCGTGAAGTGGGTCAAATTTAACTTGCAAGATTTAATTACAGACACACAGACTTGTAAAAAATATTTTCATCACACTTGCTCGAAAATGGTGTCATTACACGTAGGTTTTGCGGGCCGTAAATGACCTATTACGCCCTAGGGCGTAATGGTTTCCTTTTTAAATTTGAAACGCTGGTTCTGTTTTACTCTTATTTGTCATGATCAAAGGAAACACCAACTTACTTTTTTAACTTTTATTACTGAAATATTTATTTAAAGAGAACTGTTATTGCAAATACATGTAAACACATATTTCTGTAACATTAGTTAAATGTTTAAATAATGTATTCCAGTATTTTGCAAATATAAAATCAACCATTTTAAGTCTTTACCGCTATGGTTTCCGAACGTGACTTGTCGTCTTGATATATGTCATAAATGTCACTGTCAGTTTTACTTTTATTTAGGTTATGTAAGGTTATTTTAATCAGATTTCCTCACAAGTGTGATGAAAAACATTGTGTGTGCCACGGGCGGTAAAGGAATTACAAACTCGTGTTGTTAAAGCCCTCGGCTTCGCCTCGGCCTTGTAACAAACACTCGTTTGTAATTCCTTACTTACCGCCCTTGATACACAATGTACTATTTCTTATTTACCTAATACGAATGTCAAGTAGGGTATTGTTATATTATGGTTTATGCCACACCTGGCCATAAAGTGGCTTTTCCGGCCAAATGTAGACATAAAATTATATACACAACACGGGAGGTAATTAAGGAAGCCCTCGATCGCATAGTTACGTCCCTCGCTTGCAGCTCGGGCCGCAAACGTCTGCGATCTCGGCTTTTCTTTGTTTTACCACCCTCGTTGTTTATTGTACTATTATAATCTGTGCATTTCTAAAAAACCAAAATTTTCGATGATTATAGGGTAAAATATTCTCAATAGAATTTTAATTATGCAAAACGATCAATAAAAGGTATGTTTCTCATTAAATAAATGGTAAAAAAATAGGAAAGTTAACGAATTTTGTGACAGTTAACGCGTACATACACATCTAAGTGGGTTGGTGTGTGTGATATGATATTGTCTCACAGATATCTCAATAAATCCATTGCAAATATTATACTTAGCAAACAAGTAAAGCCTAGTACGCAAACAAAAATTTCTCTTTCGAGTTTACTTGACAAGCAAATTGTTTGACTCCTATTACGAAATATGTAATGTTCTAATCGGATACAGTGCTCGTAAAGCATACGGTAAACATTGCAAAACGGCGCAGGCGCGAGCTATGCGAATCCCGCGCAGCTTACGCAATCTAAGATGCAGTGAGCTGCGTGTGTGCTGTGCCACTACCGTGGTGCACACACATATATTTATATATTAAACAATCAAACTTACCCAAACTTCATGAAGTTAGCCAGCATAGTAGTTAGTCTCTCTATGAACGGTTTGTCTCTGAAGGACAGAGGCAGTGCTAGCCCCGCCGGCTTGAAGATGTAGAAGATATCATCAGAGTGAGACGCGCCTCGCACGCCCGCTTTATACCCGAACAGGCGCTTCGCGAAGTTCCTGTCGCCCTCGTACGAGAACATGTAGTTGTACACAGGTACCGACTTCTGAACCATCAGCTCTGAAAACGCAGTGACAGAAGCGTAAGCGATCCAGTCTGAATAAAAATTCACCACCCCCTTGACATTTCTGCTGCTGATCTTTTTATCCCCAAAATAATAGGAGCGCAGCTTCTTGGCGATATTTTTCTTCTCCGCGTCAGAACACCAGGAAAATACTGTAGGTAATCTTTGGTCAAACTCTGCATCCCATTCTTTGAAGTCTCGGTCGCTGTTCAGGCCATAGAACAACATGCCTTCCACATCAGCGAATCCTAGAATCATTGGTATCGGTTTGAAAAATTTGGATTGTATCACTTCGTATGGAGTGTCCCAAAAGAAGGGATCGGACAAGTTGAGGTCCATACACGGGGAGTATTTGAAATATCTGGTGTTTATTGATCTATCGTGCGTGGTTTTCAACAGGTCTGTAAGAGTTGCGTTCGCGAAAATGTTGTAAATGTTTTCTTCATTGTCAACGACTCCAAGTTTTCTGGCATCTTCAAAAGCGGGCTTTAGAGGTTCCAAATTGAAAGCCCAAGGGCTGAGAGGCGTTCCACTCATGAAGATAGCTTTATGGAACAGTCCTTCGCTAGATTTGGATAGTAAATGCATGGCGGCAGCGCTGGCTCCGGCACTCTGGCCTGCTATCGTCACGTTATCAGGGTCGCCACCAAAGGCCGCGATATTCTTTCGGATCCACTTTAAGGCAGCCGTCTGATCCTTCAAGCCAAGGTTAGCCACGCCGTTTAAGCACAGGAAACCCAAAACTCCAACCCTATAGTTTATTATGACGGCTAGTATGTTCTTGCTGACGAGGTATTCAGGGTCGTAGTGGGCTTTGGAGCCGTAGTAGTAGGCTCCTCCGTGGATGAAGACGAGGACTGGCAGGTGGGCGGCGTGTGACGGGGCGTACACGTCGAGGTGCAGGCAGTCCTCGGAGCCCAGGGTGAGGAAGGAGACGCTCTGGGCACAGGTGCTGAAGCGGTTGATAGCGTGGAACGTGCCATGCCATTTTGACGGCTCTCGAGGGGGCTGCAATTAACAGGAAATTTTAAGAATCGTCATCGTGCAAAACACGGCCTTAACGCATTAGCACAGTACCGTAACGTAGAGTGGGGGGATACCACATTTAAGAGTAGGCAAAAATCAGGGTATAAGCTTATATTTTGTTTTTTTTTTTTCATCCATTTTGTATGAATGGGTAGTTTTAGGCAGTGCTTTACAAGGTGTGGGTCGTGACCTCCTGAGGGTCTCAGAACTTTTCGAAGGTCGCAAGGGTCGCAAAGACTCAGGCAAACAGGAAAAAAGGGTCGCGAATTTTTTTCATAAACAAAGGTAGCTAAGAAAAAAATTTAAAAACACTGCATTTAGGTTATGCAAGTCGGTCGGTTTTCAATACAAAAAGTAAAAAATATATATAATTTTAGCACAAAAACGTTTAGTTTCAAATGTAGCTAATAAATGGCGCTGACTTTAAAGGCTCAATTGCACGTTAATTATGGTTAGGGACTTCTCACGTCATTTCTCGCAAATAAAATGTAGGTATCAAGCTATACAATAAAACGCATTTTAAACATAATTGATGCTGTTTTGGTTTCGGCCGAAACTAAGACTGAAGCCGAAATTCGGTTTCAGTTTCGGTCGGCAACTATCAGGCTTGTTTGCCAACCGAGTTGAATAATACGGAACCCTAAAAAAAGATGTTGCGTTATTCTTGACTTAACATGCATCTTGCTTCTCACCTGAAATCTTTCGCTGACCGCGTAAGGAATGCCATAGTAGCGGCTCAGCCCAGAGACGCTGCGCACGCCGCGCAGCCTGCCCTGCGCGATCTCTATCTCCGGCGTGAAGATACCAGCCACTGTGCCGATGCAGCATAACAACAATTCACTGTTGATTCTCATTATATTCTTCTACAGATTCCCATTATAGAGTTTTCATTGCGTTACTGAGATTTTTTAAAGAGTGTCATCATTCTTTGACGACAATGTATTGGTAACGCATCGTTGTTATGTCTATAGGGGGCGCTGTGTCGGTGACTATTTTCCATCAGGCCCATGTAGTCTGCCTGTTTCCAGTATAAGGCAATAAATATATCAACGCCAACTATGATGATAACGCGTCATTTTCTTTTATGCATTTAACTTAAGACGAAGCTTTAAGACACGATCTAAGTAAAATAGATTGCCAATGGTTGATCTGAACTTATTTTAAGTATATAGTTCAAAAATCTCATACTTAAGTAACCTAATGTCTTTTAACTAAAGTTTAATTAAACTTATTCTTCTTATTTCAGTCAGTATCAGTAACACCAAATATTGTTCCAAGTTGTTTTAATCGTCACAATTCAAGTATCAAAAGTCCGAGAATTCACTAAGAATGACCGAAATAGCGGTGTCGTACACGAAACAAAACTATTAAGCCGCACAATGTGGCGAACACTCAAATCCTTTTGTCTCGCGAAAGTCACAATGCACTTCCTTTTAACTTGGCTCCAACCTTTTGTGGAGGAAATTAAATAAACTTGGTCTGTGCTCGGTGCATCGAGATGCGGTTGCAGAGAGACAGTGCACCGTTGCTTGCGCAAGCGCCGACGTGGCGGGGACCTGATTGAGGAAACGGTGGGAAAAGGTCAAGTTAATAACTACTAATAACACCGGGATATCTACCAGGTATGTTTGTTTTTACGAGTTCCCGATATCTCGGCACTGATGGCGCTTGTAACAGTGCTAAAATATCGCGAACTCATAAAAATAAACATAAGTAAATGGTAAATATCCCGGTGTCAATAGTTGTTATTATGTGAATGAATGACCATGTTAGCTTAAAATCGTATAAAGGTCAAGTTCAAGTTGATTCCTAAGTTCAGAGATAAGTAGACTAGATAATACGTTTTCTAACAAATAACCACACAACTTCCATCATCGAACGTAGTTATGCAATAACGTTCCATTCCACATGCAATTTTTTTTAAATTATGGACTTTGTTTTTAAAGACAGAAGGTTGATACTTTGTTTTGGGGATTGGAACGTTATTGCATAACTACGTTTCATTAATCTTAGGAATATTTAGCTATACACGTGCCTATAATATTTAAGGAGTTTCTGACGAGATTTTGAAAAAATGTGACTAATCTGGAATTATACCCTTTCTCTGAAAAAGGGATTTTTAAATCAGTTCTTAAATGACGGAGTTCTGGTACGGGCGCGCGTCTGTGTGAAATGAATACGTGTCGCGCGCTCAACCAAAGCATTGGAGCATTCTTAAGAGGAAACAGTAAGGTGGAGAGAATTGAAAATTAGGTATTTGTAAAATGTGTCGCTGTCCCGCACTGCCCGCCTCTCCCGCGCAGAGAGCGATAGAGACAACTGCAGCTTGGACCGAAAATACCTTTCAAAATTTCATGAAAACAACGTTTCGTAGTCCCCTGATTTCTTCCCCAAAACTTGACCTATTTAACTATTTTTTTCATTAAACATTAAAGAAAGGCTTTGGCCGTGTTCCTATGTTTTCCTTTTTTTTAATAATCTAGTCAAATTTGTTTTCTAGATGTGTGAACACAGCGGAAAATCTGGCATTTTTTTTAGGTTTTTTGTAGGTTAATATCTCTTTTGAGAATCAATTTATCGTAAAAAGGAAAACATCGGAACATATCAATAGTAGCCATAGATTTTTGGACAAAAAATTATTGCTCTACTGTCATTATCCAGGGAGGAAACAGGGGACTACGTTTGTATGGAAAAACTGCCCTCTTGTTTCCTCTTAAAACTTTGCTCTGTACACGGCGCGTATACATTCAGGCGCGCAATGTATCTTTTGTAAGAAGAAAAATGACTGCTATTATACTGTGCCTAAACGGGCGAAGTTGGACTACTTTGTCCGTCTATACTTTGACTCGGATGTTTGCCTTAGTTTATTGCATAAAATAAAGCCGCTGCCGCCGCTGGCGGGAAGCCGCAGGGTAATAGCAGCACAAAGCCGACAATCGTGGAGATCCTTGGGGAAGGCCTATGCCCAGCAGTGGACGTCTTTTGGCTGAAATGATGATGATTGCATAAAGTATTTCTTCCTTTTCTTTATAATTACTACAAATATTGTAGCTCGGCTTGACAAAGCAGCCCCTGAATGCAAAGGTAACGCGAGAAGTTTTCCAGGAAGTCGCCGGACCATTTGCATGTTCTCTCCGTTTATAACAATTAGCGGGGCGGGTATTTTTCTTTATTACGCTCCAGCGTCTTAATTACTTTAAATAAATGAATTGTTACTCGTCGTAGAGCCATTTGCGCTCGCATTGGCTGAGCCAGCTTAATGTGGATCGAGGTAGTTCACCACAGAACCATAAAAAGGGTTGAGAATAGGATACTTGCCCGCAGTCTATATTATTAAACCGCGATTAGAATACGATTGAGCACATATGTCGTTTTTGAAATGGTAGAGTGTGCAGATACATGAAAATACTCATTTTAAACCCGAACACGTTTATTAAGTATTTTTTATAAAGGTAGCCTACCTTAATAATAAATTGTTCTAAATGCATTCAAAAACCAACTTCTTATCAGTTGAAAAATCGATGATCGATGATGATGTTGTATGTTAGTTCTAATAGTTGGGAAAACACATACATTATATTACCTACTTAAATAAAATAGTAATAATGTAATAATTTCTATTCAGGAACACCATCGAAAAATATTCCCTAATAATACTATCATCTTTAGCTTTTCTATAACATGAAAATTATGTGAAAAATAATGACAGATTTGTCAAATACCAATATGTTTAAATTTAAATTTGTCAAATATGTAGGTAGACTTTAATTTTTTTTTTTTTATAAAACAAATGGCACAATATTTAGCATTTACCAAGAATAGGTAGAGTTGTAATAATTATGTACTTAGTGAATAATTATGATGAAGCATACATTGTAAATCTATTACTTATCTATAATAGGTGTCTGCACTTTTAAACTATGAAGATATCATAGATTGACTTATAATTATATTTATTCATTGTATGTACTTTCGTGCTAACGGTACTTCGGAATCGCACTATAATCGCGGTTAATAATATCTATCAGTATCACCCACAAATTATTTCACGCTAGCCTTTAAATCTGCTTTCGTAATACGAAAATTAACTAAATGTCACCTTTTTAACATTTGACAACGATTCACCACCGCGTAAAATCGAATCAAATCATGTATTTCTGCAAGTAGTCAAGGGTTGTTTCACATGTCTGATTCTATTGGCAGAAAATCACCAGTATCTCTTTTCAAAAACATTTATACCCAAACTATTGGATCTAACATTTTGAAAAAAATACGGAAAATAGTCCTTAGGAGAACCTATAAGTCTAAGTATAAGTGGAATTAAAAGTAACATATGAAATGTCTCTCTATTTGTGTGTATGACGGAACCACGCGAGTATAACTTGCACTTGCTGGTTTTAGTTGCAAATGTCATAATGGGAAAATTGGGGAAATAAGAAAGTAGACATGCTATTAGCCAAAATTTAATACGTCATTTTACCCAGCAAAATGTCCCTACAACATCGCCGCTCGCCACGTCATAATAGATGCAAACAAAATTCCGTCTTTGTTGATATGCCGTCAGTAATTAAATTTTTAGCGCCTATAGTGAGTTAATGAGTTAGCAAATAAAATATAAGCCGAGCTCGCTGTGAGTGAATACATTTATTCCATGGTAAAAGTGACGGTTCAGACCAATTTTTTTTTCAATAATCGTTATAATAATTTAATGTTTTATATTTTTTTCCTGGCAAATGTGTTTAAAAACGTCGTATGATACTCGTGGGCTATGGTCATTACAGGCTCGGCAATACAGCCCTCGCCTTACGGCTCGGGCTGTGCAACACAGCCTCGACTGTAATGACCAACATAGCCCACTCGTATCATAATATACTATTTTTTGCTGTACCTTTTTTTGCGAAACAGTTTTTTATTTTTCCCATACAAAAGTGACCCGCCCTACTATTGAAGGCGATTCTTAACCCTCTTTTCGTTTGCATGAAAACTCGAGACTCGAAACACCTTAAAGTGTTAAACTATTTGTTCTGCTCATGGTGATCTAATCAGGGGATGCATTTAGGTTCAGTCGAAATTCGGTCTGGAAAACTACAAACTCGTAAATGTTTGATTAGAATTTAAACGACTTGACTTTTAAGTAGTTGTTAAGTACTTTTTTTAGGATCCCTGGAACTTGGTGGAAACTTTCGCGCTATCTGCACTGACTTCGTAAGTAAGTGGGTCATTGATACCTTTTTATATATATTTTAGACAAGATATGTTTTCCAAGTAACTTTGAAGACTACAGACGTAACTTTTGACAAAGGCTTTGAAACTTGTAAACGTCGCAAGCTATTTTCGCACTTCAGTAATAAAATGCAATTTAAAATCTTACTTGTTAAGTTGGCGTGGCATGGGCATGTAATGAGGAGGGGTGAGAGTTGTATAGGTATTATAACAACTTTCGTTTTCCGCCAGGGATAAAAATAATGTTTGGGGTGAATGTCGAGGGACGGAGAGCAGTTGGTAGGCCTACCAACTGCTAAAAGAAGCGATGGATGGGTTGTGTGAAAGAAGGCATGAGGGAGAAAGCAGTGAGAGTGGAGTGCTGAGATTACCAATAATAGAGCAGAATGGAAGAAAATAGTACATTACACAACTAGGGTGGTAAAACAAAGAAAGGCCGAAAGCGCAGATGTTTGCGGCCCGAGCTGCTAGCGAGGGACGTAAACATGCGATCGAGGGCTTTCTTTATTGCCTCCCGTGTTGTGTACATAATGTTATGTCTACACTTGGCTAGAAAGCGGCTTTTCCGTACGCGTAGCGTGCGGGACAAGCCACTTTATGGCCAGGTGTGGTATAAAAGGTGTTATGCCGACCCCACATATAGTAGGGCGATGATGATGACTTGTTAAATTGATTCTGAAATTATGCGTAACGTCAAAAAAGAAAAGGTGAAAAAAAAATTGTTTGCATCTATCGTGGCATGACAGTAAGCAGCAAAGGTATGTACGTTTTGTTTGGAAGCGTCACATATTATTTCGGCCGAATAACATTTCGACTCTCTTTCCTCCCCAATTTTCATATGGTACATAAGTACTCGCAAATAGCCTCTGAGCTAAGTAGCCGGCATTATCCGACAGTCGCCCGTAGTTGGCAGGTGAGCGCGGCAGCAATAACGCCGACTCTTGCACACCACCGCTGTACGCGCATAGATTACCCTCTGAGCTAAGTAGCCGGCATTATCCGACAGTCGCCCGTAGTTGGCAGGTGAGCGCGGCAGCAATAACGCCGACTCTTGCACACCACCGCTGTACGCGCATAGATTACCCTCTGAGCTAAGTAGCCGGCATTATCCGACAGTCGCCCGTAGTTGGCAGGTGAGCGCGGCAGCAATAACGCCGACTCTTGCACACCACCGCTGTACGCGCATAGATTACCCTCTGAGCTAAGTAGCCGGCATTATCCGACAGTTGCCCGTAGTCGGCAGGTGAGCGCGGCAGCAATAACGCCGACTCTTGCACACCACCGCTGTACGCGCATAGATTAGCCTCTGAGCTAAGTAGCCGGCATTATCCGACAGTTGCCCGTAGTCGGCAGGTGAGCGCGACAGCAATAACGCCGACTCTTGCACACCACCGCTGTACGCGCATAGATTAGCCTCTGAGCTAAGTAGCCGGCATTATCCGACAGTTGCCCGTAGTCGGCAGGTGAGCGCGGCAGCAATAACGCCGACTCTTGCACACCACCGCTGTACGCGCATAGATTAGCCTCTGAGCTAAGTAGCCGGCATTATCCGACAGTTGCCCGTAGTCGGCAGGTGAGCGCGGCAGCAATAACGCCGACTCTTGCACACCACCGCTGTACGCGCATAGATTAGCCTCTGAGCTAAGTAGCCGGCATTATCCGACAGTTGCCCGTAGTCGGCAGGTGAGCGCGGCAGCAATAACGCCGACTCTTGCACACCACCGCTGTACGCGCATAGATTAGCCTCTGAGCTAAGTAGCCGGCATTATCCGACAGTTGCCCGTAGTCGGCAGGTGAGCGCGGCAGCAATAACGCCGACTCTTGCACACCACCGCTGTACGCGCATAGATTAGCCTCTGAGCTAAGTAGCCGGCATTATCCGACAGTTGCCCGTAGTCGGCAGGTGAGCGCGGCAGCAATAACGCCGACTCTTGCACACCACCGCTGTACGCGCATAGATTAGCCTCTGAGCTAAGTAGCCGGCATTATCCGACAGTTGCCCGTAGTCGGCAGGTGAGCGCGGCAGCAATAACGCCGACTCTTGCACACCACCGCTGTACGCGCATAGATTAGCCTCTGAGCTAAGTAGCCGGCATTATCCGACAGTTGCCCGTAGTCGGCAGGTGAGCGCGGCAGCAATAACGCCGACTCTTGCACACCACCGCTGTACGCGCATAGATTAGCCTCTGAGCTAAGTAGCCGGCATTATCCGACAGTTGCCCGTAGTCGGCAGGTGAGCGCGGCAGCAATAACGCCGACTCTTGCACACCACCGCTGTACGCGCATAGATTAGCCTCTGCGCGTACAGCGGTGGTGTGCAAGAGTCGGCGTTATTGCTGCCGCGCTCACCTGCCGACTACGGGCAACTGTCGGATAATGCCGGCTACTTAGCTCAGAGGCTCTGAGCTAAGTAGCCGGCATTATCCGACAGTCGCCCGTAGTCGGCAGGTGAGCGCGGCAACAATAACGGAGTGTCTTGTATTGCAGACAACCGCGTTAGGCGTAGAAGGACAACTTTTATTGCTTTCTTACTTAACTTGGCTCGGGCACTTGCTAGTGATGTGGGATATGGAAATCATGGGATGCTGATTCGCCCGCTGTTTTGTAAACTTACGTTTCATAGTAGGTATGATTCATTTCATCAAGTTTTCTTTCAGCTTACAACTATTTCCAGAAACAACACCACAACATTTTTCATCCTTTGGTCATTGATTAGAATAGTACATTACACAACTAGGGTGGTAATACAAAGAAGAGCTGCAAGCGAGGGACGTAAATATGCGATCGAGGGCTTTCTTTATTACCTCCCGTGTTGTGTACATCATTTTATGTCTACACTTGGCCAGAAAGCGGCTTTTTCCGTACGCGCAGCGTGCGGAAAAAGCCACTTTATGGCCAGGTGTGTCATAAATAATTTAATTTCATGTTTATATACATGTGTACTTTGTTATGTGTATGCGACGTGCGTACACGTAGCGTGTGTTGGTCTCCCATACGGTGATCTAGTGTCACAAGTTGGTGGTGATCTTTAGGAAAGGCCTGTGTCACTATAAGTATTTGTTTCATACCTAACAATCCTAAAAAAATAACAGTTCCAGACAAAAAGTTTTCGATGATCAGTCGGCAGTCAAGTCATACCATGTGAGGGCCAAGTACGAAATGGGAAAGTCCCTTCCACAGAAGGGCATTTCTCCAGAAATATGTCTGCGACTCATTCATCTGTCTCCATACATGTAGTATAAATAACTGGCCAAGAGCATGTCGGACCATGCTCAGTGTAGGGTTCCATAGCCGTAACTATAAGGTAAAAAATACGATGTAAAAAAAGTACAACAACAAAAGAGCGTATCTTCATAGCAATTACGTCCTTTTGCTGAGAAGCGCAGTTTATCGGCAATAACTCAAAAACGGTACATTCGATCTTGTTGAAAATAATTTTCGTTGAAAGTATTAATTAAGCGTTACCTTCGTGATTTTTTTCATATTTTTCGGACGGACGGTTTAGAAAATAGAGGGGGGGGGGACACAATTTACACAACTTTCGGAGCGATTATTTCCAAATACATTCACTTAATCAAAAACATTACTTAGGAACTTTATAGTGTTTTTTAAAGAGCTGTCGAACTATGTACCACACGTTGATATTTGCTGAAAAAATTTTTTTTTACTGTCTTTAACATGTATGGAGTGCCCCCCCTAAAAATATTTATTTTAATTATTTATATACCAAACTAAGTAGCGGCTCATAACACACACCTTTATTCCAAATTTCATCAATATCCATCATGTAGTTTCTGAGTAAAATGCCTGTGACATACGGACAGACAGACGGACGGACATGACGAAACTATAAGGGTTCCGTTTTTGCCATTTTGGCTACGGAACCCTAAAAAGGGCCAGATGAATGAGGTGACCGCAGACATATTTCTGGAGAAATGCCCAGAAACATCGAGATAGAAGGAAGTAGCTCGTCGATTTGTACAGCAACCAACACTTGGTTGGTAACGTTTTTCGCTTGGCGTTTGACGCCCAAAGTGTAATTTAGTGATGGAAAACATAAATTTTCCATTTGATTTGATAGTATTCTTCTTCCTCCTAAACCTTGTCCCATTATCTGGGGTCGGCTCTCCTTGTCTGACGTTTCCACTTCGACCTGCACTGTGCAGTTTCGGCGTCCAGATCCTTCTCCTTCAGTACCTCTAGCACAACAGTGACACGCGACTCTTTGTCACGCGACAAATGCTACCTATCTCTTTCCACTCAATATCGTGTGACAGTGACAGGTGATGCTCTGTCGCGCGAGAAACAAATTCGCGGCCAGTTATGCTAGATGTACAGGTCTTTGGTGACCGTCGTTAGCCAGGTGGCGGGCGGTCTTCCACGCCCACGTTTCGTTGTGGGTATGATTTGATAGTATGCGAACAATTAATTCACCAATTATTATCAGATTATCAAATGTGATAATTATACTGACGGCAACTGATGCTAATGGCGTGCAAAATAGGTCGTTGCCACTTCTTTTTAGCACGTGAGGTACATACATACACTTTTTTCCTTCTACCCATTCGCTGATATTTTGTGTTTAACTCTATGCTATCTTGACATAAGGGTGCTGATAGGTAGCCATTATAGCTACCAAAAGCAAGTAAGTGGCTACCTCGATATATTTCTGTGGTCCCTTCTGTGCCCTGTGCACTGCGGGGCCCCGGGAGAGGCGCGGTAACTGCCTCGAACTCAAACTCGTCGAGTTATGCCAATTTGCCTCGCGCGCCCGACCGCCATATTGTCTCGTCGAGCGGTCTCGCTTTGTGATGTGGATTTGATTGATTTAATCGACTTCTGCAGGTTTTATAACTTCACTCGCTACTGGCTGTTGGAACATAGAGTGGTTTGAAATAAGTTCTTGCGTATGATATTTGTCACAACAAAACATTGTCTATTCTGTTGCGATCCCTCCAGCGCGCAGCGTACAATATATTGGGAATTTGTAATTGTGGTTTTATTTCCTGGTCCACTGAATCTCCAACACTGGCTGAACTGGCTGTAAGCATTTGTGAGACGCAAGCGCCTCCTAGAATGGCGTCAAATGAAGAGACTGGTTGAGAAATTGGATGACATAAGTATCGCTTTGCTGGCCAGGTTCGTATTTAGAGATCCAGGGCTCCTACGCACATGTATTGAGAAGGCAAGCCATGCTTTTGGGCTTACATGAAGAGTTCACCGCTGGGGCCTCTCTAAGTTGGCCGGGCCCCTAGGCAGGGGCCTTCCAGGCCTAGGCGGGAACCCGGCGCTGTCGGTGGCACAAATGGCAGTGCGCCTGTTTTGGCCGGAGAGCCGTTGGGAACGCGGGTTTGAATCCTGCCGAATAATAGAATATTTCGACGTTTATTACGAACTAGCTGTGCCCCGCGGTGTTACCCGCGGTTTAAACGTAGGCTATGTGTTAATCCAGGGTGTCAGCTAACTCCATACCAAATTTTATTAAAATCGCTCCAGCCGTTTAGACGTGAAAAAGTAACAAACATACACACTCACAAACTTTCCCCTTTATCTGGGGGCACGGCAGTGCCCCTGCCAAGTCGAGCAAAACAAAGGCACGGCCGTACCATCCTTTTCTCAAAGCCATTCAGGCGATTTTCAGCCTCACGTAATTTTGTACTGGCTAAAGCTAGAACCCGGAAATTTCAGTGATATATAGGGCTCAATAAGACCTATGTATATTCTCAATATCAATCAATTTGAACGTGTAGTAATTCTATTCTAAGGTACTTCTAGCAGACCTACAAGCTCCAAATTTTAAACATAGTTTTTAGCCTATAAAGTCCTTAAAAACCTAAATATGTTGTAATTTCAGTCACACATAAGTTTGTAATCCTATACAAATACATGAGATTACAAAGTTAGTTTTGCGGTTCAAATTGAAAAGAATGGATTGGAATGTAATAATTAAAGGAAGACCACTTACAAAAAGAAATGAGATCCCATCAAAAACATTACATGTAAAAAGATGCAAGTCTCGCAACGCAGTTCTCCTACAACAAAAAAAGTTTTGAGATGTAAAGTTAAACCAAGTCAGTACCGGGGGGGTATCAACAGACCTCGATTTCCACCGACTTGCCTATTATTTAACCGTGGAGGAACACATTTTATAGATCTAATAGACTTGCATCTTTTTACATGTAATGTTTTTGATGGGATAATATTTAGACAGTGTGATATTCAACGATCTAACATACACCATAAATGTAAACATAGACAATCCATTATTTAAAGGCGTTATTTTACAACGAAAATTAAAATTTGCGGACAGCGTCGTGTGGGTCAAAAAGTTGATTGACCCTGTTACATTTTTTTATGTAGGTAATAGGTATTCGGTTATACATGCTGGTGAAATATAATTATCATAAGATTTAACTTTATTCTCAGTAATGGCAACGAATTTGCAACCCAGAACTTGTTTTCTAATCGAAAAGGGGCATAAACTGTATAATACATACAAAACAATATGCTAGTAAATATAACTTCCCGTTTGTTGTATAAAGTTGTTCTTTTCGTTATCTAAGATTGCAGTTGAAGTAAAATAAGCATGTACTTATACATAATTACGCTCACAAAGGAGGGCTAAGTTTTTCAGGCGATAGTGAACTGGCAACTGCAGCGGGCGAGTCGAGTGGCGGGGAACTTGGGCAAGTAACTTGCGCGAGTAACTTGTGAACACGAAAAAACCTCCTGATTATGACAGAACCTCGGAACATGTACAATACAAGTACATGCAAAAATCAGGCGCGTGTTGGACTTGGAAACAGACGGGCCATGATATAACCCGAGGAAATATAAATAATAATAAATAGGTTTAAATTTGATAACATGTAGTGCTTTTTAATTCAAAATATTTCGAACGTTGATATTTGGTCGGTTTTTATCGGTCTCACAAAAAGTCCTAGTCCAACCCAGAATCAAAGTCTTAGCTTAAACTCCGTACACAATTTTGCCGATACGATACCGATACCGATATTTGTAGAAAATTATCGGCGATACCAATACCGATATCTTAGCTAACTAATGGAGTATGAACTTCAGATTTATTATTTGTGCGTCCTTATTATACCTAAAACTTGCCTATATTTGACAGAGAGTCAACCTTGAAGGTGTAAAGTAAAAATAAATGAATTGTCAACACAATTTTTTTATTTTTTATTATGAACCAAATATATAATTAACATAGTAATTATTATTGAACAAGGTAATAGACCAATATATAAATTAAGTCAGTGATTTAATTACTTTTTGCAGATTTGCCGAATTGTTTGGCGAGATATGCGTACCTTTATTGTTAAAATACCATCTAACTACTGTCATGTCTCAAGCAAATAAATTTTCATTTCATTTTCATTTCATTTCATTTCATTTCATTTCATTTAATTTTTTTTTCATACAGCAATACAGCAAATTCTTTTCGCGTCCTTCAAATATCGGTTGTATATTATCGGCGATACCGATATTTCGGCCGATATATCGGTATCGGTATCGGTATCGTTACATCCCTAATTATAATGTTTCTAGAGGCATGTTTTTCATATTTTACTACAATTATATGAATATAAATTGAAACTGGAGAAAATTTGTACGAAATGATGAGGTTGCGCGCAGCATCTAGTCTAAATTTAAGGCTGAAATAAAGTTTTCCTCCAATAAGCGACATAACATAGAAAGCTAATTTTACGTCTGACTCGACCCACTTAGATTCATCCAGACTACGCTCCCGTATTCAGCAATTCGTCTTATTGTCACCGCCGTGACTGAGCAATGAGGCGACACATTAGCTAGCTACTTAGTAAACATTGTCAGACGCAGATCGAGTCGATCTGCGACGTGTGCGCTTCATGGCACACTTAGCGGGGTGATAGGAATAGGAGAGAAAATAGAAGAACACACGGTGCACGTAGGTACAGTTACGATCTTAATTTGTGACCCCTAGAAATATTCTTTGAACACTTATAATGCATATTGCTATCCCCAGATATAAATAGTGGTGTACACAGTCAAAAATAAAATATAAAACAAATGCTTATCATTATAGTACTTACATACCCAGGCCAGTAAGATCACATGTTATTGTCGGTCGAGGCTTTGCTTGAGGCTTTCTTATTTACTGGCCAAGGTTTCTATACTATTTTTCTGTTCGACGGAGCCAGAAAGCGGCATCTTCAGTCGGCAAGATGACACTTTCCGGCCGGAGGGCAGAAATAGTACAATACACAACTAGGGTGCTAATATAAAGAAAGGCCGAGATCCCAGATGTTTGCGGCCCGAGCTGCAAGCGAGGGACGTAAATATGCGATCGAGGGCTTTCTTTAGTACCTCCCGTGTTGTGTACATCATTTTATGTCTAACTTAGCCAGAAAGCGGCTTTTTCCGTACGCGCAGCGTGCGGAAAAAGCCACGTTATGGCCAGGTGTGGCATAAAATCCATTATTAAGGCACTGGTCCCATCGCCGACGAACAAGCGAGTAAAGTTGGGCGAGTAACAGTTCATTGCGGGCTGACCAGGCACAGTGTGATCAATCGACCTTTCCAGACCCGCAATGTAATGCTACTCGCCCAACTTTACTCGCTTACTCACCGGCGGTGGGACCAGTGCCGTGCCTAAATGTAAATGAATCTTTTTCATATCAGCTCTAATAGATGGCAGCACTTAAACCGAACAACATGTTAAATAAATGACGTAATCAAAGTCCTTTGTAATTATATTGAATGTGACTTCATCAATTCAATTGCAATTAAATGGGCGATATCTACAACCTTAGGCAGGTCACAAATTTATCCACCTTAGGTGGATAGTTAGTTCCTATATAACATTGTAAAACAAATAGTCCAATTAGTTATTGTGTTGGGTGGGAACCAGAAAAACAAACAATATGTTCAAAGGCAAAGACAAGTGGCAATTTTTTTACTTTGATTCGCTGAGATGTAAATAAAACCTTTATATGTCTCATTAGTGATTTATTTCGTAGTTCCTGTAAGTTGGACAATGGCATTAAATTATATTTAAATAAAATACATAAATAACACTTCACTTACACCCTTACATCTATTCTAGTTTGTTAAACATAAGTCAGACTAGAACATTATCACACCGTAAAATAACCTTCGGGTCGTTCTCATTTTTGTGCACATAGTCACTGCGTGGCCGTTATTACTCTTACTAATGAATGAAAAAAAAAAATACTATCATGAATTTACTCGTCACTGACGGTTAGGTCGAACGTTTAGAGAGAGAGCAATTAAAGCCACCGTAGTGACTATGTGCACAAAAATGAGAATAACCCTTTCACACAAAATCCTAACCTTAAAACTTAACATATTGCTATCCCCAGATATAAATAGTGATTTACACAGTCAAAAATACAATATAAAACAATTGCTCATCATTAAAAACATTATTAAATATAAAATTAACTTTCAATTGTAACTCTTTCATGTGATCTCTAATAGATGGCAGCACTTACACCGAACAACATGTCAAAAAATGATGTAGTCAAAGTCCTTTGTAATTATATTTAATGTGACTTTATCAATTCAACTGGAATTAATAAAACTTGGTACGAAAGAATCGATTTAGTAGAGGAAAGTTTATAAACTGATTTGGTGCTACCACTAACGCCATCTAGTGTCACATTGGCGATTTGCGGGCGTGTTTTCATACAGATTTCGATGTTTTGTATGAAAACACGCTCGCAACTCACTCACAAATCGCCAGTGTGATAAGCCCCTGTCAGTTTCTTTTTACCAATTGTATTAGACCTATTCCATGGTCACTGGATTTTTACACAACACATTAATGTCTATTTTTGTCTAAATTACCCCACCTCTACAGTTCGGTTAAGGCCGAATGGGAAGCCACACATCCATGAGATGAAATGGGGAGTCAGAAGGCTCCTACGGCTATGGTGGGGATCAGTGGAACCCGTACCGTTTCCTCCTGTACTTGCTGTAGGTGGTGTTCCAGAGTTCTACGGCGGCGTAGTCCCAGAGGCGGGCGGTGGAGAGCTGTCCATCTATCACCAGCGCCGAGGGGTTGCTGGCTCGGCTCGGCCGCCATCGCAGCGGCAGCAGCGATGACGTTGTTGGCGTTGGGTCACTGAAAAGAAAAAATCCTTGGCTATTTCAGGTGGATTAAATCAGAAGTAGGTCCGAAATCCCCCATTCTAAGCTACATATTACAATGCTAGTTGTTTATCAAAGAACAATGAATACGGGATTGATAATATATACGAGTAAGTTATGTAATTTTCGGTCCGACATTACGACGTTAATTAGTTTTAGTTTCTGGGCGCTGGGCGCCACTGAACGAAAATCAGTGCTGTGACGTTTTTGATGACGCTTCTAGTTCGGTATATTAGTATTTCTAGTTTATATTTTTGTTTGTGCGCTTAGGTCTTATTGGTTAGGTGAGGACTTATTAATGTTACCTATAGCCTCTATTCTATATACACCGTGGGCCAGTACAACCTGACCAACTTTAACCACGTATTCCTGATGGTATTACAAGTAAATAACGTTATATCAACATGGGTTGAATTTTGCCATTTTACATTAATAGTCTTATGAAACAAAACAAATCAATAAATTCAGTCCCTCGTTATAAACATGTCCTTACTGGAGGAAAAGTTATTAAAAAGGAAAAAAAAAGCTAAAATGGAAACGAAAGGTCAATATTTTGGCTTTGTAATCGCTTACCATCTAATACTGCGAAGGTTAATTGCTGTTTAGTTAAAGGTTAGTTAGGGATATTAAAAAAATCAGGAAAAGTATCTTAGTCATATTTATTAGGGCTTGTTACACACTTGGGAGTTTTTATTTTAAAAATTATGAATATCTCGGAAAGTAAGCGTTAATCGACTATACGTCACATAACTTTTTTTACTTCTAATAGTTGTTAGAATCTATGGTTAAAGTTGGTCGGGTTATACGGGCCCACGGTGTATATATGTATACATAGCTTTGGTAGGCGAGTGGTTCGGACATGTGCCTTTCGAGCAAAGGTAGTGGGTTCGAATCTTGGCTCGTATAGGTAGTTTCACGAGAGTTAAGGTGAATGATTACACACATAGCTACATGAAGTACTCATTGCAAAAAAAGTGAATGCATGAAATGAATGAGTGAGTAAATAAACACAAGGCTATAGTTTACTGAAACTTTTTGGTCTGTCTTGCAATTCACTGTTCAACTTGCTATCGGTACGAAAAAAGAACAGTAATTTCAAAACCTCGCTGTCATTACATGACAGTGTTGTTGTGTGCGTGGCCTCAACTCTCGTGAAACTACCTATACCAATGAGTTTTTGGAACTTATTTATGAAATATGATTAGATTATTTACCATTAACTTTGAAGTCAAGGAAAGACATCGTGAGTTAAACATACATCGGCGAAGAAATTCAAAGTTGTATGTGAAGTCCCCAATTCGCAACGGGCTAGGCCTGTGAGAGTAGGCCTGTGCCCAGCAGTGGGACGTCTATATGCTGGTGATGATAGCACCGAATATGCACCGAAACAATGCGGTAATAACATTCCTCTCTCTTATGGCTTTGTCATATACGGACCTTGTTGATAATAAATAAAGTGATTGAATCCTCCATTGTTCGCAATGTCACTCGGTCGACGAACTGCGAATCGCGATGAATTCGTTCGTGATATATGCGTGTACATGTGATATGAATGTATGTGTACGAGATGTATTGTTTTGGGAAATCCCTTCTGCGCTTTATTCGTTAGGATGCCGATTTTTACGATTCCGATAACATAACATGTATCGATTTGATGATGTCGTTAGGCTGTACTTGCTCGTCGGGGGACGACACCCGAGAGAGTTATTTAACTCAGGCAGTAGGCTTACGATGCTACGCTTTGTTGCGCGATAAAAAAAGTGATAAAGCATCCGTCAATTTTACACACTATTTGTCAGAACGTGACGGATGCTTTATCATGTATTTATCGCGCGACAAAGTATAGGCATCATACGCCTAACAGGAGTGGGTCACTCCGCGATTTCGCCGTGTGGCTACTAGAGCCAAATCTTGCCCCCTGGAGGGGCTTAGCCAGCGATCAGGTAGAGCACGCGTTATGCGGTGAAAAGAGACGGTCTGATGTGGAGCGTTCCGACCGGCGGTGGTTAGACACGAACGTCAGTTTACTACTTATTCTGTGACCTAGATTGATTCCCATAAAGTTATGTCATAATGCATTGTTTGTTATAATTAGGGATAGTAATAAAATATTTTTTCTAAGCTCGTAATATTTTGAGGATATTCAAATGCTACTCGTATTAGTTCAAGTTTGATTCAAAGAAAAAAAGGCATTATTACTTTCGTTAATTATGACATTATAGGCCTCTTATGGGAGACAATATAGATCAATCATCGCAAAGAGGTGTGCACTGTGCAGTAGTAATGAAGATTAACAATTTTAAGCTCACCAGATGACGATGGCTTCTTAGTAAAAAAGATTGAAAATCTATAGGTATTGTCTGTGAAATTTACATCGCAAAATTGCCTGTTAAAGAATTTGTCACTGATCTTCAGTGAGAATGGAGGACTGTCACTGAAGATCAGTGACAGTCCTCCATTCACTGTAAGTGATTGGTGGTAAAAAAGTTGTTAGGCTTAATTGTAAGTTTAAGACCTCTGTCGGTATTTCAAGAAATGGTGTTTAATTTTTCTCAAAACACGACTTATTGACTAGGCTTATTGCTTCACGTACGGTGGCATGGTCGGCTATGCAATGCGAGGAGCGTTTATTTAAATTGCTTGATTGTTAACAATTTCCGTGCTCCCATTTTTTTATTGTAAATTACCGTCCTAAGTGCCCTTATGCCCTAGTACAAGTATGTATGAAGCATATTGCGGTGTTCACCCAACATATTGATCACCCAATATAATGATGAATATGATGATGACAGAATTCTGTATTTCCTCTAAACCGAGGAGTTATCCCACTGGACCGCATATGCACTCTCTGTATCCCGCTCTCTGGCGCAACCGCGACACGATCAAATTTATGTGCTGTTTTGTTCTGTTTTACAAGAGCTATAAATTTATGGAAATTGTATGAGAGACGTGCCTCGCGGACAAATGAGCGCACTAGCGCCACCTACCGCGGTTGGAGGCATTAAACGACCCCGCACAGCATGATACTGCAAACTGGGGTACATTCACAAATGTCATAAACAACAACACAAAAAATCGGCCAAGTGCGAGTCGGACACGCGCACCGAGGGTTCTCTTAAGTAGAATCTACAATATAAGCCCTTTTATATGATACCCCACTTGATATATAAGGTCCTAATTTATTAGTTGCAGATATTTTTTACAGCTGATAGTACTCGGTCTCTGGAGTATATTAAAGCATAAAACATTATAGCTTTTACGATGTTTTTTTAGAGAAAAAGGAAAGACAAATCTGCTACGTAATAACACCCTGTTAATGTGATTACTAAATGAAAACTCATTGAACAGATTCTAGTAGCTCTTTTACTTACCACTTAACTGTAACTGGCCACTTCACGTCGATAAATCCCATCCTAATGACATTTGCAGTTTTCCCGCCGAACCGTTACGACATTTACGACAAACAATTGCTGACATGACAGATAGTCTTATTGTGACATGTAATAATGCACATGGTGATTTTTTTTTAGACGAAATTATAATTTATTTTTTTGTTAGGTAAATGAAATCAAAAAAGTTATATGAAAAGATTTCTTAATTTCTATTTAAAGTTAATTATTTTAATGTAAAGTATAATGTGTTAAAATATCTGCAACTAATAAATTAGGACCTTATATTAGCCCAGCTTTCAATTTTCGACCTCCCATTTCGGCCCGCTTTAAAAAAAGTAATAAAGATATAAGATTGTTTTTACCCGACTGCGGCGAAGCCCAAAGGAGGGTAATGTGTTTGACCTGTATGTATGTATGTCCGTTCCTGTGTCCGCTCGTAACTACTCAACGGCACAACCGATTTTGATAAATGATACATCATTGGATTCGTCTTGATGGCGCGAGTGTCACTGGGTATGAAGTTCGTAAAATAAACAAAATGGCGGATTTTATGCACTTTTAAAGTGCACCGCGGTCGGGTTTTTTTTAGTAAAAATATTTAGTTATTATGTCCAGTAGGCTCGAGTTAATGACTTTTAAAACTATTTCAAATTTCAAATCGATAGCAGCAGTAGTTCTTGAGATATCTGGCTGTGACAGACGGACAGACAGACCATTTTGGTCCGGAACCCTAATGAAGAAGTCACTAAAGTTAGCAACCTGGCCTTAAGGCGATTCAAGTCGGTCGTTTCTCCATACAAACATACATTGGTTTATGCCACACCTGGCCATAAAGCGGCTTTTTCCGCACGCTGCGCGTACGGAAAAAGCCGCTTTCTGGCCAAGTGTAGACATTAAATGATGTACACAACACGGGAGGTAATAAAGAAAGCCCTCGATGGCATATTTACGTCCCTCGCTTGCAGCTCGGGCCGCAAACATCTGCGATCTCGGGCTTTCTTTGTATTACCACCCTAGTTGTGTAATGTACTATATCATTTGCTTCCGCGGCATCAATCGTGGTGGAACTGTGTATAATTTTATAGCTTACATTTCGTCTGCACTGAAACGACAAGTCTCAATGAAACAAAATTAAAGTGCAATGTGTCGTTTAAGGTAAGCGAGATCCGTTAACATCATTTGAAATCAAACGTTTTTTGATGATACTGTATATATTTTTTGGCTTTTTGTGAGTTCTCATGTCATTTCGTGTACACAATAGTGCATTGTGTATCAAGGGCGGTAAGTAAGGAATTACAAACGAGTGTTTGTTACAAGGCCGAGGCGAAGCCGAGGGCTTCAATAACATGAGTTTGTAATTCCTTTACCGCTCGTGGCACACACTATGTTTTTCATCACACTTGTGAGGAAATCTAATTAAAATTAACCTTACTTAACCTAAATAAAATTGTCAAAGAGACAGTGACATTAGTGACATATGTCCATAGACAATGCGAATGTCAAGTCACGTTCGGAAACCATAGCGGTAAAGACTTAAAACGGTTGATTTTATAATTGCAAAATACTGAAATACACTATTTAAACATTTAATTAATGTTACAGAAATGTGTGTTTACATGTATTTGCAATAACAGTTCTCTTTAAATACCTAAATATTTCAGTGATAAAAGTTAAAAAAGTAAGTTGGCGTTTCCTTTGAAGATGACAAATAAAAGTAAAAAAGAACCAACGTTTTCAAATTAAAAAAAAACCATTATGCCCTTGGGCGTAATAGGTCATTTACGGCCCGCACAACCTACGTGTAACAACACCATTTTCGAGCAAGTGTGATGAAAAATGTATTAAGCTATAAAATAAAACACATTTCAAACAAAATTGATGTCGTTAACAGGGCTTCTTAACATCTTTACGTTTTTATGGAGAACCAACCGGCTCGATTCATCTCAAATAAACAAGAATACGGAACCAAACTCACCTGTATTTGGCGAAGTTGGTCCAAAGCGTCACCATCCGCTTGATCATGCGCCGCTCCAGGTGGTGAGGGAAGGGGATAGAGTGCGGCTTGAACAGGTAGAACAGCTCATCAGCGTGCGAGGCGCCCCCTGTCGACCCGAACCGAGAGATTATCTTTGCCATGTTCCTGTAGCCCCCATACTTGAACAGGTAGAAGTAAATCGGCTGATCGGAGGTCTTTGCGTACAAATCTGATTCAACCACCGATGGAAACTTGAAGTGAAGGTCAGAGTACAAGTCCACCATGTTCAAAATCAACTCGTCTTTCTCTGCAGGAAAGTAGTGGCTCTTAATCGTCTCAACAGTATTGTTCTTATCTAATTCCGTGGGAAACTCTAAGTCTGTGTGTAGATTGTCTTTGGGATCAATGGCTTTCAGGCTGGTGCCGTAATCTTTGGCGACGAAATAGATGCCTTCGTTGTCGTTAAAACCTATTATCATTGGGACTTTCGTGTAGTTCCCGGATTCTATTATTTTCGTGGGGTACTCGGTGATGATGGGCTCGATACCAGGCAGCGATTTCTCGATGCAGGGAACGAAGAGCGTATCAGAAGTTATGTAGTTCTGATTGTCAGCTGCTTTGGCCATGATGAGTTCGTTTACAGTTTTGTTCGATAAGATATTGTAGATTTCAAGCGGGTCTTTGGTATCGTAGCCGAATTGCTTGACTAGAGCGCTGGCCGTTCGTATAGGATCGTGTTGTAATGCCCACGGGGCCAGCGTTGAACCGCTTTGTAGTATCGCTCGATGGAACAGTCCTCTTGCTGCTGGCGTGAGCACCAGGAATGAGGAGGAAACAGCGCCAGCGCTTTCTCCAAACAGCGTCACACTGTTTGGATCTCCCCCAAACGCGGCGATGTTATCTCTGATCCATCTTAACGCTGCTACCTGGTCCTTCAAACCGGCATTGCCAGGCGCTTCCTTAATTCCTAGACAGAGGAATCCCTCCACGTTGAGTCTATAGTTGATACCGACGAATACAACATCATGTTCGACGAAATAGTCGGCTCCGTAAAGGAAAGCCGAGCCGGTGCCTTCGAAGAAGCAGCCTCCGTGGATGTAGACCATGACGGGGAGGGGTTTCTCGGGGCGGGTGCGGACGGGTGTATACACGTTTAGTTTGAGGCAGTCCGGGCTGCCGATGACCATGGCGCCGACCACGGTCTGCGGGCATCGTGTGTTGGTGTTAACGGCTTCGAACACCCCCTCCCACGTCGGCGGGGGCAGCGGAGCCTGGAAGCAAAAGGGCGGGAGTTATGTGGGATGCAATATGACATGTTGTGTTTAGAAATTTGTATACAAATCGATGATCACCGTTACCCCGCGGGTCAGTAGCCCACTCTACAGTAAATAAGTATGAAATGTATCATTTGTCTTTCATTTATTTATAGCAATGAAAGAAAATACCTTAAGGGAGCAATAAGTGGCAAACACAATTTGTAATTATAATCATCGAAGGTGATCAGACAATTTCGACTTGCAAAAGAGAATTGCGACGGCATTTTTGCGAGTTTTCATACAAAACTTTTGCTTGCTTGAGCGACATTTGTATGGAACTTGGTTTCTAACTCGCCCACAAATTGCAATGATAAGGCCATTAGTTCGCTTCGCTCACTTGGTCAACTAGAAAGCAAATATTCCTGGTCATTACCATGTAACATTAATGTAATGTTTGGAGTATATTTTTGGTCTCGAGTGTAGTTCACGGATCCAATTAAATTATACCAGATTGTGACTAAGTTATGTTACCTTACTGTAGAAAACGTGAGCGTAACGTGACTACAGCTACTACGGGAATATTCCGCCACTGACGATTCTACAGTAATTGTCTATAATTTTATAGGTTGTTATTAACCGTATAACGTCATATAATCATGCTGTAGGTAGTCGAATTAATTATCAACTATGTAAACAGGTGCTCGATTCACAAGGACTATGAGCTTTATAATAAACGGGTTTGAATTGTTAATTGTATAGATCAGTGGTTCCTAACCTTTATTATCATATCACCCACATTCTCATCGAGATTTGTATTATTACCCCTCCATAAAATAGGTATTATAAGCTTATCTTATAAGAAACTGCTCAAAGTAAAACGGCTTAACATTCATGCGTATTACCCCTGAGAAAACTTCGTTTTACCCCTGGAGGGGTAATGACCCCCAGGTTCGGAACCACTGGTATAGATTGATTGGGAACGTGCACAACGAAGTTAGTGCCAACTGGTGCCGCCAATCCCAATCTTGTACTCTATCATGCCATGCTGGGGCCATACCGTTAGGTCGGGGTACTTTGGCCAAATATAGGGTAACTTTGCCCACCTTACAACTTACATATCTCAGATCTATAACGTCTGATAATAAACATAAAAACATGAACGGTCAGCTAAAACCAACCACATGGCAATGTGCCGTAATTTAAATGCAATAATAAAAACTGAATTGAGTTAATCCCTATTGGTCAAAGTTACCCCCCATGGCGAAAGTACCCCGACCTTACGGTATTGACGAGAAAGCCTGTTAATATCGCGATGGACGATTAACGTTTGTGTGGTCACGACTTACTATGCACAGGGAACGTGCACGACGAAGGTGCTGCCAATCGGTGCCACCAATATAAATCAAGTACCCTCTCATGCAGGGGCCACATTGACGGAAACGCCGTTAATTTATTACGATGAAGGACGATTACCGTCAGTGTAGCTACGACTATATTTGACATTGACACTTAGATGTTATCATTGACATTGACAGCTTGATTTGACGGGGGCGATAGTTTCCTTTATTGTCCGCCCGTGTCTCTTTTGTCGTTTAGTGCTGCCACCTATAGTTCGTGCACGTTCCCTATACTTGACATTGACATTAATAACCTGTATTTTATTTTCAGGCCTGATAAGTTCCCTTTACTGTCCGCATAGAGTCTCTTTTGTCGATTTCGTGCTGCCACCTATTATAGTTCCTGCACGTTGCCTATAACCCTATTCTTCTCGTTGTCTTAAATAGGAAACGAATATTTATTAAATAAACAATCTTCTCTATTGATTAAAAAAAATTAAAAGTAAAAAAAATAGAAAACAAATTTCCAAACTGCACCATTTTTGCTAATTCCCCTATATAAAGCAACTAAAGATAATAAAAGAAATTAAAAGTTTTAACATTCAAACAAACCTATGAACAAATGCACAGGTTACTATTTACTATAAAAGATACCTTAATTTGTTATATTTGTGCCAATAGCACTTGAGAGTTCCTTCGATATCTTCAGGATCTCATCATTAAATCCTGACCTGGTTGTAAATTGACTACCGTAAAACGGTCCTACTTTGCTCCAAAATTAGAAAATTCGAAATAAATCTGTCAATTTTTAATTTTAAGACATAAGTACTTGTTTTATATATAACACGAAAAATGTATTTCCTAACGCGTTATAAATTAAAAAATACGCCACTATCTATTCCGTCAAATATATAGAAACAATAAATTCGGAGCAAAGTTACCCATTGACGCGGCAAAACTTTTCTCCTAAATGTTTCTTGGAGCAAACTTTGACCAAATTTGCTCATAAAATGGGAACTTCAATAAAAACAAATAACGGAGCTAGAAATATGTTTTCAAGCTTGGAGCATAGTTATCCCTGTAGGTGCAAAGTAGGACCGTTTTACGGTAACTGTAATGTACACTTTCAAACAAAACATTATTTTCCAAATCGGTCCAGCCGTCATCGAGAAATCACACCCACCCACTAAAGATTTAAAACCAATGGGATCTTTTATGTAAGAGTAAAGAGATCCTCCTCCTAATTTCGAAGTTGGACTTCTTGTTCGTCTTTATACTTTGACTCTGAGATATAAATTGGCAAAAAATTAAATAAGTTGGCGTTATGCCGGCCTTGTATTGCCGGCAATGCAATGCACCTTGAATACAATTGCCAGAAAACAGGTTCACTGTCTTTTTCTCCATTAAATGTTGGAGGCCCCGTGATAAGAAAACCTTCATAGTTTCAACACGTCCGCACTACACCTCACGCACTCTATTATTTCATATTTCATAACATTTCATTCATTCATAATCATGGTCCAGTAAGTTTTGTTTCACCGTGGCCTCCTAGTTATTGAGTTTTTTAGTAATTGAAAAGTGTTTTATGGTTATTGGGTTTGAGTCTGACCTTGGATTCATTCATTCTTATAGGGCTGCCAGTAGGGATCCAGTGCGTTCCGTCCTGTGGTCGGACCCGAACGTCAGTTATGTTATAAAGAGAAACTTAGTACTATTACTTATTATGTGATAGAACCGAGTGTGTAATTTGACAACTCTTTGATACTCAGTTTTGACCTTTGCCCTCCTATCTTGCTTGTCATAATGATCATAATGACGATTGCGGAGGTTATTTGGAACCTCCTCAAACGGGGTGTCGTGGTTTGCAAGGACACCAACAGCTACTTTTTACCCGACTGCGGCGAAGCACAAAGGAGGGTAATGTGTTTGACCTGTATGTATGTATGTATGTCCGTTCCTGTGTCCGCTCGTAACTACTCAACGGCACAACCGATTTTGATAAATGATACATCATTGGATTCGTCTTGATGGCGCGAGTGTCACTGGGCATGAAGTTCGTTAAAATAAACAAAATGGCACCGCGGTCGGGTTTTTTTTAGTAAAAATATTTAGTTATTCGTCATCGGAAAAACTAGCTTATTTACATTTTCGTTGAATGCGAATGACGTACTTACCAGTGGCGTGGCGTAAAAGATATCCTTGGGCAAGCCGGTGCAGATTTGGCGTATTTTTCCTTAAGAGCTGTAGAATAAGGTGCACAAATGCCTGCTATTAGGCAAGCCGGTAGGAATCGAGTTCTTTGGACGCCACGCTACTGGTACTTACATATGTCCAATACGATTTCCGTAGACACTTCATCTCTAACTTGGTTCTATTTGGAAGTGAACTGTATCTTGAAAAGGTGCTCGGTAGAGTCCGACCGAAATTTCGGTTTCGGCCTAATATTGGCAAAAAAACGGGTTTTGGCTTAGTTTCGGTTTCGGCTGCTATCCGGCCGAAACTAAAGCCGAAACCGAAACCGCACTCGCTATTTCAAAAAGCACAAATAATTTATTTGAAATTGCGTAGTAATAATTATGTTATATTAATTATTATTTCAAATATCAGAGACTGAATAAAAAATTTAAAAAAATCAATCAATAATCAATTTAATTATTAATTTTTTGAATATGTTATTTAAAAATTAGACTGACCGTTTTTTATTATTAAACGGTTTTATTTAGCTTACCGTGTTTGTGTCAGGTTTGTTTGGATCAAATCTTGCAGCAGCTTTTTCAACTACTTCTACTAAACCGATTTTTATGAAACTTTGCACACAGATTCTGTTTCCGTGACAATACAACATTATGATAAATTCAAGGTGGTCTGATGATGGAGTCAGGACCTGGAGAGTGGAACTCTTCAACCGTTACTACTAACTCCATCGAGCGTGAACTCATTCGCTTGGTATTGACGAGCCCGATTTGTTAAACCTGGTGACGAGGGTCTCATGATGGAGTCAGGAGGTAGAGAGTGGAACTCCTCAACCGTTACTACTAACTCCATCGAGCGTGGGCTCATTCGCTTGGTATTGACGAGCACGATTCGTTAAACCTGGTGACGAGGGTCTGATGATGGAGTCAGGAGGCAGAGAGTGGAACTCTTCAACTGTTACTACTAACTTCATCGAGCGTGGGCTCATTCGCTTGGTATTGACGAGTCCGATTCGTTAAACCTGGTGACGAGGGTCTGATGATGGAGTCAGGAGGTAGAGAGTGGAACTCTTGAACCACGCCCCACGTTTTTATTTAGTATGTTAAGTCCCAGATTATTAGTTATTCCGCTTATTGGACGATTTTCCACCTAACAGATGTCAAAATCTCGAAATGATCCAGTTTTGTGTCCTAAATTTATTTTCTACTTTTTGGTACATTTTTTAACATAAGATAAAACCGTTTAACTTAAAAAGTTTTTTTAACCTATTTTTTTTCATCAACATGTTCCTATATGGAAGTTTCGGTTTCGACCAAAACCGAGATCCAAGTCGAAATGCAGTTTCGGCCATACTAGTTTCGGTCGGACACTAAAGTCTAGGATCGTAAAGATGAGGCAAGTTGTCAGGTGGCTAAGGTCACCGAAAGTCGATGGGGGTAAAAAGCGTGCGACCGTCCGTTGCGGAGGTTTTTGAGAGAGACCTATGTTCAGCGGTGGGATTCTCAAGGTTAAAATTATGAGGAATCACTTGGAAGCGGTTATCATTGCTGACGGCAACGTACGGGATGCCGGGATAGTCGTATATAAGGGCCCTCACGGCTCACGCGAACGCATCAACGGCGTCGGCGCTGCATAGGTAATAGTGTGGCCAGATTGAATTACCCTATTATCGGGAGCAGGAAACAATATGTAGGGATTTTGAGACTTTGGTAGGGAGATGGCCCGCGCGCTTTAGCCTGAAAGAGCAGACATTTTCGCTGGCCGGACCACCTTGAGTGGATCGGACTAAGTTTTAAAATGAAGTCGTTTATCGGGAGATTTTCGTATTTGTCGGGAGTCGGGAAGACATACAAAAAATCGGGAGAATCCCGCCAATTCTCGACCATCTGGCAACCCTAATAGGTAACCAAACACGCCTGGAAGCGGTTGTGATCGCTGACGGCACCGTACCGAATGCCTAGGTACTCTTAGAAGCGGATGACTTGATTGAAGCAGCCGTATCAGCGGCAAGCATAAAGCTAAACTAGACTAAGACTAAATGATGTCCCCGACATCGGGTCCCTGCGGCATGGGCTATTAGGCTGTTTGCGTTCCCCTCTGGATTGCCATATGATAATCCACTGAGTGAGGAACGAGCCAGCCCTGTGGCACCTTTTGCTTAGCGCCCTGACTTTATTGTATTGTCTCACCTATTCAACCTATTCACTCCTCTCTTGAAAAACTCTGTAGCCTCCTGGGAATGCCGCGACAGAGAGCTCATTCCACATTTGGATAGTGCATGGTAGGAAATCCTTTAGGGTATCGCACGGTGCGTAATCATGTTAGTACGTAGATGAATACCTTGCCGATGGTGAATGGTACGGTGGTAGATAGCCGTAGGCACCATGTCGATCAATTCCTCGGAACACAGGCCATTATACAAGCGGCGTAGGAGCAAGGAGGCGAAGTGTCTTCTTAGACTCTAGGGTTCAATACTGCTTGTGAGCAGAATTGTCAATTATAGGTAAACAAACACACCTGGAAGCGGTTGTAACCGCTAACGGCGCCCGTACGGGATGCCTAGTTACTCGTAGAAGCGGCTGACGCGGCGCACCAGCGGCCTCGGCGCAATATCGATAAGCGTTTGCTTACTAGTGTAACTAGTCACCTGGAAGCGGTTGTGATCGCCGACGGCGCCGTACGGGATGCCGAGGTACTCGTAGAACCGTCCGTCGCGGCTGACGCGGCCGCGCACGAGGCCGCTGCGCGTGCGCACGAGCGGCGACGGCTGCTGCAGCACCAGCGTGGCGATCAGCGAGAACAGCGCCAGCCACTTCATGTCGCGACGGCCCGCCGACTGTAACACATGTTGTGTTTATTTATTACATCAATGGACACTTTTATTGTATGAGATATTGTATGTATTTATATAAAACAATAGGTTAATCTGTTACTCAATATCAGTATATTTACATAATAGCAATAAGTTAAACATTTAATGATTTAATGATGGGCACTCTGCATTATTTTTTTTTGCGTTTAGTTTATTCATTTTTAAATCTAATTTACCTCAAATTACTTTCGTATGTTTTCACAATAAATATGTACTACATAAGGACAAAAATCATCCTGTTTTGTAGGACAGTAGGATAGGACAGGAAGGATAGGATGTGCCTAATGAATTTAATTATGGTAGAATGTTCCAGTCGTTTTTAGGTTGATCAATCGTGACATTTACGCAGTGCCACTGCCAGGGTCGAACCCGCGACCTCGCGATCGGTAGCCCATTACTTAACCGCCGGTCGCGGTTACATATTCGTTTATAATTCGGTATAAGCGATGCAATAGTACACAGTTCTTTATTCTGGCCAGATTCGGTTCGGTTTAATACATCATAAAAATTGTTGAAAATTTTTCATTCCGTTGCGTCACGTTTTTCGTATGCACGCGTATTTTATTTGAATAGCTGAGTCGTAGTGGAATCATCTTTTTTTTCGCTAAATGTTACAATTTAAACATTCAATACAAAATTTAAACAATATTTCCGATTTCAAACTAGTCCTTTTAATTAAATTATATTTGACGAGTTCTCTTGATTTCTCTAAGATCCTAATGTATCATTCAGCGGGTAAAAGTACCTTATGGACGTTGTCGCTTGCGTCGTATCTGACTCCGTTACTATAGGAAATCAAGATAGAAAAGCACAAGCGACAACGTCCACAAGGCACCTTTAGCCGCAGAACGTTACCTATTTTCAGATTAGTGCTAAAGCTCTTTCAAACAAATAAAGATTTTCCCTGATCCAGTCAACTTCCAGTAATCGGAGAGCAATACATTAAAAAATAAGATCCGGATGAGCAAAGCAGGGCTCGAAACCGGTATTTTGCAAACACCCCGAAATGGCCCAATATTTTCAATTATTTTATGTTTTTTATGTAGAGCTCAGTAATGTATTTAAGTCATGATTTCGTATTAGTAGATTGTCTGGTTAAAAAACGAAAAAATAAACCAAAGAACGATAAGAACGGAAAGAATACCGGTATTTTTGTATGGAGCAAATACCGGTTTCCGAGCCCTGGAGCAAAGAGCCTCCTCTTTTTGGACTCGGTTAAAATTGATGGGGTTCGGGGTAAGAGAAAAAGTATACACCTGAATGGTTGTCACATCCTTCGCGCATGCGCAAATCCTTGCCTGTGGTGCGTCCGTACACGGCGCGCACACATGCGTGCTCCCGATGCACCTTTTCTAGGAAGAAAAACTACCGTATACCGTGGTATAACAGCCAACCTAAGAACGAAGGAGGTAAATTGAGGGCGATTTATATTTAGGTACATATAACTAAACGCTTCTATGCAGTTCGATCGATAATTAATCGTTTAGTATTCGCAAACAATGTCGAAGTGTCCTTCACTAGACCTGATAATGGTTATCACAAATAACAATCACAGGAAAATCGTTCAGAAATAGGTACCTAATATCTAATGAATTGAAATGACCTACGAACTAAGATTATTCAGTTATAGCAAAAGTTCCCAAAGTGGTCCGTACCGCCTCCCGGTAGTGGGCGCTATGGATTCCCAGGGGGGCGTTGATGCTATCCAGGGGGGCGCTATCGCTTTTGAAAAAAACCTCAAATCACAATATCAACTACAGTACATACTAAACTATTCCTGGCGATTGTACCATCCCCAAATCGCGCGCAGCAGGGGCTTCCCCAGGCTGCGTCAGCCCCGATGGCATCCCCCCCGTCATCTTTGTAAAATATGGTTGTTTTTTTGCCGTGGGGGGGGGGGGGGGGGGAGCTGAAAGTTCGCATCATGCCTAAGTAGGCGGCAAGTAGTTTGGGAACCTATGAGTTATAGCAACACTTGATACCTTGTTAATTCGTTTGAGGATCGTTTTAAAATAACTAAATAATTTTACAAAAAAAACCCGACCGCGGTGCACTTTGAAACTGCATAAAATCCGCCATTTTGTTTATTTTAACGAACTTCATACCCAGTGACACTCGCACCATCAAGGCGAATCTAATGATGTATCATTTATCAAAATCGGATGTGCCGTTGAGTAGTTACGAGCGGACACAGGAACGGACATACATACATACATACAGGTCAAACACATAACCCTCTTTTGGGCTTCGCCGCAGTCGGGTAAATAGTAAATTCGATAAACTCCGACCAATATATAAATAATATAAGATTTTACCCAAACAAAAAACAATAACAGCAGTAGGTCCTGAGATTGAGACTGTGACAGACGGACATACAGACAGAGTCGTACCATAAGGTTTCCTTTTTTACCATTTTGGTACGGAACCCTAAAAACAATAATCAATTCTTTGATGTTAGTTATCCTCTCTTTCTCTTCTGGACAAAGGTGACCTGGAAGAGATCCCTTACAGGCTAACTTCGCCTTTGGACATAAACATTGATTTGTGTTGTTTATGTATGTGCGATACATTGTTCAAATACATACATACAATTAAAAATCTTACACAACCTACCTAAGATCCAAAACAAGAGTTAAAAGTCCCATTAATCACTTCACTCACTCCACTGTATAAACTTTTGTCACTTGTAAATAAAAAAAACACAATTTAGCGGCGTATGCGCGCGCGCCGGTCGCGGGTCCGTAAGGTTATAGTTTCGAGGCGAGCGCGTTGACGCAGATACCAATTATAATTATAAAGGACAGAGTATCGTTAACTTGTTATTGACTTGCTAATGCTTCATTGAATGGTATCTTTACGTCACGACTCATTTATTATCAAAAGTTAACTTACACTTATACACCGTGGGTACGAGTAACCCGACAAACTTTAACTATAGATCCTAACAACTATTAGGAGTAAAAAAAAGCTATGTGATGATAAGAGATATTCATTATTTTGTAAATAAAAACTCCCAAGTATGTAACAAGCCCTAATTAAAGTGACTAAGATAGTTTGACTATTTTTTTAAATCCTTTAACTAAACAGCAATTAACCTTCGCAGTATTTGATGGTAAGCGAGTACGAGGCCAAAAAATTTACCTTTCGTTTCCATTTTAGCTTTTTTTTTCTTTTTGATAACTTTTCCTCCAGTAAGGACATGTTTATAACGAGGGGCTAAATTTACTGATTTATTTTGTTCCATAATACTATTAATGTAAAATGAAAATTCGACCTATGTTCATATAACGTTATTTACTTGTAATACCATCAGGAATACGTGGTTAAAGTTTGTCGGGTAACTCGTACCCACGGTGTATAGTCCCACTTATTTAGGTTTAAAACTTAAAATTTTATATACTTATGCTGCAATAATGAATTGAAAGTGAACATAATTTATTGAAGGAGCAAACGAAGCCTGAATAGCATGTTTTATTCAGGACTGTTGTAGTCTATTACAGCATGCAGTTGATATGTATTTTATTAGTATTTTGTTGTAATAATCCCATCAAAACCCTTACATGTAAAAAGATGCAAGTCTCGCAACACAGTTCTTCTACACCAAAAAAGTTTTGAGATGTAATGTTAAACCAAGTCAGTACTGGGGAAGTGTCCACTGAATTCGATTTCCACCGACTTACCTATTATTTAACCGGGGAGGAACACATTTTATAGTTCTCCAATAATGAATCCTCCACGGGCTCCATCTTTTTACATGTAATGTTTTTGATGGAATCTCATTTCTTTTTGTAAGTGGTCTTCCTTCATTTATTTCATTCCAGTCCATTCTATTTCCAATTTGAACTACAAAACTAACTTTGTGATCGCATGTATTTGTACAGGATTACAAATTTATGTGTGCAGTTGTGACTAAAAACGAACTATGTTTTAAATTTGGAGCTTGTGGGTCTGCTAAAAGTACCTTAGAATTATGATGATCATCAGCCAGTCAGTCATGATGGTCCGGTCGTGCCTTTGTTTTGCTCGACTTGGCGGGGGCACTGCCGTGCCCGCAGATATTTTTGAAAAGAGAAACTGGTGAGTTTCTTCCGGCGCTTCTTCTCACCAGATGGTCATTACCAAAAGTGCCAATAGAAAAAAAAAATCTGACATGTAAAAGAGCTCTTGCTTGAGTCTTGTAAATGAGCCCTATTTGCAGAAATAAATAATTTTGATTTTTAGTGTTCCATAGAAGTACATTGTTTGAAACAACATTCCAAATCTTAGCTTATATTACTTATCAGTGCTTTCGTCACAATCTCGTTTGAAATCATTTAAAATTTTCCAAGGCCGAAAACTATTGATTCTCGTATTGGTTCTGATATAAGTATGTTTCGTAACTTGACCTCTCTGGCTGATAAGCCTCGAGTCAAGACGTCTAAAACGGGGCCAATGACTTGTTATCACTTATCGCTGCGGGTAATTCTGGAAGCATAATTAATTAATACTCTACACTATTTAATCTATAATGTTATGTAAGAGTGGAACTGTAATACCACAACGAGTATTTTTACTCGAAAAGTGGTTTGGATCTTTTGAAGTCTACAGTGAATAGCTAAACAGACTTAATTGTCAATTGATATTAGGTGAGATGGAAGTCACTCGCCTTTGATGTATAAAATAAATCCATAAATAACCACATTTTTACTAAAAAAAACCCGTCCGCGGTGCACTTTGAAATTGCATAAAATCCGCCATTTTGTTTATTTTAACGAACTTCATACCCAGTGACACTCGCACCATCAAGACAAATCTAATGATGTAGGTATCATTTATCAAAATCGGATGTGCCGTTGAGTAGTTACGAGCGGACACAGGAACGGACATACATACATACTTACATACGAACGGACATACATACATACTTTGGGCTTCGCCGCAGTCAGGTAATTACTAGGTGGGTCATTCTCATTTTTGTGCAGTCATTAGCGTGGATGTCACTACCGTGGCTTCAATTGCTTTCTAATCGTTTGACCTGAACCGTCATATTATCAAGAATTCTTTTTATCATATGGATGAGTAAATTCATGACATCGTTATTTTTTTTGATCAGTTAGAAATAAGGCCCACAGTAGTGACATCCACGTAGTGACTGTGTGAAAATGAGAATGGCCCAGGTACAGCCAGCTTCCTTCTTCGTCGGAATCACCCTGAACAGAGCGGTCGTGGTTGTCAGGCAAAGTACGAGTACAAAAACGAACAAGTAGTTAGGAGCGCGCGACACGTATTCACATTCACACAGACGCGCGATAGCACGTAAGGTGAAAAGGTGTCCGTCAAGATAGCGTACACCGTAAAGATATTCAGAATCTGATGCAGCCAATAAATAGTACCCAAATAGTACCACCGAAATACATAGGTGAAAAAAATAGTACCCTTAAACTTTCTGAAATATAAGCCGAGATATAGTGAGCTCTTTCTATAAGAAATTTCCGGGTACGCCAGCTTGACGGTGTGAAATTTTGTACACCGTTAAGTCATGGAATATCTCGGCTTCTACGATAGCGAGAGAAATGAAATTTTAGGGCCCTAGGGTACTATTTGAGTACTATTTTTTGAGATATAAAGCGTTTCCAAAAACAAAGACGTATCAGAGATACAAACGGTGTACGCCAGCTTGACGCCCGGTAGCGTACACCGTGAACAGGCCTTCTGTTTCGAAAAGTTTAAGGGTACTATTTTTTTCACCTAGGTATTTCGTCGGTACTATTTGGGTACTATTTATTGGCTGCATCAGAATCTGAATATCTTTACGGTGTACGCTATTTTTTTGCTTTTGAGGTAAAACACTAACAAATCTATAAACTGCCAGGCACAACCCAAACCATTGCAGATAAAAGGCATGAATTTTGAAATATAAATGATGTTAGAATTTTTCATGGAAATCCTTCACCAAGTTGTTGGACGAAATCTAGAAATATCTACATAAATCAAGCTAGCTCGAATAAGTTTTTATATCAAATAAAAATAGGTACGTGTTCTATTGTCTTACACGAAGACCTTGTGTATTCTTTGTTTTTTGTATTTTGATTATTAACTAGTTTGAATTTCGTTACGTAAAAATACACTCTTGACGTGCTGTGGTGCTAGCCAGGCATTATGAAGATGGCGAGTCTAAATGGTACGGCAACAAACATCGCGATAACGCGAAGATTTGTGTTGGCTTCTCTTTCTCTGACATACAAAAAGAACGAGACATCACTACGAATATTCGCGTTATCGTCGTACCATAACAATCTCAAGTCTATTGGGAATATTGGGGTTCAGTAATCGAGAGTCAGTGTGGCCGTTAATATCGCGATGATGGACGATTAACGTTAGTGTGGCCACAACTTAATATAGGTACTTTTTTTTTTCTATTCGCGATAGGTAAGCATTTGACTTTGATCTCACCTGTCGGTAAGTGAAGACGAAGTCGATGATGGAGCATGCTTACCTAGATAGTGCCTATTCACTCTCGACTTGAAGAGATCCAAGTTATATTTTTCCGGGAAGAGGTCTGCTGGAAGAGAGTTCCACTCCTTAGCTGTTCTAATATTGACATTGACATTTATAACCAGTATTATTTCAGGTCCGATAACTTTCCTTTACTGTCCGCATAGTGTCTCTTTTGTAGAGTCTGTGCGGAAAGAGAATAGGATTAATTTTGGGGGCGCTGTAATGCCTTTCTACCGTATGTGGCGTATTTTCTGTTCTGTGGCCATACTGGTTAGGTTAGTTCCGTTTTTCGCCACGCCTATTCTCTTCCCGCACAGACTCTGTGGCAGCACTGCTGCACCGCATAGTTCCTGCACGTTCACTATCGTCAGTCCTATAATCCTATTGTAATACATTTATACAAAAAAAAAACAAAAACCGTTGTTGTGTTTACCCAATTCACCGCTAGATGGCGCTGTACCGGCGGCTACATCGCGCAGTTAAGATTTTTCCCAGATTGATGGGGTTCGCGGTGGTACTTCATTTCGTTACTCTGGTTTCTCTTCATCACGAATAAATCTTTCGCCTTTTACTAAAGATTTCCGTGGAGGGGAACACTCAAATGAGTCTATAGATATTTTTTGATGCCTTGCGTAAGCGGGGCTTATCAGAACTGGAAAAAGAAAGATTAATCATTCATCTTCGCTATTTTACGATACCCGAGGAATCAAGTTAAAATATAATATTCAGTAATGACTATTAAATCTTAATATCACTAATGATCAAAGTAAAGACAGGGATAAGTTCACCTTTGTACATAAGTATTGATCTTTGTATGGTTTCTGTATGATTTTATGTGTAATAAAGTGTTTACATATACATGAAGACAAAATAATACCTACGAATTTTTAAGACTAAAGAGAAGAGCGTCTATTCGAAAGATTTGGTAACGTGGCATGTTTTGCATTTTTTTTATTAAAGCAAAAGTTTGACAATTTATTTGGTATTTGACAACAATCAAAATAAATTCATTAACTCTAACCAGCAAATTACGCTCCCAAAACAGCCCGGATAAAATCATTCAAACTTATTTTCGTGCCATCAACGATTTTACAATGACGAAAACTAAAAATAAGGCACCATGTTGAGCATGACGGCACAAGATAGTATTTCATACTAAACTGCATACTTTCGGAGCGTTTTGACACTTCATAAAAAGAAGCTGATTTGAACTGTCATCAAGTAGCCTATTGTTAAAAGAGTCTTTTTAAAAAAGTACATAGTTAAAGACTTAATTTTTCATAATTGATGATCCTTTGTGTAACGAAGTTACCCATAAATATAATATGTGTAAATTCTTAACTATGTACATTTTTTTAAAACGATTCAAATGCTTCCATTATTTTTAATATAATAACGAAAAAAAATTCAAAAATGCGACGCCGTCAAAGACTACCATAGTAAACCAGATTGTATCTACCTACTATAAAACCGCAAAGATCGCAATGTCATATTTGATAACAGCTCATCTCACTCGGGGCCTTGGCCACAGCCACGATCAATGTCAGCCATATTGCAACGCGTTGCCCAACGCGAGTTTTGCAATATTGAATATTTGCTGCCCACGATGACTATGCCCCCTTAACACGTTAACAGTCCCCATATAAAATATAAATGTCCTCGTACGTCCAGCATTTTAATATGCAGCAATAGTACATTACACATCACAACTAGGGTGGTAAAACAAAGAAAGGCCGAGATCGCGGATGTTTGCGGCCCGAGCTGCAAGCGAGGGACGTAAATATGTGATCGAGGGCTTTCTTTATTACCTGCCGTATTGATTTTTATGATCTTTAATTTTTTTTACTTGTCTCTGCCCGAATAACTATTAAAATATCTAAAAATTCTGAGGCGGAACGAAGTAATCTGGGACAGCTAGTTTGCCATAAATAATCTCAGATATTGCAAAATATTGATACCATTATCCTAATAACAAATAAGCTCGTGTAGCCCCCTGCAGATCCAGAGGACGCTCTCCTTTGCGATGGAGGGATCAAGTGAAAGCCCTAACAGAATCATCCCTAAATCTGTGCGCGCGAAATGCGTCGGTGAGGGAGAGATGACGGGAGACAGTCAAAAAGGCCGTGCTACGACCCTCATGACCACGACTACTCTGCCAAGAGTATACGACGAAGAAGAAGAGCCTGCAAACAGTGACATTTGACATGCTACCACACGCTACACTAGCGCATCTTGCGGCGAAATTCATTCGCGGTAGTCAAGGACCTTAAAATAAATAGCCACATGGAGCCTCGCTAACAAAGAACTTAGTCTAAGATCCGAGTATAGAACGACCTTCACCGAACTGGTTAATGGATGAAAAGTATTTTATATTAAATTAAATATGTTAATAAATATATTGCAAGTGGGTTGCCTAAAAAAATTCAGTCCAGAATATGATTAATTAAAAATTTAAGTTAAATTTGCACCTGGTTGGTATGTGATGCTAAGGAAACGAGGTGCAAACTTAGCTCAACCGGTTAGCATGAGAAAGTTAGGATGAAGTCGGCACGAGTCGGGTCGGGAGGGTTCATAGAATGAGCAGATTTTTGGTTTAGGGGCATTTTAGCACATAGCAAGCCGCGCCGCTCCGTGTGTTCTTCACCTACGTGCGACAGAGAGGTCCCAGCGAACCATCCCATGCTATATAAGAGTGTTATGTGCTAAAATGCCCCTAAACCAAAAATCTGCTCATTCTGTGAACGGGAACTCTCATACTAACCGGTTGAGCTAAATTTGCACCTCCTTTCCTTAACATCACATACCAACCAGGTGCTGTAGTGTGTAGCGTAACACGCACACACTTGCATCTCTCCTCCTTTATATAAACGATGTAATCCAATGTAACAGGATCCATAATAAACCTTATACTCAACCTAAACTACATCTTTCACTCTCCACATCACAGTGCAAATTTAACTTAAATTTTTAATTAATCATATTCGGGACTGTTTTTTTTAGGCAACCCTTTTGCAATATATTTATTAACATATTTAATTTAATATAAAATACTTTTCATCCATTAACCAGTTCGGTGAAGGTCGTTCTATACTGGGATCCTCTACTAACTGAAGCATGTCTAATAAGGCTACCTATGTGCGCGTGCTGCTCGCAATAGGAAAAAACTAGTTGATGTGTGCGGGCTCGTAAGTACAAGCAGCAAGCTTATTAAAAATGGTTATTGTTGTAACACTTGTGAAATGGTGAAAAAGAGAAACTGGTGAGTTTCTTCCGGCGCTTCTTCTCACCAGAAGGTCATTACCCGAAGCGCCAAAAGAAAAGAAGAGAAAAGAATATAAGGCATGTAAAAGAGCCCTTGAGGGCTACTTGCAGAAGTAAATTATTTTATTTTATTTATTTGTTTCATTTCTCTTTTGGCGAGGCTCCGTCCGGCTATTTATTTTAAGGTCCTTGGCGGTAGCTCTCATTAGGAACGATTTCTAGAAACCCTCATTGAGTATCCCACTCTTTTAAAGTCTGTTAAAAACATTAGAGACAGCCAATTCTCCACTACAGGGTGTGTTGCAACAGCAGGAATCTAATAACAAAAGTAATCAGCAATCACTGCGGACGCGCTTCCTCGGCCTGACTACTTCATCCGAGTACGCCGCAATACTTCCTATAATCGAGCTGTTGGTTTGTGGTTAATTTTATTTACATAATGTAAAGCGGCGGCGGTAAACATTGGCAACGTGGAAAAATACATACTCGTATATGTATGTACCTAACAGTTATTTTTCCAGAGGAATAAAGTACGTCGACTACGTCACGATACGCATAAAAATGCGTAACAGCGGAATGGAAAAAATCGGCCAAGTGCGAGTCGGATTCGCACACGACGGGTTCCGTACCACCGTCGAGCAAAAAGATGCCAAAAAACACGTTTATTGTATGTAATCCAGTAACTTTGTCGTCTGAAAGTATGGGGCTGTATGCGTCAAATCCGGTAGTTTTGAATTTTTGCAGACTTGTTTATGATGTTGGCCTAATGAATAATCCAAGTTTGTGACCTCGAGCGCCGAGCGCAACTTTGTCAAAATTCGAAAAAACCGTGAAAATTGTTTTTTTCTCAAATTTTGGCGGTTATAACCCTGAAGGACTAGTTTTTGAAAAAACTTTCTTAGAACGTTTTTAAAGAAGACTAAATTTGCTACAATAATAAAAAAAATATGATAAACTTTTAAAGGCTTAATCTCGGAAACTATTGGGTCCACAGAGATAATTCTAGTATCATATTGTAGCAAATTTAGTTTTCTTTAAAAACGTTCTAAGAAAGTTTTTTCAAAAACTACTCCTTTAGGGGTATAATCGCCAAAATTAAAAAAAAAAACCCTTTTAGCGGTTTTTTCGATTTTTGACAAAGTTGCGTTCGGTGCTCGAGGTCACTAACTTGGATTATTCATTAGGCTAACATCATAAACAAGTCTGCAAATAATCAGAACTACCGGATTTGACGCATACGACCGCTGTATAAAGTTACTGGATTAATGGGGACCCCTTTTTATGTAAACATTTTTTTATTACTTATTTGTTGTTATAGCGGCAATAGAAATACACATTCTGTGAATATATCAAGCATTTACCTATTACCATTATTATAATCAAGCAAAAAAACGCCAATAAACACGTTTCTTTATGGGTTTCCCCCTTTGATTCTTGATTTACTTATTTATCATTTTATTATTTGATATTTTAGAAACACACACAGACACAAATACGTTTCTTGTATGGGTATACCCTTTTAATTTTTATTTTATTTTGCTATTATTGTTTGTTGTTATAGTGGCAATATAAATACACTACACATTCTGTGAAAATTTAGAGTCTCTACCTATTACGATTTAAAAGCTAGAGCCCTGTGACGCACGGACAGACGGACAGCGGAGGCTTAGTAGGTAAGGGTTCCGTTGGCATCTTTTGGGTACGGGACTCTAATAGAAATAAACACACATAATATGTAAATAATCCTACCCTATAATATTATAAATGCGAAAGTTTGTGAGCATATTTGGAAGTTTGGATGTTTGTTACTAAATAACGTGGTAACATCGAATAAAATGACATTGGGCATCCGAGTAGAAGAAAGTCAAATCTTGAATTGAAAAATAGGATACTTTATATCCCGGTAAAAAAACCTTTGAGTCACGGGAATAACGCAAGCCAAGGCGGGGGGTGATTGCTATTATAACTTAACACGTTCCCAGTCCCGTGACTCATATATGGGTCACGGCAAGCCTTATTACAAAGCCGTAAGGTTTACAATTTAAATTGGGACTGCGAACGTGTTAAGAACTGGACAAAAGTGAATAGGCGACAAGGAGCGATAGGTGAATAGACTGAATCGGTGAGTTACATCTTTGGCCTCCTAGTCCTAGTAGTGGTAGATGGTAGTTGACGTCAATGGCCGCTGAATAAAAAAAAACCGGACAAGTGCGAGTCGGACTCGCCCACCGAGGGTTCCATATGTAGGTATATATTAAAGTACCCTATAAATTTTGATTCCCTTAGTAAAGGCAATTATTATGATTTAATTAAATATGTATAGTTTTCAGATTTTTCCCTATACGTGTAGTATATGAGGGTATTATTTGTCAAATTTCATAGTTCTAGGTCAACGGAAAGTACCCTTTGGATTTTGGTTTCCTTGAGAGTGACGAAATTTGTTTTTTGCAGCATAAACGGCCTTATCTTTTTTTCACGTTAATTTAGAAGTTTGATTTTTTCATAGTTTCAAGGGTCATAGACCTGAGTATATGGTTTAATAATTCCAACTCGATACCTCAACGCGTTCCTGAGATAAAGGTTCTTGACATACGGACAGATAGACAGACGAACGGACGGACGGACGGACGGAAAGACGGACAAAAAAAGTGATCTTATAACTAAGGTTTCCATTTTTTCCTTTTGAGGTACGGAAGTACTAGGATGCAATGTCTAGTAAAGTTAAAGTTGATTGGTTTCGAGAATAGGATATTTGCCTGTAGTCAATATAAATTACTCCACGCTAGTGATTAAATCAGCTTTCAAAAATTTGCAAAAATTAACTAAACATCACCTATTTAGCGTTTTAAACGATTTTTAAGAGATCAAAACCAGAACAAGAGATAAGAAGATGATTTGATGTTTGAGTAAAATGATGTCATTTCACTTTTATTCCATACAAACTTCATACTATCTGAGCGTTTTGACACTTCATAAAAAGTACCTGATTTGATCTGTCAGGAAAGTAGCCTTTGCTTGTAGGTTGCTATTTATTTATTTATGTATTAATACATGTTAACACGACATTACAGTAAAAAAACCAATGCGTCATGAAACACCTGGTATAGGTACCTATTCTATATAACTAATTAAGAGGAAACAGGAGGGCAGTTTTTCCATACAAACGTAGTCCCCTGTTTCCTCCCTGGTTAATGCCAGTAGAGCAATAATTTTTTGTCCAAAAATCTATGGCTACTATTGATATGTTCCTATGTTTTCCTTTTTACGATAAATTGATTCTCAAAAGAGATATTAACCTTCAAAAACCTAAAAAAAAATGCCAGATTTTCCGCTGTGTTCACACATCCAGAAAACTAATTTGACTAGATTATTAAAAAAAAGGAAAACATAGGAACACTGCCAAAGCCTTTCTTTAATGTTTAGTGAAAAAAATAGTTAAATAGGTTAAGTTTTGGGGAAGAAATCAGGGGACTACGAAACGTTGTTTTCATGAAATTTTAATATTTTTAATAGTACATTACACAACTAGGGTGGTAATATAAAGAAAGGCCGAGATCGCAGATGTTTGCGGCCCGAGCTGCAAGCGAGGGACGTAAATATGCGATCGAGGGCTTTCTTTATTACCTCCCGTGTTGTGTACATCATTTTATGTCTACCCTTGGCCAGAAAGCGGCTTTTTCCGTACGCGCAGCGTGCGGAAAAAGCCACTTTATGGCCAGGTGTGGCATAAAAGGTATTTTCGGTCCAAGCTGCAGTTGTCTCTATCGCGCTCTGCAGGAGAGAGGCGGGCAGTGCGGGACAGCGACACATTTTACAAATACCTAATTTTCAATTCTCTCGGCCTTACTGTTTCCTCTTAACCAGCCGTGCAAATCTCGCAAGAAGCAGCTATTATGTGTATGGATATAATGCACCTGCGCAGACCGGTTACACCGGTACCACTGTTTGTTTTGACCGAAAGTGACATTGACCCAGTAAGTAAGTACACTTGAAGTACTTGACTTCTCACGTGTTTACCTACCTGCACTTCATACGTACTTGATAAACTTGTATTGCAAAATTACCCTTTATAGGGAACGTGCACGAAAAAGGTGCTGCCAACTGGTGCCGCCAATTAAAGCCTTGTACCCTCTCATGCTGGGGCCACATTGACGGAAAGGCCGTTACTTTAGTTTGACGAGGTCGAATCTGATGCTTTCCGTCCGGTGGTCGGATCCGAACATCAGTTTTGTTAGAGAGAGACTTCTGTACGTAGTAGGGTAATTCCATGAAAATGTAACAAAAGTTACCATTTCATCGCGTTATTTATTTATGATGCAAATGTAATTGTTAATTTTGTTCTAGATAAGTATTGCTTTAATCCCTAAATATATTGAAAATTATGCCCAACACTAAGAAAACAAGCGAAAATTGGTAACTTACGTTACATTCTGCCATGGAATTTCCCAGTATACTTATTCTGTGGCGTAGCCTAGGTGAATTCGTAAAAAAGGGAAAATCCACGATTTTTTTAACAATAACTATATTATTAACGTATTTGAAAAGTTTCACGTGCATTATTGCAATAAAGCATTGCATTTACTTTTAAATACATACGGGTATTTACTCATTTATAAAACGAGCTATAGGCTTGCAGTATTTGTAGGCCATAGTACAGCCGAAGGCACGAATATGCTTACACTTTTCGACCTTATTTCACTGGAATAAGGTGCTAAAATATAAACAAATTTGTGCCGTGGACTGTACCCACATAAGTCAGAGTGGGTTGGCTTTAGACATGTGTAGCTCAGTGAGTGATTCAAAAGAGCTATATCAGTTGGCTCACCGGCTCACTAGCTCAGCTCCGATTCAAACATCTCAGTATATCTTTCAACTCACGCGTTCACTCGCTCTCAAGTAGCTCTATTGAGCCGTGAGCTACGAGAAAAGACATGAACTTTTCGTCCCTGTCTTGTCACTGTATACCTATTACTGCTCTCTCTTTCATTCGGTAATATTCGGATTTAGAGCTACTGAGCTATAGGAGCTAGTGAGCTGTTTACACACCACGAAGCTAACTGAGCTAAAAGAGTGATATATATCTTTGAGAGCTAAAGATTCATATCACTCTCTTCACTTTAGTGACACATTTTGCGCACGTCTAGTTGGATTAAAATGCAAGCAGTTACGCACTTTATGTACTTACACTCGTCCGATTCGCGGTCGGCGCCATGACTAGGTCTGTCTGCGCGCGCGCTTCCAACTCGCTGACTTCACAACACATAAAACACATCACAAGAATGTCTGATTGTTAACATGTTGGGAATAGTCATAAACCTATTGAACTATACGAAAATGTAAGCACTGAACTGCAAAGAAATAAGATCAATTTGCGACTATCCACGGCGCTGTTATTTTGATGAGTTTATTTTGAAACTAGTGGATGTCCACAAATTCGTATTGCAAAGGCGAGATGAGCTAAATATCTAAGTTTTTGCGTGATGCGCGCACCAGCAAACTAACGGATGAACCGACTAACAGACAAAGAAAAAAACATAAAAAAAAATGTTTTACGTTTTATTTATTCTGCCATTATTATAAAATAGATACCAATTAGGTAACTTCACAAACGAATTATTAAACAGTAAACAAAACTAACCGAGAACTCGCAAAAACACCTTATATTTTGGTAATAATTAAGTAAAATCCGTTATTTCACTTATTGCGCAACGATGAAACTTTTCTTATAGCGCCATCTATGTGTACTGCCCAACAACCACACTTGCCATTGCCACTTGGCCAGGATTCCTACCCAAGACTCATAGTCCTGTCAGGTTCTAAAAATAAACCGTGGTCTAGAGGTTTAGTTGTGGCAAGCCGACCGTAACATTGACAGACGGTGACACCTCAACGAGAGTGGTTCAAGCTCAAAAAAACTTTATCTATGCGAGATTCGGCGGGTATATGCGCGCTTCGCGGGAAACGCGAAAACCCGACGCGGGCGCAGCGCCGGCACTGCGCCTTTCACGCATGCGCGGCCTCGGCGCGCCGCCGGTGCCGTTATCTCGTCCTGGATGCAATTAGCGTATGGGAAGTTATGCCGACCCTCAAAATACTGATTGGCCAATGAAGTTAATTCCGACAGGGCGTGCTATAGACGTGCATCGTGCGTTCTGTTTATTTTTAGTCAATTACTATTTATCTTTAGATGCTAGTATATCACATTTGAATAAAGTGATAATAGTTAATAAGATTAGAATTGTATTGAACTGAATATTTATTTATTAGTATTAGATATACATTTTGATAGTTCTATGGATGTCCTCAAATATTATAGACATGTGTAATGTATAGCAGTTTCATTATTGTATCTTATAAATTTGTTAGTGTGTAGTCATTTAATGTTTGAAGCTGGTTATTTTTTTAAGCTTTTTGTACTTTATCTTAAAGGATCCGGAGGAAAGTCTGCATAGATTGAGAAGTTGGTTCCTAGCATAGACTGACACAGTAAAAAACATACGTACTTAGGTGGAACAATCAGACCATTATTTCATCATCATCATCATCAGCCTATATACGTCCCACTGCTGGGCCTTTTCTCATAGATGATGGTACCATTTATTAGTCCGTTTTGGGACGGTTAGTGATACTCACAGAAATATATGTATGTATGTATGTAAACACTTTATTGCACAAAATAAGACAAATTACAGGGTTACAAGATATTAACATAGATGGAAATAGTTCGTCGGTTTGTATAGGACACGCTTGGTGTAACGTTTTTCGCTTGGTGTTTGATGCCAAAAGTGTAATTTAGTGATGGAAAACATAAATTTTCCATTCGGTGGTATTTGAACAATTATCTGTCATGTCTATCACCAGAGGTGTTACCTATACGTTCCCGATCTTTGAGAGCCCTGTTTACTCATTTCTAGTAGTACCCCATGTCATAGCGCGCTGGGAACACCTCAGGTGGGAGTTCATTCCACATCCTGCCGGTTCTTGGCAAAAAAGAGCGCGATGCCCGCTTGTTCTTGGGATGCCAAGCATCTAAAAAGTGTGGATGAACCTTATTCCTTAGGCGGGCGGTACGGTGATAGAAGAGTGACGGAGGCACGAGCCCGAAAAGTTCGTTCGAACACTCCCCGCTGTACACTCCCCATTATTATCAGATTTTCAAATCTGATAATAATATTGACGGCAACTAAAGTTGACAGCGTGCAAAGTAGCTGCTACTTCTTTTTAGCACGCGAGGTACATACACTTTTTCCTTCTACCTCAATATAAGATTTCTGTGTTGATACTACTAGCGCCATCTAGAGTTGACGGGTAAAACTTCCAAATTGTAAAGAATATCTTTATTCTAGAACAGATTCTTCAAAGATACATAAAGATAAATAAGTATATTATTATGTTTCGACGATGTAATTAGGTTGTAATTTATTCAAAGTAGTTTACAACGTGATAGCACGGCATTGGATACTACTACTAACGCCATCTAGTGAGGTTTTGCGAATCAAATTTGAAATTAAATCTCTCTTTATTTCATTCACATCAAATGGTATATCTGTACAAAATGGGTTAACGTAAGTAGCAAAATATATCAATCAGGGACCGTTTTCGTTACGATATAAGCGGTACGGTACCGCTATAGAATATCGGTACCGTAATAATATAAAGGTAGACTATACCGGTTGAAATATTTTGTTACTGTACCGCTTTATACCGGTACATACCGCTAATGTTGAAAGCGGTACTTATACCTTTATTATTACGGTACCCAACCTATATTTTTTCAGTACCGAAATTTTTCGCTCGCATATTGTGGCTTTCCATAAGAAAAGGGACCTTATGGCAGTTTCTAGTTACGGAGATATGGACGTTTTTGTGAAATCCTTCAAAATCATCATTTTTTTCTTTTATGCAAAATTGTAAAATATAGGAATAGACGTGTATTTGTAGCTTCGTTTCACTGCTGTACGTTATTTTTTTCTATATAAGAATTGGGTTCAAAGTTTAGGAGAAAAGGGTCCTTATGGCAGACTTCATACAAAAATGATAAATCTATTGATAAAATTGTTTAATAAAATTTACTTGCAACTTTTGCTTATTTGTATTTCTTTTTTATACCACGACGGTGGCAAACAAGCACGCGGCCTGCATAATGGTAAGCAAAATTTTCAAAATGATCCCAGAAAGTTGAAAATTTGGAAGGAAAGGGTTTGGGGGCCACAGATTCGGAATTAAAAAAAATTGAAAATAATAATAAATACATTTGTATGTCGTTTTTTTAAAGCTTATTTAGGAAAAAGTTTTTAAACATTTTTTAAAGTGTTTTTGGCAAATCGTATAACTTTTTGACCATTTTAGAGAAACCTTGTTTTTTTTTCAAAAATTACACAAAAAAAAAACACTGGCGAATGTCTATCATTTTTGAACATTTTAGAAAAAGTTTTTTATTTTTTTTTTTAGTTTTTTTTTGGATGTTTCTACAATTTTAGATCACTTTGTCATGTTTAAAAACCTTTTCAGAAAAAGATTTATAAAAATTTTTTTTAAACATGAAAACGTGTTTTTGGCGAATCGTAAAACTTTTTGACCATTTTAGAAAAACCTTGATTTTTGTTCACAAATTTTACAAAAATTAAAAAAAAAAACACTCTGGCGAATGCCTATAATTTTTGACCGTTTTAGAAAGTTTTTTAATTTTTTTTTCGAAATACTTACGAAAAAGGTTAGTTTTTTGGCGGTTTCTATAATTTTTGACCACTTAAGAAAAATAATCCTTTTAATTTTTTTTCAAAAGATCAACAAAAACAAAAAATTTTTTTTCGCGAACCATTATGATTCCTACCATTATGATTTTTTTTATAAAACTCGGTAATTTTTGGTTTTATAGAAAAGTCGTCCATACAAAACACATTTATTTTAGCGTATTTTATATGATAGCATCACAAAGCATAGGTCATCATAACACCATGGTGTGAATTATTCAACATAGTGTTATAATTATGAGAATAACTCTTAATTGACCAAGATTTGAAGTAAATTTCTAAAAACCTTTTTTCTTCGGTATTCTGTTTTAATACAAGTTTAGTAAATAAATAATGTTAATATCGTGCGTGCCATACTGTAATTATCAATAAGTTTTACCTGTGATTGGTCATAAGGTCATAATATCCCATACATTTGGGAAAAGGGACCTTATGACTAATCACTTAAATTCAACAACGTTATTTCAGAATTACTCTTAATTGATCAAGATTTGAAGTAAATTTCTAATAACCTTTTTTCTTTAGTTTTCTGTTTTAATACAAGATTAGTAAATAAATAATTTAAATATCGTGCCATACTGTAATTATCAATAATTTTTGCTCATGGCTGGTCATAAGGTCAATTTTCTCAAATGTATGGGAGTAAATTTGTGATTTTTACGTAACTTCAATGGTTTATAAATAAAAAAATAAGACTTGTAGAATAATAATGACACTTTTGTGATACTTGTGTAGACTGATTTAATATGATTTAGAACTCATTATACGAAAATTGTGAATATTATAGGGATGATGAAAAATATAATAAAAATGACATTTTAATAAAAATAAAAATATTTCGTTAACTATGTGATTGTATTTCTATCCCAAAATGTAAATTCAAATATCTTCAACTACATTATATACAATGATTCAGATTACAATATATTAAAGAACAGGCCGATTTTTTTTTTAAATTTCGTTCTCATGAGCGACTTCCTCTAATCAAAGGCTGATTTTTCACGACCTGGAAGTCACATTAAAAAAACCATTACTGATTTCCAAAGAAAAACAGCTTGAGATACATAATCAATCATCATCTTCATAACTTCCATAATTTGTTTTATTTCTGTTTTTTACCTTTTTTGTTTTTAGTTTGTGTTTATTGTTATTTTTCATTTATTTTTTTTCTTTAATTTTTTTGTTTTTATTTTGTATTATTTACTTTATTTGTTTTTAGTTTGTGTTGATTGTTTTTTATTGTTTTTATCTCTAATTTTTTTAGTAAATGTTGTTTAGGTATTTTTTAAAAACAAATTAAAGTAAAAAAACAGAAAATACCTAATCATCACAAACTAAAAACAAATATAAGGTAAAAAAAACCAATAAAAGAAAAAATAGCAATCAACGCAAACTTAACTACTAATACAAATACTAATAAAAATAAAATAAATAAACAAACAAACAAAAAATACCTAATCAGCAGAAACTAAAAACAAAACTAAGGTATAAAAAAAAACAAAACAATACAAAAGAAAACAAATAAAAGGTAAAAAAAAAACAAAAAATAACAATCAACACAAACTAAAAACCAAAAGGTAGAAAATTTTAAAATATAACAAAAAAATTAAAAACACCAAATGAAAGAAAACAGTAACTCAAAATTAAAACAAACAAGGTACAAAAAAAAACAAATTTAAGATAATAAATATAAAAAGTACCTAATCAACACAAACTAAAAACAAAAACAGGTAGAAAATACAAAGTAAATCCAGTACATCTAACATAAAAAAGCATAAAATACCTAATCAACACTAACTAAAAACAAGAATAAGATAAAAAACAAATAAAAGAAGAAAAAAAAACAAAAAATAACAATCAACGCAAACTTACAACAAAAATAGGTAAAAAAAACAATAAAATACAAAAATAACACGAATTAAAGATAAAAAAGACAAAAACACCTAATCCACACAAACTTATAACAAAAATAAGGTAAAAAAACAAATAAAAGAAAAAAAAAACAAAAAATTTCAATCAACGCAAACTTTAAACAAAAAATGTAAAAAAACCAAAAAAAATAAAACAAGTTAAAGATAAAAAAACACCTAATCCACACAAAGTAAAAACAAAAAAGTATAAAATACAAAGTAAAACACATTAAAGATAAAAAAAACATAAAATACCTAATCAACACAAACTAAAAACAAAAAATAAGGTAAAAAAAACAAATAAAAGAAAAAAAATAGCAATCAACGCAAACTTAAAACAAAAAAGGTAAAAAATACAAAGTAAAACAAACCAAAGGTAAAAAACAAACAAGAAATACCTAATCAACTCAAACTAAAAACAAATAAGGTAAAAAATACAAAAATAAAACAAATTAAAGTCTTCGGGGAAGACCTATGTTTAGTAGTGAACGTCTTAACGTTGAAATGATAATGATGCTCAAGGCTAAAGACGACGCGATTGAAACTTGACGACGCGACGACGCTCGGCGCACACACATAAACCTCAAACGGTACCTTTTTAAAACGGTTAAGGTTACCGAAAAAAAATTACGGTACCGTTCAATTTCGATACCGTTTCATTTCGGTTGCGCTACCGAAATCATACCGAAACAAACGGTATGACGTCATACCGCTTTAAAACGCTACCTTCATTTTTCGGTTATGCAGTCCCTGATATCAATAATTAATATTTTGCATACAATGTTGGCAGATGGTTTGGTCCTATAGGGACCGTGCACGGCGAAGGTGCTGCCAACTGGTGACGCCAATCTAAAGGTTCTGCTCTATATTTGACATTGACAGTGCTGCCACCTATAGTTCGTGAAGCGACCGTGCACGATGAAGTTGCTGCCAACTGGTGACGCCAATCTAAAGGTTCTGCCCTATATTTGACATTGACAGTGCTGCCACCTATAGTTCGTGCACGGTCCCTATTGTCTTCTCTGCCTACTTGCCGATCATAGGAACATTTTGGCAGCTTGCATAATATTATGTTCATGTCGCAGTGACTGCATCATCTCTTGACCTTAAGATAGGTCTATATCGATAGGTATACATAAGATTTGTTTAACAACAAATTAACAATACATTTTGTTTGGTACAATTATCGTTTTGTGGAAATTTTCTCGCACTGAAAACGTAGACTTTTCAAAAATATTATAACACAAACCTAACGCAAACTAATTTATTCTTAAAGGCTATTGTAAATAAAACTGAAATATATTTATTTAGTTTCAGCTGCAGGAACGATAATTCGACAAAACATTACATTAGGACAAAATTTTTTAGACCATGCTATAAAAAGCCATTCCTAATAATGACTATACTCGACTCTCCAATTGAAATATAATAAAAAAACTAATATTTTCTTCTAAACTTGAAGTAAGTTTCGTTCCAGAAGCGCATGGTTTCGTCTTCCCACAGAGGGCGCCGCTGGAACTGCTTGTCTATGACTAGGAGGTGCGGGTCCGCGCGGGAGGCGGGCGGCCATCTTGGGAGCCGATCCAAACATGGCGGCGGAGTCGGGTCTCTGAAAAATGAAAGCAATAGTTATGAGAACAATGTAGGTACCAGCTGATCTTTGAATAAAGGTTGCCCGGAGGATTATAACTTGTGAATTTGAGTTTGTATTTTAATATGAAGGATCCGGCCGCAACTTCGTTAGTGGAGGTGGAAGGGGGAAATAAATCGGATAAAAAGTATCCTCTGCGTTAACTGGGGTCATAATCTACCTCTATACCACATTTCATGGGAATCAGTGTGGTAGTTTCTGCGTGATGCGCGAATAAACATGAAATTGCTACGATTTCATTAGAATAGAGATAGCATGAATTTGAAACTAATTTCTGGACAAAATACGTGGAAAGAAGTTTTATTGAGTGTGTGGAAAAATACTTATAATATAAGGCGTAGTTCTAAATATATTATTAGAAGAGAAAAAATATATGCCTCGGGCAGGATTCGAACTTGCGTCTCCAACGGCTCTTCGGGCCAACACAGGCGCACTATCAATTGTGCCACCGAAGCGATATCCAAGTTCATTAAATTTTGCAACATTTTTTTTTAGGGCATCCTGGGAGAAGTCTGTAAGTAGTAATTCACCTAGAACATCGCGACTCCGATAACTCGAGTAGCGTCTTTCCTCTTTTCGGAGTTTGGTTGGAGACCATTCCGGAAGGAGGACTAAGAGACCTCACTCGGTTCACTAGCTTGGTCAACTATTGATCAATTTACTTACCCAAATTTAGCAAAGTTAGTCCACATCCTAGTAACAGCATCTACTATTTTCTGTTCCAATAAATATGCAGTGGGGAACAGCGGTCTGAACATATAGAAGAGGTCATCAGCGTGCGTGGCTCCAGGGGACCCCACGAACCCAGAGAACAGCTTGGCTACGTTTAGCCAACCATCATAGTCCAGTCTATACGTGAATATGGGTTTTATATTGGTCTTTAGAAACAAATCTATGGTAGCTAGAACCGGATACGTGATCCCCAAGTCTCCTTCATAACGGGAGATCTCCATTATAGTATCTTTTGATATCTTTTTATCACCCATGTATAACTGTTTCAACTTAGCAGCTATGGCAATTTTGTCCTCTTCGATTGGGATGGTGAGATCTCTTGGCAAGGCTTTGTAAAAATCTAGCTTAGCTATGGTTGTGTCGTTTTCTTTGGCTGTGAAAAGATAGCCTTCGGCGTTGTTGTAACCTATTATAATCGGTACTTTTTGATAATCCCCTTTAGATATCAGGTTGAAGGCGGTATCTGGCAAGAATTGGTCAACGCCTGGAATCTTCTTCTCTAAACAAGGCACGAAAATGTTTTCTGATAAGACTATATCGCCTTCTTTCCTAGGTACGCGAGTTTTCATTAACTGGGCACCTGATTTTTGCATCAATATCTTATATATTTCAGCTGAATCGTCAGTGGTATAACCCAGTTGTTGAACGAATACCTTGGCGGTTTCGAAAGGTTCGAACTGAAAACTCCAGGGTGATATTGCTGAACCACTTTGCATGATAGCTTTGTTGAATAAACCTTTCGACATAGGAGACACTAAATGATACGACACAGAAGCAGAGCCCGCGCTTTCTCCGAAAATCGTAACGTTATCAGGATCTCCTCCAAACACCCTGATGTTTCGCTTGATCCATTGCAAAGCCGCTACTTGGTCCTTCAAGCCTACGTTCCCTGGGGCGTCTTTGGTGCCTAAGCATAGAAAGCCTAGGATTTCTAGTCTGTAGTTGAAGGTGACGAGTATAACTCCATGTTTGACCAAGTATTGCGGTCCGTAGAGGAAAGGGGAGCCAGAGCCGTCGCGGAAGCCTCCTCCGTGGATGAAGACGAGGACCGGGAGAAGTTGGGGAGACTGGGGGGCCAAGGGAGAAGGCAGGGGCGTGTACACGTTCAAGATGAGGCAGTCTTCTCGGCCCAGTATGACGGAGTTGGTGAGGCGTTGCGTGCACTTCACGTTTTCGTCGTACGCTTCCAAGACGCCGTCCCATGTCGGCTCAGGTCCCGGTGCCTGAAATGAAGAATAGATTGGGTTTATAGCAGATTGAAATAGGGGTTAACCAAAACATTAACATAATGGAAAATCCGTACTGTGAAACTTATATGGTATCATTATAATCTTTAGTTCATATTTGTATATTCTTGTGTGAGAGTGGTGTCAACCACACAAGAATGGTACAACGGTAAAAACATCGATAAAAACCTCGCAAGTGAACGAATACATCGTTTAAAGCTGCTACCAAAAGATGTTGACCTACTGTAAGCGCAGTGACGTGACTAAAGGTCTTCGCACATTACAACAAGTCAACGGCGACACGACTCTATACCTAATATTGAAGTGTAGGTACGACGAGTGGTTTACGCGTTGTACACTATTTCAATATTAGGCATGAGTTGAGTCGCCGTTGAGTTGTTGTAATGTGCGAAGACCTTAATGCGTCACGTTTTTAACGCATGCTGTCGATGCATGCTGTGCGTATTTAGAGCACCGGTTTTGAGGGCACGCGTCAAAAATTTGAGGCGTGTGTCACATCAATGCGTTTAGGATGGGTCAACGTCTCGGTTTGATCACAGGTTAAACAATACATCCTGGCACTTTTGTCTGCTTGCCTGTTGATTATACAGATCTCTAACAAAAAAAAAATAGACAACGAAGAAAAAGATTACAACAAAATCCTTGAGTTAGATCCCCCAAACTCACATAAATTACTAATTACCTTTTAGGAAATGCTTCGAGTGAGCTATCAGTCGTAGTCGGAGGCACCGGAAAAAAGAAAAACATAAAAATGGCCTCAGAATACGACTGACAGCATACTTCAATCATTTTCTGAAAGGTAAGTAGCAAGTTTGGTATAGTTTGGTTAGCAAGGATCTTGTTTTAATCGTTTTTTTCGTAGTCAACTTTTGTCGTCGAGTTTTTAGCTTTATTTTATTTACGTATTTTTAGTTATTTTTAGCTAAGCCCGGTTTTCAAGCACTACATTAGGTGGTTGGAAAAAAGACCGACACATATTGCTGCCAGTATTGCAGTATGCTCGTCCCTCTGCAAACGGATTGGCCGAGAGTGTGTTGATGTTCCAATGAAAGCCTCGAAGCTACAAGTGTGATATATTTTTGAATTGGCCTTTAAAAACTGTTTAATTTGATGTATAACTTGATACAATCCGATGATTTTTATTTTTTAGCCCTTGACTTTATCGACTTTGGACATGGACACCCTATTGAACTTTAGTTTCAACTAACTAGCCTATAACCCGCGCAAAATCAAGACGATACCCTACTCGAACATACAAACATACAAATATACAGAATATATATACCTCCTTTTTGCTTCGCGTAGTGACTACGCCGTAGTCGGTTAAAAAGTAACCTACACCTAATTCCTACCAGGGCTCGGAACCGGTATTTTGCAAAAACCTCGAAATAGCCCAATATTTTGAATTATTTTATACTTTTTATGTAGCGCTCGATAATGTATTTAAGTAATGACTGCGTATTATTAGATTGTCCGATTAAAAAATGAAATAATAAACAAAAGAACGGAAAAAATACCGGTATTTTTGTATGGAGCAAATACCGGTTTCCGAGCCCTGATTCCTACACCAGCGCAACGCAAACACTAATCAAGAAGAAATTATATCCTGCAATATTAAAGGAGTCTTTAACCGGCAATTCATTTCAGGCAATTAAGCAATTACTAGTTCTCTACCTCGCTAGGTAGAAAAGCCTAAAATGCAAAGGAGTTCTAATGACATACGTCGATTTTCGAGTAACGCATTCGGCTAGATATCCACTAAAGCTTTGAGAGGTAGCAAAGCGGTGCGCGGAGAAAAAATCTGGTATCAACGCGCCTGTATAGAGAACGCGCAGGAACTATACGTGCCAGCACTAAATCGACAAAAGATATTTGACAACGAGAAAAGAGGCCTATGCCGTTCGAACTAGGACTTTGCTAAGCACTTTCCACGGTGAAATCACTGACTCTTTGAGTCGCAGGCACATAATTGAGAGGTGGGTCAGGTGGGACGTCGACGAGCTATCTTGCTAGCTGGTGAATACCGTGGTAGAAGAAAAACCAGGTATGTTTTTTCCGAAATGTCACACGCCGATGACACGTTACTGTTACACACCCATAATCAATTATGTAACAAAGTATAACGACGAATAAGTAGTCCAACTTCGGCTGACTGGGAGCGCGTGACGCGTATTCACACAGACGCGCGATAGCACGAGTGTGACCATACTGGAGCATTCTTACGAATTCTTAAAACTTTGCTTGTAATGCGTTCGTACACGGCGCGCATTCAAGCGCGCGATGTACCTTTAGTAGGAGGGTCAATTGCAGAAAAAATGTACCTTTTACTTTTTTGTCTGATCATGGTGTGTCTTATACCATTTTACTCAGAATCACGAGCACTTTTCATTCATGAAATAAAAAAAGTAGTGCAGTAAGTCCCAACTTTTCCGTACAAATTTTGAATTTCTCACTTTCGTTACCTACGCCCAAAGTAAATATAGGGGAAAATCGTAACGAAACTGAGATTTTATTTTTTCTCAGTTTCGTTACGATTTTCCCCATGTATATTTTTGTATAAGACACACACCATGATCAGACAAATAAAGTAAAAGGTACATTTTTTCTGCAATTGACCCAGGAAGAAAAATGGCTGCTATTATATTGTGGTCTCGGTAAGGTCATATCATATCTGCATATGTGTGTTAGTTTTAAAGGTACTGGCGCAAGATCAGCGCTGCGTAACCCGCAGCATCATGCTGAGTCTGCGCCTATTCTATACCACGACACATGACTCTCGGTGGGTATTCTAAAATTTTGTAGACCTGTCAAAAAAACTTATAGTGATCTCTAGAATACTCTGTCTAGTGTATCTGTATCTGTGCTGTCTATGTCATGTTTGTGGATGAATCAAGTCTTTATCTATCTATCTATCTATCATATATAGAAAAATAAATCAAAGTACATAGAAAAATTAAATGGCGCTCATGGCGCTCACCTAACCTATTAAACCAGAATGATACAGAAGTCAAAGTAGATGGCAAAGTTGAAGGCACTTGCTGGGTACTCCGGTGGTCGAGTGGTTTGAGACGCTGGGCCGGAAATTCAGAGGTACCGGGTACGATTCCTAAGCGTCATAGGACCACAGGTGAGCGCCATTTTTCTATGTACTTTGATTTCTGTTTCCAAATTTTTCTATGTACTTTGATTTCTGTTTTATTGTTATTAATTTGTACAACACGCAAAGATACAAAATTTATATAATTAATCTAAAATAAAACCTTGAAGTTAATAGTATTTTATGCAACAGTTGTATAAGTGGGTTCAAAAAATGCGAATTGCGTGAGTTGCGATACGAGCCGCGAATGCGGCGAGTATCGCAAATAGAGACGCAATGAGCGTTTTTTAACCGACTTCCAAAAGAAGGACGGTTCTCAATTCGTCTGTATGTTTTTTTTTATTTTTTTTTTTATTTTTTTTTTGTGTGTTTGTTCACCGATTACTTGAAGACGGCTGGACCGATTTGGAAAATTCTTTTTTTGTTTGAAAGGGTAGACTTCCGAGGTGGTCCCATTGTAACCAAATCAGGATCTGATGATGGAATCTTGGAGAAATCGAGGGAACTCTTCAAATATTATAGGCACACATATAGCGATTTCAGTATTTTTCGTAATTTCTCGTCCATCTCTTATTAGCAACGAGTTTCTAGTGTTAACCGACTTCAAAACAAAGGGTAAATTTGTATCTAGGTTTCTTCCCCGATTACTTGAAGATGGCTGAACCTATTTGGAAAATTCTTTTTTTGTTTTAAAGGGTATTATACCTCCGAGGTGGTCCCATTGCAACCAAATCAGGATCTGATGATGGGATCTTGGAGAAATCGAGGGAACTCTTCAAATATCATAGGCACACATATAGCGATTTTGGTATTTTTCTTAGTTTCTCGTCCATTTCTTATTAGCAACAAGTTTTTAGTGTTAACCGACTTCAAAACAAAGAGCAATTTTTATGTAGGTTTGTTCCCCGATTACTTGAAAACGGCTAGACCGATTTGGAAAAAAATTCTTTTTACTAAAATAGACTTAAGTCTATTTTTCAAAACAATATTTTTCCAGCGCCACTAAAAATTAAAAAATAAAGTAAATTTTTAAAACAAAAAATAAAAACCGACTTCCAAAAACTTAAACTAAAAACCAAAAAATAATATGTTAATCACCCCAAAGAAATGGATAATCAACGATTCATATATACATATACAGATATTTATAGTTTTTAACCTGTTATTTTTGAAGTCGGTGTTAGCTAAGGAGGTCAGCATAGCCAGCTTTGCGTGGCAGTGGCAGGCACCGACTTCAAAAATAACAGGTTAAAAACTATAAATATCTGTATATGTATATATGAATCGTTGATTATCCATTTCTTTGGGGTGATTAACATATTATTTTTTGGTTTTTAGTTTATTGACTTAATTATACAACGTTGCATACAATACTTTTTCTACGAGTAGGTTTTAAAATATAAAATTAGAAAAAACAATTAAAAGTACAGGCAACTTTTTTTTGTATATAGTTTAATTCGTTTTTAAGTAAATTTAGAGGCTTAGATATTTTTAGTTACTATTGTATGTAGCAGTATTGTATGTATGCAGATATGATATGACCTTACCGAGACCACAATATAATAGCAGCCATTTTTCTTCCTGGTTCAATTGCAGAAAAAATGTACCTTTTACTTTATTTGTCTGATCATGGTGTGTGTCTTATTGACGACCGCTTTAGCTTAGTTGGTAGTGACCCTGCCTACGAAGCACGAGGTCCTGGGTTCGAATCCCGGTAAGGGCATTTATTTGTGCGATGAGCACGAATATTTGTTCCTGAGTCATGGATGTTTTCTATGTATTTAAGTATTTGTATCTATTAAATATATCGTCGTCTAGTATCCATAACACAAGCCTTATTGAGCTTACTATGGGGCTAGTTCGATTTGTGTAAGATTGTCCCCTAATATTTATTTATTTATTTATTGTATTTTATTCTGTATATCGTTATTTACTTAAGTCAGGTTTTTTCCTTTAGCTTTAATTCTTAAATAAAAAAAAACATACATTTTCAATACTTAATAAGATATTCGACCTATATAATTGCATTAAAACTACTATTTGATTTCTTGTATCTACATAATATGTAACAAAAAATGTGGTGTACTTAATTTACCCGCATTAATAGTACATTGTGTATCTAGGGCGGTAAGGAAGGAATTGCAAACGGGTGTTTGCAATACCGCACGCTACGCGTACGGAAAGAGTCGTTTTCTGGCCAAGCGTAGACATAAAAAGATGTACACAACACGGGAGGTAATAAAGAGAGCCCTCAATCGCATATTTACGTCCCGCTTACGTCACGCTTGCAGCTCGGGCTGCAAATGTCTGCAATCTCGACCTTTCTTTGTATTACCACCCAAATTGTGTAATGTACTATCATCACACTTGTGAGGAAATCTAAATAAATAACCTTACTAATTAATCCACCCAGTATGAGAAGAAAATTTTAAAACAGAAAGTTATTTACTCAAAAGAAATATTACATTTCACTTAATGAGTATTTAATTTAAGATAAGCTAATTTTATGTCTATTCGTGTGCGACTACAAAGAAACGACTCGATATATCCATAGATAATGCGAATGTCAAGTCACGTTCGGAAACCATAGCGGTAAAGACTAAAACGGCCATTTTAGTTGATTTTATATTTGCAAAATACTGAAATTCACTATTTAAGAGGAAACAGGAGGGCAGTTTTTCCATACAAACGTGTTTCCTCCCTGGATAATGCCAGTAGAGCAATAATTTAATTTATTAATGTTACCGAAATACGTGTTTACATGTATATGCAATAACAGTTCTCTTTAAATAAATATTTCAGTGATAAAAGTTAAAAAAGTAAGTTGGCGTTGCCTTTGAATATGACAAATAAGAGTAAAATAGAACCAGCGTATTCAAATAAAAAAAAGCCATTACGTCCTAGGGCGTAATAGGTCATTTACGGCCCGCAGAACCTACGCGTAAAAACACCATTTTCGAGTAAGTGTGATGAAAACACTAATAAAAGAAACCTCATGTTTCTTTCATATAGGGACCGTGCACGACGAAGGTGCTGCCAACTGGTGCCGCCAATTGAAATCATATACCCTCTCATGCTGGGGCCACATTGACGAAAACGCCGTTAATAACGTTAATTTATCGCGTTGAAGGACGATTAACATCAGTGTAGCTACGACTTACTATATTTGACATTGACACTTACTTATTATCATTGACATTGACAGCTTGATTTGACAGGGGCGATAGTTTCCTTTATTGTCCGCCCGTGTCTCTTTTGTCGTTTAGTGCTGCCACCTATAGTTCGTGCACGTTTCCTACAGTAAGTACATATCTGGTTCTCTTCTATGTGGGTTATTCTTCAGAAATATGTCTGGGGTCTCCTTATTCCTCTGGCCCTTTTTCATACTAAATGTATGGAGACAGAGGAATAAGTCGCAGACATATTTCTGAAGAATAACCCATGTATGGTGGATACTGAGCCTTAGCGACCGGACGATAGACTGTGCCTCTGCTATTACCGGCGCTATTACGTGTTGCAATCATGAGTGGCATTTAGAACGCGGGGAATTTTTAATGTGAGATGTTACATTTGTTTGGACAAGTGTGTTCAGAAGTTATAGGTTACACAATACACAAAATAGGGGACACAATTTTCACAACTTTCGGAGCGATTATTTCCAAAGGTATTCACTTAATCAAAAACATTACTTAAGAACCTTAAAATGTTTTCAAAAAAAGTTTTTTTAGCTTCTGTTACATGTATGGAGTACCCCCCTAGATTGTTTTATTTTTATTATTTAACTACCAAACATAGTTGCGGCATCTACAAGACATCTATATTCCAAATTTCATCAGTATAGAATTTGTAGTTTTTGAGTAAAATGCCTGTGACATACGGACGGACGGTCGGACATGATGAAACTATAAGGGTTCCTTTTTAGCCATTTTGGCTACGGAACCCTAAAAAGACGCCGGTTGGTCAACATCTCCAGCTTCTCCTGAGGATGTCTCGTAGAGAGGCGAAACAACTGTCGAGTTTTGTATCTTTGATGCTGGTGTGTTAAATTTAATTTATTTGCATGTTTTTTTATTTTGCACGTGAATGCATGGAAAAATACGCAAGTACCTAATTAAGTTTAACCGGTTAGCGCTAATTGACTGACAGTTATCATATCGCGGATTGAGAATGGAATGAGATAACTTGTGATTCTCCGCTGTGTAAAGCGGCCACGAGCGGTTCCGCGGCAAAACCGCCTCTCGAGCGCAGTCGAGCGGTCCGTGTGATCTTCACCTCAAGTATAAGGAATCGCACACAGACATTGAGTTCACCTAAGAGTGGCCCACTCCGTGATTTAGTCGCGCGGCAAATTTTGCCCACCCTGGAAGGGCTTAGCCAGCCACCAGAAAGAGCACACGTTATGCGACAGAGAAAGACGGACGGATCCGGTGCGTTCCGTCCGGTGGTCGAACCCGAGCGTCAGTATTGTTAGAAAGAGAAGCTTCTGTATGTAGTACTCAAGGAGTTTAAAATAAATAGCTGGACGTAGCCTTACTGACTGATATCTGAAGCACCTCTAAGAGCCTTATCATTATCACACTTGCGATCCCTGGCCAAACGACCTGGTTCGACTCCAGGCGTTCAGGCCCCCACCTAGTCCGACCCTATCGAGATGGACCGGGACAAGGCGACCTGGTTCGACCCCAGGCGCCCCCGGCACCCACCCAGTCCGATTCACTCGGGGTGGTCCGGCTAGCGACCTGGTATGACTCCAGGGAACGCCACGGCCGACCACCCGGTCATACTATCACTACGCCCACTAGGGTTCCGAGTTAGTCAGGCTTTAAAAAAAAAACACTTGCGATTTGCGAGAGAGCTGCGGGCGAGCTAGAAGCGAAGTTCCATACAAATGACTGGTTTTGTATGGAAACTCGCCCACAGCTCGCCCGCAAATTGCAAGTGTGATAACTGATAAGGCCAAGCCGGTCGCTTAACGCTGGTTGATGTCTACGTGTGCTCGTAGCAGACTACTACCAGTATAAAGACAACCAAGTAGTACGACTTCGGCCGTTACGATACGTATTTACAGAGACGCACGATGCGCATCTGTGAGAGTGAACGCCATATTGTGGCATGCTCGCGCATGCTCAAATCCTTGCCTGTGGTAAGTCCGTACACGGCGCGCACACATGCTCGGTCCCGATGTAGGTACCTTTTGCATTAAGAAAAACTACCGTATACCGTGCTACTACGGTGGTTGATGTGTGCGTGCTGCTCATAAATACAAAGCGATCGGCTTACTAGAGGTGCTTTAGTTATCTGTTAGCGAGGTTACGTCCGGCTATTGCGACGGAGAGGCTGCCTCCGGAGGCCCCCGTTCGTGTTGGCGGTAATTTGTGTAAGTAGTTACGGCTGCACAGAACAAAAAGCACACATGTGAGTGTCACCAACGAAGTTGCCAAGCTATATTACTATTACTTACATAATTTGTGGTTTACCTGAAACCGGTTCTCCTTTGTGAGTGTGGCGTAGGGTATGCCGGTGTAGGCGGCGTGCGAGCCGTCGGCGGCGACGCTCCCGCGCAGGCGGCCCCCGCGCGTGCGCAGCGGCGCCGTCGGCTGCCGCGCCAGCCGCGCCGCCCACAGCGACCACAGCACCACCCACTTCGCGCTCACGCGCAGCTGCATGCTCACCGCGCCATCTGTTGAGTGTAAGTCAAAAAGGTTAATACGATATCATAAGGAAGACTTCCCATGGTCAAAGTATTAAGACAAACAAGTAGTGTAAGAGCGCGGGACACGTATTCACACAGACGTGCTATTGCGCGCCTCGATTTTTTTTTGTGCTTGAACAAATGCTAGCTCTTTGAGCTGTTGCAACTATCGGTCTTCGTGGCGGTAGGCATGCCTCGGCAAAACCTCAGCACCACGGGAGTTAATCATCGGCGTGCAAGGACACTCGAACCGAAGTGGGGAGTGTACCTAGCGAATATTTGCGCGCCTCGATGCATAAACTTTACGGCTATGACGATCGAGTGAAAGATGGCGCTAACATTAATACTCGTACTATATGAAAGAAACGTGATGTTTCTTTATTAGTTTTTACCCGCATTAAAAACTAATAAACAAACATCATGTTTGTTTCATATAGTAGAGTCATCGTGTTTAGATCATTATGGCCTGTTGCTAAGATTACAGCTATACTGTATTCTCACGTAGAGTGAACTACAAATAAAACAATGAAGCCTGTGCCTATTTCTATGAGCAAACAATGGGTAAAAGAAAATTGTGAGTATCGGGAGCAGAAAAAAGCGCGATTCTATTCAGGGTATATTAATCAGTTCACTTTCTATCATATTCGTCACCACTTTGATCTATTTTCCTTCAAAAGTAGGGTTATGGCACCAGTAATGGGCAAGAACCAATTATGGACATTCTTTTTCTGAGAAACCCACATTTTAAGTAACGGACTCTACATTTTTAGGGTTCCGTGCCTCAAAAGGAAACGGAACCCTTATAAAATCACTTTGTTGTCCGTCTATCAAGACCCTTTATCTCAAAAACGCGTTGAGGTATCGAGTTGGAATTTAAACCATATGCTCAGATCTATGGTCCCTTGAACTTCTAAGTTAACGTGAAAAAAAGATACGGCGGACAAAATTCAAAGGGTTCGGACACTCAACGGAAAGTATACGTTTACCTAGAACTATAAAATTTGGCAAGAAATAAAAATCTTTAAATCGTTCGGCGGTTCTTTACTATGTGGAACTGTGTAGTTAATTGTCATTCGAGCCGCGTTCGTGGCTCGAACGAGGCACGAACGGGTATCTGCCGACATGACAGCTGTCAGGGGCTATGGGACCCCATTACAGACACGCCACTTTCGCAGTGCACCACAGAAATACATCGAGGTAAAAGGAAATAACCACATTTTTATAAAAAAACCCGACCGCGGTGCACTTTGAAACTGCATAAAATCCGCCATTTTGTTTATTTTAACGAACTTGATACCCAGTGACACTCGCACCATCAAGACGAATCTAATGATGTATCATTTATCAAAATCGGATGTGCCGTTGAGTAGTTACGAGCGGACACAGGAACGGACATACATACATACAGGTCAAACACATAACCGTCCTTTGGGCTTCGCCGCAGTCGGGTAAAAAGTGTGCTAAAAAGATGTGGCGGCAACCTACTTTGCACGCCATCAAATTCAGTTTCCGTCAATATTATTACCAGATTTTAAAATCTGATAATAATGGTATAATTAATGTTCAAATACCACCAAATGAAATGGAAAATGTATGTTTTCCATCACTAAATCCCTTTTAGCGTCAAACGCTAAGCGAAAAACGTTACACGCTTGGTTCCCATAAAAATCGAAGAACTTTTTCCTTCTATCATATCTATACATTTTTGTGAAGTGCACCAACTAAACTCATGGAGAGCACTCTGGGTTTCTTTACGTGTAATGTATATACGTCCCACTGCTGGGCACAGACCTACTCTTCTAGATGAGTGTGATGGTATCTGTTGGCAATCCTACTAATATTATAAATGTGAAAGTTTGTGAAGATGTTTGTTATAAATAAATAAATAAATAAATATTAGGGGACAATCTTACACAAATCGAGCTAGCTCCATAGTAAGCTCAATAAGGCTTGTGTTATGGATACTAGACGGCGATATATTTAATACATACAAATACTTAAATACATTGAAAACATCCATGACTCAGGAACAAATATTCGTGCTCATCACACAAATAAATGCCCTTACCGGGATTCGAACCCAGGACCTCTTGCTTCGTAGGCAGGGTCACTACCAACTAAGCTAAAGCGGTCGTCAAATAACACAGTATGAACTGATTGGAGCGAGCGGGGGATTCCCTTGTTTCCCATAAAGTTATAAGTGATACTGTATTGTTAGTCATAAATGTCATAATTAATAGTCATAAAGTATTTGTTTCTCTAAAACGGTATTTTTTTTAGGATATTTGAAAAACGTTAGCATATAGAAAACAATAGGTTAGGTTAGGTTTGTTTTATAACAATTCTGAAAACTTAACGGTTTCGTAGAAAATAGGTTGTATGACTTTCGATAATTATGACTAACAATACATATAGTATGACTTTTAAAATTATGGGAGACAATATAGATAGACCCGTCGAGCGGGTGTCTGGCGACATGACAGCTGCTAGCTGTCAGGGGCTATGGGAGCCACTCTACGTTCCTCTCTATGTATAAATTTAATTCAACCCTTAGTAAATTCATAATGTATTGTGTTGTAACCACCGTATGTAGGTACCTAGAACACCATTCATGCCAAATTTTGTACACCTGCGGGTAAAGCATAGTGAGACATACCACTTATCCTTCCATCTCTGTAATGTACCTATGTTTAACAAAATAAATTTATCTTTAACTTTATCACCTATATGTATTCGAATACACTCTCTGCCTCTTTTACTCGGTGGTGGAGAGAAAGGGACACGGATGCGTGACGACCAATGAAGAAATGCTCATTCTTTTGCTCTTGGGTCGCGGCCTCCTTTGGGATCCAGAGAGTAGAGACAAGGGGGTCGCGAGGTTCGAGGGTTACGAAAAACACTGCTCTATACAAAAGAAAAGAACGTTAAGAATCAACTTTAACGACTTACTTAGAATACTACCGCGAGAGTCAAACATATTGAACGAATCACTCACGTTGTACAAAAGACGAGACATCCGCTCGACATGTTTCGGGAGCATTCGGCATTCCCTTAAGGCGAGGTGAGACCAGAATCGGGCACGGAAGCCTAGTTTCCAAATCATTTTTAGAGCACTTATTTGACTCTTAGGTCACTGTAAAACATATATAATAATATTTAGAACTGTATCTAGGGCTTCCTCTCACTTAGAACACGATAGCGAACACTTCGCTCGATAGAAAAGTAGCGCGAAAACACTATAAAATAAAGTATTTTTTTCATTTTTTTTCATTTTGTTCATCACCATTTACCTTTTCTGACAAAATTAATACCTGACAATCATGATTTCACAGTCATGCAGGGCATCCTCTCATGTTTGGGTTGATAACGTATACTTTTATGTTAGAAATCGAAGATAATCTGCAATAATCTGCATTCCGCCCGACCCTAGTTTGTATGTGAAATGCGAGCCAGGTCCTACCGCGCCTTAATCACGAGTAGTATTTGCGAACGCTGCCCGGCGACTACAGACTATGTTTCAGTCAATGATTTCAAAAGTAAGCATAGGCCCATCCGAAAAGTTCGGAACTATTTTCCCCGTAACAAAAAATGCAGTTATAAAGCCCGCTGCGCAGTGCACGCGCCGCGTGTCGCACTGCCGCCTGGCACTGATTTGGCGGTATTTTTACCGCCAAAGCGTTGGAACCGTCTGCGCGCTCGCTTAGCCCTGTCCTTTGTATACGTACGTCAATGGTTTCAGTAGTCGCCGGGCAGCGTTCGCGAATAACTTTGACGACGTCAAATGTAGTTGAAATAACCTATAATACATGATTGTACAACTCATCTAGTTGCCCTCTAGTTGTAAAATATAAGGCTTTTGAGGAGAAATGAAACTATGGCAAAGCGGTACATACATTATGGAATGCGTGTACTACTCGAGTGACCCGGGTTTGCACGTGTTGTCTATGATCCCGCATACTAATGAGATGTAGGCTTGCCTGCACCGTTTTCTAGTCCTACAAGAAATTCACATAAATTCCATATAAATACAATAAGACCGCGGTTGTTCACCATTCGTTTTTAATATTTTACGTCACACCTGGCCATAAAGTGGCAATAACCGCCCGCTACGCGTGCGGAAAATCCCACTTCATGGCTTGGCCGAGACGTAAAATTTTGTACTTACCACGGGCTATAATAAAGAAAGCCTCAGATCGCAAATTTATCGCCCTTGCCTTGGGCTCGGGCATCAAATACCTGCGATATGAGACATTCTTTGTCTTACCGCGCTAGGTAAGTAATGTACTATTCTTTATTTAAGGATCTTTGCAATTTCTTGGTGTGCAATAAAGAGTATTGTATTGTATAAATTCCGTAAAGCGGGTGGAGGGGGTAGCCTAAACGATCACAGCGCTCGCTACGGCTAAAATTGACATTTTTGTCGCTGACTTTTCTCACTGAAAACAACAATTTTAATATTATTGGCAATAATGTTACTGACCACCATTGTCCAAAATTGTGTAATATAGTAAAATAACACAAGATTTCATTAATATTTTTCACAATATTTACTTACTTCTTGTTTGACAGCGGTGACAATATTGTCCATAATGGCCGCCTATCACGTGGCGCTGTCGTCGCGCTCGGTCCCAATTGCATACAAAAAGGGCTTTAGTTTTCTACCCATAACTTGTGACAAAGCATAAACCGTATCGTATGACATTATATGCCAGTTTTGCAACGAACACTGCTAAGTTAATGATACATTTGAAAATGCCCATTCATTCAATTATAATGTTTTTTTATCGTATAATTTTTATCATAGACTCTGGCGTACTGTTTACGAATAATTATCATTCCATGAGCATAATTTGTGAAGAGTAGGTATATCAGTATGTTTTTCTAGCTATATTTCCTTTAAAAACAGGTTCGGTTCGGTATTTTCCAGAAGATTGACGAGAAAATGGAATCCAAAACGATTGATGATGATTCCGATTAAAGTTCCAATTAACTAACTCGTCTTTATAATTAAGTAGGTCAATCGAGACAGTATAGTATGTGTACATATTCAACAATCATCGATTTTAACAGTAGCTGAGGTAATAGGTAATCCAATTGTAGTGGACATAAGATCAAAACAATTTCAGCCTTATATCAAAGCATTAAAGTCTATTATCTATTACTTATTGATTGTCTACTGTCTAGCCGTGTGGAATGTTATAGAAATTAAAAGTAAACAAATAAATGTTTTTTTCATAATATCGTAACGTTAATGTTATTCCAATCAATAACATTACATGTAATAACAATAACCACAAAATTAAAAAAAATAATTAAACGACTTTGAATAAACCTATTTCTATGTAAAATAAACAAATCGCTGTATGTGTGCCGATAATATTTGAAGAGTTCCCTCAATTTCTCCAATATCCCATCATCAGATCCTGATTTGGTAGCAATGGGACCATTTCTGATATACCCAGTGCCGGATTAGCCATATAGCAAAAGTAACAACGCTGCGGGCCCCGCGCATTGGGGGGCCCACGCCCACTCGCAAAAGGCACCCCCCCCCCCCCCTCGTTATGTAATTCGTAGCGCCTCTTTGAAGAAATGCTACAGGCCCCGCGCTGGCTTAATCCGGCACTGGAAATACCTATACCCTTTCAAACAAAAAAATAATTTTCCAAATCGGTTCAGCCGTCTTCGAGGAATCGGTGAACAAACACACAAAAAAAAACAAAACATACAGACGAATTGAGAACCGTCCTTCCTTTGAAAATCGGTTAAAAGATGCAAGTCTCCCGACGCAGTTCTTCTAGGTACAACGAAAAAGTTTTGAGGTGTAAAATCAGTCACGAGATGTGCCATTCTCGGAAACGTTCTCCGTTTAGTATGGAGAGAGAACGTTCTCGAGAACATTTCCCATACAAAACTGAGAACGTTTCCGAGAATTCTCGAGAACGGCACAACTTACTCGCGGAGTTCCGCTCCTCATTTGTATCGAAATTCGTTTGTAACTCAGCCCCAAATCGCCAGTTTGCTAAAATGTAAAAATGCAAAAAACTTGGTCACTTAAAAACTAGGAGATTCAACGGCTGAATCCCAGTCACTCAAGTATACCTGTTTATTTGTTAGTAATGCTGTGTTTGTAAATAATTATTCTCACACTATACGATTTGCATTCGCATTGCACACAGTCAAATCACTATAAAAACAGCAACTTGATCCCTTGCCAAACTGACTTACCGCTTAACTTATTGCTTTGTCACTTGAAGCTAAAGGTCAGACAAAAAAGTCAGGTAAATAAACTTTACTACTGCTTTGCGTTTCTATTTAGTAATTTTACGAATAGAACTTACCTTAACGTCGTTGGCACTGTCCTCTTTACTTTTTGAATGTCTAAATAGCTGAATATTCAAATTAACAACTGTCGACGTACTCAAATGAATTAAAAATCGTATTGTGAAGGATTCCCGCCGATCAAACAAAACACGTTCGCGTCGCGCGGTCTTGTGTTGGCAATGCGCGGGTGACTGATACAACCGGTTTCGGACGATAGTGTCGGCTTTAACAATCATTGGGGATGGATGGGTATGGTACAAAAAAACCAAGTTTGTTCTTCCCGAGACAGCTGATATTAATGATCTTGGACATGATTACGTCGCAAGCTCGATATCTTGGCATGTTAATTTGTTTAAATTATCTATCCGATAATGTTGGACTGGTAACATTAGAGATAGTTTTATTTTCACCCAGGTAATCAATAACACTTCAAGTTAATAACTATGCGAGACAGTAATTATTTCATAATTCATTATGGAGGACAAATATTTCTAGGTTAAATATGTTTATGCGGGCGGCGGGTTAGTTTTTTTCGCAACTCGACATCTGATAATACCTAAGCCAGGTTTTGGCCCATCGGCCGCGTACGAAACCGGTGATTTGTAACCAGTTACGATCGAAGCCTTTTTAGTTTTTGTATGAAACCAGTTGCGGTCGCAAAACACAGGACGCTTATATGGAGACAGAAATGGTTGAGTAAATGTATGTAATTTTAACTATAGTTGTATATGGAAACTAATAAATATATGTACAAGTTTTATTATGGTGTATATGGCAATATACCCAAGGGGTACATTCTGTCTGGTGGTCGGACCCGAACAACAGTTTTGTTAGAGAGAGATTTCTGGTACTATTTTCTGTGGCTGTATGCAATTTCATTTGAAGGAAATTTCACAAAATCAGTTTCTACATAGATTATTTTTTGTTACCATCAAAAACATTACATGTAAAAAGATGCAAGTCTCGCAATGCAGTTCTCCTCCAACAAAAAAGTTTCGAGATGTAAAGTTAAACCAAGTCAGTACCGGGGGGGTATCAACAGAACTCGATTTCCACCGACTTACCTATTATTAGATCTTTAAAGTGTGTTCCTCCACGGTTAAATAATAGGCAAGTCGGTGGAAATCGAGTTCTGTTGATACCCCCCCGGTACTGACTTGGTTTAACTTTACATCTCCAAAACTTAGCTAACTCAGGTTAGGTTTGTTATACATATCTTCAGATGCCCGATGGGCAAATTGCACAGAAACAGGAGCACCGCGCAGCGGGTTTCTGTCGAAACCGCCAAATTACGAAAAAAAGGTTGCAACTGGTTTTGAACAAAGAATAAAATTATTGAAATATCTAAAATGTTTTCAATCGTAACTGAACGAAGGGCATTTTGCGTTTTTGAAGACGCATTTCCTTAAATGATTGAAATTGCATGGCAAGATTATCGAGACATAACCGTTATCCGATCTCGGGAAGTACATTCCTGGGTTTCTTTTACCTAGGTTGCCTCGGTTTTTCTAGCGGAGTGCTTATGTTTCACTAAACATAAGCACTCCGCTAGAAATACCGATATTACATTTGCTGACCCACTGGTCAGCAAATGTAATATAGACCAAAATAATGGCAATAAAATAATGTTGACTGCCAAGATTAGTGAATGATCAGCAAAACGTGTGAAAAACTTATTATTTTTAATTTCTATCCACGCTTCAACTCAGTGTGCAGTGGTACCTGATAGCAAATGATTACCAGGCCAGTAGGCGTATGACGATAGGCTTTGTCGCGCGATAAATAAATAATAAAGTATCTGTCACGTTCTGACAAGTACAAGTGTGAGAGTGACGGATGCTTTGTCATTTATAAAATCGCTCGACTAAGCGTAGCATCATAAGCGTGCAGAGATGTAACTTGACGTGCTTCACTACCAGTTTATTTTACTTTTGTCTGCAATCTGCAACCACCACCGGTGCTAACCGCCAGGTTAAATTTTTCAGGTAATATGGTGTGATTTTTTTCATACAATATGTGACAATAAGGCATGCAGGCCAGTGGAAAGCAAAAAAAATCTTTAATATTATTTCTTCAAAACGAAACAGAAAGACAGCAGTGCAAGTGCAATACATTTCTGTTCTTTGATAGAAATCATTAAGGGCGTATCGCACGGTGACCCGGGGCAGAATTGCTCAGAGATGGCGCTGTCTTGGTCACGTGACCAAATGTTCAAGACTATAATTATGATATCTGCTTATTTTACCAGCATGAGAATCAATTAGCCCAATATTTTGAGTCTCTTTCGATGATTTCTAATTCATAATAATTTATGTACGTGCTTACCAAGCGCAGGAATGTGTATGAAACTCGAGTAGTACTTTGACAGGTAAATATACACGCACACTAAAGCAAAATCATTGATAAAAGTGACATCTATTGACAGAGATTCTAACTTGTAAGTTCGCCTATTGTGCTCCGGCGCTCCGGCTATTGTGTAAACCCGTATAAGCAGAAACTCGGGTAATAGTCATGCAAATTCGAAGGTAAAATAAAGAAAAGTGTAGGTACTCGAGCAACAATATTCTCGAGTTACCATCGAACAAACGAACGCCGATTTTCCCCCTTGTCTACCCCACATTTTTTTTGATCGGTCAAAAAATAACTTTGTAATTACCACCTAGTTTCATACCCACATGGGTATTACTCAATTTTTATTACCCACTGGGTAATATAATAAATTTGTGAAACAAACGCAACCGTTTATTTCACGATAAATGTACAGCTCTTTTTTGTATGGGAATATACTGAATGGAATAAGACGTATAACTGAGTAAAATAGTTTTATTCATAATATATTTATTCTCAAATTTGGCGAAGCCGATCTCCATATTTTACAGATTCTTAGGGCCGTAAGTTTACGGACCAATAACATATTATAAGTTGTATAAACATTGAACAGGCAGACTCAGACTCACTCAATGTGTTATTGAGAGAACTCTTGATTTTCTAGATTTAGTCGTCGTCTTCATTGCTGAAGGTCGTGTCTAGTTTGAAATTTGCTGCACCAAGCTTTTCCAAGCGTCTCTGTCCTCGGCGGTCTTCATGGCTTTAGGTATTGGCAGGCCAGTGAGCTTCTTGATTAGGTCTGACCAACGGGTAGGTGATCGACCGCGTGGTCTTTTTAAGTCTACCTGCCCAACTACCATCAGCTTCTCCAAGTTGTCTGGGTTCCTGCGAGCAACATGTCCGAAGTAGTTTAGTATCCGCTGGGAGCAGATAGTGGACAGCCTTGTTGTTATTCCGAGCTCCTTGAGAATGGACACGTTGGTGCGGCGTGCGGTCCAAGGAATTCGCAACATACGCCGCCAAACATGATTTTCTAGGCTTACAAGTAAACTGGCATTGAGCACATTACTTGAAGTTTGTCAAGGGACGCCAAATTTCTCGAATACAGAGATTGATGCGAGTTGACTCTGTCAGTCGTTCTGTAATAAATAAAGTACCATGTTACTATAAGTCAATAAAACTAGCATTGCAAAACACTAGTAATTCAGTTTAATATTAAATTAACTGACTACCTTTTATATGTGTGCATCTCAGGTCTAGGAACTTAGTAGGTATTTTGTTCTACGATTCGCGTCACGATTTCAGGTACCTAAAACATATTTTTTAAAGAACAAATCAATTCTGGCATCCTCTCTACGATAAATGCATCTTCCCTTCACCAATTGGAAAATTTAGAAACAAAACGAATGACAGCATTATTGGTGACAGCGTAATGTTCCGAAACCTTCTTCATTTTGTGGAATCCTAAATATGGAATGTCAAATATTAATTTTGTACTCGTATAGTAGATTTGTGTTTTCACATTACTTGTATTTATTAGGAAACAATAAGATGGGTAAAGTTATAAGGTGATGGTACAATATAAATTTTCTCGAAAAGTATTTGAACGTCCCTGACTACTAGACTCTCGTATTTTAGTTAGCGCGAATCAAAAAATTGCCCAGAGTTGCAACGTTGCGTTGCCACCGTGACATGCGAAGTTGCCATCTGTCACCGTTTGTCAGACATCTATGAATGCCTAACGATCGACGACACTTTTGGCTTAGCGGGAGTGACACCGCCTACTAAGCTAGAGGTCCCGGGTTCAAATCCTGGTAATTTTTTACCCTAATAAGGATTGCTTAGATTGTTTTTGTAAAATTTACCTCCGTATTATTATTATTTCTCTTTATTTAAGTATCCTGATTTAAAAAGTAAAACAAAACAATATTTAGTAGGTACATATATATTTCAGAATATAAATTTAGTCAAAATATTTAGTAATTTGGCATAAACAGGCTAAATTACAAAATTAATTACAGCGTGTAGTATTCGATAAAAACGAAAAAAAAAAGAAAAAAAAAATTATTTCGGGATTAGAACCCACAACCTAATGTATCCATAAGTGAAGGCTTTAGACCACTCGGCTACGGATGCACACTGAAAAGGTGCGTAAATTAAGATCCCTTTTGAAATTTCAATAGATAAGTCACACACACGCCCATACACCATTTGCCTGTGTTTGCGTGAGTTGTGTTACCCACCTGTAGGTGATTCGCACACAGTGATAGAATATCCAAGTTTTTCATCGGTGAAATATGGTATTTAGCGTGAAAATATACCATTTTTTATGCATTTGCCCAAAATAAAACGTAAATTAATTGATATTTGTCAAATTAGTTTCTTAATATACCCTGCCGTTAGCCCGTGAAGGTGCACCAACTTTTGTATGGGAACGCAACCACCTTAAGTAGGCTGCTTTTATGTGAAATTTGATATGTACTAAGGTCTTCAGTCGTTTCGTAGGGAAAGAGAAAACAAGTTTACCAACATCCAAAAAAAAATAAACAAATTAGTCTCGAATTCAAATAGACTTTCATTTATTTCATAAAGATATCCATGACATACAAACACGCACTTGTTTAAACTTAAAGAGTGACCACATCGCTGCTTAACAATCTTAAAATACGCTGATGGTACGTTTTTGCAACGAAAATCTATGCAAAAAACGTGACGTCACGCTTCGATGTCGATTCTTACTACACCTGTTTTATCTTTTGTTTACCACTTTGCATAGGTACTACAGAAATGCAAACTTAGGCCTACAATTTCTATTGCCTCAGACTGGCAAACAGGCAGACGGCCACCTGATGGTAAGTCACCGCCGCCTATAGACATTTGCAACATTAGATGCATTACCAATGCGTTGCCGGTCTCGAAGAATAATTGATGATACCCTTTTTAAAAAGTCCCATATTGTAGCGCAGCAGCATAATCTTAGTAAGAAGTTCATATTCCCCAGTTTAATGGTATCAAATTCCTCTTGAATATCACAGTCCTTTCCTCCTATCCTTGTACAGGTTTCTCCAGTACTTCAGCGAGTCCTTGAACCACAGGGGCACCGTGGCGTGTTCTCGGTCCAGCACGAAGGCCCGAGGGTTCGGCAGGGTCGTGGGGAGCCAGCGTTGTGGCAGCAAGTCGGAGGTGTGGGGGGTTGGGTCTCTGGAACAGAAGAAAGACCGAGGTCTACCGCTGAAACAGTAAATATATATCGAGGGCGACGTTTGAGATAAAATAAGACTTATTATTACGAAAAACTAACTGTTGTAACATTTTTTTAGATATTCAATAGTTATTCTGTTATTCGGGACACAGACCAACCCAAAAAATCAAAGATCATAAAAATCGGTCTACCCGTTCTCGAGTTATAAATGGTGTAACTAACCCGACTCTTTTCAGTGTTTGTAGTCGCGGGTGGACTGAGGAAATCATAAATTTTCCCTATTAAAATTACTGTTGTGCAAACCTACCTACCCACTTTAAAAAATACAAATTCAAAATTAGTGTTGCCAGATGGACCTAATGTGTAAAGACGTTTACACACATGCTAGAAGGGCTTACTAACCTAACCTTAGAAACTAGCGGCAAAGCCCAATGTTCCTGCTGGATCCATTTAAGGATTGTAATACTACTCTACTACTTTATGTTTATGATTAAAACATTGTGATACGTACTCGGGCTGTTAACTATGATTGTATTGTCCACAGAAGCTTAAAGACTGTTTTGAACTTAGGATCTAGAGATTCGCTGAAAGAACGTTTTAAGGAAATAGAAATCCTCACAGTGGCTTCACAGTACATATTAGACGTGATAATGTATACGCACAAGAATATCAGCTCCTTCAAAAAGCAGTCTGATGTCCACAATTTAAATACGCGGAACAAACATAAGCTGTTTGTCCCAAAAATCCGTCTACAGAAAGTAAGAAAATCTTTCGTGGGCAACTGTGTTAGATTCTACAATAATAAGGTACCCCTAGATGCATGGGAATTGCCTTATAGTTCGTTTAAAAATTACATTAAATCTGCGCTTTTGAAGAGAGCTTATTATAAAGTCCAAGATTACTTGGATGACAAAGAACCATGGCCAAAGCATCAGTCGCAGCAGTCGTCGAAATAGGGCAGTGTCCCGGAGAGGTTTAGGTACATGATGCCTACAGATGGCGTCGCTGCTACGGGCTGTATCGTTCCATTGTTACACTTATTTTTATTGTAATTTTATTTCATTATTTGCATTTTGACATACTGAATACATACCTGTTATGTACTGTAGCAAGTTGTAATGACTGTTAGTGTTAGCTTAATAGTCTATTTCTCGACGTGAAACATACGTTTCCCATTTTGTATTTCGACGTTTGGAGTTCCTTTACACCTCCAAAACATAATGTTTTGACAACGGAGACTCCTTACATCTCCATTAAATTGCCTATTTTCTATATTTTTTATCGTGTTTTGACGCCTAGAGACCCTTTACATCTCTAAAAATGTAGTTTTAAGTTTTGTAATGTAATGGATCCGGAGATTATATACGTCTCTCGGTAAAATGTAAAAAAAACTGTGCCCAGTTATTTGCTTGTTGCATTTTATAAATATTGTCATCTTAGGTATGTAATAATGTCACAATTGTTGTAATGTTGTTAGGGTTCCGTACCAAAATGGTAAAAAAGGAACCCTTATGGTGCGACTCTGTCTGTCTGTCTGTCTGTCTGTCTGTCCGTCTGTCACAGCAAGATATCTCAGGATCTACTGATGCTATCGACTTGAAATTTGGAATAGTGTTAAAAACCGCTAATCCGAGCCCATAGGACAGAAAACTAATCTTATACCTGATTTACTTTTTTTTTAAAGGGGACCGAAATGGGATATCTAAAATCAAAAATTGAGCTAATATATCGAGTGGGATATCAAATGAAAGGGCTTAATATGTAGATTCGAAAACCGTTTTTATTTTTTTTCTTAGATATGTAGTTTTTGATTGAAGACAAAAAACGTTGAATAAAATACTATTCCCCCCCTATTATCTCCGAAGTTACTGAACAGAAAAATCTGTAATAATTACCGATTATGAATATTATCCTAAATATTACAGGAAAAATAAAACGGTTTTACTAACTTGCAGCGTTTTTTAGAAATTCGCAAAAATCGTAAGACAAACTTATTTGCTCCTACTAAACTAACCGCGGCATATGTCGATATATGGGGACAACAGTTTTACAAGAGCAAAGTTAAGTTTGTGCCACCATACAGTTTTTCTTGAATTATTCACGTATCTACTGACGAGTTTGTACGGAACCCTCGGTGCGCGAGTCCGACTCGCACTTGACCGGTTTTTTTTAAAAGAGAAACTGGTGAGTTTCTTCAGGCGCTTCTTCTCACCAGAAGGTCATCTACCGAAGCGCCAAAAGAAAAGAATCAGACATGTAAAAGAGCCCTTGAGGCCTACTTACAGAAATAAATGAGTTTGAGTTTGAGTTTTGAGTTTGAAATCTGTTGACCCTTTTATTGAGTCATGAGAACTTACCCATATTTAGCAAAATTAGTCCACAGAGTCGTCGTCTTTTCTATCATTTTCTTATCCAGTCTTGCTAATAAAGACAAAATGGGTTGATGGAATAAATAAAACAGATCATCAGCATGTGTCGCCCCAGGTCTAGATACGAAGTTTGTGCCTCCATAATACGAAGCCCATACTTTGCCAATATTCCTCCAACCATCATACTTGAAACAATAATTATAAACTGGTCTATCAGAAGACTTCAGGATCAACTCTGTTTCAGCCAAAGAGGGAAAAGTCATGAATGGATCACCGTAATATTTAGAAAGTTTCTGTTTAGCTGAAGGTGATTCTGAAACAGCCTCATCACCCATATACATTTGTCTAATTTCTTCCGCAATTCGTTTTTTCTCACTTTCTGATGGAAACTCGAGGTTATTGGGCAATGAATGCTCGATTTTGCCCATTATTTTTGGCGATAGAAATTTCTCTGCACCTACAAAGAAGTATCCCTCTTCATCTGTTGTTCCGATAATCATTGGGACTTTGGTAAATTCTCCTTTCGACAGCAATTTGTAAGGCTCCTGGGTCAAAAACGGTTCAACACCATCAAACTTCTTTTCTACGCTGGGTGCATAGGTAAGCGTGTCAAACAATAACTGCCTTTCATCTCTAGGAATTGTTGCCTTTATCAGCTCAAATATGGGCTTCTCATTAAACATCTTGAATAATTCGTGAGGATCATTGGTATCATATCCCAATGTTTTTGCTAATTGGCGAGCAGTATCCTCAGGATGCGGCTGGAGAGCCCAAGGGCAAAGCGACGATCCACTCTGCGTTATAGCTTTGTGAAAGAGTCCTCTAGACATTGGAGATAGTAAGTGGTAAGACACAGAAGCCCCGCCAGCGCTCTCACCGAAGATCGTCACGTTGTCCGGGTCTCCTCCAAATACATTTATATTATCTTGAACCCACCTCAAAGCTGCGACCTGGTCTTTCATACCAGCATTGCCAGGTGCCTCTTTTATTCCCAAATTAAGGTACCCTGGGATGTTTAGTCTGTAGTTAAACGTAACTAGAATCACTCCTTTTGGGACTAAATAATTCGGGCCATAGACGAGTGGCATGCCCGCTCCCTCTATGAAGCCTCCGCCGTGAATAAAGACCATGACAGGCAGCTTGTCTGAAGTAGGAAGTGGAGTGAACACGTTTATCTTTAGGCAGTCTTCTTGCCCCGCGGGACGCCCTGGGAGGTCCCTCAGAGGGAGAATAGAACATTGGGGACAGATGACTTTGCCGTCAACAGCGTCGAATACGCCATCCCAAGTCGGCTCAGGATCTGGAGCCTGAAATTGCATATGTGTGTTAGTAACGAATTCATAAAGTTACGATATGACTCGGGTTTAAATGCTAAAAGTATAGATTGATGAGTTGTTTTCTTGAATGCGCCGGAAATACGGCTATGACCCACACTGAACTCCTAACTTTTGAACTTTAGTAAAGAGGCAGTTGATGTCAACATAATGATTAAGTTCGATTATATTTCGTTCGATAGGGCAGTACCGATTCTGCTCATATTCAAATTTCCAAAGTCTGCTGACCTCAATCGCTACCAAACTTTGGAAGGAAAAAAGAAGAAAGTCGCAATGTCACAGCATCATAACTGTTGTGTCGCTTACTCGAATCAGTTGATTATATAAAGCTCTCTAAAAAGATAAGACATTATCTTTGTATATTATACTTTTGAAGTTAGAGAACAATTATTTATTAGAAACAAAAGCAAAAGAACATTAAAATATAAACAAGGTTAAAAGTAAATATACTAAAAACTAAAATAGATCTAAAAATGGCCCCTGCGGCATGGTGCCGAAGATGCTGGCAGCATTTCCTCGCTGGATTGTAAGGCTGATGCGTTGAGCGAGTTAAAGTAATTGTATTTTACTGTTCAGGGCTGCTAGCACATATGTTTGTACGTACCTGAAACCTGTTGTGTCGAGGTACAGAAGCGTATGGTATCCCAAGGTAGGCGGCGTGCGAGCCATCGGCGGCGATGCGCCCGCGCAGGCTGCCCCCGCGCGTGCGCAGCGGCGCTGTCAGCTGCCGCGCCCACTGCATCCACTTTATGCGCATATGCATATCTGAAAATTATGAACAAAAATCCAATGTCTATGTACGAGTATCATCAGACAACTGTATATGTGAGAGGCGCGCATACCCTCATTATGTAGTTGCCAACATGGAATATTTACTATTATATCGTCGTTGAAAAGGAATATTGCTGTAACGTAACCCGCAAGGACTTTCATAGTGACGACATTATTGCTTTCCAACGACGATACAGTATCAATACAATAATTGCAATAACGCAGGGCAGCTAGTGCCGAGCTGTCGGGAAATAGCGACTCCACGTACCAGAGTGTTCCTGGGGATACTCTGAGAGTAGGTTTATATCATGGGAACAGGGCCTTCGCCTCTGGCTTAACCGGCTTATTGGAGTGGAGTCGCGAGAGCTGAATAGTCGAGGGTTGATGCGAAGAGCCAAGTTGGCTTCGGTTTAAAGACGTTTCCATCCTTCAACACTCGACTGAACACACAACATCTTTGAATCGGAACTGAGCTATTAGCCGTTGAGCTAGACCAACTGATATAGCTTTTTGAATCGAGCTACACCATGTCTAATAGGCAGGGACAGCATCCGTTCGGTGTACCGTTTGCCCCTCCTTAAATTGTCAAAAGGACTTCTACGTGATGGCGTCGGCACCGAGCTCTCCTTCCAAAGATCCGGGGCACCATTGTGTTGTAACCGGGAAATATATGCTTTACTAGCATTTTCCCGCGGCTTCGCCCGCGTTGTTCCCGTTATCGTCCCAAAGGAACTCTTTACCGGGATATAATGTACCCTATGTTTCAATCTAGGACTTGGTCTACTTGCATGCCATGCCATAATTTCAGCTGGATCCATTCAGTTGTTACCCCGTTATAAGGTAACAAACATCCAAACATCTTCACAATCTTTCGCATTTATAATATTAGTGGGATATGCTGATTCTTTTTCTTAGTCGTGCACTCTTAAACTCTTAATTGGCAGAGTGGGCGTGGTCATGTCTCGGTCGAGTTTTGTGCCACCTCTTCTCTTGTAATGCGGCGTATGCGATATATATCATTGTTTTTCAAACTATTTCATGGTACGACCCCATTTGTATGCGAAAATATTTCGTGACTCCTATCCTCCACGATTTCTAGCCTGAATTTTATTCCGTTACACTTCTTCTTCACTTCGAGCTTCTTTGTTTTTTTTTCCTTTTACCTGAGATTTCTCGACCCTTGCTGCCCAAGGGGCCGCGACCCACACTTTAAAAAACGCTGCGATATAATGATACATAAATATGAATTTGTAGCACGGACAACTTTACTTTATTTCACAGTGACAGATACTGTCATTCTTGTTTATAAATCAGAGCGGCGGCGCGCTGTGTTACGCTCACCATCGCGCAGGCGTGTGGTAAACAAGCGGGTGGTGCAGATGTTACCACAGATGCAATTGTGTCGAACGTGGGCAGTAAAAGATAAATCAAAATTTATCGTCTTAGTCAAAAACGATTTTGATATATCGTGTATTTGTATGTAAATTTAGTAAAAATCTTAAGATATTGAAATAAACCCATTCATGTTCTGAAAGGCTTAAAGCCTCTGATTATCTTTATTTCTGTCGCACATCTGAGCAAATTTTAGTACATACATAGATATTGACTTAAAATCAAAATGTTCAATTTACCTATTTCGTACCGCTACTACCCACACTACTATTTTTATTATTCTAATTCTTAATCATCGTTGAACAACCATTGCACAGTTGAAATACCACATTACATTCAATCAAAAGCGGTATAAATGTAAATATATCTCACTAAATCACTTCTATAACAAAACTTGTGATATTCCACACGTCATTATCTCACAGTATGTCCATGAAGACTGTCAGAAACCGGTCAATCGCCGTGTCGCGTGTGTTTGTGATTATATATAGACATGCCTAATCAACATTCGTGGACTGCGATGCAAAATATGCTCTATACTTATGACAGTTAAAGTTATTTTAAAATGTTTTTGGATAAACACGGTTTAGTGCAAAATTATGATTGCGATTATGATCCCTATTTCACAGTAATCTGGGGGCACGGCACAGTGCAGTGCCCCCGCCAAGTCGAGCAAAACAAATGCACGGCCGTACCATCCTTTTCTCGACGCCATTCAGGCCATTTTCAGCCTCCTGTAATTTTGCGCTGGCTAAAGGTAGAATCCTGATTTTTTAGGGATATATGGGGCACAATAAAACTTAAGTATTTTCAATAACATGCAATTTGAATGTGTAGTTTAAGAACTATTGCTATTGCACGTCAAAGTTCCTTAGTTTTGTCACTGACTGACTGACTGACTGATGATCATCATAATTCTAAGGTACCCAGCCCAGCAGACTCACAAGCTCCAAATTCTAAACATAGTTAGGTACTTTTTAGCCTATCAAGTTTTAAGTCCTTCAAAACCTAAAAATATTGCAATTGCAGGCAGAACTGCACACATAAGTTTGTAATCATATACAAATACATGCGATTACAAAGTTAGTTTTGCAGTTCTTATCGAAAATAATGGATTGGAATGTAATAAATAAAGGACGACCACTTACAAAAAGGAATGAGATCCCATCAAAAACATTATATGTAAAAAGATGCAAATTTCGCAACGCAGTTCTTTTACAACAAAAAAATTTTGAGATATAATGTTGAACCAAGTCAGTACCAGGGGAGGGCGGGGGGGTATCCACAGAACTCGATTCCCACCGACTTGCCTATTATTTAACCGTGGAGGAACATTTAATATTTCTCAAATAAAGAATCCTCTCTCCACGGGTATGATTATGCTCGAGGCATAACATAACAGACGTGTTATATTTGTTATCTGTTTGTTGTTTCTGATTGAGAAAATCTAGAAATGTTCTATTGATATGATTTGTACCTATCGCCATTAATTAAATTAAAGATTAGAGCGTGATTATCCTATCTGATAATTACTTTTAGTTTTATCCTTTTATTGCGCATAGAATGCAATAAAGGGAAACATCTTCAAGGTTAACTGGCAATTATTTGTCGATTGTAAAATCAAACCTTATTGTAATAAAATAGCATCCCATCTACCCTTACTCCTGGTTTGTAGGGAGATTTCAAAAGCAGACCCCTTGGACCCTTCAGGCCCTGATCCATTACTAGTGCACTTCTAGCCCACTCGTCTAAGCAATACATACATAACGTTACATTGCTACATATCTATATCTAGGCGCTAAATATGAACCCATCAAAAACATTATAATATGTAAAAAGATGCAAGTCTCGCAACGCAGTTCTTCTACAACAAAAAAGTTTTGAGATGTAATGTTAAACCAAGTCAGTACCGGGGGGGTGTCCATAGAACTAGATTTCCATCGACTTGCCTATTATTTACCTGTGGAGGATTCTTTATTTGGGAACTATAAAATGTGTTCGTCCTTATGCAGTTCGTATACGAAAAATGCTTCTTAGAAAGGTGACTGAAATTGCATAATTTTTAGGTTTTGCATGACTTGATAGGCTAATAACTAATTACTTATGTTCAAAATTTGGAGCTTGTGGGTCTGCTAAAAGTACCTTATAATTTATAATTATGATGATCAACAGCCAGTGAGTCAGTGATAAAACTAAGGAAATTTGATGTGTGATAGTTCTTAAACTACCAGTTCAAATGGTTCTAGCTTTAGCCAGAGGGCTCGAGAAAGGGATGGTACGGCCGTGCCTTTGTTTTGCTCGACTTGGCGGGGGCACCGCCGTGCCCCCAGTTACTGTGTCGGGCTGGTCATTATATTCGCGATGACGTAATTCGGACCCTAGCTTGGGCGGACCCCCTACCCTACCCCATAGTACCCCCTCTACCCTTATCCCAGGCATGTGGGGAGCCTTTTAAAATCAGTGCTTCTCAGCAGCGTCGTTATCAGGTATCACCTTATCAGACGTATCAAAAATACGGGGCCCCTGTGTTACAGGGACATTTTAAAATCTTTGTTTTCTTCGATCCAAATAGAGTTGATCCCTCTATCACTGAAAGCGTGAAGAAACTACATGCCTACCCTTTACAAGGAAAGGTACCCAACTGTCCGACTCCGATTTGATTCATTTTGATGTATGTTATAGAGTAGTCTAAAATATCAGACACGTATTTTTCTTTAGCTGCCCTAATTCAACCTGTTAGGAGAAATTGTCCTTCAAAGTACTGAAAAGTGACTAAACCCTCCAACTTCTAAAGAAAAAAAATTCAAGCAAGTTGCTAGTTATTTACCGGTTACAAAAAGAAATGAGATCCCATCAAAAACGTTACATGTAAAAAGATGCAAGTCTCGCAACGCAGTTCTCCTACAACAAAAAAGTTTTGAGATGTAATGTTAAACCAAGTCAGTACCGGAGGGTATCAACAGAACTCGATTTCCACCGACTTGCCTATTATTTAACTGTGGAGGAACACATTTTATAGATTTAATAATAGGCAAGTCGGTGGAAATCGAGTTTTGTTGATACCCCCCGGTACTGACTTGGTTTAACTTTACATCTCAAAACTTTTTTGTTGTAGGAGAACTGCGTTGCGTGACTTGCATCTTTTTACATGTAATGTTTTTGATGGGATGTACCTTTACTTTTTTTGGGTATTTTCGGGTGTGTACCATTTTACTCAGAATCCATGAGCAGTTTTCATTTATGAAATAAAGAAAAGTTGTCCAAAATGTCCCAAATTTTCCGTACAAATTTTGAATTTCTCAGTTTTGTTACGCCCAAACTAAATTAGTATAGGGGAAAAGTCGTAACGAAACTGAGATTTTTCTTTTCTCAGTTTCGTTTCGTTTCAAAAAAAAGTAAAAGGTAAGTACATTTTTTCTGCAATTGAACCACTTACGTTTGTTGCGCGATGACCGGTGCTCGCGCATTCCACTAAAATTTCGTTTCCAATCTCCCTGTTTAGAAGCAGTCAGACCCGTCCAACAACTTGGCTACTTAGCTGTCTAGTTTGCGCTGATTTGTGTGGTTTTCGCGTGAAAGTTGTCTTCGTGTCCGTTACACGTTTACTGTCCCCATACAAAACTATCGGACAATGACACAAGTCCAAACTGTGCAATGAGTATGGAAGTGACCTAGTGGAAGCACGGACTCCTGAAAAAAACTTTCATGACCCCATTGGGGGCACCGGGGCAGGGAACGTGTTAAATAGGGATAACCACTGGGATAAAAATATATACAATATTTTTCCATAATCTAACTGACGGACTAAATAGAAATTTACTATGGACAAATATGGGACACGTATTTTTAGGTTTATCAAAATATTAAAAAACGAAAAAGTCAAACTTCATCAAACTTCTAGAGCTAGCCCCCAGGCTTGTGAAATTTGTACCAAGGAGTGACGTCACGCGAAACTTCTAAGTACTCTATCCTCGTCATTTTTTGTTTTTGTCAAACAAAAGAAAAAATACGTGTACAATATTTTTTAATAATCCAACTGACGGACTAAACAGTTTTTTTAGTCGTCTAGCCTATTGCATATGTCCAGTATCAGCCGCAAGTTGAGTGCTGCTGGAGTGGGGCGAGAGAGGGGGGATTCAGCATAATTGAAATAGACATATTGCAATATAATTCAATCAGTCTTAACAAGTTAGAAATCTATTTCCGACTTGCTCTCATGATTAAATTTAAGTACTCACTCAATACGTATCGATTTTCCCCGTAACAAAAAATGCAGCTATAAAGACCAGCTGCGCAGTGCACGTGCCGCGTGTCGCACTGCCGGCTGGTTGGTACTAATTTGGCGGTATTTTTACCGCCAAAGCGTTGGAACCGTCTGTGCCCTCGCTTAGCCCTGTCCTTTGTTTACGTCAATGGTACTACTTGTGGCGACACCTTTCCTTTGATGTTAATAAGTAGGTTAGCTAGGTTAAGGTATTGTCTATTAAGAACTGTCGCTGTCTGATTTATGTCATTATTATTCTTTTGGTTTTTTCACGAGAAAAATATATTTATAATTATTATGTGGAAAAGGGAGTAATTATTTAGAATATCTCCCTGTAGTTCGAACCCACATACTTATAATGTATAATATAAGTATGCACATACCATGAAGATAATCCTTTTGTTTATGTCGTTGTCTCGACTCGACGCAAAGAGCACAGATCAAAGTTTCCGATGTGTCATGGCATTATAATCTTTTGTTTCCAATGTCACGTGTCATTTAGAAATCTGTGACGCATGTCAATTTTGTATCACTTGGATGTTACAATAATTGATATGGACATTATTATAATCATCTAGTCTTTAATTTTAATTTCATTGGCTTTTTTGTGGGTGTTTGTAATGTAAGATAGATAGATAGATCATTTATTTCACAACAAAATAACAGTATTTTTTAGTAAAGACATAATTATAAGTATGCTGCCACGATTGTCAAAAACAAAAATACAAAATGAGTATTAGGATAGCAATGCCAAACGATTTAATAAATAGAAGTAACAAGTAATAATTAAATCGGTGTCCTGCCGTTTGACCAAAAGTCATTTGGCAAAATTACACTTGACAAACAACGTTTGGCAAAAAAATGTTTCGCCAATTGCTCATTTTACTACTAGTCATTTTACCAATGACTCACTTTTCCAAATGATCAACAGTTAAATTTACATTTTATAAATAATTATTTGACAAAATGAACATTTAGCAACTGAGTTATCAGACAAAACTACTCTTGGTCTAAAAACGTTTGGTACAATGTATTATTTGACAAGTGTTTAGTTTATTAATGAATCTAATAATAGATATGGTATGGGTCAAATTAATACACAGTATTTGGAAAAAAGAGTAGGCTGTAAGATTAGGTTAGGTTAGGTTTTGAACTGCGTCCCCCAACAAAAACGAACTGCTGGCAGAAAAAGTAGGTTGTTAGGTTAGGTTAGGGTTTTAGTTCGTTAAAATAAACAAAATGGCGGATTTTGTGCACTTTTAAAGTGCACCGCGGTGCACGGTGGGGTTTTTTTAGTAAATATATGTAGTTATTTTACTACCCTAAGTATGTAATGTAATATAAAATTACGTATTTCTCTATACAGGGAGGGGTATTTTCTCTCTTGTGTTGCACAATCCACCTACCAGATGCACCTGAGAAGAGGAAGCAAGCAAGATTACGCACGCACCGATTAGGCTCGATTTAGGTCAGTAATTTGCGTGATAATTTCTAATAGAAATCTCTATCCCTCTCGTACAGTATGGCTTAAAACAGACGTAACTTTGCAAGAAGATTATAGTTGTATGTGTATACAGGGTGGCCCATTTCGATCTGTTAGTATGGGAAAGTCTGAAACTATAAGATCAAGATCTTCGTATGATCTGTTCTTAGGAACCATGTCATCGATTTTAGGGACAAGAAAAACTGCATACATATTTGGAAAAAAAAACTTGTACTTTAACCGGGAATCGAACCCGGTTGTTTTGAGAAATAAAATTCGCATCCTGGTGAATAAGTATCGCCATACAGCGGGGAAACGCTGCCAGCATATTCGGCACCATGCCAAGGAGGCTCAATTTTTTAGATCATGTTTAGTTTTAATTTAGGATTATTTTCATAACTTAAGTTTAGTTTGGTACATATATGGTATAGTTATATTTTAAATGTGTATTCGTGTAGTCAGTACATAATGTGTAAGTAATACATTGTCTAAGCTTAGTGGAGCATGTCCCGTCCGATGACTGAACCGGTGTTATGGCCCCAGTATTCTACCACGCGCGATCATCGGCGCACGCGCACACCAGTGATACAGTCGCAAGCGCAACAAAGCGATAAGAGTTTTGCATTGATAACTAACTATTCAGTGAAGGTCATTATTATAACAAAAGGGATAGCGTAAAAGCATGATTTGTTTACGTCAAAGTTCTGGACGTGTAAAGTCCATTGTTGAAAGAAAAAACCGGACAAGTGCGAGTCGGACTCGCCCGCCGAGGGTTCCGTACAAATACTTTAAATAAACACAATATATTTTATGATCTAATTACCATAAGTGAGTACCTATAATTGGTTCTCTACTACTACTTTAATTGTTGTTTAGTTTTTAAGGCTGTTGGTTCTCCATGAACAAATAAAAAATAAATAAAACAAATGTATAGTCTTCAGATTTTTCCTTACACTTGTAGACGGTATTACTTGCCATCATAGTTCTAGTCTAGGTAAACGGAAAGTACCTACCCTGTAAATTTTGGTTTCCTTGAGAGAATCGAAATGTAAGTTTTTGCGGCATAAACGGCCATATCTTTTTTTACGTTAACTTAGAAGTTTTATTTTTTCACAGCTTGAAGGGACCATAATGCCTGAGTATATATAATATTATTATAGTTTTAATTTCAACTGGATATCTATCTCCATGCGTTCCCGAGATAAAGGGTCTTGACAGACGGAGAGGCGGACAACAAAGTGATCTTATAAGGGTTCCGTTTTTCCTTTTGAGGTACGGAAACCTAAAAAGAAAGAAATGATTTATTTATTTAGCGCAACCAGAAGTGGCTCACTCCGCGATTTCGCCGCGCAGCTACTAGTACCAAATTTTGCCCCTAAGGAGGGGCTAAGCCAGCGACCAGAAAGAGCACGCGTTATGCGATAAAGAGACGGTCGGATCCGGTGCGTTCCGTCCGGTGGTCGGACCCGAACGTCAGCTTTGTTAGAAAGAGAAACTTGTACTTATTCTGTGGCGCAACCGACAAAACAATAAAATTAACAATTACGCGATTTTTTTTTGAATCTGACAAACTCGCAACCCTTATGGGCATAGCGATTGTCGGACCGGGTGGTCGGCCGTGGCGTTCCCTGGGGTCGAACCAGGTCGCTAGCCGGACCACCCCGAGTTGGGTCGGACTGGGTGGGTGCCGAGGATGCCTGGGGTCGAACCAGGTCACCTTGTCCCGGTCCACCTCGATAGGATCGGGCTAGGTGGGGGCCTGAACGCCTGGAGTCGAACCAGGTCGTTTGGCTAGGGCCACCTTGACTTTTCGCAATTACGCGCTAAAAATGCGCCACTGGTTGCAAAGAGATCCTTCTCTTTGTGTCATGTGAGTTTCGATACGTTCGAAACAACGACGCAAATTATATAAATAACGTCATGCGATTATTTCTCTTTTGTTATAATTATGAATGAACATTGTGTTTAAATTTACCAAAAAAGTAGAGGTTATACGAGAGATATTGAAGTTATTAAGTTATGCAGTGTTTAAAAGAGTGAATAACGGATTTATGAAATTAGGACATCAGATGATAAAATATAGTTAAACAGAGATTAAGATTACCTTGATTACATATAACGCAATTGTGGATAGTATGTATTACTTACATACTTTTTAGTGATACTGTAAACTTGTATGAAGTTTGGGGAACTGTGTATGACTATTGCGGTATTTACAATGTGAGTGCATGCACAAAATTAGCTGCAGTGATTGGAGAAAAAAATATTAAATTTGAAAAGTGGTTGATCGGTAGAACATCACCAAGTTCAAACTCAGAACTCGGGCAAAGTAACTGATAACACACACAATATAAAGTCCAATAAGTGTAAGTGACGCAAGTATAAAAAGGGCCACAAGTATTAGTGACATTGGTATAAAGTGATACAAACATAAATGTGACACTGTATAAAAGTGATACAGTCTAAGTGACATAAATATAAATGTGACACAGTCTAAGTGTCACAAATATAAATGTGACACTGTATAAAAGTGATACAGTCTAAGTGACACACAAATAAATGTGACACTGTATAAAAGTGACGCATTGTTAAGTGACACAAGTATAAGTGAGAGCGATGGTGAGCGCAAAGTGGGTGGTGCTGTGGTCGCTGTGGGCGGCGCGGCTGCCGCGGCAGCCGACGGCGCCGCTGCGCACGCGCGGGGGCCGCCTGCGCGGGAGCGTCGCCGCCGACGGCTCGCACGCCGCCTACACCGGCATACCCTACGCCACACTCACAAAGGAGAATCGGTTTCAGGTAGGGACGCCGCGCCGCGTGTAACTAATGATGTATCATTTATCAACATCGGTTGTGCCGTTGAGTAGTTACGAGCGGACATAGGAACGGACATACATACAGGTCAATCACATAACCCTCCTTTGGGCTTCGCCGCAATCGGATAAAAAGCACGGACCTTGAAATAAACAGCCGGACGTAGCTTCGTTAAGAGATGTGAAGCACCTCTAGTGAGCCGCTCGCTTTGAGCTGGCTGATGTGTTGTGCTTTTGCACGTACATATTAACCAGCGTAGTAACCTACTACTCGGGCTGCCATCTCCAAAATTTGACACCTAGGACAAAAAGCGTAAATCCCCGGATTTTGGAGCTTAAAACGGGGACACGTCAACAGCAACGCATTAGCTCTCGCGGCAGTAGCAAACCCGGACTACAAATGAAACCCCGCCGGATGTTCCCCGGACGTTCTCTAAACTAGGACAAATCCGAGGAACCCCGGACGGATGGTAGCCCTACCTACTACGAGCAGGACGCACCCACACATCAGCGTTAGTTAGATAGAAGGACATGGAATGGGTAATCAACGTGACAAAATGTTCAACGGTTGGAATGTGCAGGGGTCAAAATGTCTATACGGACCGGCTGTCTATGTGGCAAAAAGAATGAACGTCAAAATGTGCAATGGTTAAAATGGACTGGAGTTAAAATGTGTTCGGGTCTAATCGAACAAATGTCATAATGTATAATAGCTAACATGAACACGTGTTTAAATGCATCAAGGTAAAGTCGAAAGGTATAAGCGACACCACGTGAATGTGTCAAAATGTCCAGCCATGTTAAATATAAGCATGTGACTCAATAGTACATTGAGTATCAAGGGCGGTAAATAAGGAATTACAAACGAGTGTTTGTTACAAGGCCGAGGTGAAGCCGATCAAGTGTGCTTTGCTTTTTGACAGTTATTCATTTAGACTTAAGCACGTTATGTCAATCGAGCATTTTGTCTATCACACCTTTTGTTGTTCTTGCATTTTGAGATGTGTACCATTTGTCACTAAAACATTGTGACTATAATGATATGTACATTTTGACACTGGGGCATTTTGACGTTCATACTTTTTGCCACATAGACAGCCGGCCCGTATAGACATTTTGACATCTGCACATTCCAAGTATTAAACTTTTTGTCACGTTGACTACCCAGTCCCGGAATGCTTTTTTCTTCTACTTCGATATATTTCTGTGCGACCGGCTTACTAGAGCCGCTTCAGTTATATGTTAGCGAGACTACGTCCGGTTATGTATTTTAAAATCCTTGGTACTTAAAAGAAAAAGTGATATGGCCCGTTTCGCAAAACTATAAGCTACTGTACAAGTCTGAACTAGCTACATTGGTCAGAAACAAACAAACCTCCTCGCGACAACAGCACAAAAGGGCCGCGTCCCGACTTGCCCCAGAACCCGAATGTCCTGGATTAACTTCACTCCGACCTTGCTCGGGCCCAGCTAAGTTTCTTGCCGGAGTCTTCTTAGCTGGGCTAGGTTTAGCGAACCGGCAACTAAAACTCTCATTCGTTCAATTCACACACTCACATAAGGACAGGCTGACCCGCTTCAACCTTCCCGCTGGTCCGCTGCTCACTTTGCGCAATCAGCGTAACTTCAAGGTGGCCCTAGCCTAGCGCCCTGGTTCGACCCCAGGCACTTTGGCCCCCACCTAGTCCGACCCTCTCAAGGTGGTCCGGCCAGCGACCTGTGCGACCCAGAGAACCCTGGTACGGCCCAACCTGGTCCGATTTTTTACCCGACTGCGGCGAAGCCCAAAGGAGGGTAATGTATTTGACCTGTATGTATGTATGTATGTCCGTTCCTGTGTCCGCTCGTAACTATTCAACGGCACAACCGATTTTGATAAATGGTACATCATTGGATTCGTCTTGATGGCGCGAGTGTCACTGGGTATGAAGTTCGTTAAAATAAACAAAATGGCGGATTTTATGCACTTTTAAAGTGCACCGCGGTCGGGTTTTTTTTAGTAAAAATATTTAGTTATTTCACCATTGGTTGGTTTATATCACCTGATCTGATCTATACATATTTCATATAGCGTAGATCCAAACTTTTCCACACTATTTTATACAAGTCACTGAAAAGTATAGATGTACATAATAGATACTATCATTATCTTCTCATAACTAGGGCAGGACACTTAGGCGTGAAATTTGAGCACGAATATTTGTTCCTGAGTCATGGATGTTTTCTATGTATTTAAGTATTTGTATGTATGTATCTATTAAATATATCGTCGTCTAGTATCCATAACACAAGCCTTATTGAGCTTACTATGGGACTAGTTCGATTTGTGTAAGATTGTGCCCAAATATATATTTAATATATTTATTTAATTACTGAAATAAGTGTTTTTCCTTCGCTGTAGTCGTGTACCTTTCCTTGTTTTCTTAGTATCGATTCGGCAGTTATGCAAATGCTTTGCATAGGTACCGGTTTTGTTTTCTATTCGCCGGCCAGTAGTGACGTCACGATGCGTATTAATATTCCAAAGTGTTAAAAAAATATGTGTGTACACAACGCCACTGTTAACTGACCATCCATAGACACGTTGTAATAAATTTGACATTCGTTTTCAAATAATAAATAAATAAAGATTAGAGGACAATCTTACATAAATCGAACTAGCCCCATAGTAAGCTCAATAAGGCTTGTGTTATGGATACTAAACGACGATATATTTAATAGATACAAATACTTAAATACATAGAGAATATCCATGACTCAGGAACAAATATTCGTGCTCATCACACAAATAAATGCCCTTACCGGAATTCGAACCCAGGATCTCGTGCTTCGTAGGCAGGGTCACTACCAACTAAGCTAAAGCGGTCGTCCAGCTAAAGCGGTTTACAAATGTACAGTTAACAGTGTGTTCGACTGTACATTTATAGGAGAGGTTCCCTCTATTTGGCATATTTTTATTTCCACATGTTGTACTGTACCTTCGTTGTTGGATATTATAATAATGCCACATTGGAGAAGGTGCCTATGCGGTGCTGAGCTTTGAGGGCCTCATTTACTCGTTTTTAGGATTCCGTAGCTCAAAAGGAAAAAAACGGAACCCTTATAGGATCACTCGTGTGTCTGTTTGTCTGTCACAGCCAATTTGCTCCGAAAGTACTGAACCGATTGAGTTACATATATTAAGGTTAATGACCCAAACACGGTCGTGTCACGAAATTATATGAATTTGAATCATGGGAGCCACGTTTGGCGGGGGGGGGGGGGGGGGGGGGGGCACTTGAAAATAAAAAGTTAGCAAACTATATCGTGTGACTTATTAAATGAAAGGGCTAACTATGAGAATCTCAAATATATTTTTTTTATAATTTTTATATTAATAGTTTTCAAGTTATTTAAGAAAATAGGCAAAAATTTACCTTTCCCCCTTATCTCTGAAACTATTGGATCTAGAATTTTGAAAAAAATATGTGAAATAGTCCTGCATCTATAGATTACAGGAAGACCTATAAGAAGTCTGTGCAGTAAAGTATAATTGTGTTATTATCATAACACAAAAGAAATAAACAAAAAATGTATAAAAAATATTAAAGTTATGAGACCACAAAGTTTAAAAAACAACGATACCTATTTTTTTATCGTCTTAAAGAAAAATCAAAGTCAATTTCGGAATGCTTAAATAACACTGAAAAAATAAATGTACGACAACATATGTGTTTATACGCACTTTTTCGTGCTCAAAATAGCAAAATGCAATTTTTTTCATACAGACTTAGTACAGCGATGGAACGGATGACGTCATAAGTTCCTGCCGTTTTGTATAGCGCGTTTTCAATGCTCAGTTCGATCTGCTACTTTTGATTACAATTTGTGGCCGTTATACTTATACAAATGTATTAGGTGTGTGTTTGTTCGTCACAAATAGTAGAATTGATTTACGACAGAAAAAAATTCGAGTCAACAGGCGAATTGTTGACAAGAATATAAGCACATCAGTGGCGTGACGTAAAATATATCCTTGGCCAAGCTGGTGCAGATCTGGGTGCACGACAGTGCCCCCGCCAAGTCGAGCAAAACATTTATTATTTTTCTTAAGAGCTGTTGGTAATAAGGTGCTCAAATGCCCAATATTAAGCAGGCCGGTAGGAATCGAGTTCTTTGGACGCCACGCCACTGAAGCACATATACCTTCGGCGGGAGCTCGTTTAATCGCAATTAAGAAACTTTTTTTAATTTTCTAGGGCCCTGGTCCCGAGCCGACATGGGATGGCATCTTCGAGGCCGACAGAGAGCACGTGCGATGCCTCCAGCGCATGGACATCAACACCGACATCTTCACCGGCCAGGATGACTGCCTCACCCTCAACGTATACACACCTCTCAACCCCCAGTCCCCTCTTCCCGTCATGGTCTTCATTCACGGCGGAGCGTTCATCGAAGGATCCGGCTCGCCAGGCCTCTACGGGCCAAGATATTTAGTTTCCAAGGGAGTTATACTAGTCACGATAAACTATAGGCTTAACGTCCAAGGATATCTCTGCTTAGGCATCAAGGAAGCTCCAGGGAACGCTGGCATCAAGGACCAAGTGGCCGCTTTGAGGTGGATTAAGAGAAACATAAGAGCGTTTGGTGGAGACCCTGATAATGTGACGTTGTTTGGAGAAAGCGCTGGTGCGTCGTCAGTATCCCATCATCTATTGTCGCCGATGTCTAAGGGTTTGTTTCATAAGGCGATTATGCAGAGTGGGTCGTCCTTAGCTCCTTGGGGTCACCAGACAACACCAGTCAAAGTTGCCGCTTCCCTAGCCAAAACAATGGGCTACGAAACTGAAGATCCTTACGAAATTTACAAACTTTTCTCCGAAAAGACTGACGTAGAACTGGTGACTCCTAGGATCCCTAGAGAGCATGGTAATGTAATCTTCTCTGAAATGCTGGTTTCTCCTTGTGTTGAGAAAGAAATTGATGGCGTGGAGCCATTTTTGACAGAGGAACCTTACGAACTGTTGAAGCGAGGCGAGTTCATGAAGATGCCTATAATGATAGGCACGAACAGTGAAGAGGGATACTTCTTAGCGAGCTACGAGAACAGGACAATGCTATCACAGATCGATTTCTCAAAAGCGTTGCCAAGGAACCTAAAGTTTCCTACAGAGGAGAAACGAATGGAAGTAGCGTGCAAATTAAAGCAGACGTACATGGGGAACGACTCAATTTCTACAGATACTTTACAGAAACTGTCCAAATTTCATGGGGAACCGTTCTTTGTATATCCTTCCATTGCGGAAACAGAACTCATTTTTAAGTACACGGATCAGCCTGTGTTCAACTATGTATTCAACTACGCAGGCTGGAAGAACATACTCAAGTTGTGGGCAGGGTTCGGTTCAGCACCTGGGGCCACTCACGGAGATGACCTCTTCTATTTGTTCGAACAAGAGGTTGTGCCGAACATGTTCGAGTGGCGAATGATGAATAAAATCACCACTATGTGGACCAACTTTGCCAAGTTTGGGTGAGTATTTTAGACGTTGGATCATATTGCTTTTTTATGTCATAGGGGGCAAACGAGCAGACGGACCGCCTGATGGTAAGCGATTACAGTCGCCCATAGACACCTGCAACACCAGAGGAGTCACAGTGCCTTGCCTGCCTTTCAGGTGGGAGTAATGGGTGTATTGCTGTAGATTTTGTTTTTTATGCAAGCATTTGACTTCGGTTTGGTTTCGGTTTTAATGGTTAATTCGGAGATGGAGCATGTTTGCATTTTAGGGTTCCGTACCCAAAGGGCGCCAACGGAACCCTATTAAAGTATCCGCTGTCCGTCTGTCCGTCGCTCACAGGGCTCTATCTTTTGAACCGTAATAGGTAGAGACTTGAAATTTTCACAGAATATATAGTTCTTTTGCCGCTATAACAAAACACAATAAAAATAAAAGAGGGTCCACATACAAGAAACGTGTTTTTTCGTTTTTTTTCCTTAATATTCACGTATCTTATCACGTATATACTTACGAGTTTGTACGGAACCCTCGGTGCGCGAGTCCAACACGCACTTGACCGGTTTTTTTCATTATTACAGGGACCCAACCCCAGAAGTGTCGCAGCTATTACCGGCAAGATGGCAGCAGACAGACATGAAATCTCCTGAAGCGTTCGTCATTGACAAAGAATCGTACACTCTACCACTGTGGTACAGTGACTCGCTCAAGTACTGGCACGAGATCTACACTAAGTACAGGAAATCACATCAAAGTGACTAGATCTTGATTCGCTAAGGAGGTTAGCAGTAAGTTAACGTAAATCAGATTCGGATAGCCTTCGAAATCTGACGATTATCAATGAAAATGAATTATCAGTTTTGGTTCTTCCTGCCCGTTTATAGACATTTGTTGTTTATGTGCCTGGACAAGAAGAGAACACGTTCTAATTTTGTTGTCATTTTCCATTGCTATACTTGGCGGGACTGACTCTAAATAGACCATATACGTAAACATTAGGTACTTAATAATTATATTTGAAGCGTCGATATTTATATGAATGTATAATGTAATAATTTCCATATTAATGAACAGGATTTTGTAGGTTTCGGTGTCTGGTTTTATATGGTACCCTTGTTTTGACATACGTCTTAACCTTTTCCACGCCGACGACGTATATATTAGTCACAGACCGCAGAGCGATATAAACCTTCATGCACCAGCATACAGTTCAATTTCGGTTTTGACACTGTTATGTTATGTCGTCTGATTTGCGACTTTTATGATTTACGTAGCGGCGAAAAGGTTAAGGATCATGTCTTAAGGATCGATCAAACCGAACCTTGACGCTGCGTATTCGCTGCGACGCGTCGATGGCGTTACGTTTTTTACAATCTTCATACATTTGGTTTGGGATTGGAGGTTCTGAATAAAAATAAATACGGTTGGGGATAAAAATTATTGCTCAATATGGAGTAGGTATTTGGCAATGTCTTGGCCAGAATAAATGCTTGATTATATGGGAGTTTAGCTAGTCCTAGATTAAGTATTATATAATATAAGTTATAATGTTATTAAAATCAGAAACAAATAATAAATTCGCACAATCAATTACGGTGGTTCATTTATGACGATTAAATCTTGTTTTGTATTCAGATATTACCATCACACAACATAATAGTTCATTACACAACTAGGGTGGTAATACAAAGAAAGGCCGAGATCGCAGAAGTTTGCGGTCCGAGCTGCAAGCGAGGGACGTTAATATGCGATCGAGGGCTTTCTTTATTACCTCCCGTGTTGTGTACATCATTTTATGTTTACACTTGGCCAGAAAGCGTTATGGCCAGGTGTGGCATAAATGGGTTTTATACCGGTGTACTAAACCCAAAGTTCATTTGAGCTCATGTTTTTGAAACTGAATAGACTGGTTGATACATCATCATCATCATCATATCAGCCATAGGACGTCCACTGTTGGACACAGGTCTCCTCAATAGATGTCCACATGGGCCGGGTAGAAGCGACCCGCATCCAGCGAGTCCCCGCAACTCTAACCAGGTCATTCGACCACCTTGCGGGTGGCCGTCCCACGCTGCGCTTGCTTGCTAGTACTTGGTCTCCACTCGAGAACCTTTCTGCCCCAACGGCCATCGGTTCTTCGAGCTATGTGCCCTGCCCATTGCCACTTCAGTTTGCTTACCCGGTTTGCTAGGTCGGTGACCTTCGTTCGTCTACGGCTGTATAGCTTGGTTACCCAAATTTTTTGTTTCCCATTATTTTTAATTCCAATCGCTTTTTTCCCCATTTACTTTATTCCCCATCCTATGTATTACCAATCGCATATTTCCCCAACTATTTTCTTCTCTGTTTGATCTTTTCGCTGAAAAACATTTTGACCGGGCGGCTTTTTCCCCGATCCAAATTATTCACAAATACATATTTTACCAAATATTATTCTTCGCAAAATATTTTTTTTTTCGAAACGAGGTTATCAATTTGAAATTATTGATCAAAATGAAAAAAAAAAACTAAATGAAATTTGAAACCTATTCTGTAGGGAACGTAGAGTTGTACAAAGAAACAGTTTTTCGTAATTCAAAGGGTAACTCATTCATAATTAATTTATATAGGTGATTATATTTATCTTTCTTAAGATAAAGAATCTATTTTTACGCTTGACTGTACCATTATCTTGAAAAGGACACTTATAATGACTACAGGACGGACGTATTTTCGAAAAGTTCGAAGAACTAATATATTTGGTAAAATACGTAGTTGTGAATAATATGGATTGTGGAAAAAACCGCCCGGGTAAACATACAAAATTATAACTTTTTTCTGATGTGCCTTCTGCTCTTTCAGAACATAATTATAACCTACAAACTGCTTCCTGAACGCGAAATAAACGAGAACTGAATGAACGCTTAATTTAAACCCCATTCAGCACAGCAAGTTCCAAAAATATATACGCGAATATGATCCTTATTCCGTAGACTTAAGTTCCAAAACGTATACATATTATTGGTCGAGATTGCAACAACATTTCACCCAAAATGCAGTCTTACCGTCTTTCAAAGCGAAATCTTAAAACTGTCCATTCAGTGCGAGCGGTCGTTCCGTAAGCCGCTTACGGTTCTTATTAAACCCGCGAATGAATGGACCGGGTGAGTGAATGGGTGAATGAGTGAATGAGAACTATCTCGCTTAATCGCAGAGGAGGGTTCTAAAACACGCGGTAAATAGGGGATTGGTCTGCTTCGCTGTTGGAAACGGTTTAGGCGCTATTGAACGATACCCGTGTTCTTTTCAACTGTACAACTTTGTAATTCAGTAAAAAAACAGGACTAGAGATGGCAAAGGATAAGTGTTAATGGATTAACACTAGCTTGCATATCGACATAGAAATTCGCAATTAAAAGCAACTATCTACTTGCACTACTTCATATACTATGGAATGGAGACTTTCGTTACTTCGTGTCTATGGGTATACTTACCAATGTATGTATGTGATATGGAATTATAATGTGGGGTAAGTTTGGCCGGTATTTCTACGAAGCTAACGCATTGTGTGTTTTTTTTACTTCTTATTGCATAACTACAATTTTTTTTTCTTATACTTACTTTAGGTAGAAAGAAAAAGGGATTATATTAGGTTTATGCCATTGCTGTTTCTTCCTATTCGCGATTCTGCACAAAATGACTGTGACTCTTTTGGTGTTGCAGGTGTCTATGGGCGACGGTGATTGCTTACCATCAGGCGACCCGTCTGCTCGTTTGCCCCATATTTCATAAAAAAAAAAAAAAAATCCACACAACTGAATTGAATCACTTTTTTTTTTTAATTTCCATTCCTCATTTATTTGGGCCACAGCAGCATCACGGCATTCAGCCATTAAAAAAACAAAAAACTATTTTTGCTATATTTTGCGGTTTTATTTATTTAAAATTGACATGAACATAACAAATAACACATTATAAACAATTTCCAATTATTATAAATTGCAAACTAAACCACAAGAATACACATTTAAAATATTTCATCTAAATAATCGCGGTAAAAATGTAAACCGAAACAGCTTTTGGTTTCCGAACGTGACATTTGCATTGTCTATGGATATGTCAGTGTCACTAACGTCACTTTCTGATTAAAATGTTTAGGGTAAGTAAGGATATTAGTAAGTTTATTTATTTCATTGCATATTTGAGAAAAGCACTATACATACCTCGGCGGGAAATGGGGTTGCCGACCTCGTAACTATCTGGCCTCGCTTCGCTCGGCCAGCTATATGTACTCGGCCGGCAACCCCTTATTTCCCGCCCTCTGCAGTAATGTACTATTAACAAAACTTGTATAGCTGACGTAAAGGAGAACTTACAACCAAGGAAATAAGAATATTGTATGTATGTATGTAACAGTGGCGTGGCGTCCAAATAACTCGATTCCTACCGGCTTGCCTAATATCAGGCATTTGACCTGCTTATTCTAAAGCTCTTAAGGAAAATGTACGCCAAATTTGCACCGGCTTGCCCAAGGATGCCGGCTTACGCCACGCCACTGGTATGTAAACACTTTATTGCACAAAATAAGCAAAGTACAGGGTTACAAAAAAAAGGTATATGTACAAAGGCGAACTTATCCCTTTAAGGGATCTCTTCCAGTTAACCTTTGAGCAGTTGAGTGATGAGACCAGAGAGATGGTAGACAAACTGCGAAACATGTACAAGATATATTATTATTATTTTCGTGGTGATTGATTTTCTCAGCTCTAGGCTGGTATTAACTACATTTACGGGTTAACGACCAAGTAAATGTAGTAAGTGTAGTAATATTTAATTAGTTACGTAGATTGTGGTGAATTACTATCTGGGTCCAGTTGCATAAACTTTCTTACAATTCGGCATGTGTTTAAAATAGCAGCTTTTTGTAGAATGGTGTAGCTATATCTTTCCCGTACACGAGACAATAGTGTCCCGGCCCTTTGGGAGGCGTGCGCTGAGCCGAAGCCAACGCGTAGAGGCCCTTTCGACAATTTAATGAAAGGCAACGTGTACACCGTGTGTGTAGATATTATTATTATTGATATTATTGGCAGATGAATGTTAGATTTAGGTAACCCTATATCGAAATCTCGGATTTCCAAAACTTGAGTATAAAAATATTAATATTTTCAGGGCTGTAAGCACTTTATAATGTCCGCTTGGCAAGTTTTGTTGAAGTTTTGCAGCGATAATGCCGCCCACTCTGCCGTCCTAGTCTTAAAGGCGACTTTTTGGTATGGAAGTTCATAGTAAAAAGTCGCCTTTTAGACTAGGACGGCAGCGCTGGTAATGATGCCACAGATAAACAAACAGTTACAACACCTCTATTTTTACGTTGCGTGAACAACACCTACTTTAAAACCGCATCATTTACGCAAATCACTCTAGATTATTCCGAAAAGAGAATAAAACTCGGAAAGCCACAAGCTAGTCCCGTCCCAAATCCGTCCGCGCCGAAACCACTCGAAAACAATAAAGATTAAAACACTACCGTAAAAACGGGAAAAATCCCGTAAATCCCGGGGAAAATACCGGTTATCCGGGCAGTGTTACCATAAGCCGTGTTATCGGGGGCTGCAAGCCGCCCATATTTCCACGGTTAATGTGCAGCGGGGTGGCGGGGTGCGCTCTGGTGTGACGTGTGCATAAGGTCGCCATAATGTAAATAAGAGAGGTCTTGATCGTTGTTTTAGCACTTTTTCCCATAAAATATTATCCACTTTAAATAGTACATTACATACCGAGGTCAGTAAAGTAATATACGTCTCATATCACATGTAATTGTCGGCTGAGGCGAAGCAGAGGACAGCAAACATGTGATCCGAGGCTTTCTTATTTACTGGCCAAGGTTTGTATACTATTTTTCTGTTCAACAGAGCCAGAAAGTGGCATCTTCGTTTAGCGTAGCGGCCGGCAAGGTGACGCTTTCCAGCCGAAGGGCAGAAAAAGTCTTTTCATCACACTTGCTCGAAAATGGTGTCATTACACGTAGGTTTTGCGGGCCGTAAATGACCTATTACGCCCTAGGGCGTAATGGTTTTCTTTTTAAATTTGAAACGCTGGTTCTGTTTTACTCTTATTTGTCATGTTCAAAGAAAACGCCAACTTACTTTTTTAACTTTTATGACTGAAATATTTATTTAAAGAGATCTATTATTGCAAATACATGTAAACACATATTTCTGTAACATTAATTAAATGTTTAAATAAAATGTTTCAGTATTTTGCAAAAATAAAATCAACCATTTAAAGTCTTTACCGCTATGGTTTCCGAACGTGACTTGTCGTCTTTTTATATGGCACTAATGTCACTGTCAGTTTTACAATTTTATTTAGGTTAAGTAAGGTTATTTTAATCAGATTTCCTCACAAGTGTGATGAAAAACA